>OX371177.1:40418915-41618915 GCA_947310635.1 Leptodirus hochenwartii
ATAAATGAACCACCGCATTGTATCTTTCATTCCAACACAAACTTACTGATTTATGAAATTATTGTACTATTTACCTCGGAATATCATAGATTATCAAAAATGTTCAACATAAAAAAAATACATACATAAACAATTTAAATCCTTCCGTCTTATAAACATCCTAAAATACATTTTAATAAATAATTCCAGTGAAAGCACTCACATGAAAATTTACATGACTAAAATCACCTGTCAATTTTAACACAGCAACATGTTAAAATTAATATAATTTATTCATATTCGAAAGCCATATACATATATTGGAGATGCATTGGCTAAGGTGGTATTTAATTCGCAACGCCGTTGATATATCTTAGGAAGTGTCTTGAAATATTTAAAATCACTCGAATATCTGAATATATTTGGAATTACCTCAAATGTCTTGAAATATTTGAAATATGCAACGTAGTTCATTCATACATTTTACTTTTCTAGAACCCCTGAACATAAGGATTGTAAATCAAGTTCAACTTTTATAATAGACCGGGATTATTAATCTGAAGAGCTGGGACACGTGGCCATCCTTAACATTTACTTTTGTACCATACATGCAGAGGTCACTAGGCCTGAATGTGTGTCACATACACCGCATAAAATGACACAGTAAAAATCAACTAGTTAAGAACGTATATAGCAAGCATACTAATGACAAGGGCGCAATTACAATAAATCCTTTAAAAACTTTACAGAAATTAATGTTAGTTCCAGGATATGTTCCAATTTATATTACAAAATTTACTTGGAAAAATACGATAGTACTTTGATAGGATAAGCAACACAAACAAAGAAATATATATTTATATATTATCTATTTAATCATCTCATCATATAAATAATTGCATATCAATTATATAATCTATTAAGACATTAACTTGTGACGTGAAACATTGTATACCTTCGTTATAACAGCTTTAAGCTATCACTTCCAGGATTAGACAAATTCTTTCCACTACTTTTATAATAAACATCATTTACATTCGTTTTAAAAGATTTATAGGTCATATTATATGCCATTTTTAAAGTACTTGTGACATGTTGACTTCTTTATTTAATAGCATATCAATCACGATTAGCATTTTATTTCGTTTTTATCTTGTGCTACTGAAGATGGGGGCATAGCCTTCGAAATGTACATCATGCTACTTTAAGTTACGGTATTTGGGTGATATTCTATACTATCATTTACGTGTTTATTTGTTTATTGCCTTTTATGTGAATCTCATTTAAAGAATTATTGTTTTATAATAGTAAACCTTGCTGAAGGACGAAACTAATATTTCACAATCAAATGAACATTCGCAAGAGTACAACTTTTTGTTTACATCCGCAATTTAAATTTGGCTAATTTGGCTTTTCAGCTACAGCAAATTGTGTCCGAATTAAAAAAAAAAATGAGGGGCAAATTAGTTAGACGTATAGTAGGAACGTAAACTTTCCTAATTTCTTTAAAAAAAAATTATTTAATTATATTACTCCTAGCCACGACTGGACTGAAAGCGATAGCAGCTGTAATTGGCTCTTCAGTCCCAAATACAATATTTGGATATTTCAAAAAAAATGAAAAAAATCTTTTGGTTATATTTACCAGTCAATTTATTAGGTCTTGGGAAGCTGTTTACCGTTTTACTATTCGATAATGAAACAAGTCTGCCAAATTTATGAAGCAATAAGGACATCGAACGTACTATACTGAACTTCTAAGACGAAATTGAAATATGTCTCTTCAAATCAATTTAAATTCATATTGAATTTTGTTATAAACGATTCGTTTTGCGAACACAATTTAATGATGGTAAATTTATTTTTGTATTGATGGAGAGAATAACCATGTAATGGTTATTAACATGGTTATTCAAACTGTCTATAAATACCATGTAATTATTTCAAAATAAAAAGTACATTAAGAAAAAATCGCCTTCGATCTTGATTGAAATAACGTAAGATATACATCGTTTTTTTTAAGTGGCAGACCAGTATCGTCCACTACTGCGCATATATACACAAGGTACTCAGCCACACATAGTTTTTCTATTGACAATACACAAGCGTACCCACAGCACAGCATTTCTCAATATAGGTAAGAGGCATTTTATTTTATATTTCATATGTAATAATTGTAATGTACGACATTAAAACATTAGACTTTTAAAAGTTATTATATCATTGTTATTTTTGTACATTTTAGCCTCTAGGAAGATTTCAAATAAAAATCGAAACGTTGGCTAAAACGTATATGGTGTTTGCTTCATTTGTGTCCGCTTCCCGTTATTCATTATTAAATAAAATAATTTTTAAATAATATTAGTGGTACTTTTCATAAATTTGCAAAAAATATATATACTGCACTGGAATATTCAATGTGCCGTACGACTGACGCCATACAGTTTTGAATAGCACTACTCTGTACTGTATTGGTCAAGCCATTATACAGGTCTTGATTTATGATGCGTGAACTTCTGTCACTTTCCTGCCACTTTCAATAAAACGGTGTATATATTTCGGTAGAATGCTTCTCCAAGTTCCTCTCAACATAAATAACTTATTATTCCAAATATGTATAATAAATTTGTAAATTGAAATACTCGGGAATGATGCAAATGCGAATTACTGTACGGATATGTAATCTAAAATGTTTATATTAGGCACTGAAATAAGCAACTCTTACGATAGGTTCATAAGTGTATAGATATATCATTGTCCATAACTTCTTGTTGACATTCAAGATGCATATGCGACCTTGGGCAGAATTCTTGAACGTAGTAGCAATGGTAAAAGCCATTTGTTCGGTAAAAAATTTTCGTTGCCGATACGCCGGCTAATGTAGGTCAGTGATAAAACAAAATCAAGTTTAATTAACTACAAAAATCTTACTACAATTATATACCAGAATAGTTCATCATTACGATCATAACATTGATTTTAACTGAAGATTACAACGGCAAAAAAAAAATTATAACGAATAAAGCTGAAATTAAGATTATAATTTTCGAACGCAATGAAATTACGTTATTGGACTGAATTGCAATCTTCGATTTCTACTTTTATTTTTATTCGTATATTTTCTGACCATCAATATACTTCTTGCGAGAACAATTTCAGATATCATCTATAAAGTTCACTTTCAATGTCTACGAATTCATTCCGAATAAATGGCAAACTATTATTAAATTGAGCAAATACATTTCGGATATGGTTTTATCAATTTACGTTGATAAATTTTTCTCACCGTGCTATTTTAAACACGATTTGTAGATTCCACAAAATCTCACAATGACCATACGATACTAAAATAAATGCGTGTTATATTGACTTACAGGCGGATTGATTTAAAGAGCTCGCTATGTTAGAAAATTTATGAATCATTGTTTGTGAAAATGTCAAGGGTGTGTCAAACTACCATGACATTATATATATCAATTTATATAAGTACTTAAATATATATAATTCTTACTAATTACACAAAACTAACTAACTGAGTAACGTTTAATATCTTAGTAAGGAAGTTAACATTTGGTACTACAAAAATGAACTTGTTAATTTGTAGTATAATAAAGTGGCCATTTTAAGATTAGTTAGTTAGTTAAAGAGTCCGCAATCCTAAAGATTGGTTGGAAACAGCACGCCATGCCGATCTATCCTGAGCTAATCCCTTCATCTCCCTATAGCTATTCATCTCAACGTCTTCAACTATCTGATTCACATACTCCAATCTAGGCCTACCTACCCCTCTCTTTCCCTCCACTCTACCTTCTATGATCAATTGCATAATCCCCCCATGCCTAAGAATATGCCCTACTAATCTGTCTCTCCTACGCTGTAACACTCTCCAAATACTTCTCTTCTCCCCTACTAACTCTAGTACAGCTTCATTTGTTACTTTATCTTCCCAACCAATCCTCATCATCCTCCTATAACACCACATTTCGAATGCTTGTACTCTACGCTTCTCTTCCTTTCGTATAGTCCACGCCTCACACCCGTACAGTGCTACACTCCAAACATATACCTTCAGTAATCTTTTTCTAATACCCAAGTCAATATTGTAGCCCAAATCTACTTTACCTCTTCTCATATCCTCCTCAATATCCTCACAATTTCCTTTTATCCACTCTTCTTTCGCTAGCTTGCATTTCCTATTAATTAAGTTCCTTAGTTCCTTATATTTTTTCTGTCCTGCTTCTGTGTTTCCAATTTTAATTTTCCTTCTTGCTTGAATCATTTCCACTATTTCTTCCGTGATCCATTCCCTCCTACCTGCCCTTTTCTTTGTGCCTAATACTTCATTTGCTGCTGTAGTTAACCCATTTCTGATTTCCCTCCATTCGCAATCTATGTCGTTCCTAGATGTTCCATTAGCCATGATTTCTACTTTCTGCTTGTACTTTTCACATACATCAGCTAATTTTAACCTATCGACATCTACTCTGACCTGTTTAGACTTCTGTAATTTCTTGAATTTGACCTCTGAGTCCAGGACTACTAAATTATGATCACTATCAATATCTGCTCCAGGGTAACTCTTACAATTCTTAATCTGGTTTTAAGATTATAATTTAATATTTGAAGAAAAAATTATCCGAATTTGAATGAATGAAACACGCAAAAGTACAACAATTTTTTTTTAATAATTGTAGTATTATAATTCTGGGAAGTATTTGTTCATAAGAAAGTAAAAATTGTTACAAAATTACTATAACGAGTAAAATTTATGGTCGGGGAAACCTTCACAATAGAACCGAATTAGTCCATATCGTGTTAAATGAAAAAGCAAATGTTTACTTGTAACATAATCGCTTCAAAGTCGCCAAATTTAGTACGTGTATTAAATTTATGCTATGATTTAAACTTGATTTTCTTTCAAATATATTATACAAAAAGAACTAAACGTCCACGACAAAATAATGATAGTAATCTCTGAAACAATATTATTTCTTATTCTAAATAAATGATCGCGTAAATAATGTATGAAAAAATATTAAGTACTAATACTATAAAAGTTCACATTTTATGAATTCCACCAACGGCAAGATGATAAAATTTCAATGAATGAAACTATATATATGATAATTAATAAAAATCACAAACTTGTCGCAAAAGGGTCGATCATCAAGACACCAACTAAAAAAAATAATACGTCGGCCGAGGAAGGGAATGAAGAAAATATTCAAGGATTAAAATTAAATACTAAACTGATTGAGAATAAAACCCATCCTCGGATAGATATCATTTGGACAAAGATGTTTGGACTTTAAGTATATTTTTAGTAGGTTAATGATTTTGTTATAGTCTGAAGACCATTATCTACTACAACTTGCGGCACCTCCAACAGAAATGGAGAAAAATCAGAAATTCAAGCCGCACGTAATGATACCATTTATTCTAAAAGTGAAATGTAATTATAAGTACTACACTTGCGGGTACGTGATATAATTATGGACATTAATATATTCATTAACTAGGCTGGGTAGAGAAAGCATCTTCTTACGGCTGCTGTAAATTGTAGCTGTAGATGCACAATAAAATGCAACAATATACATTTACACTTTACATTCGGACAATTGATCACGCATAGTCACAAAAAACACCCTGAGTATCACAGAAAATACTTTATACACCATTATTTCGTTTTATTCTTAATAATACAAGATATTTTTCAAATTATCTAATTATAGATGGTGGAGCAACAAATAAATGATAAATCTCAATATTATTAGGCACTTCTTTGCTTGCTGTGCTTTCTAGATATCAATTGTCAAATATTTATGGATTTGCAATTATCATTTAGTATTATTCTGCAATTTCTTATTGTAATATAAACTGATGTTACATGTCACTGTAACATCAATTTAATTCGTTTTATGTTTACATCTGGAAATCACATGTACAATTTATATTCATTATAAAATACAATTGAATATCAATAATTTTAAAAAGCTATTGCCATCATTTCGACTGATTTTTTTTTTGTAGTTTACCAAACACCGGCAAGACTGCAGTTTCAAAAATAATCCCCCTTATAAGAGAATGATCAAAGTCCAAACGTAAATAGATCTTTTTCTTATTTTAACACATACGCTCGCGGCTCAATGAACATGTCAAGTGCTTCTTCCGATGAGAAACAACAATGTATACAATATAAACCTGTACTATAGTATGATAAAAATGAGGGCTTGTATTATCTCTTGTACACTTCCAACGTCTACTCTATTAGAAGAATGCATTTTACTATTGTTTACTACATTTAATACACTCACTATGCATATTTTCTATATTAGGCATATACAAACATAAAAGTTCTGTAACGATTATGCGCAACTAATTACATAGTAATTTGATGGCTGCGGGAGACAATAACTCGGAAAATCACTTGATTATCAACATAATGGTGTATTTATAGAAGCATATTCACTCTTAAGACGTAGATGAGTGGAAGTAGTGTAGTCTAAATGAATGGCCTTTGTTATTCGGCTTTATTGTATAAATTTAAACTGATTTAAACAGACTTTTCCAAGTGGCCAAATATTCTCAAATGCGTATTGTCGCTAATCTCTTCAAAACAATATTGTCAAAGCGATATTTACTGTATAATATTTTTACATACTTATTTAATAATGTACTTTATTTAGACAACAGTTTCAACAAGCTTGTTGAAATAACAATGTTCAAAAAGATAACAATTGAAAAGCTATATTTGCTTAAATATCAATATTAAGTTAAAGAGTCCGCAATCCTAAAGATTGGTTGGAAACAGCACGCCATGCCGATCTATCCTGAGCTAACCCTTCATCTCCCTATAGCTATTCATCTCAACGTCTTCAACTATCTGACTCACATACTCTAATCTAGGCCTACCTACCCCTCTCTTTCCCTCCACTCTACCTTCTATGATCAATTGCATAATCCCCCCATGCCTAAGAATATGCCCTACTAATCTGTCTCTCCTACGCTGTAACACTCTCCAAATACTTCTCTTCTCCCCTACTAACTCTAGTACAGCTTCATTTGTTACTTTATCTTCCCAACCAATCCTCATCATCCTCCTATAACACCACATTTCGAATGCTTGTAATGTACGCTTCTCTTCCTTTCCTATAGTCCACGCCTCACACCCGTACAGTGCTACACTCCAAACATATACCTTCAGTAATCTTTTTATAATACCCAAGTCAATATTTGATCTTAAAATCTGTTCTTTTTCTACGAATGCCTTCCTACCCTGTGCTATCCTACACTTTATATCTACCTTGCTTCGATTATCTTTTGTGATTCTACTGCCTAAATAACAAAAATCTGACACTTCTTCGATTCTATTATCTCCTATTGTGATCCTCATTTTTCTACTGCATTCCTTTTTGTCACACCTCATCACTTTAGTTTTACCTATATTTATTTTCATGTTAAAATCCCTAGTCAATACTGCCTGCATACCATTCAATACCCTTTCTAAATTCTTTTCGCTTTCTTCCAATATAGCTATATCGTCGGCGAATCTCAACATATATATTTTCTCTCCCTGTACATTCACACCTACACTATACTCTTCTTTTACTTTGTTTATTGCATCTTCTATATATAGATTAAATAATAACGATGAAAGTGTACATCCCTGCCGAACTCCCTTCCCTATTTTTGCTACCTCTTCTTCCCCCTCAATTCTAACTAAGGCAGTTTGGTGTTTATATAAATTAAAAATTATTCTCCTATCCTTATAATCTATACCCGTTTCTTTTAAAATTCTAAACATTATGTCCCAATCTACATTATCAAATGCCTTTTCTAAATCTACAAAAGCTATGCAAGTTACCTTTCCTACCCTCATTCTTTTTTCTACTACCGTTCTTAGTGCTAAAATCGCCTCCCTCGTCCCTCTGTTTTTCCTAAAACCAAACTGATCTTCTCCTAGCCTTTCCTCTACTTTATTTTCTAATCTCCTATAAATAATCTTTAGCAATATCTTCGATGCATGTGATAGTAGACTAATGGTCCTATAGTTCTCACACAAATTAGCTCCTATTTTCTTCGGCATTGTTACTATTCTACTACGCTGAAAATCCTGTGGTACTTCTCCCTTCTCATATATTTTACAAACTAACCTATATAATCGCTCCTGCATTTTTTCCCCTGCGTGTTTTATTAATTCGGCTGGTATCATATCAATCCCCGCTGCTTTGTTATTCCGTAAATCATTTAATGCTCTATGAAACTCTGACCTAAGTATGCTAGGACCTAAGTCATCCTCATCTATCTGTTCCACACTTTCTAGCTCCTCCATGTCCTGCCTACCTTTATATAAATCTTCAAGATACTCCTTCCAAATATCAATAATTTGTCATTATTGATTATAAAAGTAAAAATAGGTAATTTAACTTAATAACAATGATTTTATCAGAATTTTGTTCAGAACAGATCCTTTATTAATCGTTGCAAGGATATATATGCCAAATCAAATTTATTAATCATTCTTCTAGTTAGTTCAAATATAGTAAGATAAGATGCTTTATACCACAACATAATTCAAGTCGTAATAACAAAGAAAATGATACCTTGAAATAATTAACCATGATTACAGAAATTATTCCTCCAGTCAACAAATAAATTCTCCTCGGACGACTCTCGGTATCAAATTAATTGTAATAAAGGTTGGTTGGCTTAAATTGCAACGCTGTACATTGCTTTCATGTTTATTTAATTCTATGGTTAAATTACTGAATTATACAAGCAAGCAAATTTCAGGAATCGTATGCATATTTACAAAATTAAAGTATAGCTATATTAAATTATGGGAAAACCATAAATGGGGTTCATCTAATTTGATATGGAAAATGAACTTAATTGCGAAGCTGTAATATTAAAAAAAAACAATCAGTTAAAAACGTAGCGTACAAGATGTATTTTTTCACATCTAAATGCTAATATATTGTAATAACGTTGGTCAAATGTTCGTTTAATGTTCAATAATGCTCACTTATAAATACAAAGTACATTATTATAAAGTTTGTTAAACAAGGGAAAATGAAATAAACATTTATAACCGCTTTATTTCTGATTGCCGCGTTCTTATTGTGATAGTAAGTCTTTTCTGGTCTGCTATTGTTACCATTCACAGAAAATCTCAAGAAATTCACATTATATTGTTTTTATAAATTGTGGAATTGTGGTTAAATAGTTTAGCTGCTACAATATCTTCAAATAATTCCAGGAAAGAAATATTCTAAAAATTTCAAGTGTTTATTATATTCTGAGATGGTTTAATATTGAAAGTACAAAACGGTGTAATAAATAAATAAATAATAAAACTGTATTGAACGGATTGAAATTTCGATTAATTGTGAGTGTTGTGTTCAGCAATTTTAGCAATTCTGTGGACCTATGCAAGAGCAGAAAGGTATTCAAACCGCAAAGAATGTTCAGGTGAAAATGATGACGGAAAACGTATGTAGGAACAATTTGAAAAATACGAACTTTTAATTTTACATTATAGCAAAAAGCAAACAAGTCTAGATGTTTTCGGAATTATTTGAATCTGAATCTATGAATAAACGGTATAGATAATAGCGATGTGTAGTTCACTCGCGAATCGTTCACTCTGAACCGTTCAATCAAATGACGGGCGTACTGTGACGATGTTTTGCAACGATCTATAGGTCACTAGGACCTAGTTCATGAACTATGAACTACATGGTGCACGGTGTACGTATTGATGTACTTGTACTATATATATACTTGCAGTATAGTATACATTACATATACCGTACTAACATTTATTTAGTGACAAAGTGTGTTGGTGAACGGAACAAAATAGGAAACTCGATGCAATATTTATATGTTGGTATCAGATTTAATTTGGAACAATATAATTAATATATTCGCAAGATTAAATCTGTTCTTAAATATGTCGTGCCATAGCAAATTTTTGCAATAATGCAAAAGTAAACATCTAAATGTTATAGTTCTTCTATTTCATACTGAGTGCAATGCAATCACTTAATATCAAATCAAAGCTTTGAAATTTGAACAGAGAAGATTTGTAATAGAAAATATAAATTATAACGCCAAACAAAACGATTCTATCTAGTTCATTTAATTAGTTAAAGAGTCCGCAATCCTAAAGATTGGTTGGAAACAGCACGCCATGCCGATCTATCCTGAGCTAATCCCTTCATCTCCCTATAGCTATTCATCTCAACGTCTTAAACTATCTGACTCACATACTCCAATCTAGGCCTACCTACCCCTCTCTTTCCCTCCACTCTACCTTCTATGATCAATTGCATAATCCCCCCATGCCTAAGAATATGCCCTACTAATCTGTCTCTCCTACGCTGTAACACTCTCCAAATACTTCTCTTCTCCCCTACTAACTCTAGTACAGCTTCATTTGTTACTTTATCTTCCCAACCAATCCTCATCATCCTCCTATAACACCACATTTCGAATGCTTGTAATCTACGCTTCTCTTCCTTTCCTATAGTCCACGCCTCACACCCGTACAGTGCTACACTCCAAACATATACCTTCAGTAATCTTTTTCTAATACCCAAGTCAATATTTGATCTTAAAATCTGTTCTTTTTCTACGAATGCCTTCCTACCCTGTGCTATCCTACACTTTATATCTACCTTGCTTCGATTATCTTTTGTGATTCTACTGCCTAAATAACAAAAATCTGACACTTCTTCGATTCTATTATCTCCTATTGTGATCCTCATTTTTCTACTGCATTCCTTTTTGTCACACCTCATCACTTTAGTTTTACCTATATTTATTTTCATGTTAAAATCCCTAGTCAATACTGCCTGCATACCATTCAATACCCTTTCTAAATTCTTTTCGCTTTCTTCCAATATAGCTATATCGTCGGCGAATCTCAACATATATATTTTCTCTCCCTGTACATTCACACCTACACTATACTCTTCTTTTACTTTGTTTATTGAATCTTCTATATATAGATTAAATAATAACGGTGAAAGTGTACATCCCTGCCGAACTCCCTTCCCTATTTTTGCTACCTCTTCTTCCCCCTCAATTCTAACTAAGGCAGTTTGGTGTTTATATAAATTAAAAATTATTCTCCTATCCTTATAATCTATACCCATTTCTTTTAAAATTCTAAACATTATGTCCCAATCTACATTATCAAATGCCTTTTCTAAATCTACAAAAGCTATGCAAGTTACCTTTCCTACCCTCTTTCTTTTTTCTACTACCGTTCTTAGTGCTAGAATCGCCTCCCTCGTCCCTCTGTTTTTCCTAAAACCAAACTAATCTTCTCCTAGCCTTTCCTCTACTTTATTTTCTAATCTCCTATAAATAATCTTTAACAATATCTTCGATGCATGTGATAGTAGACTAATGGTCCTATAGTTCTCACACAAATTAGCTCCTATTTCCTTCGGCATTGTTACTATTCTACTACGCTGAAAATCCTGTGGTACTTCTCCCTTCTCATATATATTACAAACTAACCTGTATAATCGCTCCTGCATTTTTTCCCCTGCGTGTTTTATTAATTCGGCTGGTATCATATCAATCCCCGCTGCTTTGTTATTCCGTAAATCATTTAATGCTCTATGAAACTCTGACCTAAGTATGCTAGGACCTAAGTCATCCTGATCTATCTGTTCCACACTTTCTAGCTCCTCCATGTCCTGCCTACCTTTATATAAATCTTCAAGATACTCCTTCCATCTTCTAGCTTTTTCCTTATTTTCTGTGAGTTCCTTACCCTGCTTATCACATATAATGTTACCCTTTGGTTTTACTTTAGAAAAATGTGACTTAATTTTCCTGTAGCCCAAATCTATAAATTAAATCATTTAATTATAGTTTGTACATTTAATTTTCAACTGTAGTAAACATTTTCATTAGTAACTACCAATAAGTATTTTAGAACTTCATATAAATAATCGTGAGTACCTAAAGAAGATTATATTTCTTTATATATATGTTTTGTATAAATTATAAACATTGTTGTCTTTTCTTCCTCATACCTAATTCAAAATAGGTATTGTAATATTTCAATTTATTTGTTTTTTACCATTTAATATTTTTATATTGAGAAAAAAAGAGATTATTTTCAGTATGTGCATGTATTTCATATAGGTCATGAACTAGTTCATTAAAAAAAGATGTAGTAGTTCACGACCTATAGTTCGTGAACGGTACATTAAAACGAACTACGAACTAGGTCCTCAAAGTGACCTACAGTTTGCCATCGCTAATAGATAACGCAAGATTAAGGTTGGGTTTCAAATTTGTTTGCAACATTTCAGGTAAATGTTTAAACTTATCATTATTGAGATGCACTGAAGCAAAAATCATCAAAGATCTGTCATAACTACCAAGGCTTATACTAAAACTAAGCTTTTTACTCTAGTGCATAGATCATTAAATATTAAATCTACTAGAAAATGATGTAATTACACTGTTCGGTATTTTGGAATAAATTTACATTTTGTTCGAAGTGTTTTCGTCACACCGCACCAGGCTGATCGTAATATTAAAAAATTTAAAAAAATACATTTCATTTGATGTATAATGCATTTTATTATGTATATACATGCATAATTGTATATTTATGGCATGAGAAAAATTATATTTGTTTTAAGCTGGATCTATGCTAAATTATACTAATAAAATGAAAATTGGAAACCAAATAATTAGCCATCGGCGATAATAAAGTAAAAGTGTAGTGTGGCTTATATTTTTTATGCGAAGAATAATACACCGCCAACATCATCATAAAAAAATCAATTCATCACGAATATGAATTTTCATACCTTTCTCTGCAATTAGAATTAAAAAATACTAACAAATCGTCGCCTCAATGTGAGAAAAACAGTGATATCTGTAATTTGCGCAATCAGAAATATTTTTATTATTACATAAAATCACACGGAATGAAATACAAACCGATGTTAATAAATTTGAAGAACCTTTAATGTTTTAAACTATCTATAAGCACGAAAATGGATAAGCCATGAAACATACATTTCATTTTACATTATTCTTCAATCGTTTATGGATTTTTGCATGCAACTATTCAGATTTTTTTAACTAAAATGCCAGCAAAATATTTTATAATTTTCGCTAAAATTCCAATATAAAAAGAAAATACTAAAATTATTTTATCGATTTGCTTGGAGCAACAGAAAAGAAAATTCATGTTTATCTTACTGTAAATTTCTTTACAGTTTTAATCCAAAATAATATGTGCGAGATAAATAGTGTTTTGATCATAAAATTTCTTCTTCGAAAAAGAGTTCTGTGGTAGCCAACACAAGTAAGAAGACAATATAAGTATTACTTTTAGTTCCAGCCTAAACAACCAGTTTTCAAAATATTAGTACTTCACAATATGAAAAAAAGACGAACTCGTTATATTTAAATTTTCAAGTAAGCGGTTCCTTACACGTTGATTCCAATATAAAATTCGACGATAGAATTACATTGCGCAGAAAGTAATTTCCTTTGTATCAACAACGAATTTCTTCGTTTAGGACGTTGCTTTGTCAGATATAACACATCGCATGTTAAGCTAGATTCTATGTTTATAAATTAGGGCCTGGTACGAATATACACAAAATTTTCGTAAGTTTCCTCAGTTTCAACAATTCAACAAAGGCCACACAAATTATAGCTTTACAATGGTTGACATATGGAATTGTCTATATTAAAAAAAAAAGAAATACAAGTAATGCAAGCAATTTTTTCCTACTTCAAAACAAATCTGTTCTGAGAACGCAATTAAATGGAAGTTAAAAAGTTATGAATATCATGGATAGCGAAAAATCCATTGACTGTCCTTGAGAAAATAATTAGGTCCTTTAAAACACTCGATAACATCGACAGTCAAGCAAAATGTTATATAGTGCGAATTATATGGAACTTAAATTGAAATATCAATTTGAGAATAAAAAACATGAAGGACTCCGCAAAAAATAATAATTATAAAGAATTTACACAACCTTATTTGGACTATAGATTTATTGTATATAAAACGGAGTAATAAAAAGAGGTAAAACGGCTACAACGAAGTAATCTCACGATATTTCCAGCGGTGTACGCACATCTCAAAGTTGAGAATCTTTAGAAGTAAAGAAGTGTGCTTTTACAAACTGATGCGTAAGTATATTATTTGCCATAAGTTCGGCCACCACATGATAAAGCCACATGAAAGAAAGTTGCACGAGTTATATGTTAAACATCTAAATTAATACATTCCGAAGATTAACGTAAACGTTCTGAAACAAATTATTGGACAACAAACCAAACCAAATTTGATTTTAAGATCGAATCAAGTACATTATATATAATGTTGGTATACTTTTACTTAATACGCTTTTTGACTAATTGTCAGCATAGATTACTTTATGGCATTTGTTTTCTAAATTTCTAAAAATTTATAAATTAATAATAATACTTCGGCAATCAATAAAATAAAAAAAATACGGTCAGAATTTGCCATTTGTCCGATGAAAGTGGTTCTCATACATTTTAAAATGTCCATCTAAGAACACAATAAAGCCATGTGTTTAAAAGGGAAAAATTTCTACATGAATATTGGTGAAATGTTCCGTCAAATCGCATATGATTTATTTGTTTCGTACGACTTGACAGATATTCGTATATAACAGATTTTGCATGATTTAAACGCTAAAATAATAGCATGAATATAACTAAACATATACCAAAAGTACTAAATCAATATCGTGATAAATTCAACGATATAAGCAACAATATTATTGACGTTTCCCAGAGTTTTCTTACACGATTCAAATTTCGTATATTCACTATACGTGCGAAAATTGCCACGAAATATAGCAACCTTCAAACATGAACAAAAGACGGTGATTTTTGTGAAGATCGTAATTACTTGTTCATGTAATAATACAATTTTTGTCAATTAATAATAATTTACATAAATGAATAGAAAATCTATAGAAAACGAAATCTATTGCAAAAAATAAATCATATCGCCATTGTTTTATAGTAATTGTGGAAACAATTGAAAATCATGCTCGCGCTCCAATAAAACACCGTCGTCAATACTTTTATAAACAAAACAATATATTATAAACAAAATTTGTCTAGGTTCATAAGGAAGGCCAAACAAATACGAGGTAAGTTTAAAAAGTAGTGAGAACGCACGCACAGTGCGTGATTTGGCAACATTGCAAGTTTTCCCGCCAGTTAACCATTTAGATAAACATTTGATCTACCTCCAGTACAAGTCTCAACTACGCACTGCTGCTGCACTTTTTTTACTACGTGTTCTTGTGAAGCTAGTTTTTTAAGTGTCACGGAAATGGACGTAACAAAATTGGAGCAACGTTATGCGATAAAGTTTTGTGTCAAACTAGCTGAAACCGCAACGGAAACTTTTCAAAAATTGACGCTAGCGTATGGGGAGCAGGTCTTATTGAAAGCTCAAGTTTTTAGGTGGCACAAGGCCTTTTTAGAGGGACGTGAAAACGTTACTGATGAAAATCGCAAAGGACGACCGCGCAGTTCAAAAACCGACGAAAATTTGGAAAAAGTGCGAGTTTTTATGATGTCTGATCGACGAATGACTGTCAGAATGATCAGCAGTGAATTGAATTTGAACATTGCCACGACATGTTAACCCAGGATTTGGGCATGCGAAAGGTGTGTTCGAAGATGGTTCCCAAAATCCTGACACCTAAGCAAAAACAACATCGGATAGCTGTGTGTTCAGATCTTCTGCAGAACATTGAAACTAACAAAGATTTTCTAAAAAACGTGATCACAGGTGACGAATCCTGGGTACTTGAATACGACCCTGAAACGAAACGCCAAAGTCAAAAGTGGCACATCCCCGTCTCACCACGTCCGAAGAAAGCACAGATGAGCAAATCCAAGATTAAAACAATGCTCATTTGCTTTTTCGACAGTCAGGGGAGTGTTCATAAGGAGTTTGTGCCCCCGGGGCAAACTGTCAATCTGCAGTTTTACTGCGAAGTTCTCGAGAGACTAAGGAAAAGAGTTCTTCGAGTCAGACCAAGCATTTCTGAAAGTTGGATGTTGCATCATGACAATGCACCTTGTCACACAGCACTCTCTATTAGGCAATTTTTCACACAAAAAGGAATTTCAGTGGTTCCTCAACCCCCCTACTCACCTGATCTATCACCCTGTGACTTCTTCCTTTTTACTAAAGTTGAAAATTCAACTAAAGGGACATCATTTTGGCACTATAAACGTCATTCAGAAAACCATGACGGACCAACTTCGTTCGATCCCACTTAACGACTTCCAACACTGCTATGAGCAGTGGGTGCAACGTCTTCGACGCTGTGTGGCCTCACAAGGGAACTATTTTGAAGGTGATAAGGTTGAATTGTAAATATAAAATATATAAAGAGTTTTATTGAAACAGTCTCATTACTTTTTAAACACACCTCGTATATATTATAGCCATACAACTTTCCTTCACTTTCGTAACAGTTTCATTTAATTTAGCATCAAAAATGCTTCAAAAACGTTTGGAACTTCTGTAGAGGGAACTTACACAATTCGTTATATGAGCATGATCATTGAAATTTACGCTCTAAAGAAAGGGTTGTTTCTAAAAATAGTCATCGCTTGAAATACTGTGTAAATTTAGCAATTACCTTGCCAGACATTGCCTTACTAAATTATTTACGCTGCACGGTATATTGATTAGTGATTCATTATAAAAATTCAAACATTTTTCAAAAATAACAATATACTATATTTTACTTCATTTTTACCACACCATTGTTCTAGAACTAAAAGGTGAAAAAAAATCACTTAGGACTTCCTACTAGATGACTTCATACTCTTTGTACCTTCCATTAGAATGGTTTGTAATAGTTTTATGGTGAAGTCATTGGTAATTTTATAAAGATAATTCTTGTAGATACTAACATAATTCATAAAATATGTTTATACTAATTAATATTAACATGTTATTTTATGATATAATCTTCTACCGTTTCTTACTTCAAATATAGATAGCAACCGACAATTAAAATATGCTTTCAGTATTTGTATATACCATGTGACAAATTATTATATCCAAATAAATAATTAGAAATAACTTTAATCAACATATATATTTTTCATTTCTTCTAGACAGATGCAACTTTATTTTCAACTTATTTTTATTATAAAATGTTAGGTTTTAAACGATAGTTCTCCACGTATAAATCAAATTGGAAACACACTATATCACTAGTATGCTAAAAAAATATTTCACGGTGTATAGCCAAAAATTTACTGGGTATAATGATTGGACCAACCTTGGTGCGGTATAATAAAAAACTACATAATAATTATCCATCGCGTCTAGATTGAAACAACAAAATACATTTTTATTTTTACAAATATATATATAACAGGTGGCCTTGCAGTAGATTCCCGACATTCGTGCAGGTACAAAAGGAAGTAAATCAATTGTTTAAAAAGCCTACACTATTATTTGTTCCTATGATTTACTCAAATGGTAGTATTGAATTGCTTAGCATTATATTTTTTGTCGATGAGCAATTGAAATATAGTGGTAATATTAATTAAACAGTTATTACAACATATTAAAGGCATTAAAGGATAACTAGTCTTTTAATATAGTGGTAGGCCTGAGGATACATGTCACATAAGCATTCAAATGAACTTCGATTTTATAAAATAGTCTATTCTAGAGACAATGGAAGATATCCAATTATCAATTCCGCTGACATGCAGAAAAGTCGTTTTCTTTGGTTTCAATGTATACATTTTTATATAAAATCATAATGGAACTAATCTTCACAAGGTATTTTATTTATCAGCATTGTTTTTGCTATTTAAATAAATTCGTTCTAACCTTCACGAATTTTATTACTTCGAACTAGGTTATACGAAATTTCATCAAAACTTTTTCATTGTACTAGAAAATACCAACTGGATTAAGACTAAATCTTTACACAACATAATACAACATACTGGTCTGAATCAGGACCGGTCTTAGCTAAGGGATGACCGGAACACTAAGCGCAATAAGTGGTTTATAAAAATTATAAACCATTATATTAAGATATATGTGCAAGTATTCAATAAAAATAGCTATTTTTTTTGTAAATAAGAATAAATATCGTATAGTTGGATAGTCTTAGGTAAAGGTAAGAAATAGAAAATTGTGTGAATGGTAAATATAATAATTACTCATTCAATACATCGACATTGTTCATACATAAATGTTAAGCAACAATAATAATAAAGGAAATTTCTAAATCAGATATAGTAAAAAAAATTAACAGGCTTTTCTACGTGAAAACTCCTGGCTAAGCTGAACAAAACGATCCCTGATCCCAATCACGGTAAGCCTACTCTTCGCCATTGAGGAGTCGGATAGGTACCTGCTTTCCCGACCATGACATGAAAATATTGTATTATCATCAGAACTACGTAAGTGTGAAAAGTTTCAAGTCGATCGGATGTGTGGAAGTGGTTCAAAATTACCTTACAAGATTTCACCGTAACTAACGAACTAACAAGTGCAGTTAAAGAAAAGCTTATAAAAATATACAACCCTACGTAAGTGTGAAAAGTTTCAAGTCGATCGGATGTGTGGAAGTGGTTCAAAATTACCTTACCAGATTTCACCGTAACTAAAGAACTAACAAGTGCAGTTAAAGAAAAGCTTATAAAAATATACAACCCTACGTAAGTGTGAAAAGTTTCAAGTCGATCGGATGTGTGGAAGTGGTTCAAAATTACCTTAAAAGATTTCACCGTAACTAACGAACTAACAAGTGCAGTTAAAGAAAAGCTTGTAAAAATATACAACCCTACGTAAGTGTGAAAAGTTTCAAGTCGATCGGATGTGTGGAAGTGGTTCAAAATTACCTTACAAGACTTCACCGTAACTAACGAAGTAACAAGTGCAGTTAAAGAAAAGCTTATAAAAATATATAACCAAGACATTCTGTAGTTGAACTACAATGGAGAATAGTAGTATTCTGGAGTTGAACTACAAGTTTTATAGAACGAAGCATGGGAGACGCAATATTGCAATCTGAATATGTATTGAATAATCCCAATTATTATCGAGATTATGAGGTGAGATTCTCGTTTTTCAATATTGGCCATAAATTGGTCATTGGCGTGGAGATAATGCATTGTAGATAGAAAGGTCTCCATCATGGACGACCGTTAGATTAGGCTATCCTCTTTTTACAAGATGCTACTACCAGAGTTACCGGAGCATCATCAGAGCACGAAGACGGAGTCGGAATGGAGTACCGGAGCAATGTAAAGTATATTAGATATCAGTGAAGTGCATCGTTTGCGGAGTGACTTGGCGCGGCACTGTTGTTGTTATTGGATTGGAAGTACCGATCTAATACTCTACGGAAGTCAATTGCAATCTAGTCAATTTATGTATAATCTATATATAGTACATTAAATATACAGGATACATGCGCTAAAATCACTTACGTTCCGCTTTAAATTATATGACATCAATATGATATCAAAAGATTTGGAAGAATCGTTTTTAAATTAACATTTGATATTTTGCTCGAGGAATAATAACAGGAGATACTTTTCCATTATTTTCACGTGTCTTGAACAATTTATTTTGTTGCATATTTGTCTTATTCAAAATATTTACTTATAGCTCAAATAAACCTAGTTTTGTGATGGGCCTGAAAAGATTTAGAAATTTGACACGACACAGCCTAAATTGTGAAAATAATGTCAAGATTCCAAAGATTTTTTTTTACAAAAAAAAAGTATCTTAAAATGTTTAGACTAGTTCTCATCTAATAATAAAGTATAGTTAATAGTATCGATCACTAAATAGATTATCTGAAATGTAGTTCAACTAAATTGTCAATTTATTTTTTTTCCTTTAAATTAACAATGCATCAAGAGGTCATGTCTAATATTCCACTAATCAATTCTGATTTTAACGAAAGAAGTATTTGTTATACGCTTTTTTTAAATCCAGGTATTTCGATTAAAGTAATTGCAAGAAATATTTCATTTGAGAATTTAAATTTAGTCGAAAAAATAACTTTTGCTGGTGCTTGTAAATTAATGGCTATATTAATATAAATTTATTTCTTTTCATTTCTTAAAAAAAAAAACTTAACAAAACTGCATAAAATTATACATAATGTCTTAATACACATACTATATTGATTAGAATCGATTCAAAAATAGCTTGATTCGTGTAAATATGTCGATTTTTTTTATCGTTTTATTTAGACAAAAATTGACTAAAGTAATCATCTGAAATATAAATCGCAATATTATTAATTGTAAGCATAACATTTTGCATCGCTCTGTATCGAATAAAACCAGTGTTATGGAATAACGGATCGAATTAATTACAAAATGCAAGTAGTCTTATACGTAACCATTCATTATTACATTTCATATATAATGAAATCGCGGCGGATAGTTAGTAATAATAAAAATGAAGTATTAGCACTCTGGTAAGAAATGTTCCAGTTTAAAATAATGCAATTATTTAATAGCTCGACGAAATATACATAAAATGCGATGTAAAATAATGTATTAGAGCAGCAAAGTAAGGCAATTAATAAATCTTGCACGGATACAAATTGGGAACATAAATAAGTTGATAAAATAATAAGGCTTCTATAGGCTTAAATTTAAAAGCCATTTATAAATCGGCGACAAAATATCAAGTTTTCAATAGTTGAAATTATTGCAATTTTTAATTGAGCTGTCGGTTTTTACAATACCAAACTAAAAAAAAATTTAAACAGTATAATTGTAAATTACAAAACAGTATACATTATCGAATGGTACTTCTTAAAAATAATAAAGGTTTTCGCATCTACAACATATATTAAGGTTTTCAAATGTTGGATATATTTTAAAACAAAAGCCTTTATGAAATTCCTTAGCCAAGTCAAAGTCAGGAAAAAATTATCTGGATATGATTTCTTTAATGAAAGCAAACAAATATATATTATTTAGATTATAGACTACATTTTAGTTGCAAATGCGGTTTTATTTGGCACTTTAAGCGCGAAATGTTGAAATTATGAAGAGATTCAATTGAAACTGCACGGAAACATCTCCAACGATGCATTTAATTTTAGTCCAATATTAATTAACAATAAATTAAAAGTGGCGAATTAAATAAATACCGAGCACAATTTATTCAACTGCGAATCAAACGAAATAATACATCCTATAAATATTGTGCTCTAGCTCATGTTCTGGTTTATTACATTAGCAATCATAGGTAATTTTACTAATATATTAAATAGTAAATATAAATTAAATATTTTCCATAGCAGGATTAATCGTAATTATGTTACATCTCGTGTACATCTACAGATCTCATCAGGAATTATTTTTTTGGCTTCTTTTCGGTTTACCTATATCGAAGAATTCTTTAGTACTGAATACCCGCTAGTTGGATTAATTTTTTATTGAATTAATTTGAGGATGTCATTATCAAAGAGTTACCGAGAAAAGTCCTTCACCGCCCTCGTGATTATATTTTTTACTAAACCTCTATATTAAGCAACAATATTCCATAATGGTCCCACATCCAACTTAGTTACAATATAGCAAAACATTTAAAGAAATTCAAGCTCAAAATATTCGCGTTTGTAAAAAATTGAAAAGTAAAAAATTACGTATAGATGAGATCCATTTTTTTTGCATCAATCTTCAATTTGAGTTAAATTATTAGAGAGAAAATTTTATCTTTGATATCTACTAGATTTTTATACGATAAATACTCGGGGTAATAGTCGTGTAATAGGGACTAAAAATAAAATAAAAATCGTCCAGAAAATTGCGCAATTATACTATATCTATAACGCACCCAGGCAATATTGTAAGTATATAAAAAGCTAAAAGCAAGTTTAATATAATGCCATCTTATAAATATACACAATTCGAAGGCAATGGCCGTAGATAATAACAATTCTAATTAAAAATAAAATACACAACCGGCTGGACATCGTCTTCCTTCGCATAGGTAGATAATCACAATCATTTTCCAACTAATACATATGCATTTCTCTTGCATTTCGAGAAATGCAACATTATTTTTGTATTCAGCGAGGTACTCGGTTATCAGTATCGTACCATCATAATAAGTACGGAATTATAAAACAGAGTTTGTACAATAAAAAAGGCGGTACTAGTGTTCTTTAGTCATCTAGATTCATAAAAAAACTGTTCCATTTTTTATTTATATTTATCTAGTTGTTTTATATTTATTGGCAATATTTCGTTTTAATTTACCGAAAGATTTTCTACAAAATCTAAGTAGAATGTTGACCGAGTTTTTTGTGGTTTTTCGTTGATTTCAAAACCGTGATTTTTTATTTATACCCATTTGTCCAAACACCACAAATTTATTATTCTGAAATTTCGTAATGAAATGCGATTTTTTTACATATATAAAATTCAATTGTCAATAAATATTATCGCACCGGTTCTTGTATATAAATGAATCGCATCGTGGGCCATATACAAATTAAAACTATGTAATTTGTACGAAAATGCAACTTGACATGTATTTCAAAGTTGATTATTCATTAGAAAAGGCAGTGGCAAATCAGATTGTGATTTCGGCAGAATTCTATTGTGTATGGTAACTCAATGGAAGTATAGAGTGTGTATCCATAAGCCATTACAGCATACAACATGGAAGAATAATAACATATATACGCAAGTATATTGTATTGGAGCAATATATTGTATATTGTTGTTATGCTCAATGTTTTATCATATACCAACAGAAGGGTTATGGTCAGCCAAGTGCACTTCCGGTCGTGGGGGAGACATCGGTATGAAGATGTATGATTTCAACAGCCAAGGAAATTTTAATATTAACAAATGCCACAAAATGATATATGGTACATATATACATTATGTGCGGACAAATTTTAGAATTATTTGCCTCTTAGAATATTAGAATAAATATACATCAATTAACTGTTCAACAAACCGGCATTTAAAAAAAAACATGTATTAATGCATCAAGTTATCAGTGCAGAAATAATATATAACATTTAACAATTATTGTTCTCTAATTTGGGTATATGGTAATAAAGCTTGATTATTTGGTAGGTACATATATATAATACCTAATTATTGCTGCTGGACTGCACAATTAAATTTTATTTTGTACTCATTCCGCAGCTTGTTTCGAAGGGTATATAAATGAATATATATTTGTTTCGAATTTGAATATTAAATCAACTTTAAACATTTAATTAGTTTCTTTGGATATGTTTTTTATTCCGAATGATTTTTGTTTTTCTCCAAAACTACATTTCAACTTATAATGTTCATTCATTTCGATTTATCATCACTTCATATATTTACTTTTATAGGACACTCTGTATATACCTCCTGGACCAAAATGATTCTGTTGCCTGCGATATCATTCTGCAGCTGCAGAGCAGTCAACCTAGATTTAGAACAATTGCCACATACTGTAATAATAGCAATTCCGCTTTTATACAATCTTCTAATCAGAGTATAAAATTAAATACGGACAATAATTGTCTTATTTTTTTTCCTACTACTGTCGCATTATGTTATGGTAATAGCAGTGGCGACTCGTGCCATTTCAATCTGGGGGGACGCATTTCTTAAAAAATAACATAATAGTGAAAAATCGGACCTAAAATGGATGCAAAATTCAAGCATTTCTTGAAAGTGAATTCCACTCTTCTATCTTTCATTGATATAAACTTTTCCAAAACTTTTTCGTTAAAATTGTAAATATCTTGCACCACGTTTTTATTAATACACATCATCGCCAACGCGTTTAAACGATCATTACCCATAGCATTTCGCAAAAAAGGCTCGATTCTTTTAAGTGTTGAAAAACAACACACTGATTCAACAGTGGTCATCGGGGTTGTTAAAATAATTTTAAGTATTTTTATAGTTTCGAGCACTCCTTGCACAAGTTTGCGATAAATTTAAATCAGGCAATGGCCTATATAATTCTTTAATTTTTACTTTGCCACAAGAGAAAGTCTACAAAACTCTATTTTCAATAAAGAACTAACACTATTCATTTTTATTAAATTATTTGTATTAAATATATTCTTGGAGAAACACGTGGCAAAATCGTACATACACAGAACAAATGCTACTCTCTTATCTGACTATTCTATATCAATTTATATACGCATATATATACTCTCTGTATATATATACTACTCTCTGTTCTCTCTGAACTTCTCTAAGACGTTAAAGAAGCGCGATATCCAATAGATCGGTCGCCTGCACTCTATGATACACTCATCTCATTGCATATGTACTGTATATATGTATTTAATTTGTACTGGCAATGGATAGCCGCTCGGAATATATGACACATATTAGACGATGAAGCAAGGAGCGAACCGAAGAAACAGAAGATATACTGCATTCGGTCGCTCTCACCGATTGCTTGCAATAGAGTGAGATGAGTGTCTATACATTTAACTATTTAACTCGTATTGGGTAGTTTGCCTTGGCGCTGGAATATCGGCACCATTTAGCGGTATAGGTATTACACCACGCGAACGATAGATACAAATGATATACTACATCGGTCGCTGCACTGACTCTACCACTTGCAACGGATACCACCGAACGAACGTTGTGTTGATTGTTATCGCGGCGCAAACTTTATCTTTTAGAAAAAATAATGCCGAGATAAAATATCACAATACAATTATATATCTACGGTGATGCGCTCAATGTTCAGGAGGGGCGCGCGGCACCGCGGCCTGCATAAGGAACCGCCACTGGGTAATAGAAACTAAATAACCTACTTATATTTCAAGCACCGGGGCCACAAGGTTAGGGTTAGGAAGGATTTTTACAACGAACAAAATTGCAAGTTTTTATGATCAGAGAAAAGGAGAAATCGTAACTACTTAAGAAACTCATACAATTACTTACTAAATAAAATTTAATAATAACCTTCGTATAATTAGGAACTGGAGGTAAGTTCGTTTGATTTACTAATTATAGTTGGGTCATATTTAAAGCTACTAGCCGATAAATGAAAAAGAAACTATTTCGGTTATGTCTCTTGAAATATGTTTAGATGTTTAAAATTGTTTCATTTCCTATAATCTTCCCCATCGGCAATAAATATAATACGTCGATAAACAGGATGTGCTGTAAATAGTTTAATAACACTTTTTTTATGATTTCAAATAAATTTGCCGCTTATTTGATAACTTACCGTATATAGGAAGGGTGGACCCGGGGTGCAGTAATCCCTACTCATTACTATTTGAAAATGTAAGATCGGTTCATTGGAAACCCACGTACTTATCGAAAATTTACGTTGTTCTATAATATTTCATTATTCGTTTTATATGGCATCGCCGTTTTGTCGCAGACACAATTAATTAGAAATTAATCACACCATCACGTTAAAATTGCACAAGGGAATAATGTTGATATGTGCACGACATAAATATGGAAAAAAAAAACGGGATCCAACTAAAGGACGATATGCCAAAGTATTTTGTGAACACAGTGCTCTTAAATTAGTCTGAAATTGATCTCGAAAACTTAAACAAACGAGTCTACACTGTGTAATGATTTATACGTAGTCTACAGCACCGCTCACTACCACCCAGACGTGAGTCACGTACTACTATGATTAGGCATATTTGTGCAATTCGCCATGGCTGCAACTAGACAGCAGCGCCATTGAACTAGGTAGGAACTATTGTGGCAACAGAGAACTTAAGTAGTGCACCCAACATACACTACGATACAAAAGAATGTATAAGCATTAGAATTTGTAAATAAGTTTACAGAAAAATCAAATTACATGGTTATTTTTTATTACCTATTACCATATAATACTGTTGTATTATAGCAGCAGGTTTATAAAACAGAAAATGAATAACAATTATTAATTGAAAAGAATGTCTATTTGCCCCGGTTATATATATTTTTTCATGTACTGTTGATGAATACGAAATTATTTTATAATTAGGCACTCAAAACATATACCTTCGTATCTTAAGACAAGAAAATGCTGATACACCCCACAGAATATATGCAATATCATAAATCAAATAATAGTGGTCATTTATCATGTATAAATAAATGCCTGGGCGAATGGCCAGATTAGTATAGATTGCTGTTTTTATAAATCAAAAACAGAAAGAGAATAATACTTTTTAAAAATTATCACTACGGTTTTAAATATTATTAGATAAAATTGGGCCTGAATCTAAGTTCATTAAATTTGATTTAGATTTATGCATGTATATACTTTTATAAGCATTTAACTCGGGAATAATTCGAAACACTTTTAAGTAATTTAAGTGGACTAATTTGAATAGATTCAAAAATATACTCTGCTACAGCACTTTTATCTTTTCTATTTAATCTGAAATGAGCTAAATGCTCCTTCAATCTAGTTTCAATAGTCTACGTGTTTGTCTTATATATACTTTAGGACAACTAGAACAAGATATTTCGTAAATACCCGATTTTTTATTGAACTCAATCAAATCTTTTGGATTTCCTAGAAAATTAGCAAGACTATTAGAAGTATTATATGTTACTTTAGAATTTTATTTATTTAAAATACTATCTAAACAACGTGCAGTTATAGAATCAAATGGTAATTTAACAAATTTTGCAGTTGAATTATTACTTTATCTTGTCTATTTCATTTATTTAGTAAGAACTATTTAAATTTTTTATTATTTTTTGTTTATTTTTTATTTTTTTGTTATTTTAGATTTCACAAACCAATATTTTCGTTAATTGTTAATTTATATTGTTTTAAAAGATTTATAGGTCCTATTATATGCCATTTTTTAAGTACTTCTGTCATGTTGACTTATTTATTTAATAGTATATCAATCACGATTCGTGACTAGGTATTTTATTTAGTTTATCTTGTAGTACTGAAGATGGGGGCATAGCCCTTGAAATGTACATCTAGCTATTTAATGCTTGTTACGGTATTTGGGTGATATTCGATATTAAGAATAATTCTTGATTTTTATAATCAAGTCAAAATTGTGAAAATCAAGTATTGCTTTTACAATTTACAGTTTTAGATTTTTAGTTAGATTTATTATTGATATCAATGAATACTAACACTACATAGTTAGTATTTATTGTTGATATTGCAAATAAAATAATCAATCAATCAATTATTTTAAAGAAAATTTAAATCTCAGATGTGAAGTATGAATTTGAGAAATTAAACAAAAAAAATCCGTTCCTGGATTTGATCTATTAATATATGGAAAGAAACCAAAGATTTTTAAATAATCATATCCAAACGGGAACATTTCCAGATACATTAAAGAATACTCTTATCATTATACAAGAACAAAAAACCCTTTAAATTACAGGCCTACTTTTTTGCGAGCATTTTTGCTAAACTTTTAGAATCCATTATTAAACGGCATATAGAAACAGTTTAGAAGAAACAATAAGCTTTGACAAGACAATATGGATTTAAAAAAATAAGCAGTACGGAAGTGGCAGTGCTACATTTTTCGGAAACTATATAAATTAAAAAATTAAAAAACAATTCATAGCATAATTGGCGAATCAAAATTGGCGTTCGTTGGCGAACGAAGGAGGATCATATTTTAAATAAATAGATTGTTAAGTTAAACTTTTTATTTTTATTGTAAACTTTACAAACAAAATTACAATTCTTATTGAGTACTTGATGAATTTTACGATTTAATATCGAGAGGTGGTAGATCTTCCAAATTACTTTGATTTCATTGTGGCGCAGAAGTGTTCGATGGATTTTGTTGTTGACTGCTGGTAGATTGTAGTAACGCGTCCATGTATGTTTCTGAAGATGTATGAATTGCATGCGTAGTTTCCGTTGTTGTCATTTCCTTTTGGACAATCGGAGCTTGATCAGTTGCAATCTCAATTTTGTATTTATTATTTATAACATAGCAAGTAGCTTTCACTGGTACTTCACTAGAATCTTCTACAATGTTTTTAGGATCATAATGAGTTTGTATGTTATTTTCAATATGATTCTTGTTTTTTGCAGTACAACCACCAGTACATGACGCCTTACAGTTTGATAATTGGCCACTTATTTGACTCTCATTGGATGCTATCGAACCTCCTTTATTGCGATTTTTCTTCCTTCTACGTGATTTACATGAGGGTGGATTGATGGGAGTGTATTCATGATGACTATACAAGTCAGATGGCTGTTGATTTACAGGTGAATGTGGATATGGCACCATGCCGGGTACTAGATACGGTACTGAAGGATACTGTTGAGATGGTAAATAATATGGCATGGGGGGCATTCCGGGAGATGGTTGTACAGGAGAATATGGCGATTGGTTGTACTGACTGCCAACTATATTTTGAACGAAAAGTGGTTTCATTCTAGTTACGGTCCTAGTTCCACATCCGTTTGAAACTGCTGTTGTGTGACGAACAATAGGTCCAGGATACGTCATACCTGTTGTAGGGTATTGTTGAGTAGGCACTGGATATCCGTTATAATAATTTGGCATTAATTGAGGAACATTTAATTCCCTTACTTCCTCTTTCAGTCTATCTAACGCTTCCCGCAGGGGCTTCATTTCTGCTCTATATGCATCTAGCGCTGAAGTGATTGGATCAATATTTTTTGAAATATTACTTGAAATTGGTGATTTAGTGTCTTTAATATTATATCGTGGAGAATCGACACCTGATACTGGATACCTAGGAAACACAACATTACCTTTGCTTGGAATTTCGGGCATGCTCTGGGATAGATTTGTAGATGTGTTCGGAGCAATCCTAACACTGTTTCCAAGAGATTGTGTGTCTGTTGGCTTGTTACTAATCGAAGAAATTATACCATCTGTATTTCCTTCCTTATGCTTTATTATATTTTGCATTTCTGATTCGTGCGTGCATTGAGTTATTGGTTTAAATTCAATTATAAAGTTAGACAAACCATGATTGTCTCTATTATTGGCTATTTCAAATACTTCGGATCCAGCTATAATTGCACTTACTGTTCCATCTTCTAAATTTATTCCTAATGTAATATTTTTAGGACTGCGTTTTGCTGAATATCGAAAATCAGATATGGCGGAGTAGATAGAAACTGATTTCTGTGATGACGCTCTGCCGTCTACCATGAAAACATTGCTTACCGTCTCTGCTACATAATTCAAATTCAGCCCAATTATACTTAGCAGATCTTCATTAGGTTTTTTATGTTTTGCATTATAAATATTATCTACATCGCGAATCATAAATGTGTTTCCAGTGCATTGACTAACATTATCAGCTGATTCTTGATTCTCGATATCAGTCTTGTTCAGAAAACGAATTGAAGTAGTTTTTTTAATTTTTCTAATTTTTGCATTGGTGGGTAATGTCAATTGTTCCCATGGAAGCTCAGTCCTAGAACCACAATTACCGTCCATATAATCATCTGGAAAATGATTATACATATAATCCATATATGGTTCGTTGTGTCTTTCCATTCTTGGATCATAAACAAGCCTGTCAACTCGATGGCGCTTGTCCGCTTTGTGTACTTTAGGTTGCTTCTCCTCTTTAGCTAATATTTCCGACAGTGATCCATATATTTCTGTTGTTGAATCCACTTCAATAGGAATATCAGGTTCATAATCCATTTCATCTTTTTCAACTTTATCTTCAATTGTGATTTCTTCATGTTTATCATCGAACTCAACTGTGTACTGTACATATTCATCATCATTCTTTTGAAACATTGTCATTGGACAAAAGGTCCTTGTACACAATGGATCAATATAGTCTACGCAACAGCCGTTCTGAAAGATTTTAGTATAGTATGTAAATATGTAATATTACTAAACTTACCTTACGCTCTTCGTCTTCATCTTGATCTTCGTCTACATCGACCAACATAACTTGCAGAGTAATTCTTTCCCATGGGATTTCTATTGAAGTCGTACATTCTGTATTTTCTTGAGGTACTATGTTTTTCAAAATCTTTTTGGCATTTTTCGATTTGTTTTGTTGCTGTAACATATTAATGGGAACTGTAGTATCTTCTACATTAATTATATATGGTTCAACATAATCAGCATCTTGCTCAAACATCATTCCTATTTTCTGGCTTGTGCCATTTATATCCAAGTTATCTTCTGAAGTTCTCATAATTCTATTGGGTGGAAATACAACAGTACACTCGTACTCTGGTCCAGTACCTAAATCATTGCCATACAAATCACTAGGTAATTTTGCTTCAGCAATAGGAATATGAAGACGTGATACGTGTATTTCGAAAGCGTTTGTTTTAAACGTGTTTGAAGTGCTTGCGCCTTGTTGATTAACATGCGGCTGCGATTGTACAATCGAAAACCTGATAACTCGTTCTCCAGTAGCCGGCAAATTGTCTGTATTATTCTGTACATCAATGCCATCTGAGCTGAGGATTACGTCGAAAGTAATAGCAGATTTTCCATCAGATACGGGCAAATTTGCAATAGTCGGTACAGCTGCACCTCCTGCTGTCAAATTGCAACATTCGCAAAGTACGTCTACTTCATGATGTACGTTCCCAGAAAAATCACCATGCATCTCTATGGGAGGTATGGCAGCATCCTCACCAATACTTCGATTATATTGTGAAGGTTCCTGTGAAGCTTCTCGCGGGGGATATTGTCTTTCGGATTGTTTGCTATCAATGTCATTTGTATGTGTTTGTATATTGTCCAATTGATCGTTCATGTTTTTCAAATCTTTCTGATATGTATCGAAAGTTTCCATAATTCTTTTCAGTTGATCCTCAATATTATATACACACGAGTTCATAATTTGTGAAACCACCTTCTCAAATGCTCCATTATCAGTTCGATTTGGAAATAGTGCATCGTTGACATATTTTTCAGGTGAATTCTCCTTCATCGTTTCTGCATTAGAATCTTCAAGTTGTGATGGACTAGCAGTAAATTCTGCAAATTCTTCAAAAAGAACTTCTTTAACATCCTGCGGTATAGATTTGTCCACCAAATCTGATAATAGCATATCAATAAACTCATCGAAAGTTGTCTGTTTTTTTGTATCATCATTTTCATGCTGCACTTCTGCGCTGCTTGGTGGAGATTGATCATTAGTGATGGCAATCGTTTGCATGGTATCTTCAACATTTACATCAATTTCCTTATCCTTTGTTGCATTATTCAGTGGGCATTCACAAGATATATCAGAACTATCATTATTTCCACATTTAAACTTATCTTTTTTTGGAACAATAATCGGTTCCACCGCTGGTTCTTTTATATCCTGTTCGACATCCTCTTCTGAAAAAGCATGGTATTGTTTTGGTGTAATTATTGAGATATATTCATGATAGTGATCTATTTCATTAGTGAGAATGGGTTGAATAGCAGTAATGGAAGCGTCTGGATCGAATGTCAGAGACGTTTGCAAACTACTTTCCTTAGCAAGATGAGCTATTTCCTCGTCACCTAAAATATGGGGTCTCACTGTGAAATAAGTTTGTGTTTCTTTATCGACTAGTTCATCTGCCATCATATGAGGGTGGCTTAAAGCTAATAGTGCGGCCCACTCGCCCAATTTGTTATCTGATTCTCTTTTCTTAAGAGCGCTCTTTGTATTAGTTACTAATATATCTTTATCAGTTAATATTGAAACTTCTTTATGTCTTTCTTGTTCTTGTTCAACTTCTTCGTGTGATACTAATGGTAACTTCCACTGTAGTAAAGGCGCACGCGGCAGCAGTATTTCGCGGACAGCACCCTTATCAATCACCTGTTGTGGTAAAAATTGGAACAAAGCGCAAATCGTGTGTATACTATTATCTGGTTCTGTAGTGATAATAGTTTGACAACGTCGATTACTCAACGCTATAATTGGTTGATCTGGTCTATTTATATTCGATCGAATATAAATTCGTGTTTGCACCTCTTGGTCCGTAGTTTTTTTCTCTGGTCGAACGTTGTGCATTCTATGGTAGCAGATGACATTCTAAGATTCCGCCAATCTGCCAGAGAACTACTTATCAGGTTGACGATCGCTCTGCATATTGATTTACAAAAATAAAGAAAAACTATTGTACCTATTATGAATCCTTAGTGGTACATATTCATCTCGGCATTTGAACGAACTAAAACCGAGAAAATGTAGAGTTTCACAATAAAATTATGGATTTTGCTGTTTATAAATTGCTCACCCAAGTTAGAATTTAGTATGACGAAAATTTGAAAGTTACCATTTTAACACACTGAAATTTTGGCACAAATTTCAGGTCAACTAATAAGTCATTGTCTGTCACAATTGACAATTATGGATTGCATAATAATTACAGAATATAGCGGAATTTCGTTCAAGATGTTTTTATTTATAATTAGCCATATTATAACTTTATGTCGCGGTATATCCAGGTATAAACACTACATAAATTGATATGAGGTTCCCGTTAAAATAGTATAACATTACATAATGAGGATACATGTCGTGCACTAATTACAATCACACATAAATTAACTAGTGCCAGAAGCATACTTATAAATAATACATCAAATGGTAGAAATTATAAATAATCAGTGGCGGTTTCTTGAGAGGCCGCGCAGCTGCGCGCCCCCCCGAACATTGAGCGCATCACCGTAGATGTATAATTCTATTGTGATATTTTAACACGGCATTATTTTCCCTAAAAGATAAAGCTTGCCTTGCGATAGCACTCGACACAACACGGTGTGGCGGCGAGCAAGATGAGTTAATTGCATATGCACTCATCCTATCCGCTACAATGTATCGTTGTTTAAAGCTATTCCAGGCCGTAATTCTTTAGCGTCCCAACAGAGAAGCCTACTTTAGTACACAGGAAAATTGATATAGAATAGCCAGATAAGACAGTCGCATTGTTCTGTGTAGTTACGTATGTACGATTTTGCTACGTATTTCTCCAAGAATATATTTAATTGAAATAATTTAATAAAAATGAACAGTGTTAGTTTTTTATTGAAAATAGAGTTTTGTAGACTTTCTCTTAAGGACCAAGTAAAAATTAAAGAATTAGGTAGGACATGGCCTGATTTAAATTTATTACAAACTTGTGCAAGGAGTGTTTATATTAATGAAAGATAAAAGAACCGAATACAACTATCAAGAAATTATTGAATTTAATCATTTTGCATCCATTTCTTAATATTATATATATTTTTAAGAAATGCGCCCTCCTCGATTGAAATGGCAAGAGCCGCCACTGCAAATAATGTAATAATTCTGAATTATCTTAATATATATATATATCTATTTTAATCAGCTTTCAAGTTTTCTGTTGAAAGTTGATTAATTTTGTTAACATTATTAGTTAGTCCTCAATCCTAGGGATTGAAAAGAGCACGTCAAGCCGATCTATCCTGAACTAATTCCTTCATCGCCCTATTCAACCTAAAATCCTCTACTATCTGACATGTATACTCTTATTTTGGTTCGCCTACCTATTCATTTCTTTTCATTTTATTCTTTTCATCTAACAAATATTCTGTGCAGTTATAATCCTTATTGTTACTGCTAACTAAAATTAAAATTTGCTTGGTCAATTTGCTATTTGTCAAAATAACAAAGTAGATGTATTAAAGCTACTTAGGATTAAAATAATGATTAGAATATGGCAGAGTATCAACGCCATACGTCCAGGGTATAAATTAATTATATAAATTGATAGGCAGTTCATTTTATATAATAGCATTCAATACTTTAAATTAATGTTTTAAATTCTTAGTCGTACATTTCTGATAGATCTAAAAGCATATATTGCAGCTCGAATCTCTTATATCGGTTTCATATTTCATTAAATAATTCAATAAAACATTAAATAATATTGCTGAATATATTTATGATTAGAATTTGATGAATAAAAATTAACATAGGGTCGTTAATACATATTCCATACAGAATAATCTAATTTTTCATCTGAATTCTTGATTTCGTATATATAAATTAAAAGTTTTTTTTATAAATTATAATGCTGATATTGATCTCGATGAGCTATAAATTAACTAGACCATTCGCCGTAGTCTGAAATACGCAATTAATTATTATACAGTTGTAGGGATTGTTTATAACAGCTTCACGCGTAACGTTTAGTTTTCCACAGTGAAAATTTCAATTAGCAAATAGTGGCACTAATCGCATGAGCAAGATGTTTCATTATAACCTATTGCCAATGAATACTAATAATATAGAATATCACCCAAATACCGTAACAAGCATTAAGTAGCTAGATGTACATTTCAAGCGCTATGCGCCCATCCTCACTAGCACAAGATAAAACAAAATAAAATACCTCTGTCACGAATCGTGATTGATATACTATCAAATAAATAATAATGTTATGTTGACTTATTTATTTGTTTTATTTGAAATGTACATCCAGCTACTTAATGCATGTTACGGTATTTGGGTGATATTCTATATTATAATTTAACACCGTAGTGATAATTTTTAAATTGAATACTAACTCTATACAGTTTAGTATTCATTGCTATTGCCTTGCAATTAATTCAAGTTTTCTAAATTGGTGCAATACACTTGCAAGACAATAATGCATTTATAAAGACCTTAATTTCAGTTTGGTGGGAAACATCTGCCATCAGAAAATAAATCCATCTGTATACTCCTTGGATTAAAACACTTGAAACACGTAATCCAAAATGTAAGCGAAAAAAAAATCAAATTCACCACAAGTTGATCATCACAAAAGGCAATAATCTTTGTTTTTATTATCTACAATACCACCGTATTTAACACGTAACATACCGTATCATTGGAATTAAAAAGTTTTTAGTTAATTAATATCATTGGATGCTATTGTATCGACTGGTTGTGAATTCAAAACTGAGTCGAGTTTATGCGAGAAGCGTTCGGTACGGTAATACCGCTCGTACCGTATGGGTATATGCTTTTGCTGGTACTGACAGAAACTTCGTTACGCAGCACTAATGGGCTAAGCTCAAATATATTAAAAATAAATACAGTAATAAGATTAACATAAGCTTTAACAAAAAAATAGATAGAACATTGTTTTATCTCGCGTGACTATTAGAAAATAAAATATGTGGTTGACTGATTACTCTAGTTAATGGTATTTTCTGACCATTTTCTTAATCAGTGCAAATGGTCAAATTCACAATATTTTAATATTTCAAATAATTGTTGCCAGAAAGGCACAATATTGAGAAACATCGCATTTTTTTTTTAATCAAATAGTAACAAGATTAATAATATAAGTACGTGTTATCCTTGACCTTATAATAAATTTATTTATTATTTTTATCCCATAAATAGGAAATATTATATTTTAAAATATTTGAGATTAATAAATCCTCTAATTCGAACCCACCGAAAATATACCATATAACTCCAATATCTTGATCTAATTTATTATAAATGTTGTAAGTTTTGAGGTACATATTATAGTTTATATTTAGTAGTATAGTATAAGTGGTGCTTTAGTTGAGCGGTTCAGCGGACCGCATCGGTTTGAGTGTCCTTTGGTATGGAACCGTACGTTTTTACCGCTGGGGAAATCTGCAGTTTAGACGAGGGAGACACACGACATCATCAATGACGTTCGCTATTGTATATTGTTTTTGTTTTGCCTGTTTCAAAGAACATTGAACATATCTGTTTCTTTGAACTCCCACCCATCGCATTTATCTTCTACTTTAGTAGGACACAAACGTATGCTATTATATTAAAACATGTTTGTTAAAGTCATCGAATAGAATTGCAATCTTTTCGTCACTGCAAATTTTCTTTGTAATAAAGTTTTCATTTCATTAACCATTGAAACCAATAGTTCCATAGGGTTACGTAGTTAACTAAACCAAGGAAAATCTAAATGAAAAAGAACCTTAACGTAAACAATTAAAAAAAACGGCATATGTCTATTTTTCAATAGACACGTGAAACTTTAAAATCATTTTGGAAATGACCATTATTTTGCATTAAATATCCGTCAGTTACATCTTCAATAGATTTTATTAGACCCATTCTACTGATTTTAATTGTAGGATAACTACCATAAGCACCAATATGGATGACCATACGGATGCAGAAAGTACCCATAGTGCCGATCATGTGTACACTGCACTTCCGCCACTTCGTTTGAACAAAGACACTGTCAATTCAGAACGAGCTTACGGACGCAATATTGTTCCCATCAAGTCCTATGCGGAGGCTCAGCAGAATCGCGCTGAACAAATAATGGTTTGTTATTTCATCGATTTTGATCAATATCGGGAAATTGCCTCTTGTATTATCTCCCACTTCTATGAATTTCTACATGGTATCATTAAATTCTTTGTACATATGGATTAACTTTTCGAAAACTCATTCGACTTTCTCATCACAGCGTATGATCCAAAACAAGGATAACGCTCCTGAAAGTGCTCCAGACGATACTGTTCATTATTTATCGCCAGTGTCGCCCCTCTCAGACCGAACCAGCTATGAGGGTGACTACGATTACTACCGCCATATGTACAACATTCATAAGCATGAGAAGGAATGTCCCGACGATGTCTCATTGGGAACGGAGAGCACGGTTAGTTGCCATGTGCCAGAATTACAGTGCACTGTGGCCATCATCAAGCCTGATGCGATGAACTACGAAGATGTCGTCATAAGAGTGGTGAAAGAGGCTGGGTTTAATATTATCAGCGTAAGTGGTAATTATGTATATGTGGTACTCATTGGTGACTACATGCATCCTATGTGTAAATCAACTAATAAGACATATTTAATTCTTCTTCACATATTTCTTGCTGCATTTATGCACCTTAGTAAATTCGAAATCCTAAAAATCTGCATCTTATTAGCACCAAGAGAAAGATAAGTATATCGTTCCACGAATGTATATATTCTCATCGCAAGTATTTTCAAAATAATCATAATGAACTCTTGTTATTAGAAGTGAGTAATTTCACTCGAATATAAAAAAATATCATAAGGGGCTGGTATAGATAATGCGACGTGGGTCCGCAAAATTGAATTCAATCTTCATATTAGCCAGGTGTGTAATATTTACGTAAATAATGTCCCTCTTTAACTTACGTTTAGCATATTTATTAATGTATGTAATGATATTTAATGCGATACTGTCAAGATATTATTTAGTGCTTGCTTTAGAATAATATTAAATAAAATTATGTAAAATAATTGTAGACTTGCAATTTTTATTCTTTAATTTCGTGAATTTGATATAGTATGATATTTTTATTTCAATGTCAAAACTGGAAGCAATGTTTGCAACTAGAAATATGTAGATAAAAATTCAGATTGTCTAAAATCGATAGGGAAAGATTTTTATAGAATTATTTGATTTAAATTAAGAATTTAAAATTATAAATTACGAAATGTGCACAATTCATTCTAATAAGGATGTGTGATGTAAACCAGTCTCTATTGAGTAAGCTCCTATTATAATTAAATAAAATTTATTATTAGAGATCATTATCGTTGCATAATGATTTTTTTTTAAAGATCTAATTATAAAAAATGCTATACCGAATTACTTGATATATATGCTAATTAAATTAATGAGAATTTTGTCAAGTATGCGTTTATACCGAATGGTTAGAACGAGGCTTTAAATTTGAAAATACGAATTGTATTAACATAATTCAATTAAATTATAATTGAAAATATTTCAATTTAATAATTTTAGAAATAATGCAATTCGAGATAAGTTGTTTAAAATTGACATGTTCCATTGCACTTTAGAATTTATTACAATGTTCTTATTTCCTATACAGCACAGAATTCGTGCAATATTGCATTGTAACTTTTATTCAAAATGAATAATAATACAAACTGTTCTTCCTAGTTGTACTTTGCACATGGATTCCATTTCCGCTCCAATTTTTAATCCGGCATTTACATGACAATTATGCATCGAATAATCCCTCATTTCCATAAATAATCATTGATTCTACTTTATGTATGCGTGATTACGAAAATATACCGATTATTTTTTTTATGTTCATTACGATTGTTGCTGCAAATTATAGTTAACCATTTCATGAAAATCTCCTCAGGAACCGAATACAGAATTTTGCTAGACATATTATTTTCTTTTTTACAAACACGTATGCTCATATCATTAGAAAGATAATTCTAAATCATGAAAAATTGTAAGAGACAATAGCGAATGTATCTTAATGATACTACATCCGTTCAAATTAAATACGTCGCAATTTAGTATTTCTAACAAATATTTTATTTTTATTATTTGAATATATTGACATAAGAAAGTTTGTTTCTTACATAAAATTAGAATTTCCAAATATATATAGCCACATCAAATGTTGGAATGCTCACTAGTCCGCAACCAATCTATTTATATTTTCAAAATAATTGACAATGATATCAACGCAATCAGAATCAAACCATTAGTTACAACAGTAACATTATTCTTAATGATTAAATATATTATAATATAGAATATCACCCAAATACCGTAACAAGCATTAAGTAGCTAGATGTACATTTCAAGCGCTATGCGCCCATCTTCAGTAGCACAAGATTAAATATATTCATTCAAATTTATTTTTTAACGATTAAAAATTGAACACACAGTTTTACATTTACTATTTCCGATCAAAATATGATTGCTTCATATAAAAGAATAACATATACAGTGTTCCAAAAGTTGTCTTCAAGGTTATATTACGGAACTTTTCTTCTTCTTCTTTCGAATAACCCTTTTGGAGGGTACGATAAATCAACTTTGGCTATACTTCTTTGTATTCAATTTTCTTTGCTCCCAGACTTCCTTCATCCTTCGAGAATGTCGTTCCTTTTCTTCTTTGGTCCACTTTCTTCCATTCGTTGATTTCTTTCTTTCCTGCAATCCTGCCTTTTGAGTTACTTCTCTAAAACGTTTTCTGTTATTTATTGTGTCTCTTTTAATTCCAGCACTTTTCATATCTTTATCAATTTCAATGAACCATGTGGGTTTGGATTTGTAACTGTTTAGTAAGTTGAAGATCTGCTTGGTTAGTCTGTTATTATCCATTCGGTATATGTGTCCGTAAAACTGCAGTCTTTTTTTCCTCATTACATCAGTTAGTTTTTCAACTTTCAAATATAGCTCTCTGTTTGATCTTAATTTGTATTCTGCATTACTATTACTTTTAGGTCCCAATATTTTTCTCAAAATTCTTCTTTCTACCTTTTCTAGTTTTTCAAGATCTCCAGTTCTTGTTAGTTTAAGTGTTTCTGCCGCATATAATGTTTCAGGTCTAACCACTGTTTGATAGTGTCTTAGTTTTGTGTTCCAGGATAAATATTTCTTGTTATATGTGTTTTTTGTCATATGAAACACCCCTTCCATTTTGTGTACTCTAGTTTCTATTGCTGCCTTTTCTTTTGTGTTGCTCGTTATCAACTCTCCTAGATATTTAAAGCAATTTGTTTGAGATATTGTGTTGTCATGAAATTTAAGCTTTTGAGGGGCATCACTGATGTTAGTTATGAACTGTGTTTTTTTAAATGATATTTGTAATCCTACTTTGGCTGCTTGTTTCTGCAATTCTCTGATTTGTTCTTGGGCATTATCCAGTGAGTCAGTAATCAACGCCATGTCATCCGCAAAAGCTAGACAGTCTATGGTGATTTTATTTGGATTTCTTCCTAGTTGAACACCTTTAGTATCTATGGCTTTCCTCCATTCACGAACAACCTTCTCTAATGCGCAATTGAAAAGTAGAGGTGACAAACCGTCTCCTTGTCTTACACCTGTCTTTATTTCAAAAGGTTTTGAAATTTCTCCCATAAATTTTACTTTGGATGTTGTGTTTGTTAAAGTTGCTTTAATTATTTCACTTGTTTTATTATCGAGTCCTAATTCCTTTATAATGTCGATTAGTGCATTTCTGTCAATGGAGTCATAGGCCTTTTTAAAATCTACAAAAGTAACCACATATTTCAAGTTCCTGATTTTCCTCATTTCTAATATGTTCTTTAAATTTAATATTTGTTCTGTGCACGACCTTCCTTTCCTAAACCCTGCCTGATACTCTCCTAGTTGTGGGTCTATTATTCCTTCAGTTCTATTTAAAAAAGTACTTTGGACAGGATCTTGTAGGTTACTGGCACGAGGGAGATTCCTCTATAGTTGTATTATAAAACTATAGGAACTTTTCTAATATACTATAGCATTTTTTTTTTAAAGGATGGGCGCTGAAGGCTCTCCAATCCTTATTAGCCTTACGTTTCCGTATAGGCCATCTCATACACTTTATACTTTTCAGCACACATCTAGGTACACCTGAGTGGTGACACTTAGGAACAAGGACTTTGCATTTGACATACATAGTTAGCATATCCATGGTCCGGAAGGGATTTTATTTCCAGAAAAAGTCCTGAAATACCCCGACCGGAGCGGGATGATTCGAAACCACAACCTCCGTGGTGCCAGTCTCACGACTATACCACGGCACCACGGTGCCCCATATTATAGTTAATTGATACAAATATAATTGAGGCAAGCATTATCGAAGGCTATATAAGATATCAACTTATATATAGCTTACATCCCAAAAACTCTTGTGTTTTGACTAAATATTTATCATTAATTTATCTATTTTTATAAAATTGGCTATGATATTCTTTTTAAGACTTAAGATTTTTGCCTTAATATTTGCTAAAGTTCTTCAAGTTCTCATATACTATACTGGTAAACTGTACAAATGCAACAAAAATCGAAAGTTTCTATAAGATCTTTGAGAGATTAAATGTAATCATACCTGGGTCTTATGCAGTTCACTTTCAATTGCCCAATTAATTCAAACTAGTGGGTCCGCCAAATCAACCAGCGCGCCTCTTGTAATCTGCCATACCATGGTATAATATGTAGCAGGCGGTCATTTACTGAAACAAGGAAAGCAGAAAAAGTTATTATGTACATCGCCGTGAGTTAGAAAAAGGGGTTACAATAATCGTTAGTTAGTTAAAGAGTCCGCAATCCTAAAGATTGGTTGGAAACAGCACGCCATGCCGATCTATCCTGAGCTAATCCCTTCATCTCCCTATAGCTATTCATCTCAACGTCTTCAACTATCTGACTCACATACTCCAATCTAGGCCTACCTACCCCTCTCTTTCCCTCCACTCTACCTTCTATGATCAATTGCATAATCCCCCCATGTCTAAGGATATGCCCTACTAATCTGTCTCTCCTACGCTGTAACACTATAATAATCGTTATTATACAGATATTCTATAACATATAATTTAAATTGAAATATAATGGGCGATATTACAGCTCGTAAGATATAAATGCACCGTGCAAAATGAAAATGCAGTGTTCATATTTACAAACATTTTCGTTGAGATTTTCTTATTAATTATATAGTTGCTGGATGCAAGAGGTACTTTATTAATTACTATTTGCATTCACAATTAACATTTCAATCTCATTTCCCGCAGTTAAATTGTAAAATTAGAATTATATAGCTTCACATAAACTAATCAATACTGTAGGATAGCACACATTCCAAAGCTAAAGTAAATGGAAAAGAAATAAATCAAATGGCAAGAGAATTCTTGAAACACAAATAATATTTGATACAGTTCTACTCAAAATAGCACTATTGTATAATTTTCAGGAATTTCGACAAGATTATTATGGAATAAATCTATAGAAAAAAAGAAAGCGAACTACTTTTAACTAAACTGTAAAATTCTAATTCAGAAAAAATATTCTTTTAATGATTCATTGCTCATTATTGTATATTTATATTTAAATTCAATTTTCAAATGTTTTCACTTCAGCTTAAACTTTAAAAACAATTTGTATGCTGCTTTCGTTTTGTACATCAAAATATGTTGTATACTCAGAAATTGTCTAAAAATGATAATCATCGTTGTAGATAGAAGCTCAACAATCGAAATACGCTTTTTTACGTAAATATTTGGAATTACACTTTTTTGAGTAATATTACGTTCAACAATTATATTGAAAAATTTGTTATTCATATATAGTCTCGTCTTGTCCATTTATCTGCCGAGCAAGTAAGTGAGATTCATGCGCAGTTCTATGGTACTCCTGCATTTCCGCACATGGTGGTCAGTATGAGTATCAGTCCAGTGCGAGTTCTCACCCTTGCTGCTATAAATGCGGTGGCTAAATGGCGTGAGTTAGCGGGTCCGGATGGTACATTGCGCGAGGAGTGGTTCTACCCTATGAGCATGAGGACAAGGTTCGGTATACATCCATCAATTTCCAACGCTATCAAGGCTTCCGAGAATCATACAGAGGCTGACAAAGAAACGAGATATTTTAACCCCGAACGTGAGTTAAACTAATTTGAAACTTCAGAACTTATATCGTTTCATTCAGTAGGCTACATTAAATTAATTATTGTCTATTTAAAACACTTCTGATGTTTCATGGAAGAGCGCCATAATAGGTGGCAGAAATTTTCAAATCAATATTATTTTTAAAAGATATAGATAAAAACACCCAAACAGTACTTATAAGCTAGATGTCTATTTCGAAGACAAAGTCCCCATTTTTAGTAGCATAAGAATCGACAAATAATGGTACAACCCAAATGGTACTACAGGATTTAGTGAACGCACACATACAAAATTACATGTAATTATGTGTTGGTGGTATTTTCTTAACAATATTAAATTTTTATTCCATAGTTATTTTGGAGCCAATTGTGAAAGAACTTGAAAAGGTGACGGATTATTGCGGCCAACATATCAATCCTACATTACTAGCTGGTCTAACAGAATTAGTTCGTTGCAAACCTGTGGATCCGATCTTATACTTGGCGGAATGGTTATTACTGAATAATCCATATCAACCAAGATTCCCCGACGAAATTGCTGTGGTGCCTACGTAACAGTGAGCAAACTTACACAAATTAACGAAGATTTTGTAAATGTTAAATCTGGTTTTAAGTAAACCTGCAGTTGTTGTATAAAAAAACTCGTGACACTAGTTTTAATAGCTTTAAATTTCGCAGTATTTGAAAGATTTTAATAATACTAAATTTTATTAGTAAATGTTAAAAGCACATACAAATATTATTTCTTTAAATCAACCTTAAATATCACAATATAATATCAGGAAAATAACAAACTTTCTAATAAATGTCATGACAAACCATAATTCTTGTGATACCAAACTAAGTAAGAAAATTAGAAAGTAGATATACAATGCTAATTTTTTATTATTACTAACTTATATCTATCAATAATGAAACAAAAATCAGATCTAAAATGAAAATAGGACGATTCTTTGATTTATTAAATATTCGAAGTAACAGATTGTACGAAACCATAAATTCGAAACATAAAAGAAAAGCCTTTGGTAAATGCTATATGACAAAATTTTACAGATAATTGTTCTAAAGGAAAATGCAATTGCTCGACAATTTGATACTTGGAAAAAAATTACGACTTACTCTTCACATAATTTAAGGGACACTTTGCAACCATACTTTGCTTTGGCAATGCTTAACAGCCTAAAAAAATAAACAGTTTAAATTTAAGGTAATACATTCTAAATGCACTTATAAATAACGTATAAATAACCGCTACTTTTTATTTGTCATTTTAACAATATCTTACTCCATCGCCACATTCTTGCGCATTTTTCGAATTTTCACACCAGTATGATGGACCCCAAGTGCATTTTTCAGCTCCCAAGAGTACCGCCCGCCTCATACGTCCACGAAACTCGTTCCCATTACATAATTTCAAATCTAAACATATGGCACCGCTATCCTCGTAGCGATTTAATGCAGCAAGAATTTCGTTGTGGTAATGGTTCATAATTTTCATACACTGTACATTAAGAATAATTGAATCAGGCATCATAAAAATTTAGACGACGAAGAAGTAGTCAATCGTATTTCTTTAGTAACATTTGTTCCGATTGCATTTTAAATCTTTATCGGGCTAATAAATGAACTGCACAATCATTTTAAACAAATAATATCACAACATATACGATAAAAGACAAGTAAAATTAATTTCAACTCTTTATTGATTTCATGAACTTAGATCATTTATAGTATAGAATATCACTCAAATACCGTAACTTAAAGAAAAAATTAAAATTAAAAAAAAAATTATATCATTTATAGTCATTGTTGTGATACCTTATATAAAATGATGGCGTCACTTCATTTTTTACCTGAATATATATAAATAAATCAAGTCTTGTTTGAGAAATATGAATCTTTTTAATTCATATAAATTGTCGTAAAACCTTATTCAAGTTTAATCAGGGACGTGTTCGTTGGAAAGAAACATTAATCCGATCAATGAATGAGTGTTCTTACAAGGCCGTATATTTTGTATAAGTGTTACTGTAATCAATCTTTTTAGAAAATCTTCTAGAAAATGTGCACATACAGCGTGGCTCTTTATTAAGTATTTGTAGTACGTATAATCCAAAATTACGCAGTCTATAATATAATAAAGCAAATACTTACTCTTGGTACATATTGTCCAGGCAAACTGTAGCATCCTTTTCGCATATTCTGTTCATTGCCTGTACGTGAATCAAGTTCCGACAAGGCTGTATCAGCTGACAGTACGGTAGCGTGGCACAACCCACACAAATTTATTTCCGCTTAAAATAAATAAATTAACTTAAGTTAAATTGTTGTAATGGATATCATTAAAGTACCACAACCCAAAGTAATTATAAGCGAATTGTGAATTTTAATGAATAAGCTCCCATTTTCAGTAACACAAAAATCAGATAAATACTATTATATACACACACACACACACACACAGACTAATTTCTATCATGCTGTTATGATAGACTTACATCGCATAATTTCAAATTCATCGATAGCACACAAAAATAATAGCCCGCATAATTCTGCAGGTTGTGCACCTATTTTTAGCAGTTCATAAATGTAATGTCCGCTTTTATCGATAAAGATTTTACAATCTTGCATATCCTTATCTGGTGCTATAGCACACAAGTTTTCGAGATCATTTATGAAATCAGTCTCGTCTATGGAGGGAATAGTTTCCTCTAATTTCTGTACGATGTACTTACAGGCGAAACATTGAGGCCCGCTAACTTTCGATAAATAAAAAAACACAAGCGAAATTTAAAGAAAAACACAATTGAATAAGTTTCTTTATACAATTTTCAACAACGCAAAAACTTAAAATCACAATTTACTTATGCAACAAAATTGTAAATATCAATTATTGATAAATACATACTTGGAGCTTCAATTTTTTTGCTTTTATCACATAGATCCATCATTTCGCAGATCTGCTCTGGTTCTATAGCAGATTCCAACAGAACGATTATAGAATCGGCATATTTATCAACAAAAGCATCACATTCTTTTCGCACCGATTTTGGCATTATGTGACAGATATTATGTACGGCATGTTTAATTTCGTCCTGTGGGAGTATGCATATAATTAAATACATTACAACAGAAAATGTTATCATCCCGTACCTGTGTGGTTTTATTTTTTAAATCATCTTGCAATTTGGTCATAACAAATTCACATAAAACGCATTGTGGCGATGATCGAAGTTTCTTGGATGCAGCTTTAATAACGGATATACCATTTACAGTATTATCAGGAATGTTATTTGTCACTGCAAACAATAAAATCGTAAATTTACTAGAAACAAATATCTATTAATTTAAAAATGTAACTTCGCCAAAGTAGCCTTGCAAAGCAAACTTTCTGTCTATAGTTTCGACATTAAAGATACCAATAATTTGTAACGAACTAAATTGGTAAAATGTAAACGACAAAAGAGGCGTTCTCGCATTAAAAGGCCACCGATTTAAGTTTCGTTAAACCCTCATAAATTGACGCATATTTCATTCATCGTACATATTTCGTTTTCATGTTCACTAATAATCTGCTCCAAAGGCTTAGGAGGCATTTTATCGTCGCATAATTGTAAATATACACAAACTTCTTGGGGCGTAAAATCAGCAATCATCATATCCACTAATTCATCGGTGTAAGTATCAACAAAGTCCTTGCATTCTAGCTGTATTTCACCGCTGAAATGCGAGCATAAACCATGCAAGGCTGACTTTATGTTACCCTGAAAATACACATAATTCATATAAGCTATGTATTTTTTCGAATGTTATTGATTTAAATTAATATTCGTTAGATAATATATAAATACAGAGTAGTTATATATTATATAATAATATGAGCCCGTTATGGAAATGCGTCAAACTCGAAACTTTATCAAATTTGTTTACTAAGATAAAAAATTATTAAAAGTTATTAAAAGATAAGAATAATTTAGATTTATCTCAGTCGAGTAGAATAATTAGAGCGGTTAATATTTTAATCACAAGGTGAAAAGTACACATAATTGATTTGTTAGTAAACGGGTACAAAGTATAATTAAAAACAAGAAGTAATCAAAAGCAATACACAAAAGTCGCAGGCGTTAAAAATAAAAAATAAACGTTTATAATAAAACATGTGACATAGTATTTACCGTTAATTGCGGAAATCATCACTGTGAAATTGCGAGTTTAATAAATATAATCTCAATGTTTTTTTAAAAAAAGATTCATTGAAGTGATATCAGTTATATTGCAAGGTAATTTGTTAAACATCTCTACACCAAAATAAATTAATACGCTAGATGCGCAATTTAATAACATTTTATTTATCTGTTATGCTACAGAGATGGTGCCTTAGTCTTTGAAATGTGCATCTAGCCTATAACTGCTTTGAGTTGCAATTAGCAATGGGTATAAATGTCCTTTTTCTTCATATAATGTTACCTACCACAGTCTTCTTATCCTGTACCAACTCTTCTAATCGCATCACTGCGAACAGGCACAAGCCGCACTTGGGTTTGTCATCGAGACCGCTATCAGCATTGCCGGTATTCTCTAGAAATACATCGACCGTGCCACCAGCGCTTACATCTACGCTCGGGCATAATCGAATCAACGGACACACTACGGACGGATCAATGTCTTGCGCCAGAAGAGCGAGAACAGCCTCTCCGTACGTGTTTACAAACTGTACGCATGTGTCGTTCACAACAGATGGAAGGTGGTTACAAGCGCGGTCAATTACTTCCTTAATTTCCTTCTGGAAGCAATAACGAAAATGTTCATGTTAAGTTACGTTTCGAAATGTATTTCAATTTATTTTTCACTATAATTTAAAGACATTACCTACATCATCCGCCATAAATTTAACATTAACATCCGAATATTATTATATACAATTCTAAATCACGTCCGTAGTAAAATTATCTGAAACTGCTTCATGGGAATTCGGACATTGGAAGAAATAAAACTCAGCTTCCTATTCTTAGCAACGTTTCGACTATTATTTAGTCATCATCAGGCTTCGGATACTATTCTTCTTAAAATATTAAAACGCAGTCAAATTTATAATATATTTTTGATGCCTCAATTATCTACTTTCCGCTAACGATTATCTACTTCAGCAAGTCATGCATCTCTTATCAACAATTTCTACGCCATTGTCAATAACAATGGCGTAGAAATTGTTGACTTGCATGACTTGCAAAACAGCATAACTTGCTGCTCGTGGTTTTTAAAATGTTGTGTTGTTTTTGTACGTTTTACCGTTAGCGGAAAGTAGATAATTGAGGCATCAAAAATGTATTATAAATTTGACAGCGTTGTAATATTTTAAGAAGCATAGTATCCGAAGCCTGATGATAACTAAATAATAGTCGAAACGTTGCTAAGAATACGAAGCTGAGTTTTATTTTTTCCAATGTCCGAATTCCCATGAAGCAGTTCCAGATTATTATACACGGTAATAACTTTTGAGATATATAAGCGGTTTGGGTGAAATAATATTATTTACCTCTGTGCCTGGTTCTGTAATAGCCTGTTGTACATAATGTAAGAAATATTGGCAGAAAACGCAGACTTTCTTGTCATACAACGGAGCTAAGAAAACGCGCTCGATTGGTAATTGCATCAATTCTGGACGTTGGACAATTTCAATAGGTCCTCGCTGAGATTCTTGCACCTTTTGGGACTCGTATGTGTCTATTGTCTCTATTGGCAACAATGGTACAATTGGCTGTAGCTGCGAATTAATTTACGAACTAAAATATTCCACTCGAACATATTTAAATATTATATATATATATATATATATCATGAACACAAAATAAAATAGTCTGTACAATAAATATATAACATGTTTAATAAAAAATTAAATACATTAGAAAAAATTATAAATAATAATTATAAAATTTAAATTACATACAACGAGATGTACCACTATGTTTGGTAACGTTGTTACTCAATTTACGAGGTAATTATTCACTTACTTCGGAATTATCTCCTAACAGCGTTGAACCACCAGGACAGATATTAATATCCTTACAGATTGCACTTGAATCCAACTGAGTTACGAGATAGTTATAAACCACTTGATAGTATTCATCGACCCAAGCCAGACACTGTTTTTGGAAGCTAACTTTAGTCTGTTTGCACAAACCTATCAGAACTCGTTTAAACTCGGACTCCGTCGTGTTTGCAATAAGCAAGTCCCGTAAATGCCCAACCAATTGCTTGCACAGGTCACAAGGTAAATCGTCATTTGATGAAATGGGACTAAAATGACGTTCGAATAAGAATTACAAACTTGTTAAAGATAGAATTCGTATTACTTATTGGGTATGACTCCGGTTTTTGACATTGGAGTGATTTCGACATTATGCACGTGGAATTGGGCGCTGCATTCACCAGACATCAGACATATATTATTACTGTTAAAGTTATTTAACACGTGTGTGTAAATGTCTTCGAAGTAGTTTAATACAATGTTACTGCATGCGTCAGATAGAGAACTCATGCGACCGCAAATCTGAAAGAAAATTGTATAAGTTCGCGATGCTGAAGACCTAGAACCCAGGGAACGATTATAGTAGATACATCTAAGGACACTTGATTCGCTTAATTTTGTAAATCATAGTTTCGAAATATAAGTAAACATGAATTGTATATGAAAGCATCGCTATAGACCATGCACGATGAACGTATTAATTTTAATTGCTACTTATATGGAGAGAGAATATACTATATTCACAACAATTTGCGTAGCAATATCTTTTAGCAAATCATACACCAAGGAATATTTTAAATATGCCTTTTAATATTAATTGTTATTTTTATAATAGTGTCTGATGATAGATATTTAATCTGAAACCGTTCGCACATGTAAATCTTCATTTATACCATTATTAAACAAATTGTTATACAAACTAATTTCATATTTTACATAAATAATAATATTAAAATATTACTTTCATATGAATATTTACTTGTAGTATAAACTTGAGGAATTGCTCTTTGCTCATAGCTTGAAATTTTTGCTGCATAATGTCGACAACGGTGTGGCAACCAGAGCAAGTATCTTTAAGATTCGCCATCTCAGTTGATTCTTCATTATCAGTTCCTTCGCTCTTTACAGCTGCAGCTGCCAACAGATTATCAATGCGAACACTGTTGCACAAACCCGCTACGCTGCATACGACTTGAGGGTTCATCTGAGATGCTAAAATATCGACTAGCTCAACAATGAAATCATCAGCTAGTTTGCAACATTCCTTTCGAACGATCTTGATTGGCAATAATTTGCAAGAGCCTTCAAAGACTTCTTTGATTTCTTCCTGGAAATGTCGGTAAATGTAAAAGTATACACGATTGCATTCACACTAAATATAGTAGTTTCGTGCCGCCATTGCCCCAAGAAAACTAAATAAAAATTAATCAATACGTTGCTTGTACTAAAATAAATGCAATGGTTAATATATGACATGATTTTACTAAAGTGTAAAATTGATTGTGATTCTTTCCTGAAATATTACTTGTCCAGCGCCAATAAGATATTTAAAAACTTTTCACGAGTAAAAAAGTATTAACGATAGCCTTGTGCTGGCATAACCCAAAAGATTTTTTTGGCCATTGGGTACTAAAACCACAATTTGAAGTAAATAAAATCTCAAATTTCTTATAAAAAAAATCTTACCAGTCTTACGTGAGTAACTCAAAGATAGTATGACAATGCGATTGTAATGTAAATGATCCAATTATTAAATAAATAAAATAATCCATAAAAATAATAAATAATTACTTAAATATAGCTAGTTCCTCTTTCTAGAGTAATATTTATTTTAACATATTATGAGCATATGAAATTGAGTCATAATGTTATCAAGATTCAATGATGACACACAAGGATACTAAATAAATTATTGCAAAGAAAGTCGAGTTAAAGATTGATAATTTCATATATACATATGCTTATAATTATTTATAAGCATAGTATATAACTGTCTATACTATGTATATAACATAGTATAGTCAGTTTTAGAGAGTTTGAGAAATATGAGAGCAATACAAGAGCAAATCTATTAAATGTGGACTAAGCGAGGGAAGTATGAAAAGATGGGAAACATGGGAAGGTAACATTGTAGGTTTTAATACTTTAGCTTATAGCTTAATCCACCAGCCAATTAATCTAGGTTAAACTAAAAATAATTATTTTTACACCAACTTACTGTAATCGTTACAAATCGGAAATAAATTTTTAAAAAATCAACAAATTTCAAGACGTTTGTTAATTTTACATTATATTATTAAATTAATTACTGTTGTAGCTTCGATTTTACCTGTGTTTCATTGCTCTCTAGCTGATCTCTAGCTTCCTGAACAATTTTCTTACATGTTTCGCACACTGAGTCATTATCAGCTTCCATTTGCTTATGTTCCCAAACGGTTTGAATGCAATGCTTGACGGCATTACATCCGGCAGCGGCTCTATTAGCAGAATTACAAACACTTAATTAAAGTAACCACCGCAATTGAGATAGCTAATAACAATTGCTTGATCATATTACTGTGTCGCGCAGAAAAGTATAAATGGTATTTATGGACAATATTTCAAATAGTCACCACGAAGATGAAACGTTAATTTTGCAGATGTAATAACTATTTCATATTTGTCACAAATAACCGAATCTCATAAATTTATTTATTACACGCTTTTAAATTATAAAAGAAGCCCAATTAAATAATTGATTGGCATTCCTTCCAATTAACAAAGTGATGTCATTGCAAATCGCCAATAACAAACAATATAAAATAGACATTTTCTGAATTTACAAAGATAAATTCGGCTATTATTGCTACCAGAGTTTATTTTATTAATGCAAAAGTAATTTTGTTATAAAATTTCCAATGATATATTGAGAATATTAGCGCAGTGACTGTATAGAATTGGAATAGATAACATAAATTAATATGTTTATCAAGTTTTATATTAAGCGTAGTTGTATAGAAAATTCTTCGTTGGTAGAAATAAATGACTGGTGTTAAAATGCAATGTGTTAAATTATGAATTTGAAATAAAATATTTTATATGTTTAATCTCGGGTTTAAAACAACCTAAGATTCGCTGAGCTTAAAATTTGCAATGAGTGAAAAATAATGAAATTCGATTTCCACTTGTTATATCCCATATTCTGATTTTTACGTCAAATTACAATAAAATGTTTCAAAATGAAGAAATTTGCTAGAGAATTAGAGTAAATTTAAATTGTACAGTAAGCTAAATTTAAATTCCTCATTAAAGTATTTCTACGAATCGCAATTTCTCAAGGTTGTGCAATCTTAGTCATTACTCTACGTAGAATGCATGAATGTTAACAATTAATTGAGAGATTGCAAACAATACAATACTCCAAATTGTTTATTAGTCAAAGAATGAGATGAGTGAATTAACAATTAGAAAATTATCTTTAGTTCCTAATAACAGTCCAAATCTTGATGAAGGCATTCGGGTTTTAGAAATACTTACGTTATGTTGGAACACCAATAAGATGGACCCCAAGTACATTGTTTCGCCCCTAAAAGCGCAGCATTAGCTAAAATGTACAAAAAATTTAATTTTCAATATTCATTATTGAATGTTTTTTTTTATAGAATGCAGAGGCTTACCGCTATAAGCAACAAAAAGCAATATAAGTAAGGCCTTCATTGTTCACAAAGGTTTATTTTCACACAAATTACTACCGAAGCACCAAAACGTTTATGATAGTCGTGTACGATTGAACAATACTGAAATTTTGTATTTGATGTTGATAATGATTTTATAATGTCACACAAAGGTCAATGTAGTAGCGATTACTCGTAATCGTTGCCACTTCTTTTGTATGCAAACTTATCACAACGCCAGATTAAACAACATTTAAATAGCAAATCTTGTTATGACTTTTCCAAGCTTCTTGCCAAGTGATTGTGTGTTTAACATTGTGACGACGTAGCATGCATCATATGATCAATATAACGATGTTACATTAGGCAAACCGTGCTACTTGCTCTGAATTTAATTACGCTCACGGATAGATGGCAGCATGTTATCTGTTGAGAAAGGAATTATATTATACAGTAGAATTAACAATAAAATAGGTTTACAAATAGCAAGCAAAATATGTAAAGAATAAATTGTTCATGAAAAATATGGCTACTGAGAAATCCAATGTAAACTACAAAAGGATTTTTATATTTTATTTAAGTTCTTAGAACATTTAACTCTTCACATTTAAACTACACCAAATTGAAGTTAGCCGAATCACTATTGGTATCAATGGCGGTTCCTTATGCAGACCGCGGGGCCGCGCGCCCCTCCTGAACATTGAGCGCACACCGTAGATATATAATTGTATTGCGATATTTGATCTCGCCATTATTTTTCCTAAAAGATAAAGCTTGCGCCGCGATAACAATCAACACAACACGGTGTAACGTTCCGTTGCGGAATCCGTTGTAAGTCACAGCAGCGACCGATGCTGTATATATCTGTATCTATCGTTCACGTGGTATATATATTTCGCTATGGTTCACTCATACTATCTATTGCAAGCGCTATATATATAGCCTATCTAGTGAGATTGACCGTATGCAGTATATCAGTTGTTTCATCTGTCCGCATACAAACTAGCCGGCCGGGTTACTATGGCAACGTGACGTCACGCTGCTTCTACAGCTAAGAATATATCCTTATTTTAAGCTATTCCATTCCACAATTCTTTAGCGTCCCAACAGAGAAGCCTAGTCTAGTATACAGGAAAATTGATATAGAATAGCCAGATAAGACAGTTGCATTGTTCTGTGTAGTTACGTATATACGATTTTGCCACGTGTTTCTCCAAGAATATATTTAATAAAAATGAATAATGTTAGTTCTTTATTGAAACTAGAGTTTTGTAGACTTTCACTTAAGGACAAAGTAAAAATTAAAGAATTAAATTACCTGATATAAATTGATCACAAACATGTGCAAGGAGTGTTTATACCAATGAAAGATGGAAGAGCGGAAGACCACTTTCAAGAAATGATTGAATTTAATCATTTTGCACCATTATAGGTAAGATTTCTCACTATTATGTTATTTTTTAAGAAATGCGTCCCCCCCTGATTGAAATGTCCCGAGCCGCCACTGATTGTTATAACCTCCAATAAATATATATATATACATATATATATATACTGTGAAGGACGTATTATAAAACATAACATACAAATTAAAAATAACGCGTTCGTTTTTTCGAGCTATTCATTTTCAATCAAGATATAGTGTATTGTCACTTGTTACAATGGATATTAGCGGAGTGGAGGTTAGGCACATTGACGATCAGAAGGTAATATCACCCTCTCCCTGCAAATACCCACGTGTAGAATTGAATACCTGTCATTTAAGGGCCGCGGATTGTTCGCCACTAAACATTACGCGGAAGGAGATGTTATACTCGTGGAGGACCCTGTTGTATGTTGCCAGTTCTCGTGGAATAGCGCGTACGGTTACAGGGCGTGCGACGAGTGCTTGCGCCCTTTGGAGACGGCGCAAGAGAATGCCATTCGATTGACCGGGCGCGAAGACATTGTCCTCCCATATATCGAGCATTGCGCCACAGATAAAGGCGCACAAGTAGCCTGCGATCGATGTGACGTACAATACTGCTGCGCGGATTGTAAGACGAAGGCTTGGGAAGCGTATCATAGAACACTTTGTTTGGGCAATGAGGAGATGACCGAACATCCTTTGTATATTTTAAACGAACAGTGGAAGTAAGTGGCAAAATCGACGCGATTCTTTTGCTGAAAAGTAGGGAAAGGAAAATAAATATAGGCAACTGAAACTACACGATAAAAACCTAGGGTTGCCCTAAATAAATTACAATTGATAAGTAAAATGTAAGAAACATCCATGTCAAAGTTAGATTTATTAGTGGGTATAAAGACCTGATGTAGCATTTATAGATTAGCTTCTTGATGCATCGATAATTAGGTAACCTTTATACCCTTAGAGAGTAGGCAACTTCGTATATACGAGTATCGTGAGTTAGTTAAAGAGTCCGCAATCCTAAAGATTGGTTGGAAACAGCACGCCATGCCGATCTATCCTGAGCTAATCCCTTCATCTCCCTATAGCTATTCATCTCAACGTCTTCAACTATCTGACTCACATACTCCAATCTAGGCCTACCTACCCCTCTCTTTCCCTCCACTCTACCTTCTATGATCAATTGCATAATCCCCCCATGCCTAAGAATATGCCCTACTAATCTGTCTCTCCTACGCTGTAACACTCTCCAGATACTTCTCTTCTCCCCTACTGACTAGTACAGCTTCATTTGTTACTTTATCTTCCCAACCAACCCTCATCATCCTCCTATAACACCACATTTCAAGTGCTTCTAATCTACGCTTCTCTTCCTTTCCTATAGTCCACGCCTAACACCCGTACAGTGCTACACTCCAAACATACACCTTCAGTAATCTTTTTCTAATACCCAAGTCAATATTTGATCTTAAAATCTGTTCTTTTTCTACGAATGCCTTCCTACCCTGTGCTATCCTACACTTTATATCTACCTTGCTTCGATTATCTTTTGTGATTCTACTGCCTAAATAACAAAAATCTGACACTTCTTCGATTCTATTATCTCCTAACGTGCACTAAATTCACTTCAAAAGTACCTCGCTCTCTCGGATTATTCTTTCGCGTATATTCGTATGTAGTTATTCCGCGGCAAATTACAAATATTTCCTTTACGCATTAGTTTCAATGCACAATTATAAATATACAACGCGATTATAAAACATTAATGATAAAAAATACTATAATAATCGTTTCAGGAGACATTAGAACAAATAAATAATTATTGTATTATTGAATCGTACCGCAATAGTTAAATGTTACGTTGACAAATTAATCTTTTCGGCAGGCAGATGCATTTTCCACCCGAATCCAATACCATTATGCTAATTCCGCGTATTCTTTCCACGTTACACCAACAAAAACAGCAAGCGAATCCACTCGGTCAATTCTTGCATTTTCAACACACCTTTCGCTCGACGCACGACAACTCTCAAATAGTACACAAATTCCTCGGCCCCACGTTCATCAATCACGTGAGCGTGTTGCACAACCATTTACATTCCGCCATGCGTCTATTACTGCACGAAAACGTCGCTTTGTGCGACGATCTATTGTCCGACGAAGGATTCCACGAGCTATTAGCTATGATCGGCACGAATGGTCAGGGAATCGGAACGAGCGCTATAAGTCAATGGGTCGAACGTTGCACGAAACATGTTAGTTCGAATGCACACTGTCATCCCACGGGCGACCGCCGGGGAGCCGAGTTGGATACTTATATAGACCATTTATATGAGCAGTTGGAGGAGCGTACAGGCACCGACTTTCTGAACAGCGAAGGCATCGGATTGTATGCCGTACAGAGTGCGGCGAACCACAGCTGCGTTCCGAATGCGGAATGTCAGTTTAAGGATAATTGCAGTCGCCTGTCGCTGGTCGCTCTAACTGACGTATTGCCGGGCGAGGAGGTTATGATATCGTACTTGGGCGAGTGTGCGCAGAATGATAGACGCGATAAAAGGCAGGCGAAACTGAAAGAGCACTATTTGTTTCTGTGCAACTGTCAGCGGTGTTTGAAAAATGAAACGGAAAGCGAATGTAGCGATGAAAGTGATACTGGTGACAATGATATGCAGTGATGATTTGAAAGGAGAGGAAAGTTGGCAACTGCGCGAAAGAATGACGGCGTCGTCGGTAGAAGTAAGATGGTAGCGTTCTCCGATATTATTTGCAATTGCATGATGTAATAAAAGAAAATTAGTTCAATTGATGTAAGATACAGATTTTCTCCAATTTTTCTGATTTTCGCTAAATTTATCTGTTTTTTTTTACTGTAAAATATAATGTTAACAAAACTACGTTTGAATAAACAAATACATATAACGGTTGATTATTACATTATTTTTTCCTGAAAATTAAATTAAAAGTACAAGGTATACGATTAATTCACCGCTAAAATAGTTATTATTTTTTGTGAATTTACATCGTATTTTATAAATGAAATAAGAGTAATACGGATTAACAGTAGCAATCTAGATTTATCAGTACATTCTTATGACTAGAAAATATAAGAATATATATTTACAATCTAACAGTTTTATTTAATTATATTCAACATTATTAATACAAAAAATAAATAAAAGCAACGTCTTTTATATTTTTGATTTTTTTTTACTTTTAAATATGATTTTTAAGATAATTAAATTATTGTTGAATATAATCAATTATAAATGAGATAGTATAGAATATCACCCAAATACTGTAAATTAAAGCATTAAATAGCTAGATGCGCATTTCGAAGGCTATTCCGCCATCTTTATAGCCTTCGAAATTCGCATCTAGCTACTTAATGCTTTGCGTTAACGGTATTTGGGTGATATTCTATACTATTATTTAACACCGTAGTGATAATTTTTAATATAAATGAGATGGTTTAAATGTTAGACTGGTTATCTATGTGGATAGAATGACTGATTAACTAACATTAACTGGCCAATCAAGTGTTAAAACCAAAGATGGAATGTGTGTAACAATAACCAAGAGGCAAAACAATTCACATTCGTTTTATAGTTCGGTTTAAATGCATAAAACATTCAAACAAACGCACAACAAGCTGTAACTCAAACAATTTCTACAATAAAGAACATATAATTATATATTTTGTCCTTGATTCTGAAAAATACAATATTTTATTAACTAACTGGTTCAAAGTTGTTAATTCTTTCGTTTTATATAATCCTTTATAGAATAAAACTTTGCTAATTAATAAGATAAATTCGTAATATATTATCCAGCAAAATGTACTTGCCAGAATTAATAATAAATAAATATTTTTAACTGCTTTACACAGCTGACTAAGCATTCACTTTTTTTTTTACTACAAGTTTGTTTAATTTGTATTTTAGATGAAAAACTATTAATGAAAATACAGCTTGACTAATTTGCTGTTTTGTTTTATAAGCAAATATTTCTTTGGTTAAATTGTAGGTTTTTTTATCAAAAAAAAAGTTGATTCGATGAAATATTCTAATATATATATATATATATATGGTATGGAATTTAAAGTATAGCAAAAATTGTATTATTAATACGCAAATTTAAAAAAAATCGCAAGTATTTTTATGACGCAATATTCCATACGTATATCAGTCTTTATATGAGATTTTTTAAATATTCTGTAATTTAAAAAAATCGTAATTAAAATTAATTTTAAAAGATCTTACTTATACTCTAATTATTCTGGAAGCTCAATTAGTTTAGATTCTTACAATTACTTTAGACTTTTTTTAGATGTAAAGAAATAACACATATTATGCAACAAAAAAAGCAAAACTATAATTCGTAATTTTTAAATATAAAAAAATATTTGTGGAGTATTCGTGCAAATTTTAATTGGTTTTTATATTAACTTTAGTTTAGGCTTATAAAAAAAACAATTCAGTGAAAACCAAAATATATCACTGGATTTTTTTTATAAAAAAAATCAGTGCAAACTGAAATATGTCGTACTGGATTTTTTTTTACAAGAAAGAAACTGCAAACCGAAAGATATGCAAGATTTGATTTTTTTATAAAAAAAAATCAGTTCAAACCGAAATGTCATACTGGATTTTTTTAAATATTTAAATAGCCTCAAATAAATTTAAACCACAAATCGATAAATTAACATATATACTTTGGCTTTATAAACGTCTTAAATGAACCTTCGGCGGCGGCACGACATTAGCTTTTATACGTACGTATGACGTCACGAATCAAGGCCCGACAGAGTGGACAATGGCCGCCACCTTTCCCGCGCCATTGTTGCAACGCGCACTCGTAGCACATGCACATGTGACCGCACATGTACAGCACGGCATCAATGGCGTTCTCGTAGCAAATGGTGCATTCGGCGCCGGCGCTGTATTGGGCCGGTGGCGCTGCGGCGGCGTTGCCGTTCGTACCGTTCTGCTCCACCCATGTGGGCGCCCGCTTGAACGCGGGAGTGGACGCAACCGCAGTGGCGGCCTCGTTAATGTTCAAGTTGACGTTGGCGTTATCTCGCGCGTGGCGCGTCAGTGCTGACGCTGAGGCGCCATTTGTACTGCCGACAGCGTTGCCGTGGTGTTGGCTGGTGTGTTGCGCCATCAGTTGGTTATGTGGTGTGTACGGGACGGTGGGTGGCGGTACGGGCGTCGGTGTGTGCATGATATTGGCGGCGTGAGATGGCGGTAGGATCACACTGAGCACAGCGCCGCCGTTCGCGCTCGGCTGCACTTGGATGTCAGCCGAGCCGAACGTCAAACGCTGCTGGCTGGTGCGCCGTAACATCATCTGCTCGTTCAAGCTGTTCATCGATTCGGAATTGGGCGTTACGACGCGAATCGCGCTGAGCGGCCGCGTTGGCGTTACAATTTGCTGTAAAAAAAAATTCGTTGCACCGCTCTTCGATATCCCATCTAAGTAGATCTTAGAAATTAAATTCGGCAATAGTCTCCATTAGAAGACAAAAACAGATATCTTTTCAAGCTATGACAGCATATTATGCGAATTTCCAGTGTTGCATCATACGGTATTCTAATATGGGGCAATAGTCCAGATGCCCATCGAGTACTAACGACTTCAAAAGAGGACGATTCGCGCTATATGTGTGTTATCAAAACTAACTAGCTACAGGAATTGCTTCAGAAGCAATAAAATGTCTTACCATCAAAGGTCTGCGTAAATTATGTACAAGAACACAAATCAAACTACGAGACAAATGGCGAATACCACAAATATGAAACAAGAAACAAAAATGAACTAAGTATCCCATATCATAGGCAGAATAAAACAGGGAGGAAGCAAATATGTTTCAATAAAAGTATATAACCACCTTCCTCAAGCATTGAAGTCAACTAACAGATTTACACGACTGAAGAAAATTCTAGTCACTGAAGCCTTCTATACTCCCGCAGAATATTTCCATTGTGAATTTATATGAATTTTATAATTGTAAAACATTTTTATACCACATTACCTATACTAAATATGAAAAATGAATAATATTGGAAAATTTTCAAATCTAAAATTATTGCGGTTCAAACTTATGCTATGTTTTTAAATAAAAGATTTAATTATAATATACAATTGAAATACATTTTTTCATAATAGTTGGTTTGTCAATTTGTCATCACATTTAATTGATTTTGTCTACCACTTTGTTGTAATTAGCATCTTCACTAAACTCTTATACAACAAGAAAATCATGTTCAATCAATTCAGATCTAGACAGTATTTGATATAAAAATTGAAATCGATGTGAAAAAAAAAAAGTTAAATTGTATATAGATAACGATTATCGTATCTTAATGTAAAATATGGACATATTTCTTATGAGCGAAGCTTTAGAAATCTCGAAATGTTTTTCGATAGAAAATATTTATATGCCATTTGAAATATTAAAAAATTATTCAATATTATTAAATCAATATAAGCAAATTATGTAAATTGTAAAAAAAAGCATATCGACACATTGTAAAAAAAAAAATTATTACAATAAACACTATGAACGTACCTGCGGCATTTGTTGGCTCAACACTCGTATCCGTCGCGTGCCGCCATACACATCGAGCACCGCCCACAGTTTCAGCGTCTGATCGACGTGCATGACGACACTGGGCGCAGTCGCCCCATTCCGCCGCACCTCCACCTCCCCCGTCGCGCTGACGCAGAAGCTGACCTCGTCGCCGACGTTCAGTGAGCGGGCAAAGTCGCGCGAGATCACCCAGTACTCGGGCCGGTCAAGCAGGAAGTTGCTGTCGTCCGGCAGGTCGGCGGGTGAAAGCGTGGCCGGGTCACACGATGTCAGACCCAACCCCAGGCAGCCTTGGAATAGTGGGGCGGACGCGAGGATTTGTATCACGATCGTCTGGTTTAGGGTCAGGGGGCGTGATGTGAACACGTAGCTATGAAACAAGTGGAGGTAGAACCGTAATCTCTATATATTATTATTATTGACTGATGACAAAGTGATTGATTTTATGTTATTATTATTTATTGTCTTTTACATAAACGAACGGAAGAAATTAGTAAAAGGGCAGCAAAAGCTGCATGAGAATGGAAAGAAGATATGCGAATAAAAATACACTTGGGATTATGTATTTTGTAAAATGTATATACACATATTAAAACTGCAGTGAGTGTTTGGGGAAATAGTAAAAATTTTAAAAGAATATTTGTGACAAAAAAAAAGGATTATTAGAATCATGAATTCCCAATTAGACACACTTCAGACAACAACATATAAATATACGGAACAAGAAAATTTTTATGTTTTCGAAATATCCCTTTGTAATACAAACTTCCAAAGTAAAGATAAAACTATCACAATTCGACTTATCTTAAGTTTTCGTAAATACTGTATTATAAATATATACTCACCCTTGGCAAAACTCATTTTCCAATCGGGCAGCTTCATTTCTACTCCCATTAATAAACCTAACATTCCTCCCCCTAGTCCGATGCAACGGCATCGGTACAAACTGACCGCCAACTGGCTGGTACCTCAACTGAAGTTGATTCAATTCCGCGCAATCCAAAATGGTATTCTCGCGCTGGTGATTAACCGCATGCAAATTCAAATTCTGCGTGGAACAAATGATTCTATCCACATCGTTCGTTGGCGGATCTTCTCGCGCAGATCTTCTGGCATTATTCAGCTGATGCCTGCTATCAACAAATTCGACTGCCGTTGAATTTCCGTACACATCAATGAGTGCCCATAGGGGACCGCGCGTCTCCACGCCACCGAAGAATATCCCCTTTTCTTCGTTGTTAATGCCAAAGTGGACGTCCCCCGCCGCGGAAACGTAGTAGAAAAGGACAGTGCCTTGGTTGCAGAAGCGCTCCGGCAGAGCCTTCGCCCAATAGCCGGGCTTGTTCGTTAAATCGGGACAGGCGTACTTTGGTAAACCGTCGCGCAACGTGCTCGGGTCGTTGTATGAGAAACCGAAGCGTATGACGCCGCTCCAGTTGTTCGATATCTCTAGGAATTTTATGCAGATCTTCTCGTTGACTTTGGTCGGTCGGGAGCCGAACGCGATACCTTTGCAGAAACTTTCGGCGCGGCGGGCGATTGTTCCTTCGCGCGAGATTCGAATATTTTCGCCGCAAACATTGTGGAAGAGCAACGGGGGTAGATTGTTTGTCCCGTGGCCGTTTGTACTTGATCTTGAAGCTGCAACAACAGACATTTCTACATCAATATAAATCAGTTTTCGCTTAATACAAAAGAACAGTTCTTTGCGAAACAATGGTTATTAACTCCTCATACGAAAAGAATGGGTACGGCAGTGTGTCTATTTCCGCAATTTTGATTATTTCTGAAAAATATTTTTTGAAAATGTTCCTAAAGGATGGGGCTTTTGAACGGTATGAAAAAAAATCATAATTTTGATAAAAAATACGATTTTTCTTCGGGGATGCTATTAAAAAAAATCGAAAAAAGTTTGACCGTTCCATAGCTAGACATCTTGTCTACAACCAGTAAAAATTATGTAATTTAGTTTGCTTTCGTTTAATAGTTGGGCTAACGTTAGTAAACCCTTGCAATCTAGCCTATAATTCAACATAAAAACATGTGAAATTAATTGATTTGCGCCACTTTTTGTATAGCGTAGTGTAAGGAATTCATAATAGATGGCGCTAGTTTACTAATACATTCTTTATGAGTATATCTACGTACCCACATGTCCATATAGCCAGCCATGAGTTAAACAAAACAAAAAACATAATTCAATAATTGTCAGTTAATATCTGCCACTTTGACAAATACTGATTTTTTTGTGGTGATTTTGTTCAATATAAACAAAAATATAAATATTTGCGAATAAATTAAATTAATAGCTACTAATAAATAGCAAATAAATTGTCAAAAAAATCTATTAAATTTCTAGAAGAATTCAGATAAACAATCTTAACTCGCCAAAAAAGAAACCATTTGGACAAAACACTAGCCAGCCATGGCTTAAACAAAAAAACATTTAAATAAATTCAAAAGCATTGTCTATATCTGTCACTTTGACAACAAATACATATTTTCTATGTCGATTTTGTGGAATAATTTTTATACGTGAGGTAAAACGCTTAAAATGGACAATTCGTAAGAAATCAGTGTATAATAAAATGATGGCTATTGACTTGTTATATTTTACATAGAAAAACATAGCCAACAGTCCTGAAGAATCCCAATAAAAATATTAAAAATTGACCATTCTATATCTAGACATCTTGTCTACAATTTGCAGTAAAAATTGCGTACTTTAATTTGCTTTCATTTAATAGTTAAGCTAACGTTAGTAAACCCTTGAAATCCAGCAAGTATCGAGGAAAATATTATATTTGCAAGCTAGGCCCTACTATACCCGAGCGTATCAAATTTCATATAAACAGATGAATATATATGTGCTTAGTTTAACATTGAATCTACACCGGTTTTGAGAGAATTGGCAAGAATGGTACAAACACATTATTCAATAAAAGTACAATCGACCATATAAACTATGGTCAATAAATAGTTGCGTAACACCAGTGGCATCTGTTGACAGAAGTTTGTCAAATTTTTGGAGACGCTCATCTTAAGAAGGGACATTCGGTTTGCTGCTAACAAAGCATATGGTGCGTATACGGAAATATTATTTTAAGCGTGCCATCTGCAAAATTTGCGCCGAGAGTTCTAATTTTAAATGGGCTTGAAGAAGACCAACCATAAATAAGTGCAAAACAGCAAAGTACATTTTAGTCAAAGATACAGATATAGATATATAGATACAGATACAAATAGCTACAATTTTGTGCGATTAGAACAGTAAATTACAACATTGCTTTAAACTATCGTTTATTTATTTTACAAGGTTATTTGTGCATTAAATGGTACTTATATCTATAAATAACACAATGCAGGAGATAAAATGGTCCCACAGTAAAGCTACCCCTCTATAAATAGTACGCACACCGAATAGTCCAGGTGCTACATTAGAAACGCGTTGTCACATAACATACGGTGCACCTTCAGAACTGCAAACTCAGAACGTTTGTTTCATTGCCATCGGGCGACCAAACATATTGGGGATAGGCCCATCGTCGGGTTTGCGTAATATACAGCAGCTGGCGGTTCTTTGGGTTCAGCACGTTATGTGAAATACATTTATCGAGGGGTTGGTAGGTAGGATAGATAAAAGGATACAGGTAAAACGGGACTTCTAATTGAATTCCCATATACTCAATGAATTGTGGCGAAATGAGAGCTACTATGAAATGAAATATATAAGGGGGGTGTATCTAAATGGATACAGTAAATTTATATTAAACCGTACACTAAGCATAAATGAACAAATTAGCGTTAATTATTTCGCGTGTTCAATGTGCATAAGTGTGGAGTGTAATGTAATTAGTCTTTGAATGGCGTTGGATGAGTTTCCTGTTTCCATTTTAATCTAGCTTAAAATACAGTTTTTTTTCTTACCTGTAACATCAACTGGAGATTCATATATATATGTACGGATAAATAAACATCTTATCTCGAATATTTCTATATACTATCTAAAAGTCAGAGCAATGTTATAATTCGACAAGTCGTTTAATTATACTTCAATACCTTGCATCTCTTGCATCTGAAACTACAACACCCAGTGCTTTTTGATCACCGATGCACGTATTAACTTACTTTACGTAAAATGATATATCAATCGTTGTTTCACGAAGAATAATTACAACTGAACAACGGGCCTCCAAGAATAATACTCGCACCGCTTTTTGTTTTCGTAAATAAACCGTTTCCACTATCAAAATTAATAATAAATAGCTGAATGTGTAAATGTTTGTTTACATTTTAGGGATGCTGTTTTGACGTGCGTAAACAACATTTTGACGTTGCTTCATGATGGCCGCAGGTTTTAATTACTTGACAATGTTACCATAGCAACCAGCGTTATTGACCAATAGGAATACTACTACGCGGCCATCATTTATTGATATATTTCGACACGAGTTTGTTTATTTACAAATATCAAATGACAACATAAATAAATATTACAATCAAATTATTATTCCTTGTAAACAGTATTTGTAATAGGTTGTTAAATGAGTTTTTAAAAGAGTGCTTTAAATATCCTAGGGTCGCTATGGTTCCGTAATTCCGCCACTGATTATAGAGCTGTTAAAACCAGAACAGAAGACAGCATATCGTCAGCGATGTGACACACACCTCCTATCTGCTTTGAATTTTTAATGCGATGCGAGATTTTCTGAACATGCGCAATAAACCTAAGAATCTATTGAAGTAATATGTAATTTTTCGATTTTTTTTTAAGATAGGAGGTATTGTCACAACGTCGACGATATAGTCTTGCTTTGGTAATCTACTTGTACTTCCGGTGATTGTGCCGCCCTCAGCATGGATGATGGCCTCCTCCTTCCGAACCGGAAGTTTTATATATATATAGAGAAAAGAAACTTTTAGAACAGCATTGTTATTCAAACAAATAGCTTTTTCTTAATTCGATACAATATTTTTTACATACATTTATTTAAATCCAAATATATACAGCTTACAACTTTTTTTAATATTGCATACGCGAATATTTTCAACATTCCAAAGAGTGACTAATGCCTTTATCCTTTCATCACAACTTTCAGACGTGTTTTCGTCAAGTGCATTCATTTCCACGGTGGCCTATTCACTAGTTATTCCCCGGAGAGCCGCCTAAGCGTCCCGGTGCTCTATATAGCGACGCCCTCGTCATAATGGCAATCGGAGGACAGAAGGACGAGTTGTCCTTGCATCAACAGATATACGTGTTGGCGATGACTGTTCGCTTTATAAAGGCCACTCTTGTGCATGTAAAGTGCACAGGCATTTTGTAATGATACACTTTGTCGGAAATAGCCGCACTTTGTGTTTGATTAATTTTTTAGCTGTTATTATGTTTTTGTTTAATTTTATTAATTTGTAAATAATGCAATGCTCGAAATAAATTTATAAATCTTCGTTTATGCGAATTTATTAATCGCTATGAAATTGCAACGTAGCATTTGATCTATGACACATATAATTGGATGCAGGCGTCATCTATATTTCCACGAGTCAATTATGAGTTTATGATTTCTAAGCGGATTTGATAAAATATTCAATACTAATATCAAAATATATTAAATGTCATTTTAAAAAGATCGTTTTCGTATTGTAGAATCTTTTAAATTGACCGAAGCAAAGAATAATTATAGGAAATTTGTATTTTTTAACCTGCGCAAATACCAACTTAAGTATACCGAGTGATGATGCACAAATATTTGATAAAATACCATGATAAATCTCCGGCAGGCATCTTGGATTGTCTTTCTATATTATGTGAGTATGTCTTCAGAAGTCGAGGATTGTATACTATGTGTATATGTGTGTGAGTGGCTGCAATAGTTTCCCACGACTTCTTCGTGGGTAAAGGTGAACAGATGATCATCGCACAGTACCTGTATAGTTTAGTACCACACCTGATCTTAAACTCAATTCTTTTGTGTATATATACTGTTGATTGATATACGAAACATCATCGTGGCTTCTTTAATATAGACTTGCGTAATTGTTGTACAATTCGTTTTTATAAGAAACATTTCTTTGTATTTTGATAAGAGCCCGAATTAAATAAACAAACACGATCGATTTGTGAATTACATATCCAATAATAAATTAAATTGCTCGATTGGTTTTATATTTTGTATAACTAAATGTTTATATTTATGTTTATTGTCAAACAAAATATCCATCAGAGAAAAGCTGTCAAAGTGACAGATTAGACAATTGCTGAATTATGACGTTTTGTTGTTTAAGTCATGGCTGGCTAGTGTATTGTCCAAATGGTTTCTTTTTTTGGCGGGTTAAGATTGTTTATCTGTAATCAGCTGGAAATTTAATAGATTTTTTTGAAAATTATTTACACTTATTAGTAGCTATTACTTTAATTTTGCGAAAATATTTTTATTTCTGATTATATTGAACAATATCACCACAAAAATAGGTATTTATCAAACCGACATCTGTCATCATGTTTGACATCATAAATCAGTAATTGTTCATAGATATGAACATATAGATATAAACAGATTTATGAAGTTTTTTTTATTTAATTCATGGCTGGCTACTGTTATTATAATACCGCATAATTTTTTTAGCAAAACTATTTTGTAAATGACTATAACCAATCAATTATAAAAATTTTAAATAGAACATGCCGGTATCTAGTTATCTAGTTCGTCTATTAATTAATATTCCTATGTATCGAATATTTATAGAAAATAAGGGTGTATTTACAAGAAGGGGACAAAATATACATTGCTCCATACACATCCATCTTATTTATGGCGATGTACATCCTTTTAATAAGTTTCTATTGTATTCTAGATGTGTTCTAGGTCTAGCCCTATATAGTCTAGGATCTGTTATTATTGTCAAGTCCCTCGTCGCATCGTCAAAAGGACTGTACAAATTAATTGCGAACTGTCGTTAATATAACGTCCTCAAAAATTAATCTCGCGGATCGAGTGAAAATCTCGAAGATAAAAACTTAAGTTAACATTTATTTGGTTCTATAAAATTACCGTTGATTTTTTAATGATCACGTTGTAAAAATATTTGTTCAATTTGTCTTAGCCTGTTGAACAACATTGCTTCATAGAAATCCATCAAAATTTCATGCTCCTAGTCGTAGGGGAGCGAGATCTAGAACTATGTGTGTACACACACGTACACACACACACAGCCGCGTCCTTGTTTATTATCCTAGTCTAGTATATTATAACATTCAAGGATATAAGGACTAAATGTCTATTACTTCTATCATAACAGACATATCGTGTGACAACTTTCCAATCTTAATAGAAATAGTAATACATAAAATCATTTATTTTTTGGCATTTCAGAATGTTACAAATAATTTATTTGACATTTATCATATAATCAGGTACAACAGATTTAAAGTTACCATAGATACCAAATTGTCGTGTATTGAAAAATGGTACACCATTGTCATATAGTTGACATTTCGTGAGTACACATTTTTCGTAACCATAGATACAGAAGTCATAATCACCATATGATACGTGTAATTAACCAGTAGTTCAAATTGCATGATTCAAAGTTACCATAGATACCAAATTGTCGTGTGTTAAAATTGGTCCACTGTTGTCATTAGTTGACATTTCGTGTCCATAGATGCCGCTAAGTTATTATCACCATATGATAGGTAAGTGTAATTAAACAGTAGATCAAATTGCAAGCTTTTTTTTAAACAAAAAAACAATACAGCGATTGTTTATATATATATATATGACATAAATATTTGTTAGTTAGAAAGTGGTCATCGGTTATATATATACACTGGGTGTGTATAGTAATCCCCCTTTGCTCATGTGAAGATCTCTAAGGATCCACACATGTGTGCGCAAATGCGCCAGAGTGAAAATCTCCAGGGGACTTTCTTCTAAAAACCTCCGTCTGGCTTTGCCGTATATAGGATTAGACAAACACATGGCTGGATATAATTCCAAAACATCGCGCATATCTTTCACATGTTTCAGAGACCCCCCCTGGGTTTAATATAAAAATAGCGTACTATAATAAAAGTAGCGTTCGATTGTTAATAACTCAAAACAAAATTCTTTATAGTTTCAAATAAAATACAAATTCAAATAAAATGTGATTATTGAATCGTAAAAAAATTCATTTAATGCGACTGTTTGATTGTAATACAATGAAATGCAATTATTGTAGAATGAATGCAACTTGGGTATATATGTATTGGTGACGGTTCAACTGAAGACATGAATTCTCTTTCGTTTCTCACGGTTCACAAATTGAATATACCTCAGCGCTTTATTTACCTGCGTGTTGTACCGGTCTAGCCGTTTATTAGATAAATCTAGTTTTAAATAATGCACCGATAGAGCCGCTTTTGCAAAATTCGAGCCTTAAACATAGCGCATACCAATTGATAATACCGTTTATTTTTCTTGCGATTCTTCAAGACTGTTCGCTGTTTTTTTTCTATGTAAAAGTAACAAGTCAACAACAATTCATTTTATTATGCACTGATTTCTTGTGAATTGTCCATTTTAACCGTTTTACCGCACGCGGAAATATTATTCCACAAAATCGACACGGAAAATATCTATTAGTGACAGATATAGACAATGCTTTTGATATTTTTTTAATGTGTTTTTGTTTAATTCATGGCTTTGTGTTTTGTCCAAATGGTTTCTTTTTTTAGCGGGTTAAGATTGTTTATCTGTAATCATCTGGAAATTTGATGGATTTTTTGAAAAATTGTTTACACTTATTAGTAGCTATTAATTTAATTTATTCGAAAATATTGGTATTTTTATTCATACTTGTCAAAAAAAGCCATTAAATGTGTATTTATAAAAGTAACTGAGAATTATTGAGTTATGATGGTTTTTGCTTTTGTTTAAGTCATGGCTGGCTATATGGACATATGGATACATATGGATAAACCAGCACCATCTATTATGAATTACTTACACTACGCTATACATAAAGTGGCGCAAATCAATTAATTTCATGTTTTTATGCTGAATTATAAGCTAGATTGCAAGGATTTACTAACGTCAGCCCAGCTATTAAACGAAAGCAAATTAAATTACATAATTTTTACTGGTTGTAGACAAGATGTCCAGCTATAGAACGGTCAAACTTTTTTCTATTTTTTTCTCTAGCTTCTCCGATAAAACAACGTCTGAAAAATCGTCTTTTTCCGATGAAAGTTGTGATTTTTTTTCGACATGTTATTGCAAATTTTAAAATATAAGAAATATACCAGTATAGAATATCACCCAAATACCGTAACTTAAAGCATTAAGTAGCTAGATGTACATTTCGAAGGCTATGCCCCCATCTTCAGTAGCACCAGATAAAAACTAAATAAAATACCTCTGTCATGAATCGTGATTGATATATTAGTGATAATTTTTAAAAAGAAATAGACCGTTCAACAACCCCATCCTTTACAAATATTCTCTAAAAATATTGTAGGAAAATAATCAAAATGGTGGAAATACGAAATACGCTGCTGAACCCCCGATTTTCGTATTTTCATCTTAAAGTTTCAGTCAAACTATTTTTTATCATCTTCAAAACTAACAAAGCAAAAAATTTAATTCAAATAAAAATCTTTTATAAATATTTTTTAAAATTAGATCTAATATTTGTTCCACTTGTCATCACAACACCCTGTATACTATAAAATCTATTCATACCTCAAATAACAATGCAATAAACGGCAATAACAAATTGAAATTGTGCATTTTCCATTTATCTCTCAACTCCGCTAAAAATTCCAAATTTAATTTCGGTGTCTTGTAAACATTTTTTTTCCAAGCCGCTTAAATAAATATTGATTGGTTTTCGCCGTGGTGAAGCAATTCGGATTATATAGAAATTCTCAGCGTTGAAATTGCGAAGGAAATTGCGGATTCAAGTAAATAAACATAGAGGAAATCGGATTGAAACTTGGAAACTGAACTGTTACGATATACTCGGAGGATGCGGCAATATTTAGCTACGATAAAATGTATGGAAAGTGGCAAAATAAATAATTAAAGAAATATGGGGCAATCAGAAAAAAAAATGTATTTTATGAAAATACATTGTGACGTGATATTCCTAGAATCTTTAGTTAATCTGAACCTTTCTTAATGTGTGTTAAAAATATTATACCCTTGCGATATTTTTATAAATGATATTTATTGAATCAAAATGTACCATGTTTTTTATGTAAAATTAACACGTTAACGCTCAGCTTTTGATAACGCTTTGTATATACACACGTGCACGTAATTACGTGCTATCTTATACGGGGGCAATTCACCCCTAAAATAAGCACTAGCATAGTCATAAACACACAAAGACAAATGTATATAAGCTTTTGTTATACATATCGTCAGCGATGGGACAATACCTCTATCTTACAAATATTAGAAAAATGACACACTGTCAAACCGATTCTTAGGTTTTTGGGGCTAGTTAAAGAGTCCGCAATCCTAAAGATTGGTTGGAAACAGCACGCCATGCCGATCTATCCTGAGCTAATCCCTTCATCTCCCTATAGCTATACATCTCAACGTCTTCAACTATCTGACTCACATACTCCAATCTAGGCCTACCTACCCCTCTCTTTCCCTCCACTCTACCTTCTATGATCAATTGCATAATCCCCCCATGCCTAAGAATATGCCCTACTAATCTGTCTCTCCTACGCTGTAACACTCTCCAAATACTTCTCTTCTCCCCTACTAACTCTAGTACAGCTTCATTTGTTACTTTATCTTCCCAACCAATCCTCATCATCCTCCTATAACACCACATTTCGAATGCTTGTAATCTACGCTTCTCTTCCTTTCCTATAGTCCACGCCTCACACCCGTACAGTGCTACACTCCAAACATATGCCTTCAGTAATCTTTTTCTAATACCCAAGTCAATATTTGATCTTAAAATCTGTTCTTTTTCTACGAATGCCTTCCTACCCTGTGCTATCCTACACTTTATATCTACCTTGCTTCGATTATCTTTTGTGATTCTACTGTCTAAATAACAAAAATCTGACACTTCTTCGATTCTATTATCTCCAATTGAGATCCTCATTTTTCTACTGCATTCCTTTTTGTCACACCTCATCACTTTAGTTTTACCTATATTTATTTTCATGTTAAAATCCCTAGTCAATACTGCCTGCATACCATTCAATACCCTTTCTAAATTCTTTTCGCTTTCTTCCAATATAGCTATATCGTCGGCGAATCTCAGCATATATATTTTCTCTCCCTGTACATTCACACCTACACTATACTCTTCTTTTACTTTGTTTATTGCATCTTCTATATATAGATTAAATAATAACGGTGAAAGTGTACATCCCTGCCGAACTCCCTTCCCTATTTTTGCTACCTCTTCTTCCCCCTCAATTCTAACTAAGGCAGTGTGGTGTTTATATAAATTAAAAATTATTCTCCTATCCTTATAATCTATACCCGTTTCTTTTAAAATTCTAAACATTATGTCCCAATCTACATTATCAAATGCCTTTTCTAAATCTACAAAAGCTATGCAAGTTACCTTTCCTACCCTCTTTCTTTTTTCTACTACCGTTCTTAGTGCTAGAATCGCCTCTCTCGTCCCTCTGTTTTTCCTAAAACCAAACTGATCTTCTCCTAGCCTTTCCTCTACTTTATTTTCTAATCTCCTATAAATAATCTTTAACAATATCTTCGATGCATGTGATAGTAGGCTAATGGTCCTATAGTTCTCACACAAATTAGCTCCTATTTTCTTCGGCATTGTTACTATTCTACTACGCTGAAAATTTTGGGGCATGTTCAGAAAATCGTCGAACTCATTAATAGTTCAAAGCAGATAGGTGGGCAAGAAATCGTCTTCGTCGAAAATTCTACGAGTCGGAGCGTGGAATGTACGCAGTCTTAATAGGATAGGAAAGTTAGAGAACTTGAAATTAGAAATGGAGAGAATTAAACTAGATATTGTAGGGATTAGTGAAGTTAGGGGGAAAGATCAAGTAGATACGTGGTCAGGAGAATATAGATTAATAACCACAGCATCAGATAATGGGCATACCGGTGTAGGTTTTATAATGAATAGAAAGTTGGGATGTAGAGTAAAGAGTTATTGCCAAGTTAGTGATAGAATTATAACTATTAGATTAGACACGAAGCCAACGGACACAGTTATAGTGCAAGTATATATGCCAACTTCAAGTCACGATGATGAGGAGGTAGAATCCATTTATGAGGAGATTGAATCTAGGTTAGCAAACGTTAAAGGACAGGATAATCTAATTGTAACCGGAGATTGGAATGCCGTAGTAGGTAAGGGAAAGGAAGTTCCAATAGTAGGAGAATATGGAATAGGAACACGTAATGATAGAGGGGATAGATTGGTAGAGTTTTGTATTAGGAATAAGCTAGTGGTAGCAAACACGCTTTTTCAGAATCACAAGCGCAGGATATATACGTGGAAAATGCCAGGAGATATAGGGAGGTATCAGATAGATTACATATTGGTTAAAGAGAGGTTTAGGAACCAGATTAAGAATTGTAAGAGTTACCCTGGAGCAGATATTGATAGTGACCATAATTTAGTAGTCCTGGACTCAGAGGTCAAATTCAAGAAATTACAGAAGTCCAAACAGGTCAGAGTAGATGTCGATAGGTTAAAATTAGCTGATGTATGTGAAAAGTACAAGCAGAAAGTAGAAATCATGGCTAATGGAACATCTAGGAACGACATAGATTGCGAATGGAGGGAAATCAGAAATGGGCTAACTACAGCAGCAAATGAAGTATTAGGCACAAAGAAAAGGGCAGGTAGGAGGGAATGGATCACGGAAGAAATAGTTGAAATGATAGAAGCAAGAAGGAAAATTAAAATAGGAAACACAGAAGCAGGACAGAAAAAATATAAGGAACTAAGGAACTTAATTAATAGGAAATGCAAGCTAGCGAAAGAAGAGTGGATAAAAGGAAACTGTGAGGATATTGAGGAGGATATGAGAAGAGGTAAAGTAGATTTGGGCTACAGGAAAATTAAGTCACATTTTTCTAAAGTAAAACCAAAGGGTAACATTATATGTGATAAGCAGGGTAAGGAACTCACAGAAAATAAGGAAAAAGCTAGAAGATGGAAGGAGTATCTTGAAGATTTATATAAAGGTAGGCAGGACATGGAGGAGCTAGAAAATGTGGAACAGATAGATGAGGATGACTTAGGTCCTAGCATACTTAGGTCAGAGTTTCATAGAGCATTAAATGATTTACGGAATAACAAAGCAGAGGGGATTGATATGATACCAGCCGAATTAATAAAACACGCAGGGGAAAAAATGCAGGAGCGATTATACAGGTTAGTTTGTAAAATATATGAGAAGGGAGAAGTACCACAGGATTTTCAGCGTAGTAGAATAGTAACAATGCCGAAGAAAATAGGAGCTAAATTGTGTGAGAACTATAGGACCATTAGCCTACTATCACATGCATCGAAGATATTGTTAAAGATTATTTATAGGAGATTAGAAAATAAAGTAGAGGAAAGGCTAGGAGAAGATCAGTTTGGGTTTAGGAAAAACAGAGGGACGAGAGAGGCGATTCTAGCACTAAGAACGGTAGTAGAAAAAAGAAATAGGGTAGGAAAGGTAACTTGCATAGCTTTTGTAGATTTAGAAAAGGCATTTGATAATGTAGATTGGGACATAATGTTTAGAATTTTAAAAGAAACGGATATAGATTATAAGGATAGGAGAATAATTTTTAATTTATATAAACACCAAACTGCCTTAGTTAGAATTGAGGGGGAAGAAGAGGTAGCAAAAATAGGGAAGGGAGTTCGGCAGGGATGTACACTCTCACCGTTATTATTTAATCTATATATAGAAGATGCAATAAACAAAGTAAAAGAAGAGTATAGTGTAGGTGTGAATGTACAGGGAGAGAAAATATATATGTTGAGATTCGCCGACGATATAGCTATATTAGAAGAAAGCGAAAAGAATTTAGAAAGGGTATTGAATGGTATGCAGGCAGTATTGACTAGGGATTTTAACATGAAAATAAATATAGGTAAAACTAAAGTGATGAGGTGTGACAAAAAGGAATGCAGTAGAAAAATGAGGATCTCAATAGGAGATAATAGAATCGAAGAAGTGTCAGATTTTTGTTATTTAGGCAGTAGAATCACAAAAGATAATCGAAGCAAAGTAGATATAAAGTGTAGGATAGCACAGGGTAGGAAGGCATTCGTAGAAAAAGAACAGATTTTAAGATCAAATATTGACTTGGGTATTAGAAAAAGATTACTGAAGGTATATGTTTGGAGTGTAGCACTGTACGGGTGTGAGGCGTGGACTATAGGAAAGGAAGAGAAGCGTAGATTAGAAGCACTTGAAATGTGGTGTTATAGGAGGATGATGAGGATTGGTTGGGAAGATAAAGTAACAAATGAAGCTGTACTAGAGTTAGTAGGGGAGAAGAGAAGTATTTGTAGAGTGTTACAACGTAGGAGAGACAGATTAGTAGGGCATATTCTTAGGCATGGGGGGATTATGCAATTGATCATAGAAGGTAGAGTGGAGGGAAAGAGAGGGGTAGGTAGGCCTAGATTGGAGTATGTGAGTCAGATAGCTGAAGACGTTGAGATGAATAGCTATAGGGAGATGAAGGGATTAGCTCAGGATAGATCGGCATGGCGTGCTGTTTCCAACCAATCTTTAGGATTGCGGACTGTTTAACTAAGGTGGTATTGTCACATCGTTGACGATATGCTAGTTTTTTGGTAATTTTAGACCAGCATCATTCTATCCATCGAGCTGTTTTTTTTTCAATGCAGCTTTGTTGGATTAATTGTTACTTACATCACATTATCGAATATTACAGCGAATGCATTTCAATTTACAGAATTTGCGCTTCTTCGGCCGTTCTCACGAATTAACTGAACAACGCACGCTATAAGTACATCTTTGGACATCGCACGATTTTCGTATTTCGTTCATCACGTTGTTATTTACGTACAACTCACCGCTAGATTTGCCAATGTGATCCATCATCGCGTATTATAATTTGCATATTATACACACGCATTTTCTATACATATATCACAACTTCTTGGAAGACTAAACAATTCAATCCGTACTTTATAAAAGTCCTATTCAAAAGCATTGCCGTATACACGGGGTGTTGCGGTATTTTTATATTCCTAATCATGATTAGTTTTATGATTTATCGAAATATTTGCGTTTATGTTTATTATTAAACAAAATATCGCTGCTTGGTATTGATAGGGGCACAACTCAAAAAATGTAAATTTTAGGCTTTTAATTTTTTTTTTAAATTAATTATTACGAATATGCCATTTTACATAATAAAAATAAAAACATAATGTATACCTTGTATTCAATAAAACCAGATTTGAGATTTTTTTGGGTTATGCAACTATCAATGCCAAGCAGCGATATATTAAAGAAAATATTTGTCAAAGTGACAGATATTGACAATGATTTAATTAATTTTTTTTTGTTTAAGTCATGGCTGGCTAGTGTTCTGTCCAAATTGGAGGTTTATTTTTTTTGCGGGCTTAAATCATTCATCTGCGAATATAATAGATTTTTTGAGAAGTTATTTGCACCAATTAATAGCATTACTTTAATTTATTCGTAAATATTTATATTTATCAAAAACGCCATAAAATGTGTATTTATAAAAGCAACTGACAATTATTGAATTATGATATTTTGTTTAAGTCATGACTTGCTACTGTTATACAATATCTCTTATAATTTTGGCCAAAATGGTATAATAAATATTTTTATTTGACTATTTGTTAAACTAATTAGGGAAGCGAATATTTGAATTTGTCGACGTACCACCCGGTATATATATATATATATATATAGTTTCTTCAATGAAACAACAAAAGTTTTCTCTGATGTAGATCTTTTGTTAAATCAATGAACACATGAAAAAAAAACTATATACCAAGCGCGAGCTAAACCATGTTCATATCCCTCTGTTAGATTTAAATTCTAAAATCTAATGTTATATTACGTAGACTTTGTTAATTACTTACGGCTACTCCAAACAACAATATCTTCTTTATATATAATTAGTGCAGTGTACCTGCAGATACAGATTATTATACGGAATTATATATTGCTACTTGAGTGTGTCCGTTTCCGTTTCCTGCGGCTCTCCGGACTACTGACATCACCTCCGCTTCGTTTTGGTTCCGTTCCGTTCACGATCCGCTGTGCTGAACCGAACATTAATCCGCATCGACTATGAAATCACCTTCTTATTTCTATTCGCATTAATTGTCATCGCTGTTAGCGTACCCACTTGAAAAAACACTACATTTTTTTTTCTTCAATTATTCACAACTTCGTGGAATGTGTTAATTTTAATATTTCATATATTTTTCTTATTTTTTATCTTTTCTGTAAGTATCAGCATTTACAATCGACATGGCAACGTTGGACGCGACTTTTGCTACGACTTATTATATACGTCATATATTAGACAATTAAATACCACCTACTTGATCTTGAGTAAATTTACTTTGTGTAAAATGTCGTGTAGTTGCTTATGTTGAAAGTCTTATACAAAAATAAATTGAAAAATCATTTTGTTGACTTTGTTTATATTATTTATACATACGGGGGAGCCCATTAATATATAATTCTGATTGGTGCCTATATCGGGTACGTTCTGCGGATAGAATTGGTAATGAAATATATCTGGTATGTGTATGGTTAGAAAGTATAATCATCTAATTGCGCTACCGTGGGAAAGGTAAAGTCGTGTCTGTCTAAATATATACGCAGTTCTAAGCGGTACTAAACGCGCGCATTATGCTACAGAAACACAATTTGTATCTATACAATATCTGTATGAGTAAAGTTAGATTATGTATAAGTACTGTGGTTAGCCTATATTAATTGTTCTTACATAAACATCGAAAGGGTATAATATTTTAAACAATAATTTATTAATATTTTATTCGTTCAACCCTTATTAGGTGTATTTGGAACAACTGGGTGATAAATTTACATGTGCGAAATGTATTTATGAAAAAAAAATTTCACTTGGAATTAGCGAAATACGTTTGAAGGTTATGTCAGGTCAGGTTAGCGAAACACGTTTGTAGGTTAAAATGACGCTTCTATTTTTTTGATGTTTTTTTTTATCAACAGCCCTAGAAATTGTCAATCCATATGATGAGACTTGTAGAAATAGAGGAGCCTGTAGGTCTAATTGTGTACGTCATTAATCAACTGCTGAGTTGCCAATTAGCAGCAAAGTATAAAAAAAAAACGTAAATTATAAAAAAAAAACATGCGTGAGACTCCAGCGCGGTAGGAGTGAAACTTCTTAGCTCCTAGGAACAGTTGATTTTAAGCATTGCTTTTTTCTATTTGTTAACGATTTGATTTTGATTGACACTCTGATCATCAAAGAAAGCATTATTAACTGTAATGTCCTACAGTCTATAAAGAGGAGTTTGGATTAAATATTGCAGCCATACGTCAAATCTATTGTTCTTTTTCTCACCAAACCAATTAAATAACTCGATCTGTGTATTTTTCTTCTTTTTATGTGGACATTAATACAATGATCATCATCAATGTCTCTTGGCAATGATTCACCATCGTATTCACAGATATTGGAACATTAATTTTGGTAATGACCAGGTAATTCTGGGTGGATAAAAACTATTTGACTTCGATAACATTGGAATCGTATTCCGAGTGAGAGCATTTCGGCATGAATTGCACGCTATCGCATCCTCAATGATAATGGCTGGAAACGCAGTATGTAAAAGTTGCTCGTGCTTAGGATCAACAGGTTTCACATCGTTCTTAAACCATATTCGAACACACTTTACCTAGCGAATTATTGAAAAATTGTTTATCAAATTCGCGATGAGCAGGTTGAAAGAATGTAAATTTTGTGTATGATGCACTAGTAGATGCATTTCTATTTGTCGATGGCTCGCTCAGCTGTATCAGATTCATTTCGTTGATCTCTCACACCGCGTGTATCTTCACGTTTAGACGGCACGCCTGAATCAGTGGCATTCAAATTCTCTATACCACTCACTGTGTCCTCACTTAACGACGGTATCGATTCATCCAATGTATTTGAGGTCGTTGGAAGGTTATGTTGTCCACCATGTTTCTTTAGCGCAGTTTGCCTGGCTCGATACTCTCTACTTCTTTCCGAGGTACTTTTTGGCACTTTTCTTGGCGGTTTATTCGCTTTCTTCCGTTCTCTAAAGGCTCGCACTCTACCTGTACTTATCTTTTTCTCCATTTCACTTTTCACACAATGGTAATTGTTAGCTAAAATCTTAAGCTGTGTTTGTGTAATATATAATAAAATACGCAAGCGTCTACTGGTTGCCTTATGCTACGTATACACACAGTACACGCGGCGCATGCGTGTAACGTATTTTGTGACGGAAGCGTTTCACTTTTCGTGACGTTCAGGCCAATTTGCCCTACCGCGCCTATGGAAGTTTCACTTCAAAAATGAAAAAAACACACGTGTGTGTGTGTTTTTTTTTATTGTTAGTAAATTAATTTGCATATGTAACTATTGGTGGGAACTGAGCACTGAGGTAAAAAAAGTCGTAGAATATAAAATCGGGCAATTATATTCGATAGGAGCTAAGCAGTTAAATTAGTGCGCTATCATGATTTGAGCCGAAGAACTAAAGGCAACACCGCCAAATTATATGTTTGTACTGTGCAGAGCCTCGGTATTAACCTAATTGGAATCGAATTACGATGATATATGTGGCTGAGAACCGATTATGATCATTTCATTCAAGTAAAAATTAATTTTACATCATAAAATTGCTTGATTTAATATAAAAATATTTTTTAGTCACTTTAATTCTTTTACACTTTAAAATGAACGACCTACTAAATGACATTTACAAGTATAAAACCGGATGTTCTGATCGGCGATAACTAATATTTGAACTTCCAGGATAAAGCTACTGCTTCGCTAAAAGAACAACTCTCGTAAATGTTTCTTATTTGTGTAAATGAACTACTTTGGTTATAATATAGAATATCACCCAAATACCGTATTTAAATACGGTATTTGGGTGATATTCTATATTATAATTTAACACCGTAGTGATAATTTTTAAAATACTTTGGTTATGTCATTTTCGTTCAAAACAAAGTATTTTTGTGATCTTCTATATGCAGATCATTATTTTGTTCCTTCTCTATATATATTTTTATTATAAATGATTTTTTAAACCTTACATTTTGTGTTTCATTTTATTAATATACAATACAACAAAAGCAAACACTTCATTAACTGTCAAAAATCAATTTATTCTAATTGTCGCCACCGAAACGTCATACCATTTGTAACAATTAATCGATGGAACATATGATTTTCGATTTAATAATCTCATTACCATAGTAACGAAAACTGGTAATTCATTTATAATAATCATATTTTAATACTCTACGTTATTGTCACAAATAAACATAAATTAAAATATTTCAGCTATAGCAAACCATATACAGTTAGAAAGGCAATATAAATATACTGTATCTTTTTTAGAAATAAAAATTTCTGAAAAAGATACAGTAATAATATACACGGTGCTATATTTAAGAAAATTGAAATATTTGCAATTATATTTTGGAAAACTTTGAAAGGCTATTAAGAACACCCTGTATAAATTTATTTCACCTTTAGCATAAAACTTATGAAGATGGACATCTTATTGACGAAATAGCAGTTTAAACTCATTATACCAATCAATTTAGTAGATATAGCATTTTCCGTAAAGCCTTGAAGATGTCTTTTTTTTTAATAAATTTCTAGAGAACCATAAATCTAAAATACGATAATATTAGATCATTATAAATCTAATTTTATGTTGTATCATATGATTTATAAAAATAGTATAATTCGTTTAAAGTTGAAAAATTGATATACACACAGCGAAATTGGAACACCCTGTTTCGTCCAAAATTTTTTTTTATCTATTAGTTTATAATATATCATGAGGTTTCGTTGTGTCACTATAGTGGACCACCCTGTATATATATATTTTTTATTAAATAGTTTGGTAGTTCCATATAAAATGTAATTATTATTGTTATGCACTGAAAAATTAGAAATTTGTTACGTGCAGAATATTATATACAGTGACGTGCTGATTTTTTTAAATCGCCATGAAACAAGTACATCTAGATTGCGAATAAAAATTCAACGAATATAAAACAAAAGAATAATCAACATGGAGAAACAACTGACCTAATCCCATGCGTTTCTTGATCTTCTTCAGCACCTTCATCTTGCCAAAGCCGACCCGCTTACGATCGGCGGTGGCGGTTGGGGACTGAAGAAGACAGGGAGCTACGACAACCACTTGCCGGTCCAGATTACTTCCCCCGATCCCGTTATCAGTTATCCCCATAGGGAAACGGCCGTACTATCCAAAAATAAAAAAACCGCGCGAAGACAAATATACGGGAAAAAAAACGCTGCAAATATTTAGCGAAAAATCCACTAAATAATCAATAAAAATGTTTATATTTTAACACTACTGAAGAATAAATTACAAGAACTTTTTACGCGAGCTCGAAACCCGAATTCAGTTTGTATCAGCGGAACATACACTCCACACCGATGACAGAGCGAAACTGACGCGTCGCAGTCGCCTGCGCTGTAGATAAACAACGTGGTGGCTGTGGCGGCGGTGGTGGTGGTGGCGACCGTGTGTGTCAATTGATCAACGGGGGCTTATCAAATAGAGCTACTACGGCAGTGTGAAGCTATTAGAGATGGGCGAGTGAGTAGCGAAATAAACGAAATGTAGCGAAATAAAGTAAATAAAAAAAAATAAAAAAATAAAAAATAAAAAAAATAAAAAAATAAAAAAAAGGAATGCAGTAGAAAAATGAGGATCACAATAGGAGATAATAGAATCGAAGAAGTGTCAGATTTTTGTTATTTAGGCAGTAGAATCACAAAAGATAATCGAAGCAAGGTAGATATAAAGTGTAGGATAGCACAGGGTAGGAAGGCATTCGTAGAAAAGGAACAGATTTTAAGATCAAATATTGACTTGGGTATTAGAAAAAGATTACTGAAGGTATATGTTTGGAGTGTAGCACTGTACGGGTATGAGGCGTGGACTATAGGAAAGGAAGAGAAGCGTAGATTACAAGCATTCGAAATGTGGTGTTATAGGAGGATGATGAGGATTGGTTGGGAAGATAAAGTAACAAATGAAGCTGTACTAGAGTTAGTAGGGGAGAAGAGAAGTATTTGGAGAGTGTTACAGCGTAGGAGAGACAGATTAGTAGGGCATATTCTTAGGCATGGGGGGATTATGAAATTGATCATAGAAGGTAGAGTGGAGGGAAAGAGAGGGGTAGGTAGGCCTAAATTGGAGTATGTGAGTCAGATAGTTGAAGACGTTGAGATGAATAGCTATAGGGAGATGAAGGGATTAGCTCAGGATAGATCGACATGGCGTGCTGTTTCCAACCAATCTTTAGGATTGCGGACTCTTTAACTAGCGAAATAAACAAAAAGTAGCGGAATAAACGAAATGATTTTAAAGTCATTGTGGTTTTGTAGAAAAATTAAGTTTGTAAATTGGTTTGAATTAATAAATGATTACTTCAGCTCTATGTAATTAAAACGAAATTCGAGCGTGAGTGATAGCAAAAAAATAGCCCAAAAATTAAATCGTCGGCATTATTTTAAGTTATAAGGCATACAATGTGGAATGGGTTCAAGACCGGGTGGATTTTATTTTATTTTCTCATTACATACTTTTATTAATTAATACAAGAAGTTATATATGTTTTTGGATGGTATTTTTATAAAAGATTGTGGAAAAATTGGAATTATCGTGCAAGTTTATTGTGAAGAAACCAATCAAATTCTTCGATTCTTTGATTTCATTGATTCAGCTTACCGTCACGTGCTCCATGTGAAGTTGTGATTTGTTACATTTTAATTGTCATGTTATAAATGCACAAATCGAATCGAAAATTGCAACTAATCAACGATATAAATCCCATCTTTCCGTACAGGGCAACTTCTGCTGGTGGGGCAACTACACGCAGCTGATATGTACAATCACCTCTTCAGGAGCCAATAGCGGTGCAGCCACACGCCTGGTGCTCGATATACATATACAAAGTGGACGTCCAAAACGGGTCCTCATCATCATCATCGCAAGCAGCCGGCACAATACCTTACAGGCTGGGTACCCTGCTCTGGTTCCGTAACGCATGCAGCGAGGCAGAGCAGAGCACCCGGCTGTTACCGGCGGCCGAGTTACCACCAAGCACACCGGAACAACAGATGCGCGTTTGCTTTGGTCGCGTATGTTATTGGTATGATGTATACACGTGCGTGTATAGAGGATGAACATGCACAGGGTGAATGAATCCACAAGATATACATTTTTGTTTAATCGAATTGAATTTATTTAAAAATAAACTGGTGATAATAATATTTCGATTGCGGTTTCATAAAATATCACCCTGTAGATATGTGTACGATCCATATATATCCATAAGTTATTTAAAATCGTATTCTTATGGATTCCATGAAATGGAACGTTTTTTTTTTGTGAATATGTGCATATTTATTTTATTTTTTCAAGAAATGATAAACGCTATAAATTATGTAAATAGAAAATAGATAACTCCTTGAACTAAAAAAAAACTGGCAAAAGAAAATTTCTTCTTATCTTATCAATTTATTATATACAAAATAGATATCGTCAGTGATGTGACAATACCTCTTATCTATTTAGAACTTTTAACGAGTTGCGAGATGTTCTGAATAAACCTAAGAATCAGTTTGACATTCATTTTTCGAATTTTGTAATATCGCTGACGATATGACTCTACAAAAGGTGGCAAATTTACATCTCAGCATTGTGTTTATCAATAAATATCTTAACTGAGAGATTACAAAACACTTCAAGTTTAAAATGACAATTTGACACATTTATATCTGATCAAGATTCCTTAGAAATCATAAAATCATAATTGCCTTGTAAAAATACAGATGGAGCTCAAGTCCAATTATCGTTTGTCATTAATCAAATGCTGCGTTGCAATTTATCTATAATTTATAAATTCGTATAAACGGAGATTTTCAAATAAATGTTGAAAAATAACACACAAACATAATGCTTTTTTTTTCTAGGTCATTCACCCAAACAAATCGTACAGTACTAAATCAAAATCGACTAACCTCCGAAAATTACAATTATTTATTACTTAAAAAAAAAACGTCAAGATGACAATTGGAATTATTGATGTCGGAATTAACGTCCGTCCGAAAAATACTCGACGAAGTGTCGTTGAGTCATAAAATGCTGAGGAATTGCTAAAATATGGAAAGAATGTATCTTCACAGCGAACGAAGAGAAAATAACAGTACAAATAACTATTGTACTACAATCGGCAATGTGCGAAAGGCGTGAAATAACACGGAGATGAATGTAACGTTAAGAGAATCTTCGAAATTCTAGCTTCTTACGTCATACTTACACAAGCCACAAATAAAAGAAATTGATGTTTCGTCGAGGATATAAAAAAATCGTATTGTTCCGGCTAAAACTATGTCAACGTATTGTTCAGTAATATAATCCCCAAAAAATATACCGTCTGCGCAAATGTCATCTACATAAAAAAATACCGGAATAAATAATATATAAATTCAGCGACGAATTTAATAATAGCAAATCTATTGTTACACTTTTCGTTAGATGAGGCATTGTTTAAAAAATGTAATGCTACAATTATTATTTCTCGGACAAAGTTGCCACAAAAAAATTATTTATATTTAATTATTCTACATGTTTTTAATATCGACAAATTGCAAAATAAAAAATAAATTTACACGATGTGTCATCGAAATATAGTCGATAATCTAGTTGATTAATGCTAAATTGCAGAAGTAAAAGTGAAATTGTAACGAAAAAATTGGTTTCTTTTAAAATTCTTCGAAGCTACGAATAGAACAGCTGTTTTGCTGCGATAAAAAAAAAATCTGTTTTGCAGGTCTTTACACAATTTTATATAGCAAAGTCATATGTTAAATTTGAACAATACGTTGGTTCATACAGGTCATTCTTAAAGTGTGCCCTGCACGTGTATTTAATGTCACTTGGCCGCACATTCTATTGCCAATTTCTTAAAGAAACGATCCTACAAAAGATCCAGGCTTTGTTTACTGAAGCTTGAGGATGTTTTGGAAGAGAGGTTTTGTGTCAGTACCGTTTATTGGCTGAATTTTTATATGTGGTACGCAGGGGTGTATTGCTAAAAAAAAGAGGTGGAGGGTCCCGATCAAAATGTGCATATTTCTCAAGAATACTTTGAGAGAAACTAATACTAGGAATTAATATTAGTATTTAAATGCCAATATTTATTCTTTGTCATTTATAAATATTTATTAAACAAAAATAATTTAAAAAAAATTATTGATGCAAATTTTTTACATAAAAATTAGAAAATATGTACAATAATTTCCAAAGTGTTTGTGGGACAATTTGTTCAAAACCTGCACTGTATTAATTTAATTTCTTGGGGTGTGCTACTGATGATGGAAGCACAGCTTTCTAAATGTGCATTTAGCAAAATATTAAATATTGTATGGTGCAAAGGGGTCAAATAATCGATCTACATTCCTGTAAAATTTTTGATTCATGTTTTCAAATTTTATGTTGAATAGAATTTCTCTTTTCCCTCGTTTCTTCGATTTATATTGTGTGGGTAATGGTCGCGAGCTCCTTGCCACAAAACGGTTGGGGTCGGCAAGCCCTCCCCCCCCCCCCTCCATACACCCCTGGTGGTACGTGTACGTACTAATAGTAAACATAAATACGCTAAGAAAATTAAATAATTTATCATTAGTTTTAAGAATTTAATAAAAATATTTATCTTGTAAATCAAAAATAAGACTCAATCTTTTAAAATTTCAGAGAAACAAATTCCTCCTATCTCTAATCTCCGAAATTAAAATAATTTTTTAAAACAATTTTCTGCAATTATATCTGTGTTATTCAGTTCTACTCAAATTAGATTATTTTTCCCTTTTAGATATTTCATTAAACACTCGATTAATAATAATACTTTTTTAATAATACCTCGCTGTTGTGGTTATTTTTGATATTACATGATCTCTTCTTATAAGACACACCTTGTGGGAACTTTTCCTATGCACAAGGTATGGATTTTTCGGGTACCAGGTACAGCGGAACATGGGCCTTCGATTCGTCAAGACACTAATCAGGTAATATTACCCGGTGACCAACTATGATATCTGGAAATTCGCTATATTTTTTATTCGATGAGTAAACCGGAACGAAACAATATGCATTAAAAAAACCAAAAAATCGCACGAAAAGACCTTGAATCATCATCAATCACTCTAAAAATAAAATTCTTTGCAGTGCTTATAATACGAAGACGAATATATTATAAGAAGATTAGTACCGAAGACATTGCCGCTCGAATACAGCGTGGAGATGTAAAGACGAAGAAGCAGAACAGCGTCCGATATGTTCCCACGCTCTAGGATCTCCGACACATAGTCATGTGGATCATCATAGAACAGATGTGAAGACATACGCGTGCCATGTACAACGTGGAGGAATGAGAAGACTGATATATACACATAAGAAAAATGTATACAACGAAATATCGTCAGCGATAAGATGTTTGTGTATTTTTCGATATTTATTTGAAAATTTATTAATTATTAATTAATTATTTTTAAATTAATAATAAATTAATTATAGATAATTTATTAATAATTTGAAATACGAATTTATTAATTATAGATAAATTGCAACGCAGCATTTGATTAATGGACAAACGATAATTGGACTTGGGCTCCATCTGTATTTTTACAAGGCAATTATGATTTTATGATTTCTACAGACTCTTATGATCAAATATTTGATGAAAAAAGTGTTTTATAATCTCTCAGCTAAGATATTTATTTACAAGAAGGCATAAGTAGTTAAAAAATATTTTCGAAACTTTAAAGAACGTTTGGTACATATAATGCAACTTTTGCGTAACTTTTAAAGGTAAGTTCCCAGGACTTTTGGGTATATGAGCAGCTGATGCAACCAGCAGTGGATCACTATACGATAATCAATCCAATGGGACGAATATTACGTTCGGACGAAGAAATGGACCGATGAAATCTCGAAGAACATGCGATATGAACAAATATACCTGTGCTTTCGATTCAAGCTTTGTTAGATCGTATGCCATATATTGTACGGGCGTGATTTTGCAAAAATAATATACCTATTGTTCTCATAAACTTGGCCTTTGGAGTTCAAATTCCGCGAAGAAATAACAATCATTTTCACATTGAAATTAATTAGATTTATTAAAACGTTCATTTATAAACGGCACAATATGTCCGGGTGTAAACTGCGAAACGATTGTGTATCAATTTATTTTTATATCACCTGGTCATCTCGATTCACCCTCTCTTTGCCAATATAGTTTCACCCCTCAAAATTAAACCCATTCAATGTATCCAAATTACTATTTTCTATACAAACGAAATCTAGCTTCAAAAATATTATATTCGCACCTGGTGTTTTTGGCTTCAATATATTTCCTCTACCCCCCCCCCCATTTATTATAAATAAACTATATATGAAGAATTATTTATAAAAAAAAAAAATGTAAGAATGCAAATATTATTTATTTCTGTGCTTTAAAGGCTTTGCAAAATATTTAAGCATTATTTGGGATAGTATGAAACTAAAAGACAAGGTGTTCGCTTTAAAGATGCAGCGTCCCCAAGTATCAGCAGCTGTATTTCCATGCAACGCTGTTAGTATACTATATTTATCCTTCGGCGAACTGATATTTTATAAAAATTACTGTATTTTTTTTATTATAATACGTCAATTCGCTGATTTTAACAAATTTTCTAAATGTCAAACTAAAATAAATTGCTAAGAATTTACCTATAGACACTACAATATAATATTAAAGTTTTTACAAAACCATTAATCCTTAATAAGAAAATAAACAATAATAACGTATATTATTCTTTAGCAACATAAAGTACCTTTATCAATCAATGAAGAAGAAACGGTAATGAGTGATGTCTTGGCCTTATGTTTCATCAGGTACACCTGCACTCGACCTTGTATATATTTAAAAATATATATCGATGGAACAGGTGAAAATTAATACCAATTTTCAATCGCATCATTTCCACATTAATTTTGTAGTATTCTTGTATTATCTATCTAATTTTATATATAATATTTATTTTGATTCTATTTAATTTTCGTTCGACATTTATACGTCAACAAATTTAATAATTTTAAAAATTATCACTACGGTGTTAAATTATAATATAGAATATCACTCAAAAACCGTAACAAGCATTAAGTAGCTAGATGTACATTTCAAGCGCTATGCGCACGTCTTCAGTTTTATATTTTATTTTATACATCAATCACGATTCGTGACACAGGTATTTTATTTTGTTTTATCTTGTGCTACTGAAGATGGACGCATAGCGCTTGAAATGTACATCTACCTACTTAATGCTTGTTACGGTATTTGGGTGATATTCTATATTAAAATTTAATAATGATCATAGTGCGCAATGATGATCGTTGTTATGGCAACAATGTAAATGAATAATTCGGCGGTCATCGTGATTTTAATGTAACACTGTCAAGTTGACGTTTTCAAAGTCAAAACATTATACTAAAATAGTATAGAATATCACCCAAATACCGTAACTCAAAGCATTAAGTAGCTAGATGCGCATTTCGAAGGCTATGCTTGAGTAGCACAAGATAAAAACTAAATAAAATACCTGTGTCATGAATGGTGATTGATATACGATATATGCTACTGAAGATGGGGGCATAGCCTTCGAAATGCGCATCTAGCTACTTAATGCTTTGAGTTACGCGGTATTTGGGTGATATTCTATACTATTATTTAACACCGTAGTGATAATAAAAAATATATATATACTAAAATGCAAATAAATACATTTAACGATGTTTTATACGATTTAACGGTGAAATGTTTATTTTATGGTTTCCCAAGTAATATACAAATATACAAACCATGTTTGCGTGTACAGAATAGATTTTTTTCTTTCACCAATATACTTTTATTACGACACGGAACGTCAGCACGTCTTCAAAATTCTAAAAATTTGCAGGAATTTTTGTTTAGCCGCATGCATGTGTCCACCACATTTCTGAGCATTACTCACCTCAATATATATAAATGCCCCTTTCTGTGGCAGTTGTTAATGCCTGCTGTTTACGTTCGCAAGCATGAGGTGACCAAATGTGCGCAAAGAATTATCTTATTATTTGGGCACAGACGAATTTTTGAACGTGATTTTCTTTGGGAATTATTTTTCTACGATAGTAATATATAAAGGCAAACGTGTGGACGAATTTTATTATCCTACAAAATTCCGAAACGGTGTAAAAATAAGTAACATTCCGCTATATTATTGAATTTTCTTGGAATCGAAGTTATAACCTTCTGCATGTTTCATAGCACAGCATATAATGCAATTTTTCCAAAATATATATATTGAAAAAAAAAATTGTAAATAAAAATATATTAGAGTTTCATATTAATAGTAAAGTAATTGGAATTTATTCAGGTTGAATAAAAAAAAAATCGAGCGGGCCCTGCATACCTATACACGTCTTCGCATATGTTAAAGCACCTGCCATCATATATGGATATGGTTAACATATTGTCTGAAATGAAACTGCTCTTATAAGATGATTGCAGGTGACCAATTTACCACATGATAAGAAAATGTCTTGCATTTTATTATTATTTTACTGCGCGAATTAAAAAAAAATTCAATCGACATGCCACTGAACCGACAATAATAGACAATGACAAACACGTCACATTTACATACGATTGTCTCGTCATTTTCTTCTTTTGTTTATTAATGTGACAATAAGTTCAGAGCTTACTTCGATACTACAAAAAGCAATACTTACATTGAAAAAATATACACGGGGTAACCAACAAGTTTTTCGTCATTGAAATATGTCGATTTTCATAAATAAATTTAAACTGATACTTTGTTGAATAAAAAAAAATCATTCGAAAAATGTCAGATACTATTTTGATATATATATATATATAATATATTTCTACACCTGGTATAGTTTTTGTTGTGTTTATTTGAAGCCTGGCACGCGACAACAGTCAGGATTATTTTTCTTATCTTTAAAAAGCCGCCTACCGTCTCGAATGTCACTTAAGAGCAACCAACACTTCAGCCATTCGCAATCATATACGTGACAGCTTATGTATACGATACAAATATATTTCGTTTAAAATACATATGTTGGTGAAGTGACAATACCTCCTATCTTACAAAAATTTGAAAAATGACAAATTATGTCAAACCGATTATTAGGTTTATTGCGAATGTTCAGAACATCTCCCAACTTGTTAAAAGTTCAAAGCAAATAGGAGGTATGTGTCACATCGCTACCGATATCTAAGGGGGGGATAACGGAAATGCTGCGAGCTGAAATATTACTCGATATAAATTATTTAATTTTATAAAGAGAGGATGTGGAATATAAAAGAGAAAATTTCTGGCCGTGTTATTACCCAATGCTTAACTAGTACCTATCGTAAGTACTTCCGCCATATTTTGAGCCCCCTGTACTTATTTCTGGCTTAGAAAAACGGAAATTATCTCTTACGAGATGCAAACGCTTTATAAAATACGGCAAGAAATCAAGATTTAAAACTTTTTGCCCATTCTGTACACTAACGACGCTCGGGCTAATTGCAGATGTTGATCTTTATTGAAAATTTTGATACGTTAAATATTGGTAATTATACTTATAACGCATCTACAGCCAATTCAGAATTATTAAAGCAATAATTACATTTATAAAGAATGTCGCCAGACGAAACTGTTTAAGTTCAAATGTAAGTACATACATCGGTTCGAACCATAGAGAAGCAAATTCTTCGAAACAGCTGTATTAAAAATATTTATTTTTTCACAAAAATCACTAAATTACTATAAATATTAATAAATCCCTCGGCTGTCATAGATCTCATTTTAATCTGCAATTTTGGCCAATGGCGTAACAAAAAAAAATCACTAAATGTTCATAAATCTAAAATGTATTAAATGGATAATTATTTTTATGTTGTTATGTTGCCATTAAAACAAAACGATATCGTTGCTATGCTTACGGCAAAACAACACTCGTTTCTTTGTCTACTTTATTATTATTATTATAATATTATACCATAAAAACGCTTAGTAAGTTTTAATCTTTGGCGCTATATATATATATATATATACATTCTTTATTATTATAAGTTATAGAGTGGTTTTGTATTTTTAAGCAACTTTGAAATTTAGAGAAATTTTAATTTTTTATTATTAATTCTGTATATATCTGTGTTGTACAGTAATTGGTGGAGACATGTGTCTCTGCTGTTGTACTTCCTTAATTAAATAAATAAATAAATAACAGCAGCTATTTTCCACCTCATTCGAATTTATCGGTAATTTGCACCGCGCAGAAATTGTTTTAATAAAATTCCCCACTGTCAAATCAAATGTAAATTAATTTGATTGTTCGTTCCTAAAAACTTGCCCGTGTACATTTCACACTTCAAAATTGTTCCTCCACGGTTTATTCATACTGCTCGAAATAGTACGTTTCGTTCATATTGTTATTGACACCTACAACATATGACTCCAATCAAACAATCAGCGAGAGTACTTCATCGCTACGAAGAGTTAATGGGCTTGATTAATAATTTCCGGACGCGGTGAGCTGTGTATATAAGATTTTGACCATCCTGATGGATGACGGTGACATTACGCCCTTCATTATTATGGACTAATAACGCTCTTGGCATCTACGGCAGAAGACATGAGACATCGCCAGTAGCAGCGTGAGATACGCACAATGGTAGCTAATTGAATTATCGGAGTACTAATAATGCGACATCTTGTTTTATAGCACCGACCAAACTCCCACGACAGGAAGTGAGAATTAATGGATGGTGTTCATTTCTAGATATTTCTTTTGGGGAACGTTTAATCGACGAATTCGAAACAGATGATATTAAGAAGTGAAATGTTTTTGTATTAATATATATATATATATTGCAAGCAATAGGTGAGAGCGACCGTATGCAGTATGTCTTCTCTATTTCTTCAGTCCGCTTGTACTATATTACGACTAGTGTCCAACATTCCAGCGGATTTTGATGAGTCATAGCAACGTGACGTCACGCTGCTTGTACAGCGAGAATATATATCGTTGTTTATACTATTCTGGGCTACGATTCTTTAGCGTTCTAACAGAGAAGCCTAGTATACAGTAAAGTTAATATAGATATAGTTGCATTGTTCTGTGAGTTACATATGTACGATTTTGCCACGTGTTTCTCCAAGTATGTATTAATAGAATTATTTTAATAAAAATGAACAGTGTTAGTTCTTTATTGAAAATAGAGTTTTGTAGACTTTCTCTTGTGGACAAAGTAAAAATTAAAGATTTAGGTAGGCTATTGCCTGATTTAAATTTATCGCAAACTTGTGCAAGGAGTGCTCAAAACCGGACATTTACGCGGCGTTTTACAAGAGACATTTACCAATATATATGCATTTGACTGGTACTTGCTAGCTGCCATATCGTGTGAGTCGTGAGTGTTAGGTATGTTCGCGGCGCAAGCTTTATCTTTCAGGAAAAATAATACCGAGATAAAATACCGCAATACAATTATATATCTACGGTGATGCGCTCAATGTTCGGAGGGGCGCGCGGCCCTGCGGCCTGCATAAGGAACCGCCGCTGGCTGCTGCGTATTATAGTTTAATCTAATGTCATTATTGCTGGTGTTATAATTGTGGATATCATTTTGCTGGGTATAATTTCCATGTAGAATATAGAAAAAGTTAAACTAAATAAAGTTATATTGTAAATAACGAGAGATTATGCGGAAGAACAGTACCAATGCCATCTCGAGTACCGGAAATAGGCCGGCTGAAAAATATACACTCATCTTTGTATATTTCATAATAAAACTTCAGGTCGTGTAAAACTTCTATCTCCGTCCCATGAAGAAAGTTACACGTCCAATCGATTTTTGGACCTTGCGCGTAATATATCGTCAGCGATGTGACAATACCTCTTATATTCAAAATTTCGAAAAATGACTTATGTAAAACGGATTCTTAGGTTTATTGTGCATCTCCCGACTCGTTAAAAGTTCAAAGTAGATAGGAGGTATTGTCACATCACTGACGATATGTTATCTACTATAGGCAACACCACGGGTCTATGCACCAGACGGACGCACCATAAACAGGGATAATACAAACACGCGCCTTAACTGAGTATATATAAAACCGGCAGCTGTTCGCATTTGCTGAACGGCAGCTAGACTATAAAAGCCATGCCGGTGGTTCAATAGTATTTTGCACTTTGGCACTATGAGATAGTACCGCATAAGCACTAATTTCATAAGCCGCGCAGTGGCTTGTCGTATACATTAATATTTTCAATTTAATTCAATGCTAGGGATGATCATTGCGCGCGATAAGAATAATTCGATACATTGCATGTGGTAATGATATTTCTGACCTTTCATGCAACGTTACGCGATAATTTTTCGCATTCCTTACCATCCGGTATACAAATAATTAATTGCTAATATATACGAAGTGTTTAGACGGAAATTGTAGATTTATTAAACTGTACCTGGTACACCGACATGCTGTCCCATGCTGGCTTTTCGTTATTGATCGTCTTTAGTTGGTAAATTTCATATTAAATAATATGAAATTATAGCTTCGGGTACTATAATATAATTTCACACATTGCACTGAGATTTATTAAGACGCTTTTTGCGATCACATATTACGCGCGTTCACATTTATTAAAACAATTAAATCCTAAAACATTGTCGAATTTGTTATTTAACTATGATAAAAATGGTTTAATATTTTATTAAAAACTGTCACTGTTGATCAGCTGATTCAACGGCACTACGATACGACACTAATGACACGATAAATATAATTTATATAAAACGCAATACATTAGACACTGTAAATAATAGGAAAGCGTAAATTCAGATATACATGAAGATTGTTGAAGAATAATAATAAAGATTAAATAATAACATTTATTAAAAATACAAATTTATTCTAAGTAATGAAATGATTATAGGCTATTATCATACGAGTAGTTCAAATAAAGCATTGAATGTAACCAATGACATATATTATCATTGTCATAACCACACTATCAATACAAAGACATGTTTATTTTCCTAAACATTTAGGAAAATATAAATTACGAATGATAAATTTATACATATACAATAATGGAAGTGTTAAGTGATAAATTCTTATACATTTACAGCTCGTCAATCCCAGAAAAGATACAATTAAAAATGTAAACTCTCCGTCCATTCTTTTTCTCAATCGCAACTTTTCATATGTTTACATTTTATTACAGCGGCACTTTGGAAGGAAAGCGCCAAAAACCCGAGTACGACAAGCTTCTCGCAGATCCCATTCTACAGTATTCTGGCCTATGCCAGGAAGACTGTGCCGATCTTATGGTAGTTTGCCAAGTGTGGGACAATAATGAAGCATTGGCCCTTCCCACCGCCACAAGTTACAAACCGTTCACTTCCAGATGGAAGTAAGTACTTGTTTAATTCTTTTAACGCCTATTAAATGCGCTTTCGTGTGCAGTTGGAGCGAATGGATCACGTTACCCGTGCAATTCAACGATTTACCGCGCACCGCTCAACTCACATTGACCATTTACGATTGTATCGGATCGAATAAAGTGCTGGCGATCGGTGGTACGACCATTTCGCTGTTCAGCAAATATGGCGTGTTCAGACAAGTATGTTCATTCCAATAAACAATGTTATTTAGTGGTAATCATAAGCGATTTTCGTAGGGAATGTTGGATTTACGTGTGTGGCCTAATAAAGTGGCGGACGGTAACTATCCAAGTACCACACCGGGGAAAGTTAAAGACATAGGCAAAGAACAGATGCAGCGGCTCGCCAAATTAGCTAAGAAACACAGAAACGGCCACTTGACAAAGGTACAAACAAACTGGCGCAGTCGTTAGGAATGTGTTAAATGGACAATTATATGCAAATTCAACTGTTTCAGGTGGATTGGTTGGATCGGTTGACGTTTCGCGAACTGGAGGTGATCAATGAGAAAGAGAAACGATCCAGCGAATATATGTATTTAATGGTGGAGTTCCCTACGGTGATACTAGATGGGGTTAGTCATTACGTTGTATATTTCGAGCAAGATGGCGATGAGGTTCACCAGTTCCGGGCTCAGGCGGATATTGTAACGGTTCCTGATCAGGAAATACTCAAGGTGAGTGAAGACAGTTGGATTTGGAAAATATATTTACTTCTTTTTAAATACAACATACATACAAACAAATACATATTTTTTGCTGTTGCTTGTTAGTTTCGTTAATTGTTAATTTGTATTTTAAAAGATTTATAAGTCATATTATATGCCATTTTTGAAGTTCTGTCATGATCGCCAAAAAAATCGGAATATTTCAAAGGAAATACACCACTTTTTCACTTTTTTCGACGATAATTTCGACTTTTTCCATTTGAACCGGAAATGAGTAAAATCGAGTTTTAAGACGATTTATAGCCATTTTGCATTGTTTTGGGCAGCACTTGTTAAACTTTGACCAAAATCGCCAAAAAAAATCGGAATATTTCAAAGGTATATATACACCACTTTTTCACGTTTTTCGACGATAATTTCGACTTTTTCCATTTGAACCGGAAATGAGTAAAATACAGTTTTAAGACGATTTATAGCCATTTTGCATTGTTTTGGGCAGCACTTGTTAAACTTTGACCAAAATCGCCAAAAAAAATCGGAATATTTCAAAGGTATAGATACACCACTTTTTCACTTTTTTCGACGATAATTTCAACTTTTTCCATTTGAACCGGAAATGAGTAAAATAGAGTTTTAAGACGATTTATAGCCATTTTGCATTGTTTTGGGTAGCACTTGTTAAACTTTGACCAAAATCGCCAAAAAAATCGGAATATTTCAAAGGTATATACACCACTTTTTCACTTTTTTCGACGATAATTTCAACTTTTTCCATTTGAACCGGAAATGAGTAAAATAGAGTTTTAAGACGATTTATAGCCATTTTGCATTGTTTTGGGCAGCACTTGTTAAACTTTGACCAAAATCGCCAAAAAAAATCGGAATATTTCAAAGGTATATATACACCACTTTTTCACTTTTTTCGACGATAATTTCGACTTTTTCCATTTGAACCGGAAATGAGTAAAATAGAGTTAAGACGATTTATAGCCATTTTGTATTGTTTTGGGCAGCACTTGTTAAACTTTGACCAAAATCGCCAAAAAAATCGGAACATTTCAAAGGTATATATACACCACTTTTTCACTTTTTTCGACGATAATTTCAACTTTTTCCATTTGAACCGGAAATGAGTAAAATAGAGTTTTAAGACGATTTATAGCCACTTTGTATTGTTTTGGGCAGCACTTGTTAAACTTTGACCAAAATCGCCAAAAAAATCGGAACATTTCAAAGGTATATATACACCACTTTTTCACTTTTTTCGACGATAATTTCAACTTTTTTCCATTTGAACCGGAAATGAGTAAAATAGAGTTTTAAGACGATTTATAGCCATTTTGCATTGTTTTGGGCAGCACTTGTTAAACTTTGACCAAAATCGCCAAAAAAATCGGAATATTTCAAAGGTTTTAAGACGATTTATAGCCATTTTGCATTGTTTTGGGCAGCACTTGTTTGGTACTGAAGATGGGGGTATAGCTCTTGAAATGTACATCTAGCTACTTAATGCTTGTTACGGTATTTGGGTGATATTCTATACTATATTAAATAGCTTTTTTTTTTAATATATATTTATAGTCGATATACAATAATGTATGTTAAAGAAAATATTAAACTGCTTATTCATTGAATAAAAGTCACGTTTTTAGTTTAATAATACGCTCTAAGCATTTTAATATAAAAGCGTGCTATTTTTATACTTACTGAAGTTTTCTTCATTTTATTTTTTATTGTAACATTTGACTAAAATCACATTTAATCGACTAAATGTATGAATAAATATAAAGGAAGCGCAATGTGCCTCTGTTTAGTGATTTTTTTTATGTGTGGTTGTGGTGTTTTCTTATTAAAAAACATCAAACATTAAACAAAAACAAGTAAATGTATATAAAACTAGACAATTTGCATTTAATGCAAAAAATAATGCATTTTGTTTTTTGAAATGTAAAATTATATTCGGTCGTTTTATTAAATCGCGCAGGAAAATCTAGTAGAAAGCAAACACCACAAACTAGCCCGCTCCTTGCGATCCGGCCATTCGGACAAAGACGCTAAACCGAACGCAACAGTGCGCGACATGTTAAACACGATCGTGGCGTATCCCCCCACAAAAGTCCTTTCGAACGAAGAACAGGACTACGTGTGGAAATTCCGCTATTACCTCAGCAATAAACGCAAAGTAAGTTATAACATGAAATGTATATAGAATAGATATTGTAAAGCTAGCCATGACTTAAATAAAACAAAAACAAACAATTATAAATCGTAATTGTCAATATGTTAGTCTGATGTGTGTTTTCTGAATTAATATAAGTGCTGACATGAAACTTCTCCACCGAAAAACTATAATATAAGTGTTATTATGAAACGTTCCTACTGAAAATACAATATGTCTGCGCAAGGCGCTGGCCAAGTTCCTCAAGTGCGTGAATTGGACGCAACCGAATGAGGTGGCGCAAGCGCTGATGATGCTGAAGATATGGGAGCTGATGGACGTCGAGGATGCCCTGGAATTGCTGAGTCCGAACTTCATGCATCCGACAGTGCGGAAGTACGCGGTATCGCGATTGCAACAAGCGCCCGACGAAGATCTGTTACTGTACTTGTTGCAGCTGGTGCAGGCGCTCAAATACGAGAATATCGAGGATATAAAAGAAGGTGCGATTGTTGATTGTCGTTTATAGCGCGGTGTTAGCAATATTACTTTCTAGGGTACCATCGCGTGTGTTCTCGAAACACAACGAACTCGATGGATGATAGAGATATGGGCATCCTAGAGAAAAAGGACAGTAAAGACAGCAGTAGCACGTTAACGAATGCGGATGTCACGAAATCAAGTAGCTACATGCAATCGGATCAGTTGGGATCGTCCGCAATAACTGGCAGTATTATAGATGTATTGAAAAATATTTTTATATATCGCACGTGCCGGGTGTTTAATAAAGCTGGATTGGAAACATATAGGCGTTTTATATGTTACACTGAACTTGTTCATAAATTGCCTGCCCTGATCATTTTACACCAAAGTTGTAAACAAAGAAAAATTTGCGTAATTAAACACTGAATCTAATGAACGTTCACATTCGTCTGTCACTTTAGTGGTTCTCAAGATATGCGAAGAAAACTGTTCCATGGTTGAAGCCCTTAAGTGATATTAGCTTTATTTTGACAATTTATTTAATGTCATCTCTGGTTATTGTTACGACTTCTATACTGTTAAATTAAAACTTAGTATTACATTCAAGCTGATCAATTTAATTTAAACGTAATAATGGCATATTGCAAAATATGAGAAAGTTTATACAATGGTATTTTTCTGGAAATTTGCTAAGAAGTGTGAGATATATTCCCTGTATTTTATCCAAATCGGCAAATACCTTCGCCTAAATTAATACGTAACATAATAAACCTTTTCAAGACCACGGGGAACGTAAATAATATATCGTATTGCAATAATGTAGCACCTGTGAGGGAAAACGAAAGGAGTTGTGATGTTTTAGCCCATCAGGATTGCGGAACATAAGAACGTTAGTCTAATTGGGCGAATTGGACAAGAATTATTGATTTGCCATACGGACAGCTCTTTCTAGTTTGAAAAAGCAAATGCCGCCATTGAATTCCTATAAAAAAAATGCCAAAAGCAACGAGAAATTTTAGAACGCAACAACTTTGCAAGTAAAATTTGGAAACGTATTTAATAATTTAGAGTAGCTGAGAGAAGCGATTTTCATAGAATGTGATTTAATACATGTTGACTAATATCAGATGAAATATTTATTATCGGTTTGGATACTTTTAGCTGCTAATTGTGGATTGTTTGAACAATTTAGTAAAATTTGTTAAATAATGCTCGTATTTTTATATTTAATTTTATAAATAGATTACGTGTGAAACGTATCAGTTATTATATTCATTAAATGTTGCTTTTTACTTGAGTTTTGCTGTTTGAATGATCGTTCTAAGAGAAAACTTAAAAGTTTTCTTTGTATTTTTAATTTTGAAAAAACCTCGATTTTAATCAATAACCAGTGATGACAGAATCAGTTGCTATAAATTGTAAAAATCAATGCTAATATGAATTAAGTGTAATAGCTTCCATGGAACGGATTTCTTCGAATATCTTGAAAACCACTAAAATGATAGACAAATGTAAACGTTCGTCAGATTCAGTGTTCAATTACGAAAATATTCTCTATTTCCAATATTGCTGTAAAACAATCTGGGAGTCAATATAAATATATGAACATGTTTAACTTAAGTGCCATATGTTTCCAATCTAGCGTTACACCCACTATATCCTTAAATTTTATTGTTGAATTTTTTAGACACCAAATCCGAGTACGTCTGTGGCTGCCTTTAGCGTAGACCAATTTCAAATCAATATAAATACAGAATCCTGCACAAGTGACACGTTACAAAGCTCCGAAATTAAAGACAGCGACGATATTCAAGATCTAGCGTCGTTTCTAATTTATAGAGCCTGCAAAGATTCTGTTCTAGCCAATTATTTCTTTTGGTATCTGCTGTTAGAATGCGAAGAGCAAGAACATACCATTAAACAAGATGTAAGCTGTTCTATAATGACAAAATTTTGAATTTTGAAAACTGAATTTAATATCCTTTAGAGATATTATACAGCCAACCATGACTTAAACAAAACAAAACAAAAAACGAACATTCATAATTCGTAATTGTCAATTTGAAAGGTGTTTTGTTTAATTATTTTATTTAAAATTAACAAACACAATTAATTGGTGAAACTACATTCCAGTAAAATAATTTTTAGTCTCAAAATCACTATAGGTATTCGTCAAAATGACAGATTGAATGAAGATGTTTCGGTTATAAATATAATATAATTCGCCGCATGTGTTTCTAAAGTGATACAATTCAAAAATCGGTATTTTTGAGTTATCACCTTGTGTCTTAAAGGCTTGAGAATCGAAGTAGATAAAAATAGCAATTTGAACCTTTTTTTTCTTTCGTGTCGTTTGGAAACTTTTCGTTTTGTAAGTATTTTTACCAAGCGCACAAAAAACAGTTTTCGCCTTTTCCCAAAATGATTTTTTTTTTGAGTTGTCACTTTACAAATACACGTGCAATATATTAGGTAGTTGTGCGCGAGATGTATTTGATGGTAATGCGTACGTTTTCGCAAACACTGCTACGTGGAGATTCGCGAATGCAAGCAAGGCGGCGTACTTTGGTCACGCAACGAAACTTTATGAATAAACTGGTGGATTTGGTGAAAATAGTGTCGAGGGAGAGCGGAAGTCGCAAAAAAAAGGCGGATAAATTACAGCAGTTGCTCGGAGAAGCGTCCATGGACACATTCCGTATTAATTTCTCACAATTTGATCCAATTCCATTGCCGCTAGATCCCACTGTTAAAATAAAAGTATTCTCTCCAAAATGTTGTTTTCGCGCCCGAGTTGAAATATATGAAAATTTTAGGGTATTATTCCATCGAAGGCGAGCTTATTTAAATCGGCTTTAATGCCTTCGAAGCTGCACTTTATAACGACGGATGATACGGAATATGTGGCCATTTTGAAAAATGGCGATGACCTGCGCCAAGACCAACTGATTTTACAAATGATTACGCTAATGGACAAGCTGTTGCGCCGAGAGAATTTAGATTTGAAATTGACGCCGTATAGAGTGTTAGCGACGAGCACGAAACATGGATTCGTGCAGTTTATCGATTCCCTGACGGTAGCGGAAGTTCTCGCAACTGAAGGTAAGTGCTTTTTTATAAGTTTTTCTTTAAATTCCATTCCTAAATAGGAATTGTCAGCTAATTTTGACCCCCCGACACACACTGTTGCTTATCTCGACAAGTTCTTAATCGATCAATCGTTCAATCGATTATTAAATTTAAATTCTCGAAGACTAAAAAGCATAGAATAATTTATAGCAAAAAATGTTTTAAATAAGCTTTTATTAAAATGTACTAAAGAGGAAAAAATTATTTTAATGCCAACCAAAAAATATGTTTATTGAACAAAATTCTTTAAGAAAATGTAATTTTTTTTACAGATACTGATATTTTTTGAATTGTGGTGTTTTGTTTTTTGTCATGGCTGGCTAATGTTATAATATCAATCAGGTTTGACCGAACTCATTTTCAATTATCTCAAAAACTACCAGAGCAAAAAAATTTGAAAGAAAGATTTTTCAATTAAGGTTTTAAAACTCGTTTAGGTGTAAATTTTCAAATGTCCTTATTATATAAATATTAATAATGCTCTACGTAATTTGATACAATAGTTTTTGTATTCTGCTAAATCGTCGAGTTTTTATCCACTTGATCCGCAATCTTTACCTCGATTTAAAGTCTATCCCGAGATCTAACCAGATTAAAAGTCAGTGACAAAATCATGCATAGTTCAGCAATTAGTTTTTGCATAACTTGTAAATTATGAATTAAATAATATTATGAATTAAATAATAATAAATTAAATAATACAAACTAAACTTAACGCCCAGCACGCTTTTATTTTTAGTCATATAAAGGAATTTTTTGAAGGCATTTTGGTTGGCATTAATTTTTTTTTCCTTTTTAGTGCATTTTAATAAAATTTTATTAATTTTTTATTTTTATTACTATAAATGATTTGGAAAATAAAAGGCGGTTACTTTGTTTTTATATCACTAAACTTTTATTAAATAAGAGTGATATAAAAACAAAATAGCCGTCTTTTATTTTCCATATTATGGAATATCACATAATATAGAAATATTCCAGTAACGGCTGATTCAATCAATTATATAAATTATTTTTTAGCTTCATCGCCAATTAATTTTCACCAAAATTTACCGATTTTTCGTCCTAACCCTTTAACTGGCAAATTAATTTATTATAGTTGGCATTTTTTATAGTTTGAGTACAAAAAACCGTTGGCGAAGTGAACTCGTCATTGCCAGTTAAAGGGTTAAATAATGAAATATCTTATCATCAGACAGCATTCTCAAGTTCTTCCGTAAACATCACCCCTCCGATAACGCCCCGTTCGGTATAAGCGCGGAGGTGATGGATACGTACGTGCGCAGCTGCGCGGGATATTGCGTCATCACATACCTGCTCGGTGTGGGCGATCGCCATCTGGACAATCTCCTGTTGACGACGAATGGCAAGCTGTTCCACATCGACTTTGGCTACATTCTGGGCAGAGATCCGAAGCCATTACCGCCGCCCATGAAGCTCAGCAGGGAGATGGTGGAGGCCATGGGCGGCCTGAATTCCGAATATTATCAGGAGTTTAGAAAACAGTGTTATACAGCGTTCTTTCATCTCAGAAGGTACTATCGATGGTCATTTTTTTTTAAATGAAAAAAATCGATTGTTTTTAATAAACAACCAATTATTTTTATGAGGAATTTTTATTGTATTTAATAAATCTTTATTGTTTTGGAAATATTAGATTGTTTTAAATAAATAATAAATCTTTTTAATTTTTTGAAAAAAAATATTATTTTTAATAAATCAATTATTTTTATGAAAAAAATTGATTGTTTTCTATTTGTTTTAGGCACGCGAATCTGATGTTGAATTTATTCTCGCTGATGGTGGACGCTAGTGTGCCGGACATTGCTTTGGAGCCGGATAAAGCCGTCCGTAAGGTCCAAGATAAGCTCCGATTGGATCTGAACGATGAGGAAGCTGCGCATTATATGCAGAATTTAATTGACTTTAGTGTTACGGCCGTTATGCCAGCATTTGTCGAACAATTGCACAAATTCGCTCAGTATTGGCGAAAATAACTTATATTAATTAAATTCTCTCTCTCTCTCTCTCTCTCTCTCTACATATATATATATATACTTCCTTATTTGTTAATTTTTAATATAATCAATAATTAAACAATAGAAACCATTTTTATTTCAAATTTTTGTTGTATAAAATAAGAGTACAATTTTTTTTTAAGAGTTCTTTTGTGGCACCGCCACAATAACGCTCTTTACTTCCGTGTATTGGTTCAAACCGTATTCTCCCATTTCCCTACCGTGTCCGGAATCCTGTGCAAAAAAATACATACATGATATATGGGAACTAGATACATTCCCAACATTAACTTTAGTAAATAATATAAACGCGATTACGTGAAAAATGTAAATGTCAGATGTGACTTACCAAAGTTTGCGATTTCTTTTCGTTATATGGGTTACAACATTAAGTGACGTTGCCATATTATATATAGATCAATTTTATTGTGATTAGTATTATAAACACGATTTTGAAGTTGATTTTACAGCTAGTCAAGGTTTGGATATTTAAATTTCCCACGCATAAAGCCGTAAATATGCAACTGACAGAACATGCGCAATGGCGTTCGTTACAGGCCGTTGCAAATGTTTAGAAATGCTGTCGGTGAATTTTTTTTGTAGTTTTTGTAAGAATTAATTATTTTCGCGATTGGATTAAATTTACATATTCCACAGAGCAAATATTATTATATACTGTAAATATATTTAGTCGCCGTGTGAGACTTTAAGATAAATCAAAATTAAATCACGGTTTTGTAGATTATGTTTGCCTTATTAGATTTTCTTAAAAGCAACATACCTCAAATTATTATAGAATTTTCATCATATAATAGCCTTTAGTTCTATAATAATAGGCTGAGATATTCTCAACAGATACGCGGGGTGATTTATAAAATAGCCAACTTACTTTGTATCCACCGAATGGCACGTTAGCCCCGAACACATTGTAGCAATTCACCCAAACTGTTCCAGCTTTAATGCCCTGCGTGAGATAGTTGATCTTATCGACGTCTTTCGAGAAAACAGCAGCGGCTAATCCGTAGTTCGTATCGTTGGCTCTATCAATAATCTCATTCATCGATTTAAAGCGAATTAGCTGTTGTACCGGGCCAAAGATCTGCAAACAATTAACATTAAGCAAGCGGCTAAAAAAAGATTTTTCTTTTATTACTTCATCCCTGGCTATTATATGATTATCTTCGACGTTGCTAAAAACGGTCGGTTCGACGAAATATCCCGCACTTCCATGTCGTTTGCCACCAGTTAAAAGCTTAGCGCCATCTTTAACGCCAGCCTGAATTAGGTCCAGGATCTTCTTCATTTGCGTCTCGTCGACTTGCGGCCCTTGTTCCGTTTTCACATCGAATGGATCACCAACAACGCGCTTCTTAGCACGCTCAACAGATCTAGACCAAAATACAAATTTCATACGCTCTGCAAATTTCCGTCTTTTAAAATTACCGTTCGACGAATTCATCGTAAATCGGCGCTTCGATGTACGTCCTGGAGCCCGCGCAACACACCTGGCCTTGGTTGAAGAAAAGACCTTGGTGTGCCGCCTCAACGGCATTAGCGACATCTACATCGGCTAGGATGATGTTTGGACTTTTTCCGCCCAATTCTAATGTTGTACGTTTCAAATTGCCCACGCCCGCGTTTTGTTGAATCTTCAGGCCGACCTCTGTGGAGCCGGTGAACGCTATTTTGTCCACCTAACAAGTATTTATAATAATTATTATTTATAAAAAAGAAATCAAGTTCGATGCAAAATCTCCGCGTATTTGATCGAGTTAATTAAAAATTACTAGATAAAAATGGTCATAATTATAATAAATATACCGTGTTAAATTGTGAGGATATTGAGGAGGATATGAGAAGAGGTAAAGTAGATTTGGGCTACAGGAAAATTAAGTCACATTTTTCTAAAGTAAAACCAAAGGGTAACATTATATGTGATAAGCAGGGTAAGGAACTCACAGAAAATAAGGAAAAAGCTAGAAGATGGAAGGAGTATCTTGAAGATTTATATAAAGGTAGGCAGGACATGAAGGAGCTAGAAAATGTGGAACAGATAGATGAGGATGACTTAGGTCCTAGCATACTTAGGTCAGAGTTTCATAGAGCATTAAATGATTTACGGAATAACAAAGCAGCGGGGATTGATATGATACCAGCCGAATTAATAAAACACGCAGGGGAAAAAATGCAGGAGCGATTATACAGGTTAGTTTGTAAAATATATGAGAAGGGAGAAGTACCACAGGATTTTCAGCGTAGTAGAATAGTAACAATGCCGAAGAAAATAGGAGCTAATTTGTGTGAGAACTATAGGACCATTAGCCTACTATCACATGCATCGAAGATATTGTTAAAGATTATTTATAGGAGATTAGAAAATAAAGTAGAGGAAAGGTTAGGAGAAGATCAGTTTGGTTTTAGGAAAAACAGAGGGACGAGAGAGGCGATTCTAGCACTAAGAACGGTAGTAGAAAAAAGAAAGAGGGTAGGAAAGGTAACTTGCATAGCTTTTGTAGACTTAGAAAAGGCATTTGATAATGTAGATTGGGACATAATGTTTAGAATTTTAAAAGAAACGGGTATAGATTATAAGGATAGGAGAATAATTTTTAATTTATATAAACACCAAACTGCCTTAGTTAGAATTGAGGGGGAAGAAGAGGTAGCAAAAATAGGGAAGGGAGTTCGGCAGGGATGTACACTTTCACCGTTATTATTTAATCTATATATAGAAGATGCAATAAACAAAGTAAAAGAAGAGTATAGTGTAGGTGTGAATGTACAGGGAGAGAAAATATATATGTTGAGATTCGCCGACGATATAGCTATATTGGAAGAAAGCGAAAAGAATTTAGAAAGGGTATTGAATGGTATGCAGGCAGTATTGACTAGGGATTTTAACATGAAAATAAATATAGGTAAAACTAAAGTGATGAGGTGTGACAAAAAGGAATGCAGTAGAAAAATGAGGATCACAATAGGAGATAATAGAATCGAAGAAGTGTCAGATTTTTGTTATTTAGGCAGTAGAATCACAAAAGATAATCGAAGCAAGGTAGATATAAAGTGTAGGATAGCACAGGGTAGGAAGGCATTCGTAGAAAAAGAACAGATTTTAAGATCAAATATTGACTTGGGTATTAGAAAAAGATTACTGAAGGTATATGTTTGGAGTGTAGCACTGTACGGGTGTGAGGCGTGGACTATAGGAAAGGAAGAGAAGCGTAGATTAGAAGCACTTGAAATGTGGTGTTATAGGAGGATGATGAGGATTGGTTGGGAAGATAAAGTAACAAATGAAGCTGTACTAGAGTTAGTAGGGGAGAAGAGAAGTATCTGGAGAGTGTTACAGCGTAGGAGAGACAGATTAGTAGGGCATATTCTTAGGCATGGGGGGATTATGCAATTGATCATAGAAGGTAGAGTGGAGGGAAAGAGAGGGGTAGGTAGGCCTAGATTGGAGTATGTGAGTCAGATAGTTGAAGACGTTGAGATGAATAGCTATAGGGAGATGAAGGGATTAGCTCAGGATAGATCGGCATGGCGTGCTGTTTCCAACCAATCTTTAGGATTGCGGACTCTTTAACTAACCGTGTTATATTACAAACGATGTACAAACGTTGTTATGTAATTTACACAATTTGATAAAGATACTCGATATTTGTAAGTCGAGAGGATGAAAATATGATCATTTAACAAATGAAATTTATATAATACGAATGTAGGCGATACATATGTATTTCAGAAACCAAGCATTATTTATTTAACAAAAATTACAAAAAAGCAACCATTATTTAAATTTCAAATATCCAGTAACAAAAATTAGAACAAATTTCTATTCAAAAAAACTTTCTAAATTGGTTTGAAGGAAACTAACTTAGTTATAATACCACTTAAGTGGTATTTTGGTGGTTAAAAGTGGTACCATATAACTTTAATGGTACCACTTTTAACCCAACATAACACTCGATTCAATCAATTATTTCATATTTTTTAAATGATCACTACGGTGTTAAATAAGAGTATAGAATATCACCCAAATACCGTAACTCAAAGCATTAAGTAGCTAGATGTACATTTCGAAGGCTATGTCCCCATCTTCAGTAGCACAAGATAAAACTAAATAAAATACCTGGTAACAAATTAGGAACTAACAAATGGGAGTTTAAACAAACTAACTAACAGTTTTTTATTGAAATCAATAAAATCTTTGGGATTTCCTAGAAAATTAGCAAAACTATTAGAAGTATTGTATGTTACTTTAAAATTATTTTTATTTAAAATATATACTATCTAAACCATGTGCAATTATAGGAACAAATGGTAATTTAACAAATTTTGGAAATTAATTATTACTTTGTTCTAAACTACTAATATTTCTGATATCTTTTGTTCTTTTAATTTTTTTTTAATATGTTATTTATAATTTTAGAAGAATAGTCTTTTTGTACTGCTATATTTCGGATATTATTTAATTCAATGTTATATTTATCATAGATAAAGGAAAATTAATAAGTGGTTAATTAAAAAATCAAAAATTTAAAAAATACTTAAAAAAATATTTAAAAAATATAATTAAAAACGTTAATTAGAAACACATAGAAAATATAAACCATTAAAACAAGTAATCTATCACAAAAAAATATATTTTCAATAACTTATATTACCTTGGTATTTCGCACAATGTCTTTAGGTGGTACCTCTTTTAACCCAACGTAACACGCGATTCAATCAATTATTTAACACGTTCTTACATAGATAGAAAATACAAATAATAAAAACAAGTTATCCATCGCAAAAAAAAATATTTTCAATAACTTATATTACCTTGGTATTTCTCACAATTGCTTCGCCAGCATCTCCAAACCCTGGCACGACATTCAGCACACCGGGCGGTAATCCAGCCTCCTTGGCCAGCTGCGCCACGTACAGAGCAGTCAACGGTGTCTGCTCAGCGGGCTTCAACACCACCGTATTGCCCATGGCCAGAGCTGGGGCGATTTTCCACGCGAACATCAACAGCGGGAAGTTCCACGGAATTATCTGGCCGCACACGCCGACGGGTTCATGTCGCGTGTAAGCGAAGTAGTTGCCTGAAAAGATACGGTGTTAAAAAATAAGTATAAGTACAAAATAGTGTAAAGTGTATACCATCCATGGGAATGGTTTTGCCGTGGTTCTTATCGGCCCATCCAGCCGCATAACGAAGAAATTTAATGGTGAACAGAACATCCACTGTGTAGGCCATGGTGTACGGTTTGCCATTGTCCAATGTTTCTAAAGACTGCGTGTACAAATAATTAAATATGAGGGAGTGTATTATAAAGTACAAGGTTCGGGTAATTCACTTATGAGAATCGTTCGATTTGAACTATTCATCAGAGCGAACGATTCGTATTCAGTATTCCCCTATACCGAATTATATATTCTGTAGTCACTTATATATTCTCAAATGAATTATCCACTGCGTTATTCACATTCAGTATTGAAAATTGTATATTGCGAATTGCATCGCTGATACTCAAGCATAAGATAATAGTAAAACAATCGGAGGCATTAACACTTTTCTGCGAATATAAATATTTAAAACTTTATCTAATCTAGCGGTATCATTTAGTCTAATTGTCTAGTCTAGCATACACATAAACATATTCATGCTCAATATACATTTTAAATTTAAATTAACGTAATTATATTTATATTAATTTGTATGACTATGAATTCAATTTACGTCCGAGTTAAAAAATAAAATATTTGCTTTGTGGTGAAATTACTACTACAAAATGTCGAAACGATCTAGCAAAATTTGGCCATATTTCAAAGAGACTGGGTTATTCAAAGCTAAGTGCATATAATTTTCGAAATTACTGTCATTTAAAGCCTGGTCGTTGCAAAATTTATTCTCAAATATAATATTCGTTGAGTTAATACACGTAGATTAATGTTATCCATGTATATGCGATTAATGAATTATTCATTTATATTTGTTTATTTATTTTGTGGAAACTACCTCAACCGAATATAAACCCAATTGCAGAGTGTAGTTATAGAGGATATTAGGAACACATAGGAAGGGTGCGAATTAATTATAATTAAGTGAGTACTGAATAATTGAAAAATTCACCTGAATGAACGACATTTGCCCAAGCCTAATTAAAGTAGCGGTACAATTCTGGCTGAGAATAGTTGAATAGGGATGATTTAGTGCATGTTCCGCGATACAGATGTGTTTACGAAGTTGCCTACTCTCATGGGGCACTAAGGTGTCAGATTTTTTTGAGCAATCAACCGAACTAGGTCAGGTCTTCAATACATAATATTAAGACTTACTGCGACATATGGATATAATTTTTTTTATCGGCTAGAATATATAAAAACCAATCGCAAAATTGTGGGGGGGGGGGGGGGGGGGGGAAACCCTACGTTTTTATCATGTAGTTTTAGCTACTAAGATTCATTCTCCTTTCCCTATTCTCAGCCAGAGTCGTACCAAAGTAGCTTATCAAATCGAACCATACAGCGATATAAGCGGCATCCCGTTCCACGGCATCCGCCAGTTTGTAAAGGATCCTTCCTCGATCCGATGCGTCCATCCTCCGCCATGGCGAGCCGAAACGGAACGCCTCCACGGCCGCATCTACCGCCAGGTTAATGTCTTCCGTGCCCGCCTGCTGTACCTCGGTGATTACCGCACCCGTTGCCGGATTAATCGTTTCGAACGTCTTGCCGGATTTGGATTGCACCCAATCGTTGTTAATGAATAGCTAAAGAATAGGGAAATAAAATTTATAATAGCTAAGGGCATTCTCAACGTTATACTACTGTAGCGCATTGTATACTTACTCCAGAATATGCGACATTGGGCGCGATTTGGGGCTGCGGTAAGGCCTGAGATGAAAACGCGCATTTTTGCAGCTTGTGGATATTTTTGTATATGCGTAACATGTTGGTGAATTTTTATTACGAATGGTTCGATGAGATTCGGCGTTGGTTCTAGCTGAATGTAACGCTATTGCACGATTGGAACTAATTAGCTATAATGTTAGAAACCGTTTTATATTATTATCTACGAAATAATATATAATTAAAACCAAGGACGTAGATCAGAAACGTTGTTTTACACGCTACTTATACACGTCGGTGATGCTATTAATATTGAGTTAACCTTAAATATTCGCCGAGAGGGGAGTACTGCAAGTTGAGACTGTCAATGACATTGTCATTGACAGTGTATATAAAGACATTGCAAGTCCATGTAAAAGAGAAAATCAGAGGGGAATCACATTTCCACAAATTGAATAGGCCAGAAAATGCTGTTTTCTGTTGTGATATATAAATCATGGTTGTATTGAAATATTTGATATCTACGATAAATCCTGCTTGAATGCATCTATTATAATAATCTAGTTGATTCAAAAGCCACAGCGGTACATGCGCTGTTTGCAATTTCTTTCGTTTTTCATCGGGTTAGTTCGCGGAAGAGTTCGGATAACGAATAAAAATATATTTATATTTCCAGATTATATTCATTTACCGCAACCAACGCATAGTTGTCAAATATTACATGATTTGTATAGATTGGAAGAATTATGATCAATCCATGTATACGACTATTATATATACATTGTCATTGTCAGTGATAGAAATGACAATGTATACATAGACGTTGCAAGTCCATATACGAAAACGAATCAACTTTGAGCGGTTGATTTTCATGTGGCGACATCTGCCGATATCTTGCCCACGAGAACTTGATGAAGATAACTGAAGACTGCGCTAGTATATTGACCAAATACACGGAAACGAAATTTTGACAATTTTCCACTTAGTGTGGCGCCATTGTCTCATGATAAGCAATATGTTAATTGAATTCAATACGCGCGTTGCGTCCCCAATCGACTTAAACCAAGCATTCGATTACTGTGCGCGGGAAAATACGATATGGCCACGGTCAGCTGATCGACATCAGCAACATCAAAACAATGAATAAAATGTGTTAAACATTCAACAACCCGGGAGAAATGCATCGAATTGATAAAATTCGATAAAATACATTATCATTGGCATTAGTTGCAATGCACATTTAATAAATATACGAACTATATATTAACTTGCACTCCTCAATATATTCCTCCTCTTACACTTCATCAAAAACCATTTTTAAAATGCCCAATTCGTAACTCAAACTTCCGTCATCAACAAATATTTCACTTCTGTCACTCAGTACAATTTCTTTATAATTGTACCTAAAGAAGTGTTAATAATTGTACCTAAAGAAGTATACAATTTACTACCTTCAAAACGATTCTATTTATTTTCCAAAAAATCTTTAACAATTTTCAGTTCAGCAAAAAAAAACAAAAAGGAAATTACGGTAGTTTGCCTAATATTTCATTATAACCTTGCTCAGTACATACTCAGTTACATGGGTATAAAGAAATATAAAGCCCCATCACCAAAATATGTTTAAATTTAATTGTTAAAAACGATTTTGGGCAATAATTAGGTATTGTGTCTCAGAAGATATCATATATATTTAATAAATTATGGAATGATTAAAAAAAAAAATGAGTCAATCAATTATTAATAGTATTGTATCGATTTGATAATATAAATATAAATTGTTTAAAGTTCAATGGCTTTTAAATGTGTTTTTGCAATGTGAAGCATAAATTTCACTAATAATTTTTCTGAATCATGTATGTTGCATTAAATTAATGAAATTTTAAGAAATAATACGTTGCTCTATTTTCAATTTTCAATATTTAGATTTCGAAACAAACCATATATATGAAATATCTTCCATAATACTGGCGCCTAACACAAAATGTCAACATTAAAAATTCAGTAAAATGAAAAACAAATAGACCAAACAGCAACAGATTGGATTCGAAGGGTTGCAGAGCATCATCAGGCTTGGCTCATTGAACTGTAGGGTGGTTTTGGGTGCAGTACGGTTAATCCGGGTTCTGCATATCTTTTATATGTCTTTACTCAGTACACATCCCCATAGTCTACTACACAAACATGCCAGTACTTTGTGTGAATGGGTGCACATGTCAGCATCAACCATCAATGTAATGGTTTAGCGAGTTACATGGTGGACCGATTTAATGGGCAAAGAGGATGCGAGGGTGCCCAATATTGCAAAGTTATATTAATAGAAAAGAATACAACTACGCTAAATATAGAGGAAAGGGACTTTTGGAATTAGAAATTGTTGGAACGATAGTGAAAGAATGAATTGTGAAAGAATGTGACCACAACACATATTCATTACATTGTTAAAATAAATATTTCTATAGTAAATTAACTATTGCAAAATTCAAACAGAAACAAAATTTGGAGTTAATCGCAGTGACAAAGGAATTGAGAGTATTATTAACTCTACGTTGAATCTAAAATTTGATTCGGTCTGTCGCAAAATGTAAAGTTGTCCATCTTTTCGCAGATATATCATAGTAACTTTTATAAGTTAGAGCGGTTAATAAAAAAATATTCTCACAAATGTTACATGTATTACATGACCATTTTGGTCACATGTATTACATTACATTTACGTATCTTATGCATTGGTACAAGTATACCGCACATACTCACCCTTATACATGTTTCTCTCTTGGCGAACGCAATTAAACTTTTATTGGAGCATAAAAACGGCAATTCTCCAAACTACGTGGAAAACTTGTTTTACTGTTTTTGCAAGCGTTACTCTCTTCTATATGTGAGATCCTTCTATCTAGTAGGAAACTAGCATTCCCATTCTAAATCACTGCTTGGGCTGTTTTTCTTTGCTCCATCTTTATACGCCACCGGAGTGATGTGATGTACCCTATTAGAAATGAAATTTGATGAAAATTTAGAAAAGTTTATGGCAAACAATAAATTATTTGATGTCACTTTGAGCAACAGTTTGAAAACTGTTCGAAAAAGTTGATCCCTATTCATATATTTTTTAAACATTGTTTCGTAGAAAGTAAATACATTTTAATAGGATGTTATTATAATGCATATCTTTAGTTAAAAAGAGGATATTGTAAGCGCAAAAATATCTTCTCAAAATAGGATTAATAAGATTTCAAAGGACATCGACGAAGGATATTTCGAAGTGAAGAGTAAAAATATTTTTGTTGGAGCATATGACGTGCTATGTTAAAATTAATAATTTTTATTCTCTATGGCAAAATGATTAAATGGGACATTTTCGAAGGGGAAATGATCTGAGGTTTCAAAATCTGCAGCTAGTTTTGCTGTAGGACCAACGGTTTAAAAAATATCGTCAAAAACTGAATATTGAAAAATAAGAAGGGTTTGATTAGATTTTTGATTTTTTTTTGGTAAAAATTTCACATTTACGAAAGTATGTTTATCGAATTTTCCAATAGGATTTGATCTCAAATTTTATAATCTGCAAGTGGTTTGGATGGGAAATGAATATTTAAAGGATATAGAATTTCGAATTGGGCAGGTAAAACTATTTTTATATTTATATATGGCGATTTTCGTAATTAATTTATTATTTCTCATTTTCTCTTCGATTTGATATTTTTTACTTGAGTTTTTTTTTATTACCAAATACTGTGAGAAACATTGATAATTTCATGTTCCATCTTCGTGATAATGTAAGTATTCATCATAAATTACCAACTTCCCGTGTATGTACAGATAATGGCTTGTAATTCGGTCATACGCTAGACATTTAACTCGTCATATAGCTCTGTAAAGTTGACACAATTGTAAGCTGTGTCTGCGTGGTGGTTGCAGAAATGGTTTAGGATTGTTGTACGTGTATTCTGGCGTATGATGAGTTTGGTCGGTGGACGGCAATAGTTGTTGTTGTTGTTGTTGTTGCTGTTGTTAATACGCCAGTGTCTGCTGCACCCACCGATTGTTCAACTGTAGGTAAGTAGTAGGCGTCGAAAGTCTGGATAGGGAAAATTAAACAGAGATGCCACAATAAAATTATTTGAAAATTATTATTTAGGGGTAAAATTGTCGGGATAAATTGATTTATTTATATATGCGTTTATATAGAATATCACCCGAATACCGTAACTTAAAGCATTAAGTACATTTCGAAGGCTATGCCTACATCTTTAGTAACACAAGATTAAACTCAATAAAATACCTCTGTCATTTACTGTGAATGAAACAAAAGGTCAATATGATAGTAGATTGTGACGTGTTTCTCTTGTGATTAACAGTTATTTTGTTAGTTAAATTTAGCTATTAAATGCTACCTTATTCTATACAATTTCTTGAGCATGTAGCAGTGGCGGCTCTTAACATTTCAATCGAGGGGGGCGCATTTCTTAAAAAATAACATAACAGTAAGAAATCTGACCTAAAATGCATACAAAATGATTAAATTCAATAATTTCTTGATAGTGGTAATCCGCTCTTCCGCTTTCATTGATATAAACACTCCATGCACAAGTTTGCGATAAATTTAAATCAGGCAATGGCCTACCTAATTCTTTAATTTTGACTTTGTCCTCAAGAGAGAGTCTACAAAACTCTAGTTTCAATAATGAACTAACATTATTCATTTTTATTAAATATATTCATGAAGAAACACGTGGCAAAATCGTACATACGTAACTACACAGAACAATGCAACTGTCTTATCTGGCTATTCTATATTAATTTTCCTGTATACTAGACTAGGCTTCTCTGTTGGGACGCGAAAGAATTGTGGAATGGAATAGCTTAAAATAACGATATATTCTTAGCTGTAGAAGCAGCGCGACGTCACGTTGCCATTGCAACCCGGGCCACTATTTTGTTTGCGCGCATTTATATAATAATTATTATGTTTTATTGCTCCTCTCTCAGGAATATTTTTAATAAATTATATATTTGCATTTCAAATGCAAATAAATAATTTGCGAAATACAACAATTTTGCCTAAAATACCTTCACACTATTTAGTTGGTTGGTCTGTTGATTTCTTATTTTTTATGGTTCGTCTTTGCCTTCACACTGTACCGAATGGTTAATAGCTTGTTTTTGCGCGACTTGGCAACGTTGTGGAAATGTCAGTTGGACGCTATACCCGAACGTGTGGTCTGCTTCGCCGGTTTCGCTTAGTCCGGTTCGTCCTCACTGTCACGTATTGGTATGTTGACATCTGTAGGCGTGATAAAACTGTTTACTGCAAAATAAAAAGAACACAACAACATTTTCAGACAACGGAACACATTTTCAGACGGACAGACTATGCGACAAGGATGTTTACTGAGTTACAGATCTTAGAGGTAGTTTAAACGCGAGGTCAAATATAAAATCATCAAAATTCGTTCTAACGGACCCTTCAATGTGATTCAGTGTTATACGGTAGTGAGGCGTGGGCAACCGGTTACATAGCGAACTTTTTTACATATTTTAAAAGTTTTTAATTTTTAGAGATGGTGATATGCTGATTAATTAGATCTATATCAATTTTGAAATATGGCGTACACTTCATATCATCGATTAATAATTCGCATTTAGATTTATATATGTGCAAAGTGATGCACTTGGAATTAAAATCAAAAATGTTCATTCATGTGATGATAAAGTCAATCCAGGATAATTAATAATAATTACCTACACGACAATTTTTTAATATAAACTTCAACAAAATTAATTTGATTAAGTTCTTGACTCGCCTCTAAGTCTTCAATAAATATAATCGTAATATAATAATTTAAAAATATTCAATCAATTTTTTTAGGTTGATATTGAATGAAATATTCTACATTTTTTCATACGACAATTTGATAGCAAATAATTATTGAACAAGCAATAACTTGAATTAATTAGGCATATTTAGTGCTATAACTTTTATAATTTAGTATACATCATCGGCCTTTTTGGTTGAATAAACAATCGTGGTTAAATGCAATATGCGTTTTAAGAAAGAATTAAAATATGTGAATGATCAAACGCTTTACAAAAATATATATGACGTCAACATATGTCTGCTTCATTCTCACTTGGTTGTATTAGATCTTCTGTCCTTACATCAATCTTTTTTTGACTACCTCGTTTTCGTTTTTTCGGTTCTTGGAGCTTTCCGACAATCAACTGATCTTCGTAATCACTATCTTGACCAGACGTCTCTCTTCCTGTACCAGGAACAGTGTCTCTGCAGGTAGAGTCCCTGGGCAAGGACTATTTCTCACTCGACTGAATATTTTTAAATATTATATTTAAAAATTAAAAATACGTGTGCACACCTGTTATTGAAGCACGTATTAATTGTAATATGATATAAATATGAAGAAAGTATAATAAAATAATACATGTTGGTCATACAGTATTTTATAACATTCCGCTTTATGCAGCAAAACCGTGTACGAACATTTGTGTCATGAGCAAACGGAAAACCGTTGAAAAGTGACTTACACGTTAAATTGTCGCCTCATTCTGGACATCCCTTGTCAGATACATAAACACACGTTCTGGAAAAATATACACATACATACAGCTACATACGTTGTTCGTACACATGCTGGATAACATGTAACTTGTATAAGATTTTATTGTACTATTTTCTCTACAGGATATACCACAGGATTTTCAGCGTAGTAGAATAGTAACAATGCCGAAGAAAATAGGAGCTAATTTGTGTGAGAACTATAGGACCATTAGTCTACTATCACATGCATCGAAGATATTGTTAAAGATTATTTATAGGAGATTAGAAAATAAAGTAGAGGAAAGGCTAGGAGAAGATCAGTTTGGTTTTATGAAAAACAGAGGGACGAGGGAGGCGATTCTAGCACTAAGAACGGTAGTAGAAAAAAGAAAGAGGGTAGGAAAGGTAACTTGCATAGCTTTTGTAGATTTAGAAAAGGCATTTGATAATGTAGATTGGGACATAATGTTTAGAATTTTAAAAGAAACGGGTATAGATTATAAGGATAGGAGAATAATTTTTAATTTATATAAACACCAAACAGCCTTAGTTAGAATTGAGGGGGAAGAAGAGGTAGCAAAAATAGGGAAGGGAGTTCGGCAGGGATGTACACTTTCACCGTTATTATTTAATCTATATATAGAAGATGTAATAAACAAAGTAAAAGAAGAGTATAGTGTAGGTGTGAATGTACAGGGAGAGAAAATATATATGTTGAGATTCGCCGACAATATAGCTATATTGGAAGAAAGCGAAAAGAATTTAGAAAGGGTTTTGAATGGTATGCAGGCAGTATTGACTAGGGATTTTAACATGAAAATAAATATAGGTAAAACTAAAGTGATGAGGTGTGACAAAAAGGAATGCAGTAGAAAAATGAGGATCACAATAGGAGATAATAGAATCGAAGAAGTGTCAGATTTTTGTTATTTAGGCAGTAGAATCACAAAAGATAATCGAAGCAAGGTAGATATAAAGTGTAGGATAGCACAGGGTAGGAAGGCATTCGTAGAAAAGGAACAGATTTTAAGATCAAATATTGACTTGGGTATTAGAAAAATATTACTGAAGGTATATGTTTGGAGTGTAGCACTGTACGGGTGCGAGGCGTGGACTATAGGAAAGGAAGAGAAGCGTAGATTACAAGCATTCGAAATGTGGTGTTATAGGAGGATGATGAGGATTGGTTGGGAAGATAAAGTAACAAATGAAGCTGTACTAGAGTTAGTAGGGGAGAAGAGAAGTATTTGGAGAGTGTTACAGCGTAGGAGAGACAGATTAGTAGGGCATATTCTTAGGCAAGGGGGATTATGCAATTGATCATAGAAGGTAGAGTGGAGGGAAAGAGAGGGGTAGGTAGGCCTAAATTGGAGTATGTGAGTCAGATAGTTGAAGACGTTGAGATGAATAGCTATAGGGAGATGAAGGGATTAGCTCAGGATAGATCGGCATGGCGTGCTGTTTCCAACCAATCTTTAGGATTGCGGACTCTTTAACTAACTATTTTCTCTAACCGTGCAATAAAATGGACCAACGCGCTTTTATCGTGTTATTACATTTATTTTCATTTATGAAAAAGATATGCGAATGTACATGCTTTTGACATCGTAATGCAAAAACTTTTCGTATGTACGTTCTTAGCCTACAATTAATTCAATTATAAAGTACTAGAGGATTCTATATCGTAAATTTTTCTAACGTAACTAGCATAAAATATGCAAAACGAAATTCTATACGTATTATCTATTGACAATTTTGCAACCGTAATCTTTATATATTTTTTGAGTTAAATATTAATATTGAAATGATCTGGTATGCGTATTATTTGGACCACTTAATATTTTAATCATTTTTTGAAATTGGGTAATACTACAGAGAAAAGAAATTGAGATATCTAATTTCTTTGACGATCGAATAATTTAGCGAGACAGTATATAGAATGCACAAGTTATGAATAGGTAATACAACATGAAAATAATAAATACTTAAGGGTTATATATTTTACTTGCAACGTAAATGTGCAAACATAAAAATTCAAATCTTGCTTCATCTGCGCACGTTCTTCACAGCATTGGAGAAATGTTGTTAACAAATTTAATTTAATATATAATCGGAAGCAGGAAAGAATATATATATGAAATATATATAGGAAAGAATATATATAGCTCAATAATTCTAACAGCGGTCAGTTCTGTAATAATGTCATGAACTGTGCTGAGCTGAGGGAAAATTGTGGAATCGTCAAAAATAAAATTTTTCGCGCATATATCTCGTTTCTTTATGTATGGGTCAGCTGGTACTTTGTGTCACCGATACTCGAAAAACCCTGCATGCACATGAAATCGGAAGTTGAAGTTGAACTTTGTTGAAGTATAGTTTGACTGGATTGAATTGAATAAAATAAAGTCGAAATAAAAGGATATGTACATAACTAAAGATATATCAAAAACAAAAAATCTAAATTTTTAACCAACAATGATAAAATTGGCTCCAGCAGTCATATACTGTTGATTCTCCATCGTGAAATAGAGTAACATCGAAAATAAATATATCTTCTACGATAACGATGTTAGCTTATATTATTCAAACAATGTAAATTTCATACATGTGCCCATATGTATATGGAAATAAAATAGAGAGCATATCTAAAATCGATTTTGAAGTAGCAACGTAGAAATTATACGAATCACATTTAATTATAAATAATAAATTTGATATCAAACATTTTATCCTAGTAAAGTTAATAAACATGTTTGTTTGTATTAAATAATTAAAACCAGATTTTCTAAAATTACACAAGCTTTTTTCAAGCACTTTCAGACTTAATCTATAGATTTGCCGAGTCAAGTTTCCACTTCGAAATCAACTTTACAGTAAAAGTTTTGTTTTGTAGCTGTTTATATCGGTTTCGTATGATATATCATCCTCGCATTATAGGAATATTAACTGGTAATATCGAAGTTTATTTTGTCCACAATATTATACCTTCAAATTATAATTTAGCAGCTAATATGAATCTTAGTAATATGAGTAATTAGCAGTGGCGGTTCCTTATGCAGGCCGCAGGCCCGCGCGCCCCTCCTGAACATTGAGCGCATTACCGAAAATATATAATTGTATTGCGATATTTTATCTCGGCATTATTTTTCCTAAAAGATAAAGCTTGCGCCGCGAACATACCTAACACCCATGACTCAACACGATATGGCAGCTAGCAAATACCAGTCAAATGCATATGCACTCATCCTATCTGTTGGAAGCGCTAGAGTGAGAGTGACCGTATGCAGTATATCTTCTGTATCTATCGTTCGTGTGGTGTAATACTAATAATATGGTGATGACATTTCAACGCCAGCCAGAACACCCAACACGAGTTATATGTATATGCACTCATCTCACTCTATTGCAAGCAATAAGTGAAGAGCGACCGTATGCAGTATATCCTCTGTTTCTTCGGTTCGCTTGTCACATACATCTTGTCGCATACGTCTAATATGTTTCACACATTCCAGCGGCTATCCGAGGCCAGTACAACTTATATGCAATGAGATGAGTGTATCATAGAGTGTATATATATAAAATTGATATAGATACAGATATGATACAGATAAGACAGTAGCATTTGTTCTGTAGTTACGTACGTACGATTTTGCCACGTGTTTCTCCAAGAATATATTTAAAAATATAATTTAATAAAAATGAATAGTGTTAGTCCTTTATTGAAAATAGAGTTTTGTAGACTTTCTCTTATGGACAAAGTAAAATTTAAAGAATTAGGTAGGCCATTGCCTGATTTAAATTTATCGCAAACTTGTGCAAGGAGTGCTCAAAACCGGACATTTACGCGGCGTTTTACAAGAGACATTTACATAAAAAATGATAATACAGATGAAGGACAGATTCTTATATCGTGGCCATCTACAAGCCTGTGGGTTATTTAACACGAAATCAAAGCCAACATTTTCTAAACAATTTCCAGTGGACCTTTTGGAAACCGTGTGTCATGCATATCAATTTTTGAATAAAACCAGATTAAAAACAGAATTAGAAGTCATTTACTCGCGTCCTGATTTTTATCGTATAATTGGAGCCACAAATTTTCTTTCATTATTGCTACAAAATAATCTCAGTCAAACTCTCCCGGAAACTATAAAAATATTTAAAATTATTTTAACAACCCCGATGACCACTGCTGAATCGGAGCGTTGTTTTTCAACACTTAAAAGAATCAAGAGTTTTTTGCGAAATGCTATCGGTAATGATAGTTTTAACGCGTTGGCGATGATGAGTATTAATAAAAATGTGGTGCGAGATATTTACAATTTTAACGAAAAAGTTTTGGAAAAGTTTATATCAATGAAAGATAGAAGAGTGGAATTCACTTTTAAGAAATGATTGAATTTAGTCATATTGCATCCATTTTAGGTAAGATTTGTCACTATTATGTTATTTTTTAAGAAATGCCCCCCCCCCCCCCAGATTGAAATGGCACGAGCCGCCACTGGTAATTAGTTACTATTGTAATAGATTGTTAGCAAAATAACAAAATACCAATTTTCACAGGGAATATGAAACCAAAATTATGGTAACATTAGTTTTAATTCTGCAAAGTTTCACTTTACATTTCGATGTTTATTTTTAATTCATATAAGAATATGTTAGTCACACGTCAAGTAAGAAAAAATACAAATTCAGACAAAAATTTGGTTTAATAAATTATGGGGATTTAATTTAATTTATTAATATATTTAAAGTTAAGTTGATGCATTTGTAAAAACCATTTTTTAAACTTTTTTCGCCTGAAACATTAGTTTGTTAACTATAATTAATTCTAAGACGATTATTGCATAATTTAATACTATGTACGTGGTAATCTAAATTTCAGTAGATTTTATTAATTAAATGTTTTTTTCAAAAGCACTTGTCAGTCAAGCATAAAATTTAAATATTTATTTGATTGGCATTCAATTTGTGAACTATAGCAATAATTGATTTATTTTGTAAATTTATTTTATTCTTGAGCCCGTATTAGGGGGTGATATAAACTAAAACTCTTTCTTTTGGAGTAATTGTTTAAATATCATTCTGAGGATATTTTAATTTCAGAAAGAAATTGAATGGGGAAATTATAATAGTAATTAGGAACAATAATACAATTTTTCTCTTTGTTCTAGAACTAATGCAAGAATCAGAGTATTTTAGTTTTAATATAAGCAGTATATTCTATTGCTTTTTAATTTGGTAATTCTCTTCTCAAAATTGTAAAAATCAAATCAAATTTTATGTATACGATTTCATATACTAGATTTCATACTATATGCTTGAAATATCTTGCCAAGATTAATATTTAAAAAATCCAAAAATATTTGAAGTGTGATTATAATATATATATTTTTTTTCTTTATTTTACAGATATTATGGATATTACGAGAGAGGCGATTCTAGCACTAAGAACGGTAGTAGAAAAAAGAAAGAGGGTAGGAAAGGTAACTTGCATAGCTTTTGTAGATTTAGAAAAGGCAATTGATAATGTAGATTGGGACATAATGTTTAGAATTTTAAAAGAAACGGGTATAGATTATAAGGATAGGAGAATAATTTTTAATTTATATAAACACCAAACTGCCTTAGTTAGAATTGAGGGGGAAGAAGAGGTAGCAAAAATAGGGAAGGGAGTTCGGCAGGGATGTACACGCTCACCGTTATTATTTAATCTATATATAGAAGATGCAATAAACAAAGTAAAAGAAGAGTATAGTGTAGGTGTGAATGTACAGGGAGAGAAAATATATATGCTGAGATTCGCCGACGATATAGCTATATTGGAAGAAAGCGAAAAGAATTTAGAAAGGGTATTGAATGGTATGCAGGCAGTATTGACTAGGGATTTTAACATGAAAATAAATATAGGTAAAACTAAAGTGATGAGGTGTGACAAAAAGGAATGCAGTAGAAAAATGAGGATCACAATAGGAGATAATAGAATCGAAGAAGTGTCAGATTTTTGTTATTTAGGCAGTAGATAATCGAAGCAAGGTAGATATAAAGTGTAGGATAGCACAGGGTAGGAAGGCATTCGTAGAAAAAGAACAGATTTTAAGATCAAATATTGACTTGGGTATTAGAAAAAGATTACTGAAGGTATATGTTTGGAGTGTAGCACTGTACGGGTGTGAGGCGTGGACTATAGGAAAGGAAGAGAAGCGTAGATTAGAAGCACTTGAAATGTGGTGTTATAGGAGGATGATGAGGATTGGTTGGGAAGATAAAGTAACAAATGAAGCTGTACTAGAGTTAGTAGGGGAGAAGAGAAGTATCTGGAGAGTGTTACAGCGTAGGAGAGACAGATTAGTAGGGCATATTCTTAGGCATGGGGGGATTATGCAATTGATCATAGAAGGTAGAGTGGAGGGAAAGAGAGGGGTAGGTAGGCCTAGATTGGAGTATGTGAGTCAGATAGTTGAAGACGTTGAGATGAATAGCTATAGGGAGATGAAGGGATTAGCTCAGGATAGATCGGCATGGCGTGCTGTTTCCAACCAATCTTTAGGATTGCGGACTCTTTAACAAACTATGGATATTGTTACCAAAATACTCTTGCAATGTTTATGAATATTATTGTTTCCATTGTAATTAACCCTCTAATCAGTTAAACATGTATATTGAAACAGTTTGTTCGTATATACAACGTTTCTTGTACAGTCCTTGGTATTCTTCCCATTGTAATATCTGGGGAGCTTATTTGTGTATATTTCGGCTTATTATCATACAAAAGCGCGGTAAATATAATATACAGCTGATCGGATAGACTGATGAGGCAACTGCGCCTGGCTCGGCCGAAACATGTACTTACATTATGCCTAGGGATATACTGTGGACTATTCTGGGGCATGCTAAGACTAAAATGAGTTGGTATTATTACCCTTTCTGCTCGAAACGTTAATAACAAGGGTGGGATGTATGAAAAGTTATTACAATTATCATTATAATCACAACTATGTAAGGGTGAAACTACATCTATGATGCCTTATTGAATTCAAATCAAATTTTAATTTAGAATTCTTCAATCACTAAATCGAAATAGTGCATATATTGTTGTGACTATATTCTAAAATTATAGATGGTGATAGTAAATTTCAAATTTAAGTATGATTGGTTGTCTGATTCTCTCTACCAGCAAAAGGTCCAAAAATACGAAAATTTTCTTGAAAAGTATGTACTGAAATTTCTTCGTACGACATATAATTAACACTGCTTGTAGAAAATTTAGTACCTAACGAAAATTAGAAACAATTTTTTTTTTAATTGTCACTACGGTGTTAAATAATTGTACAGAATATCGTAACTCAAAGTATTTTGTACCTTTTTATTGTACCCATTTAATAGCTATATGTGTATTTCGAATTTAAAAATTAAAAACTAAATAAAATACCTGTGCGTCTAATCGTGATTGCTACACAACTACATACCATACATTTTTGTTTTATTTAGCTTTTAACTTGTGTTTCTGCTGATGGGAGCATAGTCTTCAAAATTCGCATATAGCTATTAAATGCTTTGAGTTACGGTATTTGGGTGATATTCTATATAATTAGAAACAATTTATTACCTAACAAATTGAATCTAATTATTACTTAAAAAGTTTAACTTATTTGAATGTTTAACTTAAAATAATAAAAAATACAGATATTTTTTGGTCTATTAGAGTATTAAAAATGTAATACATAACGTAATGTATATCTTAATAGTATTCAATATAACAACTTTGTTATTTCAGACATTTCTAGAATGCAAAAATATTCGCAATATCTTTTTGCATATCTTCTTGGATGTTCACTTTCGAAAATGTGGCTCCGAGGATTTTTCTACGCCATTATAAATATTTTTGTCGCATGCTTGTTCGTCGTACAGCTCCCGGTTACATTTAAAAATCGCTCTAATCAATTTCGGGCCACCTCTTTTTAATTAACAGCGTCCGCTTTTTAATTTTGTCTCATCATTACTTTTATACTCCGGCGCGGGTCTTTGTATAGATATATCCGTTTATATGTAGGAATGTGACTGGGTAATTTAATTATGCCTCGACAAACGAAACTGATGGCCAAAGATTCATCATCCCCAATTTCATCCCAAAATGATCCCCAACACTACCCCATCTCTCTTCTACGTATCATTTGTAATGCTGCGATAAAATTTATAGCGAAAAATATATAGAACAAATTTTCAAATTTGTATAGATACTAAAAAAAAGCCAGGGTGTAGGAAGAAATCGCCATGAGCGATATATACGCCATTTGTCAATAATAATAATTGTTCTGTTGTATATAAAAATATTTCATGTAAATGTTGTTTGTTGCAAATAAAGAAGTCAATAATATATTAAAAAGCAAAGGCTATTTGTAAATCGGGTAAACTTTTCCTTATATTATCGTGTTCTATATTAAATTTGATCTCAAAGAAGTGAAAGAATATATGCATTCAAGTAATTAATACATCAAACGTATATCTTTCATAAATTTAACTTAAGAATTACATCATTAAAAGAATGGAAATCCATTTGTTTTCTTTAAGATTATTACTGCTTCATATAAAGTATCAGCATCCATAGATTTAAATTTAATACAACGAAACAAAGACTTGTTAAACCAAGCTTTACACAGTACCCATACACAGATGCCGAAACATTTCTGTGAAAGGAAGTGGAAATAATTACATTTCAGACGGGTTGTTATATTCCTTAATTTGTAATTTACGATTTGACGAGAAGATTGAGAGGGGTGAGACTGAAAGGGTGGTAAGGAACGAACTTTCAATAGCACCAACAGTAACAATCTGTATATAGGCAAGCTATACATACACATATTTTGAAGCCGGAACTTCAGAGGAGACCCCCAAAATTAATATGTTAGATTACAATAGAGAATGGCGGATGTGCGCCGTGGCCATGATAATTAAATGAAAATATATTCAACGTGTATTAATAATACGCGTATGAATATGGGAAATTGTATAATATTATACAGTGTGATTGAATTTTGATACAGAGTGAATAGGAAGATCATATGGTTGGACGTGATTTATGGACTTTAGATAATTAAAAAGGACAATCACGTTTTATTATTTTTTCAATTAGTTTTTCAATTCTTTAGCATAAATATATAATTGTTAGTGGAGGCTCTTGACATTTTAATTGAGGGGGGCGCATTTCTTAAAAAATAACATAATAGTAAGAAATCTTACCAAAAATTGATGGAAAATGATTAAATTCAATCATTTCTCGAAAGTGTTATTCCGCTCTGCTATCTTTCATTGATATAAACACTCCTTGCACAAGTTTGTGATAAATTTAAATCAGGCAATGGCCTACCTAATTCTTTAATTTTTACTTTGTCTTTAAGAAAATGTCTACAAAATTCTATTTTCAATAAAGAACTAACATTAATCATTTTTATTAAATATATTCTTGTAGAAACACGTGGCATAATCGTACACACGTAACTACATATAACAATGCAACTGTCTTATCTGGCTATTTTAAATCAATTTTCCTGTATACTAGACTAGGCTTCTCTGTTGGGACGCGAAAGAATTGTGGAATGGAATAGCTTAAAATAACGATATATTCTTAGCTGTAGAAGCAGCGTAGAAAAATTCGGGTTATTCGGGTTTTAACAGTACTGAAGACATATGTATATGTAACACTCACACGCAGTATAGTCACGAGTTTATAAGTGTCCTGGATCAAACAGCCAAATTCCGGTATTGTCCTGCCGCTGTGAACCAGACACCCACATCAGCAGCATCAAACGGCACTAGGGCAAAGCCGCCACCATGGCCGCCTTGATGCTACATTTAGAACTGGGAGTCAAAGAGTAATAATCATCCTTTCGCAAAATGCCGTTCTAATTAACGTCCGTCTGTATGGTTAACTGTGTATGTGTGCGAGGTTATCTATATGTGAAGAAGTGGAACCAGGGAGTTCTAAACCATTCTATGCATTGACTCCCAATCAAAAAATAAAAACTTTTTTATTAGAAGAGACTATTTTTTAAAACGATTCAAAATTCAGCGAGCTAAATGTTTAATTTAGCTCGCTAAAGATTACAAATTTCATAAGTATGTTCTAGGTAAGAAGTCTTAACGTTATGAAATCTTATTGAAACGATCGGGTGACAAATAAGGGGTATGTTTAATTAATCATTCTTTTATAGCCCGATGAAGATTATCATAAATAATCGAAACGTTGCTAAAATTAAACAAGTTTTGTAATTTAAACGGTCCGAATTGGTCACGGGAGTGAACTCAAAATTTAATACAATAAATATCTTACTTATTCATCGACCCACAATCGACTTTTTAAATTCCATCGACTTCTTTCAAAATTTCGTCAACCACGGTGGTCTATATTGACACCATTAGGAATCCATGAGATAGATTAAAAGTATAACGGCTGCAAAGCATTCATAAAGCACAATAAAATGAAAATGGACTATATTTAATTGTTGAAGAGATGCTTTTAAACTTATAAATATAATGCTGTTCGTATTGAATTAATTATATACGAGTAAGTTCAAAAAGTAGTGAGAACGCATGCACGTGCGTGATTTGGCAATATTGCAAGTTTTCCCGCCAGTTAACCATTTTGATAAACATTTGATCTACCTCCAGTACAAGTCTCAACTACTCACTGCTACTGCCCTTTTTTTACTACGTGTTCTTGTGAAGCTAGTTTTTTAAGTGTGTCACGGAAATGGGCGTAACAAAATTGGAGCAACATTATGCGATAAAGTATTGTGTCAAACTTGCCGAAACCGCAACGGAAACTTTTCAAAAATTAACGCTAGCGTATGGGGAGCAGGTCTTATCGAAAGCTCAAGTTTTTAGGTGGCACATGGCCTTTTTAGAGGTACGTGAAAACGTTACCGATGAAAATCGGAAAGGACCACCGCGCAGTTTAAAAACCGACGTAATTTTGGAAAAAGTGCGAGTTTTTGTGATGTCTGATCGACGAATGACTGTCAGAATGATCAGTAGTGAATTAAATTTGAACATTGCTACTGTCTACGACATTTTAACCTAGGAATTGGGCATGCAAAAGTTGTGTTCGAAGATGGTTCCCAAAATCCCGACACCTGAGCAAAAACAGCATCGGATAGTTGTGTGTTCAGATCTTCTGCAGAACATTGAAACTAACTAAGATTTTTTTTAAAAACGTGATCACAGGTGACGAATCCTGGGTACTTGAATACGACCCTGAAACGAAACGCCAAAGTCAGGAGTGGCACAACCCCGACTCACCACGTCCGAAGAAAGCACGGATGAGCAAATCCAAGATTAAAACAATGCTCATTTGCTTTTTCGACTGCCAAGAGATTGTTCATAAGAAATTTGTGCCCCCGGGGCAAACTGTCAATCAGCAGTTTTACCGCGAAGTTCTCGAGAGACTAAGGAAAAGAGTTCTTCGAGTCAGACCAAGCATTTCTGAAAGTTGAATGTTGCATCATGACAACGCACCTTGTCACACAGCACTCTCTATTAGGCAATTTTTGACACAAAAAGGAATTTCAGTGGTTCCTCAGCCCTTCTACTCACCTGATCTATCACCCTGTGACTTCTTCCTTTTTCCCAAGTTGAAAATTCAACTAAAGGGACATCATTTTGGCACTATAAACGTCATTCAGAAAACCGTGACGGACCAACTTCGTTCGATCCCACTTAACGACTTCCAACACTGCTATGAGCAATGGGTGCAACGTCTCCGACGCTGTGTGGCCTCAGAAGGGAACTATTTTGAAGGTGATAAGGTTGACTTGTAAATATTAAATAAATAAAGAGTTTTATTGAAACTGTCTCATTACTTTTTAAACACACCTCGTATTCATCAGTGCCTCATTCATCATCATAAATGTAGGTAGAATTTTTGTTAATATAAATATTCGTTTTTTTAAATGACTAAAAAATGGTTTGAAATTATGGTACATAGGAGGAAGCAACCGAAGATAATGAATTTTCCGAAGTGACCGAATTATAGTGAAGTGATTCATTCTGTTGGTACTTGTATTATCAGAAAATGTATAGAGAAAAGATGATGTATTAAATATTTCAAAAACCAGCATATCCATGAATGATTTGTTTTGGGTAGGGGATTTTAGCAAGTCAGTGAGAATTTTGATACTCAAACCCATTTTAATATTAATTAATTTTGAAAATATCTAGCATCGCTGTAATATTGTGATGCAATGCAATTTAAATTTTTTTCGATGTGAGGAAGACCAAATCATAAGGAGATGATGATATAGAAACATACAAGTCACGAAGGAGGCTAGTCACATTGGCAATGGCAGTAGAGCATCTACATTCGATATGGAGAGAGGAGGAACCTGAGGGAAATAGTCTTGGGGCCTTCAGAAGCACATCATCAAACTTTAAACGGCACCTCATTTCCACCGGCAGCGCATACCTTATGAGTATGTATAGAGACTGGAATATTGTATCGAAGAGTATAATACAAACTCTATTTCGGCGGAATGGTATACGAACTGGTATTCATAACGTTATGGCAGTATTGGGTTAGCGTGCTAAAATGAGTATTTGTGACTTGGTGTTTTGGTATAGCACGGCAAAAGGAAACGTGCCATATTCCCCAATGTTAGCGGTTCGGATTATATTAACTCTTGGAGATTGCGGTTCGCGTATACCGGTTAAATGTATAGTTAATTAGAAATTTCCTCTCGAATATATACTATATATATATGGGTAAGAGTATGGGGTATATACACAGGGGTTCTGATGATAATTTCGCGGCTAGCCGCGTATGGGGTTGCTGAAGCAGCAATCGTTGGGCAATAAGGCTCCCTCCTTGGATTGGATGTATTGATGTAATGCCCAATTAGTCGAGATGTATAGAATATACCGTTATTATAGAATTCTCAAAGGATAATCGCTTATGTAGTAAAAGGTGAAATAAAATGTTTATGCAAATTAGCGATGAAATTTAATAAAGGCATCAAAATATTGTTTCTACTCTTAATTGCTTCTGATATTCCAAGATATAACCAATATTACAATACATGTAAAACACATGATCGTTTTAGGCTGCCCAAAAATAAGAGTAATGTGAAATTTATTACAATTTTTTTTAAGCGAATACATAGCTATTTTTGATTATGAAGTTTTTTTAGATCGTTATTTTTCCTCGTCTGCAAATACATTGCCATTTATATAGCGATGGCAAACTGTAGGTCACTTTGAGGACCTAGTTCGTAGTTCGTTTCAATATACCGTTCACGAACTATAGGTCGTAAACTACTACATTAAAAAAAATAACTAGTTCACGACCTATATGAAATACATGCACATACTGAAAATAATCTCTTTTTTTCTCAATATAAATATATTAAATGGTAAAAAATAAATAAATTGAACTAGATAGAATGGTATTGATTGGCGTTATAATTTATATTTTCTATTCCGAATCTTCCCTGTTCAAACTTCAAAGTTTTGATTCGATATTAAGTGATTGCCTTGCCTCAATATGAAATAGAAGAACCATAAGATTTACATGTTTATTTTTGCATTATTGCAAAAGTTTGCTATGGCATGACATATTTAAGAAAAAATTTAATCTTGCGAATTATTAATTATATTATTCTAAATAAAATCTGATACCAACATATAAATATTGCATCGAGTTTCCTATTTCAATCCATTCACCAACACACTTTATCACTAAATAAATGTTAGTACTGTATATGTAATGTATACTATACTGCATCGTTTACGAGTCGTTGTGATTCATGAACGGTTTAGTACACGACGCGTTCAGGACCTAGTACAAGTACATCAATACGTACACCATTCACCATGTAGTTAATAGTTCACGAACTAGGTCATAGTGACCTATAGGTCGTTGCAATACATCGTCACAGTACGCCCTTCATTTGATTGAACCGTTCAGAGTGAACGGTTCGCGAGTGAACTACACATCGCTAATGCAAATGAAAATAAATATAACAGAATGCAATGTCTAGTTAGAGATAATTAGAGGGAGAGCCTCGTTTATATCGACAAAAATTATCTTGTATTTGAATGAACATTTACTAGCAAATAATCAATTCTTTGAACATAAAAAATTAAAAGTCCGCGAATTTCAGTCAATTACGAATATGCGAAAACAAATTCATCCTTCGATAAAGTGTTGTATAATTATTTAACGCCGTAGTGACGATTTCACTCCGATAAAGTGATTACATACGATAAATATAAGAAACATATTTACTTCAGATATATGCCATTATTACATCAATCTAATATAAGTTTGAATTTCCTTTTTAATACTTGCTGTATATGATGCACATATAGTTTCGATTCGCCATATATAATCTTATCGATATTTAGAAGATAATTGCAAATTAGAAAATTCACGGATCACCTATTACGGATCTTAATGGCTGGTACATGCAATCGTGCTCAATTACGGATTTGGAAGAAATATTTTTCGACACATATTAGGTAATTGAGTTCCAGAAAAACAAATATCTGCGAGTTAATATGATGATAACAGAATGGATTTCTGATATCTTGTTATTGGGTCAAAAATATATTAAAATCTTTATTATAACTCTCTACATAAATATAAAAATATATATATATACTCGTATATAAGAGAGTTTTTTTTATAGAAAATTTGATAGCTAGAGCAAGTTTCAGTAAACAGGCATTTAGTAATTCAAGATATCTGCCTGCAAATTATTTCGATACCATATGACGTTTGGAATATTTCTACGTAATATTCCGTATTTCAGCGAAACGCCGACATTTTCAGAACCGATGTTATATACGCGGCGGAAGAAATCTCTTGAGCAAACATTAACTATTGTTGATACGGTCCAAACATATTGTTCCACAGCTCGAAATTATATACTGCAACAACAAACACGACAGCTTATTCATATTCTATAACAACATCTATTATATCCTTACTGTTTCCATACGTTATATATTTGCTTGTGCCTGTGCACGAAAACTAATATAACAAAAACTAAAATGCTCACCTTGTGCAAATATGACAGGAGAATATATTCGGCTGTATATGGCAAATGTGAGCTAATAAACAAAATAAATAATTTCGAAATATTTTGGAAAATAGATTTTGTACGAAATGTTTAAACATTTAAAACATTTAAACATTAAACATTTGAAAAAAAATCGGTTATCATTGTCTGTTTTTTTTCTAGAATTCCAAGTTTTTGTTTCTAAATCATCTTCTATTTTATATAAATCGTCTAAATGGAGACTTATTTCATCGACTTTATAATATGTAATTAATTTACGAACCAATAACAATGTTTCAGAGGTGGTAGGTTTTGGGTCTGGTATTATCTCTTCTTCTTCTTCTTGTTCGTCGTCTGATTTTTAATTTCTTATCTGTACGTCTCTTACTAAATTGAGATCAGACATTTCTCCAGTCGTTGGAAGATCTTCATCCATTTCGATAAAATCTTCTAGTTTATTTGAAGTGGGAATATCTAAAGATTGTAGCCAATGTTTCAGACATAAATCATCTTTCTCGTTAAAATGATGGTCGCATAAACCCGCATGCCGGAAGCAGTTCCTAATTGTAGCACCGGTGACGTCCTTCCAGGTTTTTTTCACAATTTTCAGAGCATCAAGTAGAGTTACTTTGCTCAAGTTAAAGTTTGCGCCGTCGGTTTCCATCATTTTCAAAACCAGTCTTCTTCTGTACGCACATTTCAGGCTTCTTATTACTCCTTGATCCATCGGTTGTAGAATACTGGTTGTGTTTGGAGGCAAAAACATCAAAGTTATGAATTTCAAGCCTAGTATGCGAGGATGATCTGGACAACTATACAAAAGTAAAACGATTTTTCTCTTTGCATTTTTGAGGTCCTCTTCCCAACGTCGGATTTCTTTTGCAAATAGCTCGCTTGTCATCCCAGACTTCTTATTGGCTTCATAGGTCACAGGCAAGCTTTTTACATTTTTGAAGCTTTACTTCGTGAGTTTTTAAATTTGCCGATCACTAACAAATCTTTTTTTTCAGCGCCGCTTGCATTAGCACAAACAAAAACAGTGATCCTTTCTTTTGGCAGTTTTCCGCCAATACATTTTTCATTTTTGAACTTTAATATGTGGTCTGGTGCCAGCTTGAAGTAGAGGCTTGTCTCGTCCCCGTTGAAGATGTCTTCGTCTTTAAAAAAATTCCGGATTTCTTCCCACTCATTTTGAATCCGCGCACTCTTGATATTCAAAGTGACGTCTTTGGCTTCGCCAATCTTTTTTCCAATCAATTGATTTCATGCCGTTTTTTAAAACGGTCTATCCATGCCGGGGAACATTCAATTTTTTCTATTCCCAACAATTCAGCCAATTTTTCAGCTTTTACTTGGAGAATAGGTCCGCTTATCGATAAATTTAGGGTTCTTTGTTGTTTAAACCACTTCAATAAAGCAGCATCTACATCCTCGTGAGTAGGTTTCCTCATACGCTTCACACTTTTGCTTCCTTCATTTTCTTTGATTTTATTTCGAGCCGTCCATGTTGAACCCACCGAAGAATTTACTAAGTTGCAATGCTTACACACTTCACTTTTCTTTACACCGCTTTCTAACATATTCACCACTGCCAGTTTTGTTTCTAAGGTTATTGCTTTACGCTTAAGGCTTGCCATTTCGTTCTCTAAGAGATCAAACTCAAACTGATTTGATGTTTTTGCTTGCATTTTGCTTGTAAGCTATTAAACAACCTTATTAGTCCGTAATTACCAGAAAACGCGTCTAATCTCCTAAACGGAAGAAATCATAATGTCGTCAACATAAAGACTTAACAAGCGAGGTATGATGACTTATTATCCGATGTCATAAAACATCGAATATATGAGCCTTGGGTTGGGACCAAGCCATTTTGACTTACTAACCGAGTTGACTTATTAACCGATGACTTACTAACCGAGTTCGACTTTAGTTCTAGGTTACTATTATGTAGATTCATAATTATTAAATAGTTTTTTAGTATACACCGATAGTTTGCTGATTTTTTTTAAATACCTAAAAATCCTAATCAATTAGAATAAATTTATTTTTATATAGAAAATATCATTTTATAATAGCGTTGTTTTTTGTTGAACTAACCGTACATTTTGATTTAAAAATAAAAATTAACCATACTATTCATTAGGGTTTATGTAATCTCCATACATTTGCTGATTGGATACAATCATATAAAGTGGGCGACATTAATGATTTGTATTTTAGCTGGAAACATGCTGCGTAAAACTTCCACGAATGCATTGAAAGTTGAAACGGGTCAATTTGAATACTAAATATTTGAACAACTTATAAACGGGATGAAGATCTGAATTATTTCGCATTTTATAAAATATGCAATGAAGTACATTTTGGATATATGAATAATTTCAATATTTTTGTAGCATATATCTAAAGGGATGCAAATAGCAGTGGTACGAATTTTTTTACTATGGAAAAAAAAAATTAATAGTTTCATTTTAGATAAGGTACCGAACGAAATAACCTGCAAATTGTACCTAAGATCTTTGTTTACATTAAATTATAAAATAATGATATTAAAATATACCATTTTCTCTGTAATATAGTAATTCAAAACCAACACGAAGAACAAATCAATTTATTTCATCATTAACTTCCCAGTTGTTGCTCTGCGCCGGTTTGTTTATGAAAGGAATTAAGAACATATAGTACATTTCTCTGCTTTTCCTAAACATCGCGATATCCTCCTTGGATGACGAAGACAGAAATGAGCAGACAGAATAGAAGACGTTCGGACTCCCGCGGCAACTCTGCACGTTCGAAAAGATGACGTTTCCACTCGCAAAACTCATTATTTAGTTAGCTCAGTACATAATTACCACTTCGGGTCTTAATAAAATTCGCACAAGAGGAGATGCTCATTGCGCGTTTCTCTGTACTGGCGCGTAATTTGGAAAGACGAGATATTATGTACATACTAGGTGAAAGAAAAATCGCCTTTCCAAATATAATAAATTGTTTAGATTCATAGATTTAGATAAAATGATGGGAACCCAACTTTCATATATTTTATACTATATTAAATATTTATTGTAAATGTATTTGAAATTTTTTATATTTAATATCTTAAATATTCGTTTTAATTTCTATGCTCTCCTATTAACTTATAACAGCATATAGACCAATATTTTACAAGAGAAATTTATATTGAGAAATCGAACGAATCGAAAAAAAAATGTATGCGCTTTAAATGTGTTCGGTAGTATCGCACAGTATATAATTCCGAAATTTAGATATATAAGAAACAAAATAGCAAAACAATGCAAAATGTTCAGCAGAACGTCAAGTATATAAATGGAATTAAATTCCACTTAATTGAGTGGCATTTCTCAGCATTCCTTTCATAAGATAAAGTACTCGGATAAATTTAATTCTGTAGAAACTATGCTCGAAAACAACGCAGCTGGTTCTATGGCTTAAAGAGGGTGGTAAAGGACATGTAAGGAGATAATTTTATGATACCTAGATTGTAATTAATATTTTTATGGGGATAAATTTTGAACCAGAATTGGTTCAAATACACAACGATAAAATTAAATATCTTAGTGATTTTGGAGAATGCTTGTAATTGAAAAATAAATATTTTGGCTCATTTTTTTTGCGCATTTACTTGGAATTATAGTTGGTATTGATTGATTGTATTATAATAAAAATCTGGTCTGTTTTCTAATCGAAAACAGGTGAGGAGTAGAAAAAAAATAATTAGATGTATGTCCTTGGAAATTTCTGATTTAGATTATCAAGTGGACTTACCAAAACAATAAAATTTCGCGATAAGTGTCTCCATGGCAAGATGGGTGAAATATTGAATGCGCTTATCAATTACAGCAACTCGAATACGCTCTATAAAATTTTTATTCCTGGATTAAATAGATTGGATCCAAGATTGAATCCAAGATTGGATTCCATTGGATCCTTGGTGCAATTTAATACATATTTATAGCTTAATAATAATATATTTCAAGTTAAATATTTTTTTATTGACTCCTAACCTATCCTCTGAGATATTTTATTATATACACTTCCCATACACCCATAAATTTCCTTAAAACGCATAAAATCCCGCAAGACGTAGACAGTTCATATAAAGTTTTTTTTTTAAATATATGTCTTCAATAAATATTTAAATATCACTATTAATATAACGATATGCTATATTGTAAAAGTAATTGTAATACTTGAACCAAAGTTTTGTGAACTATTTTAATTTTCTATAATAATTATAAATACACCCGTAATTTACGCTTCTTCTCGATTTTGAAAACTTAAAATGCTCATTCTATTCTTTATAATTACATCCACGCTTTTATGTGCGCATCTTCCATCAGCCCGTCTCTCTTTATAACATACAATCATACTATTTGTCTCCGTTCTCAGATTTTAAATCAAATAGAAGAAAATGTACGCCCGCGCATATTTTACAAAAAGAACAAACTCCTATTATAGCTACAACTCCAAATATTTTTTCGAAGGCGTTTTGTACTGAGAAACATAATTTAATCCTCATAAAGCTAAATGATACCGTACGTAATTTCTCCAAAATTGCGGTGCTATGCGAAGATTCCAATTAATAATTTAAATTGATCCAGATTAAATATTTAGGTGAGCGTGTTTAATATCTGTAGGTAGTAACTGGTGAAACGATCTTATTTTATTGCCGCCTCACATTTTTTTTTTATGTACCCATAAACTTTACATATTCCAATAGTCGTTGCAAAATTTACTACATTGTATAACAGAATAACATAGTACTAGAGATGAGTAAAGTGTTTTTTATATTTTTGTTGAAAATTATCAAGTAGCAATCAACAAAGCAATAACTAATAATTTAATGTGTAATTTTGCGTTTTATGTTGGGTGGAATCAGATTGTTAATCAGATTACTCATTTTTAGAAACTAAAATAAAATTGATCAATTATACGTTCCTTTAATTAAAAAAAAAATTAATATAAGTGTGCATAGTTAATAATAATGGCCGTATAGTGTAATAGAAAAGATAAACATAGCATCCATTTATCATTGGTTGTCTCATCTTTTCTATTCGACATACAAACTGAATCGGAGCAATTTTACTTGTTGTCCCTTGTTGTTTTTTGTGGCCCATCAAACAACTATTAGGGTTCAAAAGACAGGCGCGTATAAGAGTATAAATAATGTACTCACTGAGCGCTTATGTCCAACAAGTTTTATATATTGAAATGTGTGTACATTAAATTGCGTTTCTATCACGTGAAAATTGTTCGAGATAATCATCTAATATGGTGTCTTTTATCAATATATCTGCCAAAACGATATCCATTTGTAGTGTCCAGAATTTTTTTTATTTTTATTGAATTCGACTGGTTATCAGATTCTGAAAGCCATTGATTTATTTATGGGCATTTTTGTGAGGATATATTTTATTTGACACAGTTCATTGGAAATGGTTAAATTCACCGTATAAAATGTGGAAACGAAAAATGTTTCATATTGATTCTAAAATAAATAGCTTCGATGGGTTTTTCGTCCAATCAATCCAGATTCTAAGAAAATCGCAGGCAATTTAATTTTAGAACGTAGGCTTGCGCAAATGTAGTTCACGATATGACTTAAAGTGGATAGTTTTACATGAGCGTTTTAAACTAATAAGTTATAAGTTTTTATTGTTCGAAACGAATTAAAAATCTCGTCTACTTTGACTTCGTACTTGTTGAAAATATATAAAAATTTTGGATTGTTATACTGCATGTTGTTCTTTGTTGCGTTTGTTATTTTTTGGTATTCGAGTATTTTATATATATGAAGTACAGTGTAAAATTTTGCGCAACGTTATCAAATAACAGCGCTATTGTATTACATAGCAAGTTAAATAAGAGAGAATGATACGTATTTTAAGGAAATAGTATTTATTTAGAGAATAAAATATCTCCTGGTTAATGTTGTGTTTCTGTAGATATCGAATTTTTCGTGGATGTTGGATTACAAGTAAGAGAAAGTAAGAGAAAAAGGGTCTTGGGGCCCTCCCCCCATCAACGTGGGGGTCCCAATGTCTCCAAATCAATATTCTATAAACTCATTTTTGTAGTAAAATCTCACGCCTCCTACTTTTACTACATCTCTCCGAAGAAAAATTCAACATATACGTGGGGCTCCCAAATTCAAATTTGCCCGGGGCCCCATGTAGCCATAACGCGCCGCTGCATGTATAGACTATTACCATGTAACACAATCTATTTATAATTTTTCTATATTTGCTGGAATAAACCATTTTTTTTGAAAATCTGTACAATCATCCATGGGATTCCTAGATGGCGGAGTGGGAATCGAACCCACAACCTCCGCGGTGCCAGTCTAACGACTATACCACGGCACTACGAAATAATGTTTGATAAATCAATCTTAATATCAATAAACAATAATTTTTACTTATTAATAAGTATAGTAAGTGGCTGGTCTTTAACTGCGCACAAATTTTATTACCGGATTAAAAGATTCTCTATTTGCGCCAACAACAAAATTCCGGCCGAAAATAGATACATCAACTGCGCACACACAAACACCTGACCTGACCTCACCTGACCTATATTACTGTATACTGACTTATATATATTTTTCTACAGTGTTTTAATAAATGTATTGAAATATATGTGAAATTGGTGAACTACAATGCAAATCTATTTTTATTTTACCCATTATTAAGAATGACACAATGAAAAATACATTCTCTTTTTGTTCCACATTATTAATTTTTTTATTAGAATATTATTAATTGTTAATAATTTGTAGCCAGCCGTACGTATACCTGCTTATACGTGTGCGCAAACGAATAGTAGGATTAAGGGTGCCGCGCTGGGTCGTAGTTTATGACATGGGATTAGTGCGCAAATAGAAAACTGCCTAGTAAGTAATTCTGGGCAGATAACAAAAGTAATTACAGTAATAATAATTCGATATAGATTTTTTCGTTATATCATTGCGATACCTTATTGTCTTTGATGAAGCCATTGCTGCATTCTTTGAAACACAATTTGGGAAAGGCTGCTTCTACATTCTAAACGATATGATATTGACTCCAATATGTTATTTTTGTGGCTGGCTCATGACTTTTGTTTGTCCGATGTCATTCAATGGACGCCGAATACGATGATGGAAATCTCTTCTGTTCATCTCATCCATGTGGAAGCTGTGTCTGTCATGCCTACGTAAAATTAATGTATTACATATCGACCTGGTATAAGAATAAAAATAAGGGACTTAACCGTACGAAAATCAAACATCAAATTTAAGAGATTACAAATTTCCTTGATATTCATTATTAGAAGAGTATATCTACATTAGCGATGTGTAGTTCACTCGCGAACCGTTCACACAACTGATTGGAAGGTTCAATCAAATGACGGGTGTAGTGTGACGATGTCTTGCAACGACCTATAGGTCACTATGGCCTAGTTCGTAAACTATGAACTACATGGTGCACGATGTACTTGTACTAGGTCCTGAACCCGTCGTGTACTAAACCGTTCATGAATCACAACGACTCGTAAACGATGCAGTATAGTATACATTACATATACAGTACTAGCATTTATTTAGTGATAAAGTGTGTTGGTGAACGGAACGAAATAGGAAACTCGATGCAATATTTATATGTTGGTATCAGATTTCATTTGGAATAATATAATTAACATATTCGCAAGATTAAATATGTTATGCCATAGAAAATTTTTGCAATAATGAAAAAATAAACATCTACATCTTATAATAGTTCTTCTATTTCATACTGAGGCAAGGCAATCACTTAATATCAAATCAAAGCTTTGATGTTTGAACAAAGAAGATTCGGAATAGAAAATATAAATTATAACGCAAAAAAACGATTTAAAAAAAAAACGATGTTGGTGTTCGTTTTTGTTCTGCCGTTGTTATTATATCACAAGTTCAATGTACCATTATCAATCAATATGACATTACTTCAGTTTTGCACTAAATTGTTTCAGTTAGTAACCAAAGCCTTATACAAAGATATTTGTATAAGGACTAATTTTTGAATAGATCATCTGTGGAATAGATGAGTTGGAGGAATGATGGCTACCACTGGATCGACATTTGTCAACCGGATATATATTGATGAAGCAATCGGTTATACAATAACTTTAAAAGTAGGTCAACGTATATATTATAGGAGCGATATTGCAGCATTAGCGGAAGTCGGGGCTTCGCCCACTTGCCTCTGCTTGATGCTTTCGCGTCGCTTCCGATTTTAGAAGATTGTTCGTGAATTGTAACTTTTATGTTCATACCAATGGGTGCACATACATTTTCTAGTCTACAGGAATGTAGAGGATTGTCAGCATTTAGTATAGTAAATGCAAAAATATCGGGATTTAATAGAAAATTCGATTTTCGCACAAACAAAAATATTATATATTGGCAATTTAATAGTGTAGGAACTTAGCAAGCGAATATCCATTTTAATATAAACTATAGTATTATAAAAACCGTATTTATTGATATTTTACATTTATTGTTTTTAAAATTCTATTTGAGAAAATATATAGGCTGCGTTCGAAACTTCCAATCTGCTATGGTCTATCCTGTATATGTTGATGAGATGTTACGCCTGCATTAAAATGAGGATATTTTTATCGGGTAAAAAGTTACGAATACTTGGTTGGTTAATATAAAAGAGAGATTGTGCATCAATCTTGGCAATAAAGTAGGTTGCAATTTCAGATATAATACTAAGCTTTAAAATATTTTGCTTGTATCCTGAAAAATATTACCTAACTAGCAAAATAATTAATCATGCAAATTTATCGAAATATCTAATTTCACAATTTACTGAACTATTTATACCATATGTTGCGCAGACATTTAATTTAGTGTACACAATCGACTGTAATTTTTAGAATACATATGTGGATGATGGATTCATAATTTATTCCAAATGTTTGGTTTATTAATATTTCTTCTATAACATAATGTTTAAATAATGCTAATTAACATTTATAGAATGTAATAATTTACTTTAGTATTGAAATATTATTTTGTATATAGAAATGGTTGAGTTGCTATAGGTAAAGCATTAAAATTGACAATAAAGTATACAGAAGGAGGAAATCCTTGAAGCAATTCATGCAAGGAGACAGTTTGAATATTGCCATTTTATAATATATGAAATATCGTGACAATTTTATCTCCGTTTCTATATGTATATCAGTGGCGGCTCGTGCCATTTCAATCTGGGGGGGCGCATTTCTTAAAAAATAATATAATAGTGAGAAATCTTACCTAAAATGGATGCAAAATGATTAAATTCAATCATTTCTTGAAAGTGAATTCCACTCTTCTATCTTTCATTTGATATAAACTTTTCCAAAACTTTTTCGTTAAAATTGTAAATATCTCGCACAACAATTTTTATTAATACTCATCATCGCCAACGCGTTAAAACGATCATTACCCATAGCATTTCGCAAAAAAGTCTTGATTCTTTTAAGTGTTGAAAAACAACGCTCTGATTCAGCAGTGGTCATCGGGGTTGTTAAAATAATTGTTAAATAACTCAGCGGCTTGTAGATGGCCACGATATCAGAATCTGTCCTTCATCTGTGTTATAATTTTTTTTTGTAAATGTCTCTTGTAAATGTCCGGATTTGAGCACTCCTTGCACAGGTTTGCGATAAATTTAAATCAGGTAATGGCCCACCCTAATTCTTTAATTTTTACTTCGTCCACAAGAGAAAGTCTACAAAACTCTATTTTCAATAAAGAACTAACACTATTCATTTTTATTAAATTATTTCTATTAAATATATTCTTGGAGAAACACGTGACAAAAACATACATACGTAACTACAGAACAAATGATACTGTCTAATCTGGCTATTCTATATCAATTTATATACATATATATATATATATACTCTCTGTATATACATATACTACTCTCTGTTCTCTCTGAACTTCTCTAGGACGTTAAAGAAGCGCGACATCCAATAGATCGGTCGCCTGCAATCTATGATACACTCATCTCATTGCATATGTACTGTATATATGTATTTAACTTGTACTGGCAATGGATAGCCGCTGGGAATCTGTGACATATATTAGACAATGAAGCAAGGTTCGAACCGAAGAAATAGAAGATATACGGCATACGGTCGCTCTCACCTATTGCTTGCAATAGAGTGAGATGAGTGTATATTCATTTAACCTGTACTGGGTGGCGTTGATCACGCAACGGCACCCAGTACGTTAGTATATCTATAGTTAGTATAGTTAGTATAGTAACGTTATATCTATATCATGCGACCGATAGTTGCAGATAGACACAGCATCGGTCGCTGCTGTGACTTGCAATGGATACCACAACGAACGCCACACCGAACGAACGCCACAACGAACGAACAATACAACGAACGTTGTATTGATTGTTATCGCGGCGCAAGCTTTATCTTTTAGGAAAAATAATGCCTAGATAAAATATCGCAATACAATTATATATCTACGGTGATGCGCTCAATGTTCAGGAGGGGCGCGCGGCCCTGCGGCCTGCATAATGAACCGCCACTGATGTATATAATATAGTAAGTATATACTCGTATATACAAATTTTTCTTCATTCTAAGGAAAATAAGAGAATTTTTATACCATAAATAGATCCAAAATATCCTGGAGAGAATGACTATTACACACGTCAGGAGAATGATATGAATTCATGAATTTACTTTAAATGATTTTGCTAGAAGTAATTTGAATAATAATTGAATAAACTATAAATTTCGATGAGTTTTAAAATTTTTCTCAATTGATAAGTTTTCACGTGCTTTTCAGAATAAGAAAAATTGGAACCCTTGTAAGTGATTTTTCACTTCATTCTTAGAATATTAGTCAAAATAGGGAATGTCTTGCAATACGTACTCTTCAATTATCTGCATTTATAGACTTAAGTTCCATATAACGCTCTGTTAAAGGATAAGGAAATAAATTTCTTCGATGTTTTGGGAAATATGTGAATTATGAATGAAATGTAATATAGCATCAGCCAACACAAACAAAAATTCCACATACATTATTTATCAACTTCGATAGTGTTATTGCCAAAATGCAAGAGGTATCAATATTATTTTGCAACAAAAAATGCTACTTTATTCCTTCGCTACGATCTGTTGCGTAAGTAGTTTCCATGACGCATTTTCCAGTTCTTTTTGTTTTAGGTCGGCTTCATGATGTGGAGCCCTTACGTTGCGGTTTTACATTACCGATGTATAGACTACATAAGTGTGCTACATATATAATACGCCATGTATATATCGGGTAACTCGTACGCTAGGAAGCAGCCATCAGGCCACCGAGTTGTCGGGCCTGTACAGAAACCGAGAAACATTCGAATTTCCCACGGGAAACTTAAGGAAATAGATTTTCCACTGTGCTTATATTGTTGCCGAGTCGTGGGTGCCACCATTGCAATCGAGGCGGTCATAGATGGCGCCACTGTATATACAACCGCTGAAAGAGAGCTGGGTTAGGGTGGTTTACGTGTAACTGTATTACTTCGTGATCATTTTAAGTATATCTTCAGTCTGATATAAAATATCGAGGTGTATATTTTTATATATTTTTATTCGTTTGGTTTATGGAGTAGTCTTCGATATTGTTGCATTAACTTCATTTTATAGTTTTTGAAATTTTGAAGCGGGTCAATATTTTAATTTCTTTCTTTTATATACTTCATCATTTATTTTGTTAATGTATTAATATGAATTATAAAAATACGTTCCTAATTCAATGAATGAATATGTTCAGAATTTATTGTATTTAATTTTCAGATTTTTGTGCTACTGAAGATTGGCCTTCGAATTATACTTTTATAACGATATTTAGGTAATGCTTTTGTTTTACAGAGCCTTCGATCGCATTCCTTGTTTTTGTAAATAAAAATAATTTTTTGTTCAATTTTATTTCGAAGGTATTTAATGATTGTGACTTTCCAATTTGTATTAGACAGTATGCATAATATGTATTGACACTTGACTCTCGCTTTCAGAAGAGATATTCGATTCTTCCCGGTAGGGCGCGAAGGAAACGGAAAAACTCCATTTATTATAAACCGATTAAATATACACGTATATAGGAAGAGTAGTCTTGAGCCAGACAGCACTTGAGTGGCTTAGTTTTTCTGAAGCCACTTTTGGATACCTTGCTTTTTCCATTGATCTGCGTTTTCATTTCCTTTTCTCCCGCTATGACGTTATTCTTTCACCAAATTCACGCAGTGAATTAATTTGTGAGGGTTTCCACGGTTTCGAGACTGGCTTCTTGTGAAACAGTGCTTTCCGTTAAGTACGCAATTTTTACACAATTTGCGGCATTTTACCGCGTCGGGCCGCGTTAAATAATTGATCGGAAAGCACTTTTGAGGGCTGCAAACGCCCGTGTTTTCTCAATGGCCTAGGATATGTATGAGCTTATAAAGACTTTTTAACGGCACTTGTCTTAAGAACCGCAAAGTTGGACAGTATACTAGAACAGTATAGAGGTAGGTGCGAATACAACTTTACTCGAAGTAAATCTCAAATGTATACTTACTCAACCGGAAGCTGCTTACACACTTTTTATAAAATTGTAAACCAGTGCGAACTTTATGATTCTCTGGTCTCCCATTCCAACCAGGTCGTTTGAATATATCTATAAGCGTGTACGAATTTTAGCGATGGAAAAGTTCTTTTTTATGGGCAAAACCACTTCCATCGCCAAAAATTTATCGCAATTCCATCACGACATTTTTATATACGAAAAGTTTTTCTCGATTATCTGATTGACTCCCCGAATGGATAATTATATATTTTTGCTCTAAAAAAAGTTTGAAAGTTCATTTAACATTCTCGAGATATCCAGAGCAACATGGACAGCTATTATATTATGTTTTCGATAATAATTTTCTATAATCAAAGTTTTGGAAAACGTAATGTAGCGGTGGATTGGTTCTTACTTTCACTTACTGTTGTTAAATTTCCTTAATGCTTGAGTTTAGAGAACTTGACGAAATTCATATCAGAAGGTGAGTTAGCCATAGTTTAAGTGTACAATCCATGAGTGTGTATCAGTAAGTAGAGAATCGAGACTGGTTCTAGCTGCTTCCAAAATTATATTCATTAAATTACCATTAAATTACTTGCAAATGAGAGAATTACACGCCAAGTGAGGAGGACCTAATCAATTTAGTTTAAGCAAATAGTGGAATAATTGCATCAGTTATCGATGTGACAACAATACTTCACCAACACAATATCTGAAGGAGAATGAGCTAGATTAAGTGCTAGAACATTAATATAAACTGTAAAATATAATAAACAATACGAATATTTCAAAAGAATATTTGGAAATCAAAAGTAAAGCTAGATCATATTATAATATAGAATTAGCAGTGCCGGTTTCTTTCGAAGCCGCACGCCTCCCCCCAACCCTGAACATTAAACGCATCACCGTAGATATGTAATTGTATTGTGATATTTTAACTCGGCATTATTTTTCCTAATAGATGAAGCTTGCGTCGCGATAGCACTCAACACAACACGATGTGTCGGCGAGCAAGTATGAGTTAAGTACATATGCACTCATGCTAGCCGTGCAAGCGGTAGAGTGAGAGCGACCGATTGTAGTATCATCTGTTTCTTTGGTTCGCGTATCGTATGCGCGCAAACAAAATAGCGGCCCGCGTTGCTATTGCAACGTGACGTCACGCTGCTTCTACAGCTAAGAATATATCGTTGTTTTAAGCTATTTCGGCCCGCAATTCTTTCGCGTCCCAACAGAGAAGCCTAGTCTAGTATATAGGAAAATGGATATAGAATAAACAGATAAGACAGTTGCATTGTTCTGTGTAGTTACGTGTGTACGATTATGCCACGTTTCTCTCAAAGAATATATTAAAAAAATGAATAGTGTTAGTTATTTATTGGAAATATAGTTTTGTAAACTCTCTCTTGCGGACAAAGTCAAAATTAAAGAGTTAGGTAGGCTATTGCCTGATTTAAATTGATCACAAACTTGTGCAAGTAGTGTTTATATCAATGAAAGATAGAAGAGTGGAATTCACTTTCAAGAAATAATTGAATTTAATAATTTTGCATCAATTTTAGGTAAAATTTCTTACTATTATGTTATTTTTTAAGAAATGCGCCCCCCCCATATATATGTTAGAGGAGCAGATTCATAGATTTAATTCATCCACAATAGTGAATTTTTGGATTTTTTTGGAACCACATGGATTGTTCCTTTGTTTTGGACCTACTATAATGTAAAGACAAAACAAATCTGATCAGAAAGAACATTTCGAACTGAGAAACAAATTTTTTTTTGAAGCAAGCTAGTTTTAATTTTCATATTTATATTAAATAGGACTGTTCAAAATATATGGCAATACAAGAGGACAAGGACACGATATTTCAGGTACTATAGGAACAGATTCAGGCGATCGCGTGTATATTTGCACGATTGCTCTTTATATGTTTGCTCTTAAAATTATTTGTCCAATAGTGAACGGGCTTTTATATACAGCCAACATTTAATTAGCAATTATAATACCAATATACTTAAAAATCTTTGAACTTGTTAAAGATCAAATTATTCTCGTAAATTACAAAAACATGACTTTATAGTTGGCTGTTAATTTTTAAATCCTTATTATTCCTGAATATTTGTTGTTATTTCAAGTATATCTCGGGAAGAAATATACATCAATTTGATTTTATAAAGTTAAATCATTAAATTAATCCATTCATCTTTCACATTTCACGCAAAATTATTTAAACTGGCGAGCAAGAAGCAATAATAACGATAATTAAACCAAAATTACTTTATGATATTATCAAATTTTCGATAGTATTACAACACTGCCATGAAAGTATAATCCAATGCAATTGCAATTAACATTGCTGGTTAAACTTTGAACTGTTCTAGTTCGGACTAATTTGCAATTGTGCTTGATTAGTTGGCTAATTCCGTATATAGTTTTACGGTCACTATCCACATATCTGCAAACAGCCAGCTGGCCGAATTAATCTAATCTATTCGATACAAGTTCCCCATACAGCCAACTATTACTTAGTAAAGACTTATTGTTCACAATAAGGATTCAGAAAATAGACGTGGGGCTAATGAAACTATTATCTTTTATTAACAAACAGTATTGAACTTTTAAAAAATTATCACTACGGTATTAAATAATAGTATAGAATATCACCTAAATACCGTAATTTAAAGCATTAAGTAGCTAGATGCGCATTTCGAAGGCTATGCCCTCATCTTCATTAGCACAAGATAAAAACGAAATAAAATACTTGTGTCACGAATCGTGATTGATATACTATTAAATAAATAAGTCAACATGACAGAAGTATTTAAAAAATGTCATATAATATGACCTATAAATCTTTTAAAACAATATAAATTTAGATTTATGCATGTATATACTTTCATAAGCATTTAACTCGGAATAATTCAAAACACCTTTAAGTAATTTAAGTGAACTAATTTGAATAGGATGACCTGAGTTAGTTAAAAATATGCTCGGCTACAGCACTTTTATCTTTTCTATTTAATCTAAATCTAAATGCTCTTTAAATCTAGTTTCAATGGTTCTACGTGTTTGTTCTATATATACTTTAGAGAAAACATATGTATATACATTTGTCCTATATACTTTATACTGTTAAGTAAATACATATTATAATAATCCCCGTTTTGTTTTGCAAGGTGTACATTTTCGAGTAATTTTTTCTTACACGAATTGGAAATTGTTGTTTAGTATTAGACTCTTTAGTATAAACATTGCGCTACATTACAACTTAACATTTGATTTGCTGCTAGTTGTAGTTGGTGTATGCTGTTAGATGCAATGGAATTTAAACTTCGAAGTTTGGAATTAATTCTGATTGCATGTAATCCATAAGAACCAGTATGAGATGTTAAAATTGACTGAGCATTTTATATATCACATCAAAATATTAAAATAATGTCCATATCTATAGCATATATTGAATTACGATATTATATAAGCCATATTAAATCTTACACAGAGATTTTGTTTCGAAGTTTCCAAAAAATTTTTCACACCAAATGTTTCCCTACGTGGTACCATCTGTATATAAATCTAGTAATGTAATATTTTAAATAATTATTTCCATAACATGAAAAGAATATTATTTTCGACAAATAAACTACCAACTCAGCAATAAAAAAAAAGTTAATAGTAATAAAATATTCCTCAATAATAATAATACAATTTTCACAGCATAATTTTTATAAAGTAGCGTTTGGAACGAGTTAACATTTCAAAATTTTTCTTTTTGAATATATTGCATCAAGTAAGAATATAACTCCTAGTTATATGTACACATAATACGAAAATATTTTATTAGCCGTTGAAGTGCATGTACTTGTTTTTATTGTACCCTACTACACATTGGGTTCAGGATGTGCAAAATTGGCTTGGTGTTCATTACAGACATTACAGCAATGCTGCTGTAGGAATATCATATCCCAAAGATATTTCCAACAGAGTGATATATATCAACAGGGCATCAAGTTCTATATGGGTATAAGGGGTACATGATGCCAGTGTTCGCAAACAGGATGCAGTATTTGCCCAATAAAAAATCCTATCTGCAGTTACATAACTGTGGTGACACATGCTGCAGAACGGGATTATCACAGACGAGGGTTGAACCAATAAACGGTGACGTATCGGCGTAGTTAATGACATCTTGTATCTGCAAGAATGTCAAAACCAATGACAAAAAGCGAGCGTCACACACACGGAGGGTTCGTTTTATTGATGATCGATTTTATTACAACGAGCAGTGGATTGAAAAAAAAAACGTTGCTCGTGAATTTGCATATGAGTGTATCAAGAATATGATATATAAAGTCTAACTTAAGTGAACCGCGATTTAAGTTAACAAAGATGCGTTGGTAAATCTTCAACAGCTTAAAGTGCAACCTTTCTGAAATAACTTTTCGTATTCAGAAGTTGTATTTTTCACAAAAATTCCTAGCCATTTGATCCATCTGTAAGATTTCCCAAAATAAATTCTAGACTGTCAGGACGATAAATACGTCGGCAAGTGTGTGTCTAAAAAATTTACACACCGCAAACGCAGCCAAATATAACAGTCGCCTGTGGAACAGCTGAATTTATAGACTGAATATACGAATATATAAACCTGTTTTATTTACGACATAGGGGCCAAGAAAAGGATAGTCCTTCAACCTCGGCATCAAGGGCGGGGAAATTGATAATTGCTTGAGGGTAGCGTAATGCAATGAATACCGGCGTTACAGCAGCCATGGAAAATATATAAAGCGCAAGAACACAAAAAACTACACAAAATGAGTACTATAATTATTTAGATGTACGATTGATCAATTTGGACATAAATAATATGTTCTTTTTATTTTATAGTGTATGAGGTGTGTTTAAAAGTAATGAGACAGTTTCAGTAAAACTCTTTATTTATTTTATATTTACAATTCAACCTTATCACCTTGAAAATAGTTCCCTTCTGAGGCCACACAGCGTCGGAGATGTTGCACCCACTGCTCATAGCAGTGTTGGACTCGTTAACTGGGATCGAACGAAGTTGGTTCGTCACGGTTTTCTGAATGACGTTTATAGTGCCAAAATGATATTCCTTGAGTTGAATTTTCAACTTGGGAAAAAGGAAGAAGTCACAGGGTGATAGATCAGGTGAGTAGGGGGGCTGAGGAACCACTGAAATTCCTTTTTGTGTCAAAAATTGACTAATAGAGAGTGCTGTGTGACAAGGTGCGTTGTCATGATGGAACATCCAACTTTCAGAAGTGCTTGGTCTGACTCGAAGAATTCTTTTCCTTAGTTTCTCAAGAACTTCGCGGTAAAACTGCTGATTGACAGTTTGCCCCGGGGGCACAAACTCCTTATGAACAATCCCCTGACTGTCGAAAAAGCAAATGATGATTGTTTTAATCTTGGATTTGCTCATCCGTGCTTTCTTCGGACGTGGTGAGTCGGGAGTGTGCCACTCCTGACTTTGGCGTTACGTTTCAGGGTCGTATTCAAGTACCCAGGATTCGCCACCTGTGATCACGTTTTTTAGAAAATCTTTGTTAGTTTCAATGTTCTGCAGAAGATCTGAACACACAACTATCCGATGTTGTTTTTGCTCAGGTGTCAGGATTTTGCGAACCATCTTCGAACACACCTTTCGCATGCCCAAATCCTGGGTTAACCTGTCGCAGACAGTGGCAATGTTCAAATTCAATTCACTGCAGATCATTCTGACAGTCATTCGTCGATCAGACATCACAAAAACTCCCACTTTTTCCAAATTTTCGTCGGTTTTTGAACTGCGCGGTCGTCCTTTCCGATTTTCATCATTAATGTTTTCACGTCCCTCTAAAAAGGCCTTGTGCCACCTAAAAACTTGAGCTTTCGATAAGACCTGCTTCCCATACGCTAGCGTCAATTTTTGAAAAGTTTCCGTTGCGATTTCGGCAAGTTTGACACAAAACTTTATCGCATAACGTTGCTCCAATTTCGTTACGTCCATTTCCATGATACACTTAAAAAACTAGCTTCACAAGAACACGTAGTAAAAAAAGTGCAGTAGCAGTGGGTAGTTGAGACTTGTACTGGAGGTAGATCAAATGTTTATCTAAATGGTTAACTGGCGGGAAAACTTGCAATGTTGCCAAATCACGCACTGTGTATGCGTTCTTACTACTTTTTAAACTTATCTCGTAGTTTGACCACTATATTATATAGTTTGACCACTGTAGAATATTTTTTATTATATTGGAGTATAAGTATAAACTCGATTATAAGCCGAATTTTTAGTGTATAGTAGAATTTTATTTTGGTATTCTAATCTAAAATTTTACAAGCTTCTTGAGTGATATATATAATTAACTTATTTTGAATGTTAGGCATGTAAATTGTCTTGAACTGTACCCACAATATGCCATTATGAATGTTTGAAAGCTAGTGTCACATTCCAGATGCATGCAATGCAAAATTGCCAGACAGGATTCGAAAGTCAACATCACGGTAGCAGATAGAAATAGCAATTACTTGCGGTACGCCAATTATTTTCGGTGAAAGGGGCGATGCCCTTCAGTATCCTAACATGTACGTACGGCAAAGAGCACTTCGCCCTGATATAATAAAGGCATTCTTGGGGGTTGTGCGCGATATTAGTATTAATGCAATCAAACACGTCAAGCAAAAGGGCGCGAGATTGGTTAATGTTACGTTAACAATATATCTCTTTTGGTTATCTGAAAGGATCCGCAATGAAAGAGATTAAGGGTACTTTCTGAAAAAGTAAATTTATCAAGTTATCATCTAGTCGTTGTCTTGGTGGTACTATTTTACGGTATTGTGTTCCTTTTTTTGGAGAACTTTTTTCTAATCAATATATAACTTTATAACATCGAAATATAGTTGCAAAATTTGCTGTAGTATTAATTCTTAATTTTGTGTTGAACTAGAATTGATGTAGGTTTCATAGCTTCTCGAAAAGGCACAAGGCAGCTCAAGGGATCTAAGCTCTTCTCCGTATGTCTGGAAATATATATGAGCTGGTTTGTAATTATTATTAAAATTACGAAGTATAAAGCTGGTAAGTAGCTGATAGTAGGAGGGAAGCTTTAGCCAAATCATTCAAGCATGACGTACACATGCCTGAATGATTCAAGATGCTGTCGCAAGACATGCGTTTGTTATTAATGGGATTATGAGTGACATTTATTGCCGTTTCGTGCGACGTTATACAACTAAGGTAATAATGACACTGAAGTTGATAGCGGTTGGGTATACGCGTTATTAACTACTTAATTACTCGCTGCATTTTTACAATGAATTAATGAGAAACAATGTTTTCATATTTAGTCATATACACATCACATCGAATCATTTAAATAATAGACAGTGAAAGATAAAATCGAAACTAAATTAATTTGGTAAACCAGTAGTCTCAAACTCTATACTCATTATTTAAAATGTACTACATATATTGCTTCTTCGCTAGTATGGTATTATTATTCGGTGTACTGAATTGATGCTTACCCATAATTTTCATGGTTTTGACTTTATATATTAGGCTGATATTAAATCCAAAAGGTAAAGTAGTCGCTGCTTCTACGCTTTTAAGGAATTGCGGCCCGGAATAGCTTAAAACAACGATATATTCTTAGCTGTAGAAGCAGTGTGACGTCACGTTGCATTGGCAACCGGGGCCGCTAGTTTGTTTGCGGCTCATACGATACGCGAACCAAAGAAACAGATTATGTACTGCATACGATCGCTCTCACTCTACCGCTTGCAACAGATAGGATGAGTGCATATGCATTTAACTCATACTTGCTCGCCGCCACACCGTGTTGTGTTGAGTGCTATCGCGACGCAAGCTTTATCTTTTAGGAAAAATAATGCCTAGTTAAAATATCACAATACAATTATACAGTCGAACTCGGTTATAACGTCATTGCAGGGACCGAACAATTTTGACTTACAAACCGAGGTGACTTATTATCCAAGGTAGGGAAGGGATATAAATGTAATGAATTCGATTTTTATTTGAATTTTATTTCAATAATACCTAACATTTAAATGTTTAAACATTTAAAACATTTAAACATTAAAAAAAATCGGTTATCATTGTCTGCTTTTTTCTAGAATTCCAAATTTAGATATTCCCGCATGCCGGAACCAGTTCCGAATTGTAGCACCGGTGACGTCCTACTAGTTTTCTTTTCTTTGAATTTTCAGAGCATCAAGTAGAGTTATTTTGCTCAAGTTAAATTTGCGCCGCCGGTTTCAATCATTTTCAAAACCAGTCTTTTTCCTTACGCATATTTCAGGCTTCTTATTACTCCTTGATCCATCGGCTGTAGAATACTGATTGTGTTTGGAGGCAAAAATATCAAAGTTATAAATTTTAAGCCTAGTATGCGAGGATGATCTGGACAACTATCCAAAAGTAGAACGATTTTTCTCTTTGCTTTTTTGAGGCCCTCTTCCCAACATCGGATTTCTTTTTCAAATAACTCGCTTGTCATCCCAGACTTCTTATTCTTCTATTGGCTTTATAGGTCACAGGCAAGCTTTTACATTTTTGAAGCATCGTGGGTTTTTTAATTTGCCGATCACTAACAAATCGTTTTTTGCAGTGCCGCTAACATTAGCATAAACAAAAACAGTGATCCTTTCTTTTGGCAGTTTTCCGCCAATGCATTTTTCATTTTTGAACTTTAAAGTGTGGTCTGGTGTCAGCTTGAAGAAGAAACCTGTCTCGTCCCCATTGAAGATGTCTTCGTCTTTAAAATTTTTGCGGATTTCTTCCCACTCATTTTGAATCCGCGCACTGGTGATATTCAAATTGACGTCTTTGGCTCGCCCATCATTTTCCCAAAATTGATTTCATGATGTTTTTTAAAACGGTCTATCTATGCCGGGGAATATTCAAAATTTGCTATTCCCAACAATTCAGACAATTTTCCAGCTTTTACTTGGAGAATAGGTCCGCTTACCGGTAAATTGAGGGTTCTTGGTTGTTTAAACCAGTTCAATAAAGCAGCATCTACATCCTCGTGAGTAGGTTTCCTCATACGCTTCACACTTTTGCTTCATTCATTTTCTTTGATTTTATTTCGAGCCGTCCATATTGAACCCACCGATGAGTTTACTAAGTTGAAATGCTTGCACACTTCACTTTTCTTTACACCGCTTTCTAACATTTTCACCACTGCCAGTTTTTTTCTAAGGTTGTTGCTTTACGCTTAAGGCTTACCATTTCGTTTTCTAATAGATGAAACTCAAAACTGATTTGATGTCTTTGTTTCCATTTTGCTTGCAAGCTATTAAACAACCTCATTAGTCGGTAATTACCAGAAAACCCGCCTAATCTCTTAAACGGATGAAATCAGAATATCGTCAACATAATGACTTATTAAGCGAGGTTTGATGACTTATTATCCGAACTCATAAAACATAGAGTATATGAGCCTTGGGTTGGGACCAAGCCATTTTGACTTACTAACCGAGTTGACTTATTAACCGATGACTTACTAACCGAGTTCGACTATATATTTATGGTTATGCGCTCAATGTTCAGGGGGCCATGCATTTATACAACAATAAATTCGTTCATATATCGCTACGATGTGAATATCTTCAAGGATTTACATCAAGTTCCTAGGTAGAAATAATAGCATTGAATACTCGTATATCTTGTTTTTTCAGTTTGAGGTAAGGTTAATGACAGTATTATATCTCAATATCGTTTTCTTATCGGATTTTGATGCGGGGTTTCTTTCGCTTGAGGCTGGTTAGAACAAATATGGTCAGTTTAATACCCACCATATATAGAAGGGTATACCTTAATCTCGCAACTATATAAATTACGATGAGTCATGAAGATGGTTCGAGTAGATTACTACATGGAGCGCAGGGTGCAGCACACTAGCAACGAAAAGAGGGTTGACTTATAAATATTAGGCCCGGATCGGAAGAACACCAACCCCCAAAATAATGCTATATATGGTAGAAGAAAACAAACGTCAGCATATTGTGATATCAATGGAGAAAGTTAAGAAAGAATATCACCAAAATACTGTAACAAGCATTAAGTAGCTAGATGTACATTTCAAGGGCTATGCCCCCATCTTCAGTAGCACAAGATAAAACTAAATAAAATACCTGGTAACAAATTAGGAACTAACAAATGGGACCAACGAATTCAGAAAATTTTGGGAACATATAAAAAAAGATTTCTGGGGAATATTATGTATATATAAATGAAAAGGGCACGAGAATGGAACATTTTTTTTTTGTCTTACTAAGATTGATTTGAAAACATCATTCATTTCGTATCATCCGGTGAGATTACTTTTTACAATATTTGAAAATTGTTTTCGTATTTGGAAAAAATACAATGTGCATATAATTATGACGTTAAGCAGATGAATTCTTGATTTCGATTATATTGGTACAGTGCAGTGGTATGAACATCGATTTCTGATTTATCGGCGTCTCGAGACAAACTCTACTAGATTCCAAGAGACCAGCCCTTATTTTATCTATGTATCATATAAGTCAGGGGCTCAAATATCTACAGTTTTATCCATTGATATGAAACGGAATCGTAAAACGTTGTGGGGGCCCATAAATGGAGTAATGGGACCTTTCTTCAGTAGCTTTTTATTATTGTAAATAATAATTCGTTGAAAATCTTAAATGATATTGAATTGATTTTTATAGTTAAATTAATATACAATGAAAAGGAGAATTGTTGTAAAGATTTTATATATTAATCAATACAATTGAATAAATATCTCAAATTTTTAACGTGTTTTACTTTGCATTGTTAGATGATTTTATAATTTTTGTTCAAATAAATATTATTTATGTTTTTAAACATCTAATCTAATTTTAAAGACAAATTTTTATTCATATTTTGTGCGTGGCAGAAGAAATTAGTAACGAAATGTTTTTACTTTATTTAGAATTGCGTGTATATTAAAAATGTAGCATCATAAAAAATTATTGTGTAAAAGAAAATACAAATGGAAAATTTTTTATGTTATATGCTGTGGTATTAATATTATTCAATTCAATTGGATCTGCCAATTAAAATAATATCGGATAATTACCTTGATGATTTGAATCGCTAGAGGATTGGATATTTGCAATGTTTTAATACACAATATTTTATAGATAAAACAATATACAGATTGATAAAAATACATGGACTAATAATCCGAAAATTTTACCACCTTACAAATATTTCAAATTAAACTACCTTAAAATTGGTACCTTATATTCTGAAATTCAAGTGGAAAAAGTTTTATTAATCCCGAAATAGAACTTTAAATTTGTGTATGTATTTTTTTTTGCAATTCACGAGGTTCTATGCCTGCATTTTTTATTGTATAGCGTAGATTTTATAGTTATTGCGTCTGGTATACGATTATACTTTTTCAAGCGTAGAAATTGATATAAAAAGTGGGAGAGTCAGGAATTTTATTTTGGTTTGTTTTCAATCAGCCATTTTCCCTACTGTGTGTTTGTGAGGGCAGCTTGGTTGATTACACTCGGCCATATTGAAATGTGTAGTCGGTAATGTGCATGTGTGTGCGTATACCGACCTAAACGAAAAACGCCAGCTTCAATTAATTTGCGGAAAACCTAGATTGTTTTGTAATTGATTACTTAGTGAAAGTCACAGCGGGGATGAAGCAATTTCTAGATTATGGAATTATTTCTAAATGATTCTATGGCATACCCAATCGAAATAAATTAATTGCAAAGTACTTGTAAGAACCACAAAAAATATCTATGTTTTTGTATATAATTTGCATAGAAAAAATTCCAACATTCTCAACAATAATTCAACTAAATATATAAATACGTTTTTACAATTAAAAATTCGCAATTGGAGATATTTGGCCCATTTATTCTTGTTAATTGAAAATAAATATTGAATAAAATCCAAAGGCAAAGCTATTCAAATTCAGTCTATATACCGCGAGGCTCATGATTATAATGGATTCGAATTCGGTTTATATCACCGAGTTATTATTTTCTATTGATTTATTCAGCATCATCTGGTATAAACTATATCATCATTACAGGAAATAAACGAATGAAAGAGATATGGAATAAAAACGCAAAAATATACATTTTAATTAAAGGTATTATTTTCATTCAACAGTTAAAATTATAGTGTTAAAAATTATAGTATTAAAATATGGACTACCAGTTTTTTTTACGATTTTGTATGCACATATAGTTTTGGTAACATTAACTTTTCAAATAATAAAATAATAAAAATCAAATTTACGTGTCAGTTACGTGATATTCTCGAATATATTTATGTTTTTGAAATTCACAATAGTTATTACGTAGCACATATTTTTTGATTTTAATATATTCGTAAGTGTAGATTGTGTAGTTGTATATCAAAAAAAGCTGAAAGGCTAAAATTATTATATATATTTTTGGTGTAGATTGAGAGGTTTTGTGTCTATGTCCTTTCATCAATGTCTATTTGTATGTTGTCATTGTGTTGCATTGTTTATATGATATCAGCGATTTTACATATTGCGGCATTCATTACAGTGACATTTATGTCAGCTACAGCGCAATGGTAAAATATCACAATTTAATTGGTCCTGATGGCAACTACTAATTATTTGATAAAGCATATATGACCGCTTTTATCATACACCCGAGCGAGTTCCTGCATTCTCTATTCCCATATTGTATACATGCAGATGTTACGCATATACCAGTAAAATCACCAGTACAAATCTTCGCTCACAAAACCCACCAGAAAAAAACTTTAATATATGTTTATTTTCCCATTAAAAAAAAAGATCACTACGGTGTTAAATAATAGTACCCAAATACCGTAAACTCAAAGCTAGATGCGCATTTCGAAGGCCATGCCCCCATCTTCATCTAAGTATTTTATTTGGTTTTTATCTGTACTATTTCATAGTTATGAATTCAAGAACAATTGGCGGAATACTTGAATATTAAAGTCAAACTTCGGCGTCAAATATTTTTTCAGTTCATACTTTTTTGGGTACTTTATTGGGTTATTGGGCTACGATAGCAAAGATAGGTTTGCATTTTAGCAGGTCTTTTATATAAATATAAAATTTTCATTTACAAATCATATAAAAGATCACGAATGTTAGAAAAGCGACGAATTCAGTAAGCGTCGAATTGTCAGCGAAATTTTCAATCAAAATCGAAATATTAGCATTACGCTGTATACTGTTCGATCACTCTATATCGCGCAAACATTTATTTTTCTATATGTGGTTTATAATACGTAATGAAGGTAATAAAAAAATTATGTTCGACTGCGAAATAATTTTAATATCTATTGAAATATAAATAATGAAAGACTGACAAATGTAAAGTATACTCGTATGCAGATACATAAAATATTATTCCCATTAATTTTAATGGAATAGTAAAGCAAGGCGCCTGAAAAAATATTTTAATTAAAACTATAAACGTTTTTATAATTGTTATTTTATGTTTGACTGCAGGTATAAATTATATTTCAAATATTAATCTGTCGTAAAACAAAGTAATGCTATTAATAATAATAATTTACAATTATATAAAAAATAGTAAGGGCAATCTGAAATTTGTATCAAAAATCATCCACGATTATTTAACGAATTAAACAGTGCCATGCAGAAAGAATTATGTTAACGCGAAAAAGGATCTCAATGAATTTTATGTCATTTCGTATTATAATATAATGTTTTAATTCCTGATATATTATAACTGGTTCGGTTTTAATTAAACGCCTAAATAGTGTTTGAGTGTGACATCCAATTTCAACTGTTAATTGGACCGTACGTTCCTAATCATAGATTGTTTGGTAAAGTTTCTAATTTGGTACAAGTTTACACTGAATTCCTATAGAAAATACGAGCAAACCTCTGTTCCAATTATTATAGCTGCGGAAATATTACATTAACTTTATTTATTACTTTATACTCAACTGTATATTCATAAAAGTATATTTCAATATAGATTGAAATTTAATATTGGAATGATATAGCTACCGTTGTGAATATATCCCCATTTCATTGTTTATCCTAATCTCATTATATCAAAAATCAAAAAAAAAATTGTATTGATAATAAATTATATATGATGACTTTTTTTTTTAAAGAGTCCGCAATCCTAAAGATTGGTTGGAAACAGCACGCCATGCCGATCTATCCTGAGCTAATCCCTTCATCTCCCTATAGCTATTCATCTCAACGTCTTCAACTATCTGACTCACATACTCCAATCTAGGCCTACCTACCCCTCTCTTTCCCTCCACTCTACCTTCTATGATCAATTGCATAATCCCCCCATGCCTAAGAATATGCCCTACTAATCTGTCTCTCCTACGCTGTAACACTCTCCAAATACTTCTCTTCTCCCCTACTAACTCTAGTACAGCTTCATTTGTTACTTTATCTTCCCAACCAATCCTCATCATCCTCCTATAACACCACATTTCGAATGCTTGTAATCTACGCTTCTCTTCCTTTCCTATAGTCCACGCCTCACACCCGTACAGTGCTACACTCCAAACATATACCTTCAGTAATCTTTTTCTAATACCCAAGTCAATATTTGATCTTAAAATCTGTTCTTTTTCTACGAATGCCTTCCTACCCTGTGCTATCCTACACTTTATATCTACCTTGCTTCGATTATCTTTTGTGATTCTACTGCCTAAATAACAAAAATCTGACACTTCTTCGATTCTATTATCTCCTATTGTGATCCTCATTTTTCTACTGCATTCCTTTTTGTCACACCTCATCACTTTAGTTTCACCTATATTTATTTTCATGTTAAAATCCCTAGTCAATACTGCCTGCATACCATTCAATACCCTTTCTAAATTCTTTTCGCTTTCTTCCAATATAGCTATATCGTCGGCGAATCTCAACATATATATTTTCTCTCCCTGTACATTCACACCTACACTATACTCTTCTTTTACTTTGTTTATTGCATCTTCTATATATAGATTAAATAATAACGGTGAAAGTGTACATCCCTGCCGAACTCCCTTCCCTATTTTTGCTACCTCTTCTTCCCCCTCAATTCTAACTAAGGCAGTTTGGTGTTTATATAAATTAAAAATTATTCTCCTATCCTTATAATCTATACCCGTTTCTTTTAAAATTCTAAACATTATGTCCCAATCTACATTATCAAATGCCTTTTCTAAATCTACAAAAGCTATGCAAGTTACCTTTCCTACCCTCTTTCTTTTTTCTACTACCGTTCTTAGTGCTAGAATCGCCTCCCTCGTCCCTCTGTTTTTCCTAAAACCAAACTGATCTTCTCCTAGCCTTTCCTCTACTTTATTTTCTAATCTCCTATAAATAATCTTTAGCAATATCTTCGATGCATGTGATAGTAGACTAATGGTCCTATAGTTCTCACACAAATTAGCTCCTATTTTCTTCGGCATTGTTACTATTCTACTACGCTGAAAATCCTGTGGTGCTTCTCCCTTCTCATATATTTTACAAACTAACCTGTATAATCGCTCCTGCATTTTTTCCCCTGCGTGTTTTATTAATTCGGCTGGTATCATATCAATCCCCGCTGCTTTGTTATTCCGTAAATCATTTAATGCTCTATGAAACTCTGACCTAAGTATGCTAGGACCTAAGTCATCCTCATCTATCTGTTCCACACTTTCTAGCTCCTCCATGTCCTGCCTACCTTTATATAAATCTACAAGATACTCCTTCCATCTTCTAGCTTTTTCCTTATTTTCTGTGAGTTCCTTACCCTGCTTATCACATATAATGTTACCCTTTGGTTTTACTTTAGAAAAATGTGACTTAATTTTCCTGTAGCCCAAATCTACTTTACCTCTTCTCATATCCTCCTCAATATCCTCACAATTTCCTTTTATCCACTCTTCTTTCGCTAGCTTGCATTTCCTATTAATTATGATGACTTATTAATATCTAATTATACTAAATATATCAAATTTACTGGTATATTAAGTTCTTCGTACATTATTACCAGTATTTTAGTTTATTTAGATTTTAGATTATTATTATTATTAATATTTTAGTTTGACAGTACATATATGTTTTTTTCTTATACGACAATTTGGATAAATAGTGCTTCAAATTATATTTCAGCGAATATAAATGCAAACTTCAAGTATGTTGTTTTAAATTCCTGCATGTTATAAGGATTGAGTAAATCTGTTAAAGGTATAATATTCAGTGTTCATTAAATGAAGACGTGGTCTCATGTAAGCAAGGTGATATTAGCAAAATAGTGTTGGTTTATAAACTGTTAATAGTCCGATGCTAACAAGTAAACCACTTATGCTTAGGCCCATTAATGATTGCAATCGTCCATAAGATCAGGGCCGAATATACTACAATTTAAAATACACGAAAATTCGGTCGTTTATTATATGCATTTTCAACTGGAAATTGTTATTTTGTGGACGTTGTTTGATTATTTATAATTACGTGTTAATAAAAATCGATCAGTTTGAACCATCTTCATATAATACGTTTTCATTGCAATGTATACACCGTTTTATTGAAAATGGCAGGAAAGTGACAGAAATTCACGCATCATAAATCAAGACCTGTATAATGGCTTGACCAATACAGTACAGAGCAGTGATAGTCAAAACAGTATGGCGTCAGTCGTACGGCACATTGAATAGTGCTGTGGGTACGCTTGTGTATTATCAATAGAAAAACTAGGTGTGGCTGAGTACCTTGTACATATAAGTATGTAGTGATGTATATAAGTGCAGCCCTTATGCGCAGTAGTGGACGCTACTGGACCGCCACTTAAAAAAAAAACGATGTGTATATTCATTCGATATGCGATGTCGTTTAGGTAATAAAAATATATTCTTTTAAATTAAAAATATATGTACTATATTCTGATATATGATTACTTTTTGATTCTGTTATATGATTAAATATTATAACGCGAAATTTTATTTTGAATATTTTAACACATCGTAGTTTTAAAGATATCTTATTTATTAAATGGTTATTATGATTGTTGAAATTTTAAGTGATTGCGGATGAATCCGGTTCTGGTTTTTCTGTTTTATAAGAGATGCTAAACACGAACTAAAGTTCTGTGGTAATGTCAGCATGGTACGCGCTTGACACTGTCCCTGGTTAAACCATCCCAAGTTTTCACATCCTTGAGAGTTGATGCCAATTAACAAAGTTCATTAATAATAGTAAATGTAGAAGGATTCGTATATTATTACGCTATAGTTCTCAATGGACAAGTTGAAATTTTAGTTGTAATGAACTTGTATAGTATCTTTGTTTGCTGCTTAATGTTTAGAAAATAGTGGTATTGATATAATGACCAAAGGCGTATAGTTGGTGCATATATGATTGATGTAAAGAATTTAAAAAATTAAATATTTGACAAAAAATAATGAGGTGAATCAAAGGGTGGTATTTAAATTTTGCATATCTAGGTAGAGATATTCAAAATTCATAAAAAAAATTTGTACGTTTTAAAATCGGTGGATATAAATGTTGCGAGGTCCTTTAAATATTTAATTGTTGTGTAGATTAAAAAAAGCTTGAAATAGACTATGAAAAGAACAATTAAGATATATCTATATTCTATAATATAACTCTAGCTATATGGTATAGATTGATGGATATTTAAAAAGTTTTATCTCATATTTGTCGCAAATTTAGATTGCGTATGGTGTACTTAATTTTGTTTAAGATTTTTATAAACAAATAATTTCGTTCAAAAATTCATTTTGTAAACAGATTGTTATAAACACATAATTTTAATTAATCTTGTTTCAGTATTGAACAACTTATCTTTCATCATCTAGACCGTCCACAATAAAATGTCTGCAGATGGCATAAATACATATTAGAAAGTTGCATTTGAAAGACAGACCTGAGACCATGCTCATAGTACTCGTATTAGATTTGCAACAACTGATCTCGAAATTGTGAAAAATCTTAACTAAAATGGTTAAATTGATTAAAAATGATGCAAAATGCAAAATGATTAAATTCTTGAAAGTGAATTCCACTCTTCTATCTTCCATTGATATATTTTCCAAAACTTTTTCGTTAAAATTGTAAATATCTCGCACCACAATTTTTATTAATACTCATCATCGCCAACGCGTTAAAACGATCATTACCCATAGCATTTCGCAAAAAAGTCTTGATTCTTTTAAGTGTTGAAAAACAACACTCTGATTCAGCAGTGGTCATCGGGGTTGTTAAAATAATTTTAAGTATTTTTATAGTTTCCGGGAAAGTTTCACTGAGATTATTTTGTAGCAATAACGAAAGAAAATTTGTGGCTCCAATTATTTGATAAAAATCCGGACGTGAGTAATTTTGTTTTTAATCTGGTTTTATTCAAAAATTAATATGCATGACACACGGTTTCCAAAAGGTCCACTGGAAATTGTTTAGAAAGTGTTGGCAACGATTTCGTGTTAAATAACTCAGCGGGTTGTAGATGACCACGATATCAGAATCTGACCTTCAACTGTGTTATAATTTTTTTTTGGAAATGTCTCTTGTAAATCTCCGGATTTGAGCACTCCTTGCGCAGGTTTGCGATAAATTTAAATCAGGTAATGGCCCACCTAATTCTTTAATTTTTACTTTGTCCACAAGAGAAAGTCTACAAAACTCTATTTTCAATAAAGAACTAACACTATTCATTTTTATTAAATTATTTCTATTAAATACATTCTTGGAGAAACACGTGACAAAAACATACATACGTAACTACAGAACAAATGCTACTGTCTAATCTGGCTATTCTATATCAATTTATATACATATATATATATATACTCTCTGTATATACATATACTACTCTCTGTTCTCTCTGTACTTCTCTAGGACGTTAAAGAAGCGCGACATCCAATAGATCGGTCGCCTGCACTCTATAATACACTCATCTCATTGCATATGTACTGCATATATGTATTTAACTTGTACTGCCATTGGATAGCCGCTCGAAATGTGTGACACATATTAGACGATGAAGCAATGAGCGAACCGAAGAAACAGAAGATATACTACATACGGTCGCTCTCACCTATTGCTTACTGTGTGGCTGGGTGGCGCTGGACACCCAGCGGCACCAAATTAGCGATATATCCATACCACGCGAACGATAGATATAGATAGATACAGCATCGGTCGCTGCTCTGACTTGCAACGGATACCACAACGAACGCCACAACGAACGTTGTGTTGATTGTTATCGCGGCGCAAGCTTTATCTTTTAGGAAAAATAATGCCGAGATAAAATATCGCAATACAATTATATATCTACGGTGATGCGCTCAATGTTCAGGAGGGGCGCGCGGCCCTGCAGCCTGCATAAGGAACCGCCACTGCAAAATACACACGCAAGCTTAAAACGGCTATGAAACATATAATTCAATTGTATTTCAAAACATATATAAAATTGAATAGTTTGTTAATGGATTCGATTTAAAGGTGAATCAAGAGAATTATGAATACTGTCGTATAAGATGGTTTGCTAAAATTAGTAAATGCGTAAGAATAAAGTATAAAACAAATTAATTTTTCCAAAAAGAAACGAATAATATAAATGAGATTATAATTACTAAGATTATTTTGGTGCTGTTATTTAAAGATAGCAATTATATATATATACTTCATATAACTTAATAATCATTTGTGTTAATAAATTACGTGTTTAAAATTTAATTCGAAAGAAGGTATTGAAACTTCTAATCGCTATCCAGACTTTGTTATCTTTTCGTAATTATTTGAGTAATAAGCTTTAGCCACCTGTTTTTTTTCTTACATGACCTAGTTCTTTTATATGTCTGGTGGACAATGCGAACTGTACATGGAATAGAGGAAAGCACTTTTCTCCGGTCTCTGCGGCCGCACTCAGGGCTAAAGAATACAAATTACCCGAGTAAGCCAGCTTATAAGATAACGAGTGTACTCGCCCATTAACAAATGACCTGTTTGTGGGACATTAAAATTTGGTTTTTTATTCTAAGCGTTACAACTTTAAACCCAGACTTGGATTATATAAGCGAGAGTGAACATTTGTAAGCTGGCGTATTTTCGCAACCGATCATTTTTTTCTATTCATTAAGCTTTCTGCTTGCGAAGATTCATATAAGATATTATCCTCACAATCTCATTGGCAAAAAAGCCCATACCATGTAATAAAAATTACGACGTCTGTTCTTCAAACATAATATTTGGTAAACCCAAGTATACAAGTTGCATTATATTATATTGAGTAGTATATTTACTGCATAGCATATACTTGGCGGATTTCCTATTCCATCCGCACTATATTTTGCATTTCCCCTAAAGACATATCTACTGCAGCGAAAGCAAGAACATCATCACAAGTTGCCAACGTTGGGACGGTTCCTGGAGAAGGAATGTGGTCTAGTCTAGAGAATACACACCACAGAACACCGACGACTATAGAGAGACGATCTGAAGCCTGAAATATGTAAAACCATCGCCGGCGACGAAGACTGCGGCGTCGCTGCGTCTGCACCATCCGATGTGGTCCTAGCTTGCACTAGATTCATCGTACGCGATGAGCGAACTAACCGACGCACCCGATGAATATTAATTTGCACCGATATTTGCATCGTATTGTATAGGCTATAATCCTGCCATTAATACAAGGATAACACAGAAATGTATATAGGCTAATTTGTTAAAGATATATTTATTTTTCGATGAAAAGATTATAATATTTATAATCCTAGATCGTAGTGTTTTTTTTTAAATTTCAATTATCGATTGTTACACGTTTTTTAGCGTTAGTACAAGCATTTTTAAACGGTTCATTCTTATATTTATTATTCTGTAGAGTTATCTTTTTATATAGTTTTTCTGTACACGTGATGTTTTATTTAATCTTAAAAATAGCGGTATATTCCAAACCAAACATTCTTATTCAATACTCCACGGAGTATTTAAGTTCTATTGAATATTGTAACATTATCTGGTGTCCATACTATCAATGTCATAAAGATCAATTGATGGGTTTGGTGCAAAAACCGGTCAGCTCCATTTTTGGGCGAAATTGACTTTTCGTGTGGTATTTAATGTACTTAGCATTGGGCATCTTTTGGTGCAAAAAAATGGGCAGCTCTGTGGTATATAATGGGAAATATTGCTAAGAATGGAGTGACCATGTGACCGATCTATCGGTTTAATAGAAAAGGAGAAAAGAAACAAAGAATTAGTGTATACGCCTAACCTAATGGTTGGATCGATTTGGTAAAGAAGACATCTCGAAAATTTACAGTAGTTGTGGTGAATCAAGACATTATACTAAATTTCGCCGAACATATCAAAAGGATTTTTAAACAGACCGTTACAAACAATGCAAAGGAAAAGTTTTCCATATCTAAATATCGTGTTTTCAAGTAGAATGTAGTAAAATGCAGTATTACCATAGGGTTTTCCGAATTTTCATTCAAGAAATCACCAGCTACATATTCAATGCCAACGGAAAAAACTTTACAAAAACTACCCCATACCCATCAAGCAGAAAAAACTTGAAAACGTCCGTTCTTTGGCTGAAAAGTATGTGCCTAAAAATGATCAATTGTATTACGATCTTGTGTATAATGCTGTGGGACCAGAAATACCTCAAGAAAATCTGGATAGCGAGGACGAAGATGTTGAGGTAGAAATGTATTCACATTGTACAAGTAATTTTGTATGTTTGATAGTTAATAAAACTGAAATTTGCTACATAATTCTATACATTTTTATTTTGGCGCAAAAAACAGACTAAATTATTTTCTCCAGTTTTTTCAGTAGTTATACTTGGCAAAACAGGTTTTTGTCAATACTGTAAAATTGATAAAAATGGAGCTAACCGGTTTTTGCACCAAGCCCTTCAAATGGAATTACTCCAAACGAAAATAATAAATTACTTGCTGTATAAAATATAAATTGAATATTAACAGGTCTGAATACGCATATGATGAAAGATTAAATTTATTAAAAATTGAATTATTAAAAGACTTTTACAAATTTAAATTACGGATGTAATATTCTTCATAATAATATCGATAGCACCGAAATACTATCGCCGTTAAATTTTAATTGCCTCTCACTATCAAACGCGTCATAATATTTGTTTCAACACACCTGCCAGTAGGATAGACATTGTTAAATTCAGACCGATGAACCGAATAATGAATTGTCTCAATCAATTACCATCACAAATCGATATATTCAATATACCTAATTTAAGAGTTTTTAAGCACACGTGCAAACACAATATCCAACAACATATAATTTTTTTTAATTATATAAACATCTATATAGTATATCAATCACTATTCGTGCCGAAGGTATTTTATTTCGTTTTTATCTTGTGCTACTGAAGATGGGGGCATAGCCTTCGAAATGTACATCTAGCTACTTAACGTTTGTTACGGTATTTGGGTGATATTCGATATTATATATTATATATTACCATTAAATTTTTAACTTATATTGTTACCCATTTTACAGAAGACTGTAAAATCTACCATTTCGATTTAAATATGTAATGGTTGATGGTGAATAGCATTTAAAGCTATATACCATGTGGCAAACAAAAAGAATCTGTAATGTACTAGGACGAATAAATAAATAAATAAATATTTCGGATCTATTTCGTAAAACGCGTAAGCCTATTTTGGCTATATAATTATGACTTGTAAAATTTTGATTACTCTGTATAAATAGGAAATTTGACTATATGTAGCTTATTCATGCTTATGCATGTACTGCTAAATTGGACGAGGGAAACGTTTCTAAGTAATTATCAGCTATTATGAACGGCAGCCGTTCAGTATCTCTACATCTGACAATGCATCTAATTTTGCATAAGAAATTTATTTGGTTGTCTAATTGCGATAATAACACTTGGCTTTAGTTAAGCTGCGCTATAATCGGAAATTGTATTCATAATGCATGATTTTTGCGATATGGAATAAATAGCAATAATATATATTATCTAATGTCGTTAATTACTTAAATTTTCCATAGTTAAAAATTTATATAAAGACAAACTACATTTTTTTGGAATCCAATTTGAACTATTATTAGATTTTATTTAGTTTTTATCTTGTGCTACTGAAGATGGGGGGCATAGCCTTCGAAATGTACATCTAGCTACTTAATGCTTTAAGTTACGGTATTTGGGTGATATACTATACTAATATTATTATATTGATTTTCCACTTGGTTTCTGACCGAAAAGTTAACAGCAGGATTCATTAAGCATTGCATTTTTTCGGTATTAAATTCGGAAGCAATTTGTTGATTTGTGGCGAACAGAATGGTCATTACCGTCGAAGCAAGTTTTTATATGTGTTGGTGCAAAGGTTGGTTACGATAGTTTAGTGTACTGCTTTAGTTTGTGACTTTCCTTGATCAATCAATTGTTTGCTGTCCGTTTGAGCAATCAAAGCGACCAAACAAACGTTACGTTGATGTTAGAAGATCATTAAATAACGATATACTGCCAACGCAATAAATGACCTGCACAGCACAGACTCGGCAAGAATAGAAAATAAGATTTAAAGAAAGAACCTGCTCTGGGTGATTGTTGTGGTTGACTTTCATCTTTAAAAAAATGTTTATATGGAAAGACAAGCAGATATATATCGCTTGTAAAAAAAGAAGTAATAATCGAAATTTGGACTTTAAACATTGATTTGAATCAAAACAAAGTTTTCAAGACGATTTTGCAACTAATCCATTATTTTTCGTTAGATTAAATAAATAAGCATATATTGGCACTGCAGGGTAAAAAATCTACAAACATTTGTTTTATTACACACATATAAATTTGTTGCTAAGAAAATCGAAAAAATGGAAGCAAAATTAACTTATAATTACGATATATTTCTCTTGTTAAAAGACATCTATTTCTTGAAGAAACCAAAAATTCTAAATCCAAATTGGGTCGAAGTACTACAAAGTTGGGTTGACTAATACGTTGACAATATGGCCAGAACCTGCTCATAAAAGTGCACATAAAATCCATTTTTTACGTCATCATGCTCTTTCACTTGTATATAATATCACCCAATTTAATACCCCAATTTAAAATATTAAATTGCAATTTAAAAGTCCTTTTTATATTTGTTTAAACTGTTTAATATGGTTTAAAACAATTAATACGCAGTCATTTTGACGGAAATAGTAAATTGATTTTTTAAAAATTGATCAGATCAATGAATTGCATCTAACAAAGATACACCGAATGACTTAAAGAAAGATTCGACGTTAAAGAGATTCCCTAGTAATAATATTTTGATGCAATATATTAAATATATTCTTGGAGAAACACGTGGCAAAATCGTACATACACAGAACAAATGATACTGTCTAATCTGGTTATTCTATATCAAATTATATACATATATATATATATACTCTCTGTATGTATATATATACTACTCTCTGTTCTCTCTGAACTTCTCTAAGCCGTTAAAGAAGCGCGACATCTAATAGATGATATACGACATCGGTCGCCTGCACTCTATGATGCACTCATCTCATTGCATATGTACTGTATATATGTATTTAACTTGTACTAGCATTGGATACCCGCTGGGAATCAGTGACACATATTAGACGATGAAGCAAGGCGCGAACCGAAGAAATAGAAGATATGCGGCATACGGTCGCTCTCACCGATTGCTTGCAATAGAGTGAGATGAGTGTATATTCATTTAACCTGTACTGGGTGGCGCTGATCACGCAGCGGCACCAAATTACCGATATATCTATACCATGCGAACTATAGATACAGACAGATACATCATCGATACTGTGACTTGCAACGGATACCACAACGAACGCCACACCGAACGAACGCCACAACGAACGTTATATTGATTGTTATTACGGCGCAAGCTTTATCTTTTAAGAAAAATAATGCCGAGATAAAATATCGCAATACAATTATATATCTACGGTGATGCGCTCAATGTTTAGGAAGGGCGCGCGGCCCTGTGGCCTGCATAAGGAACCGCCAATGTAGGTCCAAGTTCAACGAGTTTGCGTTTATGCATAGTTTCAATTGCAGAAGATTATTGATGATTTTGGAAAGGACACTGATGTAAATGTTCCTTTTATATGCATTTGCGCGAATATTTAGTTCCTGAGTATTTTAGTAGGTCGACTTTGCAGACAAAACAAGTGTTGCACAATATCCATGGTCGGATGAACAACCGTCGTCTAGTTTTAAAGATTATTGCTGCAGAGCGAATAACAGACTAGAAGCTATAGAATTATTTATAGACCAAGGGCTGTGCTATGTAACAAATTGACAAAGTTTTCAACAAAAGCTTTGGGAAACGAAATGATAAGGTCGGGAATGGAAGTGGTTGAGGGCGGCGCTACGGATGCTAAAGAACTTAAATTCAAACTTAGTTTTGTACCAGAAGATTTTTAAATAATGATCTTTACTACATGCCGAACACAATGTATTGTGCACAACGGATATTTTGTTAGGAAATATGTCGTTAAATCAAAAAAAACGACCTGTACATGAATCACAGTAAATTGGAAGTATAATTGATGTATGAGCAACTGGATGTAGCTCTAATACAAATAATATGTTATATAGGTCACATTCATCATTCGCACATGTCCATATAAGTTATAAGTTACGTTTGATTGATTGTTCGAACAGAGCTGGTCAATGTTTCATACGTGTTTCTGATTCGTTCGCTGTTCGCGCCGATCCGAGCTCAATATTACCCGAATTGTGCGAGGTAATGCATTTTCCATGGATTTATTTCACATGGGCGCCAGTGCACGATATGTTCAACGTTCTTCTTCCGCCATTTCGCTATAACAAATTGTTTGCACTTCGGTAAAGAGTATAAAAGTATCTTGGGTAATAAATTCAATGGGCGCAAATTATAAAACACGCCAAAACCTTATCTAAATCGTAAAATATGTGGGACAACGATAAATCAAAGCGAAAATACTCTTCGTATCTATATAGCCAGACGTATCCACCAAATAAAATCCAATTTTGCCCGACACTCCAAGGGAATCAACCCGCATAGAGTTATAGCAGTTTTAATCTAGACCGAAGTGTCTAAGCATTTCGTATACTGACCGTTTAAGATGGCTCGTTGTTTTTTTTCTTTCTTTCAATTAACGCAGCTTAAGTATTTCTGGTAATTTACACATATTGCTTATAAACGTTTTGTACGTATGTAGACTACTTTGATTTTGAATCAATAATCAATAAAGTATAAAAACGTTAGGAAATCGATTTAACAGAAGATTTATTACGACCTTTGGTAGGCGGTGTGTAAGGAATGAAGAGTGATTTAATGCAAGTATCAAACAATCGGTGAAACCGTACCATTTTGATGATGCGTGATAAATATCAGAGCAACAAATTCAAGAAAAGTATGCAGACAAAACATCGTCCAGTATATATTAATACACATAAAGCGCAACTTTTATAAAAGCGTATCTTTACAATATCGTCGTGCACACTTGAGAATGCATAGCTTTGTGAGATTTGAAGCAAAGTCTGATTTCAATTCAGATTGAAACTGTCCCATTTTCCAACTCTTGCCATTTGTATCTTACATTCCGATCTTGAACTTACTGAAGCTGTATACCTGCGAATGAATAATATTTGTACATTGTCTGAACTGAAAACTGTAAAAATTGTAAAAATTGCTTCTTCGCTACTAAGTATAAAATCATCATTTTTATTGAATTGAAGATTTAGATTGTTTTGAAACCCGATGTTGGTAAGACTATATATTTAATGTCATTTCTTATGTCCGCAACTTTAGTTTATATAATAATAATCTTCCAATGCTTTTTAAGAGAAATAGCTATGAAGAATATGTTTACATTCTGCTTGCATTGACAGGATCGCACGTGAGGTCGATTAATCAAATATGAATAGAAGATGTCAAGTTCGAAACTTGGCCGGCAAGTTTTTTGGTTCTACCCTTTTCACAACGTTGTAGTTTCGCTATAGAGGGCGTCGCCATCGCGATATTATGAAGTGCCTCCGTCTCGCCTAAAAGAAAAATTATTCCACCCAGTTAAAAATCCATTAACGTTTTGCGCCCATCATCGTGCTCCTAAGAGAAAAGGAATTGTCCTCCAATGTATAAAGTATATGCACCTACTTATAAAAATACTGAACACTTCAAGCCATTGCTCGTAACTTCAATGAGTTTCAGTCGTTTTTTAGCCAAGACTTTCGAGCAATAGCCTCAGGGACATAGCTGTGCTATTATGACGATGAACTTTATATACGGGCAAGCTTCAACTTCAATTGTACAGTTGATAATCTTGTTAGTCAAATATTTCATCACCGAATGAAATTATCTTACCAAAAATACATATTTCTTTTGTAGAAGGCTTTTATAGAAGACTTGGCATAATTTTTACTGTAAAATGGTCTTGCGAGCTAGTAAAAGTTAATAAAAATTAAAAGCTATAATATCATTTTTGAAAGTTTATAAAAAGTGACGATATTCGAGAAGTCCTGAAGATAATTTGAAGCTTTCAAGGATTGAAACTTTACAAGTCAACTCAAATATCTATTATTTAGTTAGTTTACATTAGATCAGAGTTTGCTGCCACTTTATCTGTACTGTTTTATCTGTAAGGACCTAACTTTGATGAATCAAGAGTAAATCAGATTATTCTATTCGTCAAAAACTATATCATATACCATAAGATCAACTAACATAACAACGAGAACTATAAACTATTACAAATACAATGGATTTTTATGAAAATATAAATCAAGAGTTTGCCTGATGAAAAAATTGAAAAATATTTCGAAACGTTGCTCAAGAAGAAGCTGTTTTATTTGAATGTCCGAAATCACCCAAGAAAATATTCACATTAATTAATTAACGGACAAGAACTATAAACTATTACAAATACAGTGGATTTTTATGAAAATATAGATCATGAGTTTGGCTGATGAAGAAATTGAAAAATATTTCGAAACGTTGCTCAAGAAGAATCTGTTTTATTTGAATGTTCGAAATCACTTCAGAAAATATTCACATTAATTAATTAACGGACAAGAACTATAAACTATTACAAATACAATGGATTTTTATGAAGATATAGATCAAGAGTTTGCCTGATGAAGAAATTGAAAAATATTTCGAAACCTTGCTCGAAAAGATGTTGTTTTATTTGAATGTCCGAATTCACCCGAGAAAATACTCACATTAATTAATTAACGGACGAGAACTATAAACTATTACAAATACAATGGATTTTTATGAAAATATAGATCATGAGTTTGGCTGATGAAGAAATTGAAAAATATTTCGAAACGTTGCTCAAAAAGAAGCTGTTTTATTTGAATGTTCGAAATCACTTCAGAAAATATTCACATTAATTAATTAACGGACAAGAACTATAAACTATTACAAATACAGTGGATTTTTATGAAGATATAGATCAAGAGTTTGCCTGATGAAGAAAGTGAAAAATATTTCGAAACCTTGCTCGAAAAGAAGTTGTTTTATTTGAATGTCCGAATTCACCCGAGAAAATACTCACATTAATTAATTACAGACGAGAACTATAAACTATTACAAATACAATGGATTTTTATGAAGATATAGATCATGAGTTTGCCTGATGAAAAAATTGAAAAATATTTCGAAACGTTGCTCAAGAAGAAGCTGTTTTATTTGAATGTCCGAAATCACCTAAGAAAATATTCACATTAACATAACAACATTTTCATTATTAATGAATTAACTTAAATTATTAATGAATTTGCATTGTTATTGTTTTCAGTCTTTTCAAGTGCAGATTTATGGTTGCTAGTTGTTGTAAAAATTCAAATAGTAAATTTATTATTTCTCTAAGAGTGTTTTAAATATATTATTTTGACATTTTTCAAAATAGAGGGGCGTTAGTGCGATCAATTCCTTTTTATCGGTGGTTTAAGAGCAGGTTACAAATGTACTAATAAACTGAACAAACTGAATGTAACTGAATTTGTATGAAAATTTGTAACATGTAGTATGTAACTAGATACCCCAAGTGCTGAAGAAGAACTTCAAAGGAATCATGTAAACATGCTAAAGAGAATATTAAATGTAAAAACCAACCAACATATCTTCTGTATCTTGCATCGTGCAAATATTATATAAATGCAACCGTCTATTAGTGACTAATTCAATTGTAAACTTCTAAGACATGTTCTAAAATATTATGGTATATTGAATATACTTTAAGTTATAATGGTTACGAGTAAAACTATATACCGAAATTATTTCTGCAATATTATATTAAAAAGAGTGACATTTTTATTTGTTTGCTTCTAATATTATTGAATATATGGATATAGTTATACTCGTATATAATATTATACATATCTTTTTAAATTGGAAATTGTATTGAGAAAGGAGATCCTAAGGAAACCTTGAATCATTTGGATGGCAGCCAAGCAACAGCTGGAGCTGTTCCATTTATTTTGCAGAATCATAAACCACAGAACAAACAGCTTGCGATATAGCATCCAAAGGAAAGGACTGTAAATTATTAAATAATTCATAGGGAAGGACTAATGCAGATTTTTGACATGAGAAATAATAAAAAACTGAAGATAAATCAGTGATGAAATGATTGCTATTAGAACTTAAATTAAGACGTGCGTCTTATAGCAACATGACGGGTGTTCTTTTTACATACTTTTCGAGAATATCTACATGAGAAACTAAAAGTGAGATTGCAGTAATAAAAACTCAAATATAAATTTACGAATATGCAAAATAAAAAATGCACGAACAGTATGAAAATATCAAGATAAAGAAGCTAAATAAGAAAAATAATTGCTACTGAATGGTGTTAAATTAAATAATAATATATTATGGTTATAGAAATAAAACAATTCATTCTCAAATTGTTTCATTATACAACGAAACTATTTTTATACAAAAAATATTTTAAATTATGCACATATTCATTATGGCATTTAGTAATGTCGCCCCATAAATTTATGCGTTCTTAATTATGTAGAAACATTTTTAATTTAAGAGAGGTTAGGAATATATAGGGGATGTGCACCCTTGTTGGTAATCTTGTGGAAGAGAATACATATTTCATAATTAAGCCGCTTTTTCTGGCGAGTTTTATCTTTATTCACAACAGGCTAAGTTTTATGATTACGCAACTATAAAATACGTTACGAATATAAGTAATTAGAAATATTACGAGATGTAGTCCAAAATTTTAAATAATTTAAGAAGCACACTACTTTCAAAAATATATAAGCGGGTGTTTTATGGAAAAGGTAAAATATTCTATTTTGCGAAATGAAATATTTATTTATTTGAATTGAGTGTAAAGTGTGATGCTTCCTAGAAAATATTTTATATCAAATAAAATTTCAGAAATGTTGCTCGGTTGAACTCAAGTATATTTCGATTTATGGCGCGCGGATTCAAAGTGCTTCTGTGAAGAAAAATGGTTAACAAAATGCACCGGAGCGTATAATGAGTCGCGTGTATAGTACTGAGAGGACCGGAACTTTTTTATAAGCATATAGATTGGTAAAAAATTATATTTGCGATCAGTGAGTCGTGGCAAATAAACCACCGCCAACGCCACAGAAGCAGAACGATAGAAAAGCTGCAGGACCGTCAACGCTTATTACACAAATAGAAGTACAGTCACTATGGATTGAGAACTTGGATAGAATAAAATCACGTTATGCCAATTGACGAGATTGTCAAATTTAATCATTACTGTGTAATGGTATCAAATTCTTACGAATAGTTAGAATCCGATATCTCAATTCGATATAACTCTTGCTTGAAGATTTCATAAAATAATTTAAAAAATGCAAATTAGTTTTGCTGCTGCAGGTGATGGCTTACCATTCGAAATATACTTATAGTTTTTTGACGATATTCAAAAAGTGAAGGAAATTGTAATACAAAATAAATATGAATGATGGTTTTTAATTTTTTAGATCTATGATTTTAAAGTTTTCCAGATAAAGCAGTGAAATTCTTAAAAAATAAATTAAAATCACATAATAATTGAAGGCTTCAGAGGATGGAAGTTACAAATAGTCAATTTGTAGTAAAATTTTCCAGAAGAAGCATTGAAATGCTTAAAAAAGAAATAAAAATCACATAATAATTGAAGGCCTCAGAGGATGAAGGTTACAACTAGTCAATTTGTAGTAAAATTTTCCAGAACAAGCATTGAAATGCTTAAAAAAGAAATAAAAATCACATAATGATTGAAGGCTTCAGAGGATGAAGGTTACAACTAGTCAATTTGTAGTAAAATTTTCCAGAAGAAGCATTGAAATGCTTAAAAAAGAAATAAAAATCACATAATAATTGAAGGCTTCAGAGGATGAAGGTTACAACTAGTCAATTTGTAGTAAAATTTTCCAGAAGAAGCATTGAAATGCTTAAAAAAGAAATAAAAATCACATAATAATTGAATGCTTCAGAGGATGAAGGTTACAACTAGTCAATTTGTAGTAAAATTTTCCAGAAAAAGCATTGAAATGCTTAAAAAATAAATAAAAAGCACATAATAATTGAAGGCTTCAGAGGATGAAGCTTACAACTAGTCAATTTGTAGTAAAATTTTCCAGAAGAAGCATTGAAATGCTTAAAAAATAAATAAAAATCACATAATAATTGAAGGCTTCAGAGGATGAAGGTTACAACTAGTCAATTTGTAGTAAAATTTTCCAGAAGAAGCATTGAAATGCTTAAAAAATAAATAAAAATCACATAATAATTGGAGGCCTCAGAGGATGAAGGTTACAACTAGTCAATTTGTAGTAAAATATTCCAGAAGAAGCATTGAAATGCTTAAAAAATAAATAAAAATCACATAATAATTGAAGGCATCAGAGGATGGAAGTTACAAATAGTCAATTTGAAGTAAAATTTTCCAGAAGAAGCATTTAAATGCTTAAAAAATAAATAAAAATCACATAATAATTGAAGGCTTCAGAGGATGAAGGTTACAACTAGTCAATTTGTAGTAAAATTTTCCAGAAGAAGCATTGAAATGCTTAAAAAATAAATAAAAATCACATAATAATTGGAGGCCTCAGAGGATGGAAGTTACAAATAATCAATTTGTAGTAAATTTGGTTTAAATTTATTCACCTTGCATTTTTTGTCAAATAACGATGAACACCGCCAGTATATATATATTTTATTCTTCATGATATCGAAATTTTTCTTTTGTTGTGTAAATCTTAATTTCAAAATTGGATCTCACTCTTTCATACTATATTTCCTATTGATATCCTTGCTAGTGACGTGTAGATTCATCTATGCGTGTCTTAAAATCACTCATACACATTGAAGAACACGGACGCACAGAGATGAGTGTAGTAGGCCTTTCCCGCTTCAGTTTGCAGTTTCTGCATTTTCCGCGTGATATCGCCCATGTAGAATACAGATGGCCCAATCCCACAACTTTTCCTATTAAGTGCGACTCGTGTTCTCACATACAGACACCCGTATTTGCATTATTGAATTCTTATAGTCGTGCCCAATTTTTTAAATTATTTGTGTTAGAGCAGTATATAGAGTTGCATCTGGTATTGCAGAATGGACATTATGCTACTGTTCCGACAATCGAGTTAAGTTGTTGCCTCTTCCTTTCTTTTATTGAATTTGACATCACTTTCCACGAGTTACCGGGTAAATTGGACAAACATAAACTAGCGAAAGAAATGTGCCGTAGATGCAGGGATACAAGTGGATTTACTAAAATTCAAAATATTGTTGGTGAAGGAAAAAACTTGGTTCCTTCATAATCGACTTGATTTATTTAGTTAGTTAGATAGTCGTCAATCCTAAGGTTTGGTTGGAAACAGCACGCCATCTGTCGATCTATCCTCAGCTAATTCCTTCATTTCCCTTTTCTTTTCATCTAACTTCTTCCACTATCTGACCCACATACTCCAATTTTGGCCTACCTTCCTCTTTCTTTCCCTCTACTCTACATAATTAATTGCAAAGAAAACCCGTGTCTAAGAATGTTACCTACTAGTCTACATCTCCTAAGCTATAATAACAATATAACACATATATATTTTACTGTAAGTGACGAATAAGAAAATAATGAAGATTTTCAAATATAATTGGTGTATGTAATAAGGTTATCAATATTTCCCGTATAGAAGATGACTTTATAATAAAGCATATTTTTCTATCGGAATCCGAATATCGAATTTTGTATATTATTTATAATTATATATTTTTTTAATCTGCATCACGCATAAATTTCCATTTTCTTTTGTTATCGAGTTAACATTTTCTTGAAATTTGAGAAAATGTAGAAAATTATAGTTCATAAGAGTTTCATAATAGCCTTATCTTTAACAAGTGTATAAAATTTGATGATTTTAATGGACTATTTGACAGTGTGCTGCAAATACACACACACTCAGTACTTTTGATAAGCACGCTCGCGAATAATGGTGACAATTAACATAGTCTACCTCTACGCCTACCACCAGTGTTTTAATGTCGAGTTCGGTTATTAGAACCAGTGCAGTTCCTAATTTCCAACGGTATGGTTAACAATTTTTCACGAATAGGTCCGGAGCTGTGTGCGCATGTATTGGACCAATGATCAATTGTCATCTGCTACCGTAATCGTACTACGAATATTTAAACGAGATTAACCGAATGATCGTTGCATTTGCAAGAATAATACAATTCGAAAAAGTAGAACTTTGCAATAAAACGCAGCTACAGTACAGCACAGCACAAACAAACGTACAACTGTCATTAAACGGTTTCGTTGTTTTAATTGCAGATTTTCATTTGATAACTTGCGAAATAACATCGACATCAACAACTTCAGCTGAAACAATACAAAAGCCAGCCACAAACATAGCACCAGAGTTAGCTTCGGCCTTGTATCTTATAAATTTCATTCCTCTTAAAACGTTTTGACTGATAATTGTTCATTATTATTTTCTATATGATTGAGCGCTTTCGCAAATACATCAATTAATTGAACTATTCCTAGAAAATTTCCTTACAAAAGGAATTTCAACGATCCAACGTTTTGGTGTCACCATTAAAATCATTCATAACTGGGTATGTGTATCAAACCATAAGCGCATTTTGTAGTTGTTCTAGAAATTATTTGAAACAATTATTGAATGGATGAACCATACCAATGAAGCAAAACAACTCTTGCGTGTATTATCTAGTCTGCATATCAACATACCTCATAATGTTAACTATGCGATTGCGAATAAACAAAACACACATTCGTAGAAGAATCTAATCGAAGAGTAGTTATATACTTACACCGAGTGTTTTCGCGGAAAAGAGAAATATCCAACATTTAAACATTTACCAAAAATTAATTCCCTTACATAATTATCATCCTTCACTTGGAAATCTAATAAAAATATAAGTTAAACAGTCCGCAATCCTAAAGATTGGTTGGAAACAGCACGCCATGCCGATCTATCCTGAGCTAATCCCTTCATCTCTCTATAGCTATTCATCTCAACGTCTTCAGCTATCTGACTCACATACTCCAATCTAGGCCTACCTACCCCTCTCTTTCCCTCCACTCTACCTTCTATGATCAATTGCATAATCCCCCCATGCCTAAGAATATGCCCTACTAATCTGTCTCTCCTACGCTGTAACACTCTCCAGATACTTCTCTTCTCCCCTACTAACTCTAGTACAGCTTCATTTGTTACTTTATCTTCCCAACCAATCCTCATCATCCTCCTATAACACCACATTTCGAATGCTTGTAATCTACGCTTCTCTTCCTTTCCTATAGTCCACGCCTCACACCCGTACAGTGCTACACTCCAAACATATACCTTCAGTAATCTTTTTCTAATACCCAAGTCAATATTTGATCTTAAAATCTGTTCTTTTTCTACGAATGCCTTCCTACCCTGTGCTATCCTATACTTTATATCTACTTTGCTTCGATTATCTTTTGTGATTCTACTGCCTAAATAACAAAAATCTGACACTTCTTCGATTCTATTATCTCCTATTGAGATCTTCATTTTTCTACTGCATTCCTTTTTGTCACACCTCATCACTTTAGTTTTACCTATATTTATTTTCATGTTAAAATCCCTAGTCAATACTGCCTGCATACCATTAAATACCCTTTCTAAATTCTTTTCGTTTTCTTCTAATATAGCTATATCGTCGGCGAATCTCAACATATATATTTTCTCTCCCTGTACATTCACACCTACACTATACTCTTCTTTTACTTTGTTTATTGCATCTTCTATATATAGATTAAATAATAACGGTGAGAGTGTACATCCCTGCCGAACTCCCTTCCCTATTTTTGCTACCTCTTCTTCCCCCTCAATTCTAACTAAGGCAGTTTGGTGTTTATATAAATTAAAAATTATTCTCCTATCCTTATAATCTATACCCGTTTCTTTTAAAATTCTAAACATTATGTCCCAATCTACATTATCAAATGCCTTTTCTAAATCTACAAAAGCTATGCAAGTTACCTTTCCTACCCTATTTCTTTTTTCTACTACCGTTCTTAGTGCTAGAATCGCCTCTCTCGTCCCTCTGTTTTTCCTAAAACCAAACTGATCTTCTCCTAGCCTTTCCTCTACTTTATTTTCTAATCTCCTATAAATAATCTTTAACAATATCTTTGATGCATGTGATAGTAGGCTAATGGTCCTATAGTTCTCACACAATTTAGCTCCTATTTTCTTCGGCATTGTTACTATTCTACTACGCTGAAAATCCTGTGGTACTTCTCCCTTCTCATATATTTTACAAACTAACCTGTATAATCGCTCCTGCATTTTTTCCCCTGCGTGTTTTATTAATTCGGCTGGTATCATATCAATCCCCGCTGCTTTGTTATTCCGTTAATCATTTAATGCTCTATGAAACTCTGACCTAAGTATGCTAGGACCTAAGTCATCCTCATCTATCTGTTCCACATTTTCTAGCTCCTCCATGTCCTGCCTACCTTTATATAAATCTTCAAGATACTCCTTCCATCTTCTAGCTTTTTCCTTATAATATATAGACTTGATAATAAATTTTATATTTTCGATAACATTCCTGAAAAGGTCGGTATTTAATCTAAAATAATATTAAACTAAAACATATTTATGATGTACAATAAATCATTTTAAAGAAAACGTAATTTTTTGCATAAAAGAAAATTCTATTTGAATCGTTTAAAAAATTTCTGTGTTCCAAATACCCTGTATTAAAAAATGCAACATTACCAGTGGTAGGTAAGTAGATAGTGAAGGTATGCATAGAGTTAGAGACAAAAGAGAACTGAGCTTACGCAACAAGAGGCGTACGAGTGTTGGTATTGATGGCTCCGAGCTTTAGGTTGCCAAGTGCTATGTGCAGAGTCTCGACATACTTTCATGGAATAGTCAAGACCAGATAAGAATATGGAGCTTGTTATACGAGGAAGCCCTAATACAAGAAGTTGTGTGTTTTGATTAAGTTTTCATGTTAAAGCAAGATGAAGGGCGAAACTGGAAATTCTTTGAACGTATTAAAAAGGTGTACGTATATTTGGGAATTAAAGAAATGAAAAAAAAAAATATATATTAGGAAGAAAGTTAATACATGCCCTTTATTAAAGCTTTTAACTGAATAGTGAGAACTCAAACTAGAAGAAGTAATCGTAATTTGCATTCGCAGTCGTTATTGACTGTGAATACCAGTGGTGATTTCTTTCGAGGCCAAACGGCCGCGCGCCCCCCCCCTGAACATTGAGCGCATCACCGTAGATATATAATTGTATTGCGATATTTTATCTCGGCATTATTTTTCCTAAAAGATAAAGCTTGCGTCGCGATAGCACTCAACACAACACGGGTTGCGTTCCGTTGTGGTATCTATTGCATGCGGTAGAGTGAGAGCGAACATATGCAGTATATCATCTGTTTCTTTGGTTCGCGCATCGTATGAGCCGCAAACGGGCATAGGTATTTTGCGCGTAGTAGTTAGGTAGTCGGTGTACTAAGGATCATAAAATGTTAATCCCATAGGTAAATTGCGCTTAGACTAACCGAACTGTACCTGCCAAAACCACGGGGAGTCCACAGGTAGGTTTCGCTAATAGTACTGGTATGGGGATTATTGAAGGGCATTATTGAATATATGGGGGGTACGGATACATAATGTACAATTCATGACACTATATAGTTCTCGGGGAATAACCAATGAGTAATTATGATTTTTCAATTGAAGATCAAAACTGTTCTTATTCAAAAATCAGTCTTGAGTTAGTTGCGAGCAACAAAAGCTGAGCTGACCTGACCTGACCTGACTTGACCTGACCTGACCAAATGATTGATTTATGACTGACCAAATGACCAAATATTTACACGTTAACTGCTATTTTATATATCAACAAATAATGCGAAATATGTTTTCAAAGATATAGAATATTGAGTGTCCATAAGGTGTGCATTTAGGCGCAATTTACTAGGGAGATTAACGACCGCTGAAAGGTTCTGAGCATAATTTACCAGGGAGATTATAGCGCAGGTATATTTTACGCGCAAAATACCAACACTGCCGCAAACAAACTAGCGGCCCGGGTTGCAATGACAATGTGACGTCACGCTGTTTCTACAGCTAAGAATATATTGTTGTTTTAAGCTATTCTGATCCGCAATTCTTTAGCGTCCCAACAGAGAAGCCTAGTCTAGTATACAGGAAAATTGATATAGAATAGCCAGATAAGACAGTTGCATTGTTCTGTGTAGTTACGTAGGTACGATTTTGCCACGTGTTTCTCCAAGGATATATTTAATAAAAATGAATAATGTTAGTTCTTTATTGAAACTAGAGTTTTGTAGACTTTCTCTTGAGGACAAAGTAAAAATTAAAGAATTAAATTGCCTGGTATAAATTGATCACAAACTTGTGCAAGGAGTGTTTATACCCATGAAAGATAGAAGAGCGGAAGACCACTTTCAAGAAATAATTTAATCATTTTGCATCCATTTTAGGTAAGATTTCTTACTATTATGTTATTTTTTAAGAAATACTACCCCCCTCGATTGAAATGTCAAGAGCCGTCACTGCCAACAACATAATATAATATATCAGTTGTAGATTGCAGCACATATACGTATAATATACGACGATGGCAACAGTACAAGGAGTATAAGGAGATTGCGCGATAACGAAATACTTTATTATAAATAGATGGCACCCAGGAGAAATCTGGATTTACTGTTCTAACTATACATGTAAATTGGGAACGACTTTGTCTTGTGTTGTGTATACGGTGCAGTGGTGCCGTCACATCAGGAGAGTGTAAATTCCACCTAGCTGATAACGAGCAGTTTCAGAGTATCGAGTTTGTTGTTGTTGTTCTGTTCAGTACGAAATGAGCTGGAGTCGCGACGTTCGCTATTGATAAAAGCTGATTTATTCAAAACTACAGAAATATAGCAAGCCAAACAACAAGATGGCGCGATAACGCTTTACGTGTATTTAACGAGGTATACCAGTCAGCTAGAAGGCTTTGCAAAACATTTATTATCAATCCGGCTTCAGACATTGCCGACGAAATTCTGTTTTACTTTGTTTAGATTTAGACTGGATTATCGTGTTTTAAAATAAGATAACATACATGAGACTTTCGGGATTGAGACAATAAAGTTACTGGGACGTTAACAGCAAAGTTTCTTGCCGACAAACATGATTCGAAAACTATTTATGTAAATTGAGTTTATCGATTACTTAACTTTACATCCATGCAGGGATATAAAGAAGTATTGTGAAATTTGTGCAGAGTTATTTGGAAATATTTGCTATTGAGATTGTGGTGAAAATTATATTATATAGATTGATCTCAGTTTGGGTCTCCCCCACTGAAATGAGAACAGCTAGATCGAATACGAGAACTGGCCTCGTTTGTTTCCAACGGGCTATAGTTGAAAGGAAATATATTCTTGAAAGATAGTTACACAAACGTTCCGCAAGCAATAAAGTTGCAGATTTTCTATTTATAAGTTTATATAAGATGATTGAAATTAACGTCACTAAATTGGATTTCATTTAAATAGATAAATGTGTCTTACAGCTTGAAGAGATTAATTAGTGTAATTCAAGTATTTGCATTTATAGTTTCCTATCACCGAACAATGTAATTATTAATTCAATATGTCTGAATGAATGACAAATAAAACTATCTGGAATAAAAATTAGGAAATTACTTTACAATAGCTACCACGATAAAAAAACAGCTACTTAGCATTTAACACGGTCCCCTAAGTCACTAGTATTAACTCCAATTTAAATACTTCATTTTATCAATTCAAAGTTCTATAGTCATTCAGAATCGGTAGATTTATTTCCATTAAAATATTAACATCAGCTATTTTCATCGGTTCAAAAATCACGAAAATGCAAAGTTAAATTAATAAAGTATTGTTCATTGTGTTTACTTCTTTGTCTCACCATTTAGTTACGTGAATGTCATGGATATTTATCTCCTTTTCTACTCAGTACGTACTATATACCCGTCTATCTAACACACTTGGATTTCTAATAGTTCTTCTCTGAGGCAGCAGCGAGACCATCAATACAACCACGACTGTTCAACACCATCCCTCTGAGCGTCTCTTTTACACTTATACCACCAAGTAATATATAGAGATATCTATCCAATCTTCATCTTATTGTAGAGCTTTGTGCTGATGGTTTTGGAGTTTTAGATATGGGGGTGGAATCTACATGTGAGCGTGTCTAATTTACATTGTATTTGTATCAAATCCTCAAGTCTGGGTAAATAACTTAGAATTTCGATGAAAGTGGTGTGAAGAGATGAAATAGGATAATTTGTAGTGGATCGAACCAATTAATAATTTTAGAAAGTTTTAATATATTTACAAAACTCAACCGTTTTTTCTACAGTTCTTCTCCTGCCTGACCAATTATGAGCAAAGTGAGTTATTCAGCAGTATTTGTATATAATACTTTATTTATGGTAAATTTTTGTGGGATTTTGATCTACGTCCCTCATTGGTATATAGATATAGCCACATATAGATTTCGGCAGCTGTAGACTATGGGGAGCCCTAAACTCATCGACAATTGTCTTGCAAGCGGCTGCCATAAATTTGGCGGTAACAACGTTTTAATATTTATACCCTTTGTGGTATAATAAATACAGTACGCTTAAGAGGGAAATTCATTTCAATTACATTAGAAAATGCGACAATAAAATATTTCGTTGTATTAATTTTTCTAATATTGATATTATAATGAGAAATATTGAAAAATTAAAATTTAATCATGTTACATATTTTAAATAAATTGTGGGATAAACTTCCAAGTTCAATCTAAAACGAATATTTCAGCCTTTGTCCTTTAAAACGTTTGTGGTAATATTTTAAAGCGGTATCAATTCACTTTTATGTCGACAGGAAAATATTCGCCCGCCCTTCTTCTGGCCGAATTCAAGCGGGATAATTGGGACTAGAAGAAATGAAATCGTGCCGCAAACGGTTGCGGCGTATGCATATTGTCAAAGATGATCACGACTAAAGGAGCAATGAAGGAGCTTGGTGCGTTGATGCCCTTAGCGGTATATGTAAGAGACCCTTTGCTCCCCCACGTGTAAGGCACTAAGGTACGCCGAACAAGTGGTTATGGTAAAAAGGTCCTCAGGAGGATCGTTGAAACAGTCATATAAAATTGACTTGTCGGGTTGAAGTAATTGGAAGAAAATAAAATAGTTAATAAAAACAAAGTAGTTTTATTACCTATTTCATTTAATATGAATTACCACAAAGTAAGCCTGTAACACATCAATTATTTTGAGGAAAATATATTGTCGTTATAGAGAACGTAACATTTTTTTGAAGAGGTTTTAATGTCCAAGAATGATCTGAAAAATAACATTTTCATTTTAGGCAATAAGCAGAAATCGGTGGTTATTTCCTGCGACAGAAAAGAAAGCAGAAATATTTTTATTTTCATCAATTGACCAACAGCAAATGCAACCGAATTTTCTTTTAGGAAATCGAACGCACAGCCCCTTGGTTAAAAAAATAAGTAATATAAGGCTGGTAGTTATAAGTTCAGGATATCCATATAATTTATATATGTTTTTTTTTTATAGAAAGCTAATTTTAATAATAGTAAATAATGTGATCCAAGACGGCAAGTTGAGTACCCATAAAAATGCATGGCCACATAACTCTATGCAAAAGCAATTCGTCAACCAACGAAAAACCCTCAAGCCAATTTCAAACAGTCCCTTTGCTCTATGTCCTCAAAGTGTATATACGTGTGTATGTATACATGCTTGGAATAATTTTGAAGATGGCCCTCGAGAAAAGAAACGTCTGTATGGTGACGGTTACGTCATGCTGAAACGGTGGTAAGGTGCAGAACTCCCAATAGGTCAGGGGTCTTATTAAGGACCACATTCAGGTTCAAGCGTGTGTACAGAACGAATGTCATCATGAGGCGGAGGTTTATTACCAAATGGAAATGTGCGTTCATTACTAACGAGCTTAAGAATTGAATAAAAATTTCGAATCTGAGCTTGCATGAGATACGTCTGACTATTTATTAAAGATATTATTGTACGAGATTTTTTTACATAATACTGGAAATGTTATTTCACAATGATTTTTAGATGAAGATGTATGACGAAACACAGGACATAATATATTATTAAATTATATTTAGTCCGTTATTAATTTTTGGAAACAACTAATGAGTAGCATAGTCAATTTGCAAATAAATCTTTTATACTTTCAGATAAATTTCATTTCATGATATGTGTAATTGTATTTGAAACAATTTTACCTAAAAAAAGTTTCATAAATTATTTAAGTTGGGTTTAAAATATCTATTCAACTACTAATTGTCATTGAGCATTGAAAAAGTCGAAAAATTGAGAGTACGTCATTTGTAAAATATTTAGAACTATTATAAAAATAATATAAAATTATAATCATTATAATCAAAAATAAAAACCATTATTGATATTTTAAAAATTATCACTACGGTGTTAAATTATAATATAGAATATCACCCAAATACCGTAACAATATTGTTACGGTATTTGGGTGATATTCTATATTATTATTGGTATTAATAATATTAAAATTACTTTAAAGATAGCACCTGAGGGGTATATATATATTTATATATATATACATCTTTTAATAGTGTCATTTATAATGCAGACATTTCTAAAATGGAAAATTTTTAATTGAATATACCATGTATATTGCAACCGACAAAAATATATATCCAAATTTTTAACAATGAATAGTAGTGAATTTCATTGCTTATAAAATTTTGATTATAAAAAAATCACAGCATTTAAACCTATATTTCCATTTAACTAGACCGGTACACATTTTCGGAACAAATGCCATATGTTAAAATTGACTGAAAGCTCCAAAATAATATAATTTGATGCGAATTTTTGCTTAGAAAATCAACTAAAATTTAACGAAACATTTTACATTGTTTGAATAGCATGCATATACTTTATTATATGCAATATATAGTATGCAATCTTTGTTTAACAAGGGTTCAATTTGACTTCATCCAATCTGGAAGTATTTTCCAATATCCACTTTTGTTTACAGCAACATTTGTTTATGTATAGCTATTTAGAGAAGTTATTTTTTATAGTTATTAGGTTATATTGTTGTGAACTGTGTACTGAATTATTAAAATTTTCTGGGTCAGCAGATATAATATGCAGCAAACGGTAGATAGCTCCATGGAATGACGGTTATATCTCTTTTCCTTTAGCTATTCTAGGACAGACATGACTACATAACCGATGGAAACAATACCAGGAAGTCTCTCTAAAATATATTGACAAATTCGGATAGAACAAAACAGCATCATTTAACGAAGTTTGAGCTATTTTTGGAAATGATTTTTTAAGGATTAACCATGGTCTCAGGAGGAGCATATTGAGAAGAAGATTAAAGAACTGACGTTAGGGTGCGTAGTCAGATAAAATGCGCGCAAAGTATCTGCGTTGAACGGAGCGAAGCAGATTCGATATTTGCGATTTTCTCGTATATACCGGAAAACTGTTCGTTGCCAGTTTAGACCTCGGGATGGAAAATTGCGATATACTCGCCCAACGATTTCGCATCAGCAGTTCTCCAACAAATATATGCACGAATGCCAAAATATGCTTTAAAAACCTACGAAATAGATGTGTCAATATGAAAAGGATACCCACATCTTACTTATTGTCAAAATACGCTCCAAAATAACTGGAAATATAATGCAAAATATTGACAAGACTGAACCTTTTAAGTTGGACCTTTTCTAGATATATCAATATGCTAACCTATTGAGTGTTCATTTGAGTTAAGAAAAGGTTCTGTTACATCACACAAATTTATATATTGACTCTGAAATTTTAGTACATTTTTTCGGCCACTGTCTTGTTATCGTATGTCGTAAGGCGGTACATTAACCACAAACTTTACATAACAGAAGACTCTATTGATAGGAGCGAAAATGTGCAGAGCTATAAAATGCATATTGGACAGCGCGTTTGCGAATTGCGATGACGCGAGGCACTCTGCTACCAAAACCTTTTCGTTTATCGTTTATTACTAGATCTACTTCCAAAAAACCTAAATAAAAAGCTGATTGGACTAGAAATAATTCGACAAACTTGTTTTTTTTATCAATACATGCGTCGAATTGAAATAATGATCTACCAAAGAAGGTGGATTACAGTGGCATTTCAATCTGGGGGAGCGCATTTCTTAAAAAATAACATAATAGTGAGAAATCTTAGCTAAAATGGATGCAAAATGATTAAATTCAATCATTTCTTGAAAGTGAATTCCACTCTTCTATCTTTCATTGATATAAACTTTTCCAAAACTTTTTCGTTAAAATTGTAAATATCTCGCACCACATTTTTATTAATACTCATCATCGCCAACGCGTTTAAACGATCATTACCCATAGCATTTCGCAAAAAAGTCTTGATTCTTTTAAGTGTTGAAAAACACCGCTCTGATTCAGCAGTGGTCATCGGGGTTGTTAAAATAATTTCAAGTATTTTTATAGTTTCCGGGAAAGTTTCACTGAGATTATTTTGTAGCAATAATGAAAGAAAATTTGTGGCTCCAATTATTTGATAAAAATCCGGACGCGCGTAAATGACTTCTAATTCTGTTTTTAATCTGGTTTTATTCAAAAATTGATATGCATGACACACGGTTTCCAAAAGGTCCACTGGAAATTGTTTAGAAAATGTTGGCATCAATTTCGTGTTAAATAACCCAGCGGTTTGTAGATGGCCACGATATAAGAATCTGTCCTTCATCTGTGTTATAATTTTTTTTGTAAATGTCTCTTGTAAAATGTCCGGTTTTGAGCAATCCTTGTACAAGTTTGCGATAAATTTAAATCAGGCAATGGCCTAACTAATTCTTTAATTTTTACTTTGTCCACAAGAGAAAGTCTACAAAACTCTATTTTCAATAAAGAACTAACACTATTCATTTTTATTAAATTATTTCTATTAAATATATTCTTGGAGAAACACGTGGCAAAATCGTACATACATAACTCACAGAACAATGCAACCATATCTATATCAATTTTACTGTATACTAGGCTTCTCTGTTAGAACGCTAAAGAATCGTAGCCCAGAATAGCATAAGCAACGATATATATTCTCGCGGTACAAGCAGCGGAACGTCACGTTGCTATGACTCATCCAAAGCCGCTGGAATGTTGCACAGTAGTCGTAATATAGTACAAGCGGACCGAAGAAATAGAGAAGACATACTGTATACGGTTGCTCTCACCTATTGTTTGCAATAGAGTGAGATGAGTGCATGTGCATTTAACCTGTACTGTGTGGCCAGGTGGCGCTCGAATTAGTACTACATATTATCGATATAGATATATTGCGAAGTATATGCAGTATAGCTATACTGCATACCGTCGCTCTAACTCTAGCGCATCCAACAGATAGGGCATATGCATTTGACTAGTACTTGCTAGCTGCCATATCGTGTGAGTCATGAGTGTTATGTATGTTCGCGGCGCAAGCTTTATCTTTTAGGATAAATAATACCGAGATAAAATATCGTAATACAATTATATATCTACGGTGATGCGCTCAATATTCAGCAGGGACGCGCGACCCTGCGGCCTGCATAAGGAACCGCCACTGATGGATTACAATCCAATCAAATAAATATCAGAATTCTGTTTGAAAGACGTAAAGTTATATACTATCTCTTGGATGCTCTCGTAAAGTATTAAAATTAAGATTACTTGAATAGACGTACTATAATATGACCAATTTTATTATTTCCACCTCATTAGTTTTAAAATGATTAAATTTGAGTAATATGTATTTTTGTAAGGTTGTGGTATGCTAATGTAATTTAAAAAATACGGTCTTTTTCTTTACACGATCTTTGGTTGTGATGATGAAATAAGACAAAGTGATAGGGGAGTTGAGTTGATTAAATAAATACCCTCTTGGATGGCCGAGCGGTCGTAATGCTCTGCTATTTACAAAGTAAATAAATCAGACGAATGATAATTTGAGGCGGTCGCAAAATTTAAGTAAGCGAAGATTTTATGTCAAAATATACCGGATGTTGGAAAAAAGAAATGTAAACGGATGTGATTATTATTTTGCTTAAACTCAATATTTGTATCGGTAAATCACGTGTAAAGAATAAGGGTCAGAAATATATATAAACTTGCCAAAAATATAAGATATTTTGAAAAATGTATGTAGACAACACAATGTCTTGTGTTATTGTGCTAGTTATGAATTTTACACATATAAACCAAACATTTTATAAAACCCTTTTTTTTTGTACCACTACATAATTCATTATAAACCGTTATTCTACAATCGGATTGTAGTGCACATAGAAGACGGACGTACCAGGTAGAAGAACCGCAACAAGAAGGAAAGAAAGAAAATGAAGGACGTGAAATCAAAGTGGATTTAGCGTCGTAACTATACTCCATTATACAAATATTTGTCTTCTTCCCGCTGGTATGAGTGCCGCTCCTATGTAGCCACCGTCTAACGTCTGCCGCCCCATAGCGGGGTATAGCTGCAGAGAATATACTTACCATACGACGGAACTGTCTGCATGTAAATGGGTATTATTGTAGTATGAAAAAGTTGGGAAGCTGTAATATGTAAATACAGAGCCGTAGAGACGCGGAGTGGAATAGTACGTCAAAGCCTGGGAACACTAACAGCTGATTCCCGGAAATTGCTCCTTATAATATCGTATTACTATACGTTGTAACCTAATTCCAGACAGGGCCATGTCATTTAAGGCGATTTATATAAATTAGCTTCTGCTTTGTTGTGTACCATTAATGCTGTGGTTCCATAACGCCTCTGCCAGAATTAAGCGCAGAAAAAATATTTTTGCCACACATTTACTTAGCTTCAAATAAATAACCAAACCCAAGTAAATATTTTTAACGAGATTGTCCTAAGAATTCTACTTTATACGATATAAATTTTTACATCGCGTAAAAACATTTTTTCATTCTTCATATCACAAGTAATGGATTTTAGTAACGCAACAATGATCTTTAGCGAATATATAATAGTAGTAGAAAATTTCCACAATTTTATATTTGATTGTAGTACAGAGTAGTCATAATCGGATCAAAGTTGAAAGTTAAAGAATTAATGATTAATTCAAGAAAGCAAACGCTAAAACAGAAAAAATTGTTAACAAATGATTACGGCAATGATTATCAATTTTCGGACTTTCAAGAAGAAATAGAAATTTTAAAATTTACGAATACAATGAATGACAAGGTAAAATTAATCGAATTGAATTCGAGATAATACGAACATATGGGTCCATTCACAGCCCTTATAAAACTTCAAAATACGCATTCACAAATGTACTCAGTATTGTACAAAGAAAAAGTAACTCAAAAGTTACTTTTTCACATGGAAAAGGAAAAGGCTCACAGGAAAAGTTTCACATGTCTCAGTTAGGAGGAGGAGAGGTGTACAAGTCTTCCCTCTTGAAAATTTTAATTTATATATCTCCCACAAAGAGATACATGAGGCAGATGTACAAAAAAAGTTAATTGGAACTATAACATTAACCGAAGCATGGCATAACATTTCTGAAAATGTGATATAATAAATCCCGTCTGGGTCGTAAACAACATTATGTCATGAGAAGACAAATATGGAGTCTCATCATAATCTTAACGAAGGATACAATTGAAAATAAACGTATTGAATATTTAGATATTAATTATAAATATTGCGAGAATAGTAAACTGTAGGCATTTTCATTTAGACATTTTCGTATCTCGTTATTAATGTAAAATAATATAATGTGAGACTAACGGTAGTTTGTATTGTCTTCCGAATAATATCTATTATCCTTTCTACATTGTTATGATTGCATAAAATGTTATCGAGATAAGATTAATGGGAAATATATTTTTCTCTTTCTGAAAGTTGGAGAAAGTGACGAATAGGTGTAAAATTATTATTTACACACATGAATATATTTCCTAGAGCGAGGGCATATAAATTTTAAAATTAGTTCAATATTAGCGAGGGGCCATGCCTTCTAAAATATAATATTATCTCAAACGTCATGTACAGCTCATTTTTTTTTTAATTGGCGGAGAATTTTGGTAGTCGTCTGCTTTGTGCTTATCGGGGTTATACAGTACCAGCGGTGCCAGACAACAAAAAATACTCTAGGTCTAAGAATTTAAATTTGTCACTATTTTATAGCTATCGTACAAATTAATTATGACATAAATATGATACTATAATAAGTATTTATCAACATTTATTATATTCTAGTATAACTTTTATATTAATTTCAAAGAATTCATTCTAATTGGTTATAACTGTGCGTGGTGATTTGTCAACATTGCATTTCTTAGGACGCACACCTGCGCTAGACACACCTACTTATTCTTTGGAGAAGACAGAAGCGTAGCACATTGGTCAAGCCATTATGCCGGTTTTGATTTATGATGCGTATACTTCTGTCATTCTCCGCCAATTTAAAATAAAACGAGCTATACATGTCGTGATAATTTCCTTACACTGGAGTATGTGCCATGTCCTTTTAGAGTGTAGAGAAAAAGTTGCAACAACACCGAAACATGCCCATGGGAGATAGATTCAAAAGTTCGGAGGGCCTTCCTTGCCATCTTTGTCGCCTGGAGTTTTTTTTTTCCTGCGAATTTTATAAGTTCTGGGCAGAAATTTCAGACCAACATACGTAATAAATTAATAACTGGAGATAAATGAACGAGGCTGTATAGTTTAAATTTGCATTGAGTTTACTAGGAGTATAAATATTTAAATGCACTTTTCAGGTGTAATTATTGATATATTACAATGCGCAAAAATATACCTGTAAACGCGTGCTGTACTTTGTTATAATGACCAATTTATAATTAAAACATTCTTAAATCAAGTGTTATTAATGCACACAAACTAATATCGAAAATGTGCAAATTTAACAAAACTGTTCCAAAACTTCTAGAGAGAAAGATTTTGATACGCAAATAGCTTGATTATGCTATGAATACTTATGTATTTATAAAATGCATTTGTTGGGATATTATCAATTAAGGAATTCGTTTAAATCGATTTGAAATGTCAAGTTGCAATTATATACTATAAAATATGTGTAGAATCTAGTTCATAAACTGCCAGCGCCAACGCAAAATGTACAAGAATAATCCCCGGCGACGGTTAACTATTTAGCAATAGAAAAAGAAGAAAGCCGCAAGTCTGCAATTCCTTCACATCTATTGCCGTTTCATATTTTATAACAAGAAATTAGAAAATAGTCCAGAGTGTAGTAAATGAGTACGAAACAAAATATTAATCGATGTATTATTTCTTCTGCCGTATTAAATATGGATGCTGGATAAGAATATGGATAAGTTCGTTCAGCAAAGAAACCGTTTAAATATATCCTATTTTGAGTTGTATGTTTGAGAAATGAGATCTATTGAATTGAAGAGATTATATATATTATATATTTGTAGTTAGACGAGGTAAAACGAATTGCAAAGTAAACTTGCACGTCTGAATATATCTCGAAGGCAAAATTTGATCAAGGACTTTGCGTATTTTACAAAAATAAAATGAATATTTAATGGAGATAAAATGGAGTAAAAATTCTCGCCTTATATAAGATCATTAATCATGTACAATGTAAATTATACAACAATAGACACACGTCCATCACAAAGTACATTGCGCACGAATTTCATTGCGGCTCTTATCTCCGGATCGAAAAACCTTAACCATACCTCAGATTTATATTGTGCGACAGGATGCACATTGCACGATGAGTATGTGTCCTTATATATACAAAAACAATGCGCATTTTAAGCATGCCCATCATCGGCGGATGATGACTTGCAGTCTGACTGTTGAGGTGCACACGTGAAATCTAACAGGCACAACTTGCACAATTGGGCGCTCCGCCCCATCCTTAAAGAGTTATTATTAACTTTATCACATCCGACATACCGTCTTAATTACTATCTACCAGTTAACACGACTCACACAAAGTATTTTACGAGTTGCAGCCATTCACTCGAGGATATAACGTGTACTAAATCAGTATTCAAGTACGAATGAAATCTATGTTGGTATTTTTGGACGATATAAAGGTTTTGTATTATCTGTCGATAATTACTAGGTTCAACCATAAATGTTGCTTTGCATGATGGGAATGTGTCAGTAATTACAGTACGTAGTAAACTATACTTCTCGAAAAAATCTTTTCGATTATTTTACTCATACGAATGTAATAAATGATTTTTACATTAGTATTGTTCTAGCATAATATATATGTGATATAACGGTTGCATATATGCAACAGAAATCACTGCATCTGACAACAGATGTTGGAATTGAAATTAAACCGAATTTAAGAGGGAATTTCGCTCTTATCCTTCTTAGTTGTCCTTGTTCGGCACAACCATGTATTCATCCCTATTCGTCGAGGGAGGCGGGAATTATTAATCGCACAAAATATACCGATAGTACATAACCTAGAATATGTAGCCAAATGTGTTTACGTCAACACATTAGATATATAGGCGGGTATTAATCAGAGCAAATATAAATGACTATGATAATCAAATACAAGGCTTACATTTAATCAGGATAGGATTACAACAAAGTAATGCGAATCTTCAGTGTATTATATACAAATAGTAAAACCACTCACCACATATTTAAGTAAAGTTTCCTTACTGGATGCTGTACCTGTAACAATAAAAAGAAATTACGCTAGATTATCTGTTCCATTATCAAAATTGATTTCATTTAAAGCACAATTATTGTAGAAGAAATAAGAAAGGGGCCATTATAGATTAATTAGTAAAGTAATCACTGTCAATTATATAGATTACAAATAATCAGATCAGATCGTGGAAATCTGTTTTTTAAACATTATTTTGAGTGAAAATCTTCTACTCATTTTCCTATAATATGATGGTGCCTATTGCCAACTACTTTTGTTAGTTTACCAGCTAATGCTTGTAATAACGTAACATATTTTGGTAGTGAATTGAAGATAGGCGCCCAAAATACCCGTTCGCGTAATTCTTTCCTAATCTGTTAATCGACTGGTTGGTATTTGCTCTAAGCTTGCTACACTCGATTGTTTCTCGGGGTATTGTATTCTAATTTGATTTTTGAGAGCCAGAGTGGTTTTTCCCGATATAAGATGGAATGGGCTAATGCTATCTGCGTATGCATTACAGTTGTTTTGCTGCATAGCAGAAGATCGATTTATTTGTTAATGGCACTGGTTATATTCGTGGCAAATTTGAAAGAAAGAATAAAGTATATTAAATTGGTGCACAGAACTGACTGATATTTTTATATTGAATGGACGAATATGTGTTGAAATTTTTGTGTATTAAAAAAAAAAAATGCAACCGACATGCAAGATGACGACAACGGACATAAATTTAACTTATCTAATCTTGCATATTATCTAATAACGTTCTTGCACTACGAAATTTCTTTCCTTTACAGGGCCTAACATTTGGCAATATTAAAATTAAGCATTTTTTTGTAATATAAAAATTTGCATATATAAAAAATCACAAAAATAGCAAATAATACGTAAGCTCAAAAAAGTGCATTGTTTCTTATTTGTAAAGAAAATATTTTGAATTTAATAAGGATATTTGTTGGTGCAGAACATAAATAGTATAAACAGTAAACATAGTTTTCATATTTTGTTCGTCGCTTGAAATATAATGCACAAATTTAAATGTTTTATTTATTGAAAATTATATGTAATGTTTTGTTAAAAATTTTAAGCTATTGAATTACGTTACCCAACGATGGTGAATGAAATGATTGACGAATTTCTTGTTAGGATAATTGCAGAGGGCACTTAATTCAATATTGAATAAATGCACCAATTCTCCATTACTATTTTCTTTTTAAGTCCTTTGTTGTGCAAGCAGAGGACGCATATGCATATATATATATTGTACAGTATGTATTTGCTTTCTAGACAATTTGGATACTGCAGAACCATTTTCTTGTCTATTCATTTCAACTGTAAATGCGTCGGCAAACCGCATACTGGAATCGCATTGCCTCTTTCAACTGCTATAAACTCCTATTAACTGTAACAAAGTCCATATTCCGTAATCTGCGCAAAGATTTTCAGTAGATGTGCGTATATATACAATATACAACTTGTCGCAGAAAGCCTCAAGAACTAGTGATACTTTAGGACAACTGTTATGAATAGTATGCGAATAAAAACTAAAAATTAAATTATATTATATAAGCTATGTTGTACAGTTTAAAGAATTATACATCATGTAAATATAGTCGAACGTTTTCTTGTTTGTATCATATCGATAAAAAAAATCAAGACGCTTAAAATGGTAGCCATAAGATATAGTGAAAGCACAATCTCGTAACAGTGAAAAGTAATTTGATCCGCAAAAGAAAATATATTTTCTCGCTGTGGAAGTATTTGGTGTTGTGGACATGATTCTGGCTCGCCCATATTTAGCAAAAATGTACACGATATAAGTCTGTGTAAATTTGAGACAAAATATAGCTAAACTTATAACCATTTCGTATATGTGTTCAAAGATGTATTCGAAACGGTACAGAATAGAGCAGCTCGAGTCGGATTTCAAGTTGGAATATACGGCCACCATTATGGAGAACTAAATGCCGCCATTATGGCTTCCAGGTATATAATAATATCAATTCAATTTGCGGTCTGGACTTGCGTCGCTCGCTATCATTCCAACGCCAAGCCGTCTGAAGGATAAGGCATACCTTCATACACTTTGGGGGATATATAGGTTTAAGTGAGGGAAAAATGGTGGTAGTCATTTTCTGCCGTGACATTCCTGGAATTTATTTAATCGCAACACAAACTAGAACAGCAAATTTGTCCTCGTTCCAAATACGCTCATCATCTTATGGGCAAAAATTTATATTTAATGGGCTACATCAACAAAAATGATTACTCTTATTTTCTTATGGATATAATTTTTATATATACTAGATTTTTATTAGTGAATGAATTTTTATATAAATGTTACCAATTTTATAATATTTCAATTACATGTTTTCTTCAGTGGTGGTATTCCGGATATTGTTGCACGTAACTTTTTCATAAGTTAAGGGATAAATATACAGATGCAGTAGTTTATATAATATGCAATTTTTTAATAATTCAATTTCAAGTATTTCCAGTAAGTTGAATATTAAATTTATTAGCAGTAATCAGGCATTATGTAATAATTTATTAAAGTATTAAAAAAAAGAATACTTGTATTAAATAAAATAATTAGATTCGGTATGGCAATTGTGGATGCAACAATTTTTATAACGTGTATTTATTTAATTTACATCTTGTAACTAATACTTTTAACAGGAAAATTATTGTCCAATATTGTGCAAATTATATATTACGCAAATTGCTCCCCTTATGAATGTTTGACTCATTTATTATTTTAATAAAGAGTATATATTTCCTGATGAAATTAAAACAGGTCGGATATTTTAATTTTTAATTTTAAATATGTTACAAATACTCATGCTTTAATATAAAGCGAATGTAAAATTTAAAAAATAGTTATAGACTAATTACCTAAGCAATAGAATAAAAACGAAAAGTAAAGCGTATATTCAAAAAAGTGCTCGTCGTAATTATGAAAAATTTCTTGGATAGTAAAGATTATTTTTTATATTATAAGGCAGACTAAGCCCATAGAAAAAATATATTTTTATAATGGAGAAGATGAGTATTTGAACAAAGAATGAATGTAATATTTCTTGATTTCTAATGGTATTTCCAAATTTATTAATCGAAATAGAATCCTTGGCAATGAGATTTCAAAAGGGGTGCCAGGAAGAGCAAGGATGAGACTTATATCTTATAACGCTCATTATTTGATGGCATTCCTTTTGGCTATACTTTGCTGAAATATAAAAGATTTTTTGGCTGTAAAAGATTTTAATTTTGCAGATTAAAGATAAAAGGTAGTTTTTTTTCTGATGTTTTAAAAGAATAAATCTTATTATTGATTTAAAAGATCAATATTTTTATAAAATTAAATTATTCTACCATATGCCAATAAATGGATTTATTATTATTATTATTACTAAAGATGAATTATTTATTAATAATAATAATTGCACCAAAGCTATAATAAATTGTCCACGCTAACAAAACTAGAAATCATTAGTTCTTCTTTTAGAAATATTTCGAAAATGTTCTTAAGATTTTGTAATGTCTGGCAAATAAGTTTAGTTATGGATGCGTGGCATAATAAGTTTCACTTCATAAGAAACATGAAGTGGGGCATAGAATAAAGCTTGGATAGAGATATTACGCCTTCAGGATAAAGCCGTTTTAATAAGCATCTTAGCATGGATATTTATCCAGATAATTCCTGCTAGTATGCATGGCTGCGTACTTCTTCTGAATGCTAATTCGACACACCGTGATACATAATAGAATCTAATGCCGCCGTCGTTTTCTATATACCGTACAACTCCAGCTTCCAAGCGTATCCTGTCATGAATGAGTTAGGTGCGAGTAAATATTAATTCCTACAAAACCAACTTATTATAAATACAAATGCTGCATTATTTAAGATCATGTTATTCACTGGTAAATGCTCATGAAAACTAATTATTATCTTGGCAAACCATACTACGAAAAATGTATGGTGCTAATGCGATCGAAATATCAATAAAAGAATAAATTTAAAGAGATTTAAAGAGATAAGCAGATTTATTTAAATATTATATCGAGAATGACTACAAATATTATTCGCGCATAATATGGAAAACGATGGTAAATCATAATTTTCGTTGAACATAGTCAATAATTGGATAGAAAATCCTTAACTATTTGACGCGTTCCTTTCAAAATTTAACTTTACATAAAACTAAATTCGAATATTATGAATGTGTAGATAAGCAAATTTAGGATTACTTCGAAACAATTCTCTGTAGACTTAAACAATGTACATAACTAACCTACGTAGTTTTTGAAGCTTGTTTAAAATCTGGATTTTAAAGCGGTTGAGTTTATAAGTTAATAGAAAGGAGCAAATCAGTACATAACTTGACACTATGAGACAAGATGAAATTTTATAAGGAATCCTGGCATTATGTCGACGAGTCTGGAGCAGATGTGAGCTGTACAGATGTATATATCGTATTGCACTCGCCTCATGTTACGCTTCAATTAGATACAAAAATTGTGGTTTTGTGGATATCAAAATAATAGCGAGCATTTTTGATAAGATTTTTTTTGTATGGTACTCGGAGACTGTTTCTTATCAAATATTTAATAATCCTCAAGTAAGATAATGTTGTTTTTCGTGTATTTGAATTTATATGTGCACACCCTGTATATACAGTGATCCAGTCGTACATGTACAGTAGACTGGTTGAAAGTTGCAACGTTATTATTAGTTAACGAAATAGAAATATTCTGGCTACGTCTGAAGCTCTGGGGCGATGAATTCCGCAGAATTACACAATATTTCAGTTTGGGTATCCTACCGTATGTGTATAGTATAGAATCTCCTGAATAGAAACGAAAAACGTCATAAACTTAATGTATATTGCTCAATTTTAAATTGTGTTACAATAATTCCAACTATTCCCATAATAAAACTCCTGAAATCTGTGGCTGTTGTTATAGTTTCAAATCAAAATTCAAGATTGTATAAAACATCGCCAAAAACGGTTTTATGTTACAGTTTTTGGGTGATATAAAACAAACCGTTTTGGGTAATGTTTTATACAAGTATTTAACGCCGTAGTGACTGATTTTTTCGAGGATGGTAAATTCCTATAAATACAAAGGAACCGAAAATGTATATGGTCAAATTCCTACAAACGCCTGTTGTCCATCGCCTTCCTCTTGCACGAAGCACTTATTTCTTGCACATGTAACTTTGTTACCTCGGGGTGATCATGCAATAAAATTTCGAATTTCTGTACTTTCACCAACTGGGTCATTATTAATTGGGTAATTGTCACGATCGTTAAATATATGAGAACTTATATCTATGTCTTCTTCTTCAATGTTTGATTTCAATTGGAAATATTTCTTTTGAATATCAGTAACGAGGGATTAAGGAGCTTATTTTCTTGGAGACCGAACCTTATAGGAATTTACATGTTCCTTTGTAGGAATTTGACCATCATTAACTCGACTACCTGAAAATTATAGGAATATGTATACAACCGATTTTTTCATTTCAATGAAATATAGAATAATTCGTAATATAACGATTGGTTAAGGAGATGTGATTATTGTTGGTCATTATTAAAATTGGAGATGTTCATGGCAGATGGTAAAAGAAGAGCACATCCTGACGATAGAGAAACGTCATCACTATTTATAGTGTACAATTCGTTAAATTTAGTTCGGAGATTAAAGTAATTTTCACCTGAACATTGCAAGCGTAATTTAAAACTTTGTAGAGAATTTATTACGTGATTCTGATCATTAGTAGTCTGTTCGTTTTGGGGCTAAGATCCTCTCTTACATTGGAGTCTGAGTAAAATCCCTCTAATTCAGATAGATACACCAATTTGTATGGGCGAAAAATTTTGTGAATTCAACCGCTTTAAACTTTCAACATAACGCGAAGGTTCCAAATTCGAAAGTATATAATAAAGTTAGCACATTCACTAATGTGCAAAATAAATGTTTAAAAAGATTCCTAGAAGCTCCATAGCAACTATATTACAAAAATACAAAATAAATATAAAAAATTGTTTGATTAGAAATACACGAAAGACAGAAAAAATCACTAGCTGGACAAAAATAGTTTTGCATATCGAAAGAAAGTAATATGAATTTTTTTTTAGAAGTGTTTTGAAGAATTATTATCATGATGTAAGAATTATTGCACTTTAATCAAAAAATTTCCATATCCCAACACAACTAAGTGTATATATTTCCTTAACTGAATTATGTTGCTGTTTACGCAAATACGATGCGGTAGTTTAGCCACAATGTTGCGGTGTAACTTGCACTAACTCTTCCATTATATCCTATTATAAAGTTTTGAGACAATTTTTCAAGCGTTACTAGAGTATAAGTTATTAGCATTCAAATGCATGCAAACTTATACGAAAAATACCGGAAAATATTAGCTTGAAGACGCGACAAGAGATTTAATTTAAATAATGAAATTTAGAAATTGCAAATTATAACACGCACGTCAAACATTTTATGTTTGTTCAGCGGATTTCGTGATTTTCGATAACAAACAGGACTAAAACTTTGCAAACTTATTATTTAAGCGTTAGTAGTTAACAAGAAAAATATTAAAACTGCACATTTACGTAAGCAGACGTTCCAATGGAAAGTTATTTTTGTGACTTCATAGTAAATAAAATCACGTAAAATCGCTTTATGAAATAATTAAAATATCGATTGCTTCAGATAAGAAATATTTTTAGAGTAATACTTTAGGGTTTCAATTACTATTTAATACTTGCAGGTAGGTTCCTTTTACATCCTTTTCCTTAAATATAAATGCACATTTTATATGATTGCAATAAAATACAATCATTTAATAATTAAGTTAGTTTCGTTGATTTCTTCCAAAAGTTGCAAATGGGCTGGATTCTCTGACTCGCATTAAAATAACAGATACAACACTTATATTTTTAGAAGCACGAACTAAATTCTATTTATCTTGAGTGCATTTTTCTAGGGTTCTTGTAAATTGGTAGCAATATTTAAGGCTGTCAGCCTCATGCATTTACAAAAGATAACCGTAAAATAAATGACCAGACTTAGCAGTGTGTCTTTCCAACATCGAAGTCAATTCCTTTAGATAAAATCGTATGGCGAACGAACAAATTTAAATCCACTCTACCAGAAGAATTGGAAAATAAATATATCCGCGTAGTATAGTGGTATATTAAGAAAATTTAAGATCGATTTTGTGCAAAATTCGCACTTGTGATATTCTCAATAAGCCTAGGTTTTTCAAACGATTCGCAGAGAAGAAGTAAAATCAAATATTATTTTGTAAAGCTAAATTAAATTATCTCGATTAATTTTTAGTACACGAATAACTAAGCAGTATCGTGTCAAGGCAGATTATATTAAAAATAATCAACAAAAGATTTTCCTATAAGGTTAATTACATATAATGTGAACTAGAAAGAAAAATATGGTAAAGGAAAGACATTTCTCATACTACATAATTTTTAAAAAGTATTTTTTTTATATTTGTGGTTATGCAGGGTGTGGATCTTTATTTATTGTATGATAAATTAAATCTTGTGTGTCCAATTATTACCTTGCATAAAATTGTGTATTCAAGAATATTATATATGCTACTTCATTGTTTTAAATTCATATGCTTCCAATTACACAAGTAAAATAAAGAGAATTTGTTGAAACTAGTACAATTTATACGGAGGGACATGATGAGAGGATCCTCGCGAATAGGGCTCAATACATAAAGGGGTGCACGATGGGCGTTTTCTTGTAGAATGAATCCGCGGGTCACCAAAAGCCATATTTTCTTACAATTTACATTCGTAATTAAATGCTACAGAGAGCAATATACAGAGTGATACGTTTTTATGCTTACTTCGAAAATAAAACGGAATTCGCATTGATCCGCTTTCATTATTTGGCTCGTAAAATATTAAGGCCTTTTAAGCAAATTGTGTTTCGGTTATAAGGTTACATAAAGTATTTTAAAATGTATAAGTACGTGATTGGTGATTCTTGAAACATGTATTTTGATAAATAATTTAACTCAGCTCCTCCTATTCTAATTTGTGTACCTCAGGGATCCCCTATAGATGAGTCTAGATGTGTGTCTTCTGGTGTTAAACCTGTGCACGAATCGTTTGATATAAAACTCATTACGTGTTACATAAAGGATTTTCTGCAAAGAACGTTATATAGCAATGGAATAGCAATAGCAGCAGCCGAAAAAAGAACACAAACCTATTATGTATTTAATTTCTCGACTTTCAAACCTTTTCTCCCGGCCAAAATCAATTAGCGCTCTGCGAAATAATTAAAGGAGGGTTACTCTCGCGTTCAGAACTCGCCAGAGTACGAAATAATGAAAACGACATTTTGATAGAGATAGACGCGGATATCGAAGGAAATGCGAGAGATTATATAAACATAATATTCGAGTAGAAAGAGATTGTACAGAACGCCTTTTGCCTCGATAATCTAAAAATATATCAATTTTTTTTAATGTCTCCGTATGTATAAATGTTCGTTCGGTTAATAAATATTAAGGGCCATTCACTAAAATGGTAAAATTAAAGTGAAGCCAATCAGTTTTTAGGTGCATTATGTTTTTGCGGAATTATTATAATACATAAGTTAGACATGGCAGAAAATTGGTAAATATTGATAAAGAGGTAATTATAAAACAATTGGATAAAGAGGCATACAATGATTATATAAGTCCAGATATGGACGAATATTATAAGAAAATTGGCATATGAAAAAATTAGGAAAGTACAGCCAAAAAGGAAAGCCATCAAATAATAAGCTTTATAAGATATAAGGCCCATCCTTGTTCTTCCTGGCTCATCTTCAATAAATTAATTATTCATATAACTATATTCCTGCTATGTAAATGTTCACAAGTCAATGGGAACGTGTAATTTTGGTATTTTCACTTTGAAGGACCACCATACAATGTGTAAAAGCAGACTAATCCCGTTGGAATCAGTTGGTGCAAAGGTAATAATAATACAAACATATGTGAATGGTGGAGAGGCGTTCGGTCGGGTCACCGATCGAAACGAAACCCGTCGATACGTTGTATAGAGTGTAACTACCCTTATTCCCAACATGCCCCTAGATCCTGAGTTCTTACGCATTTCCATGCAAATCGATGGCACAATGGACTCCCAGATCGAGCATAAACAAAAGGTGAAAGGGTTTGATGTTAATATTTAATTTGACGGTGTCGCCACCGTTCCGATGTGCAGAATTATATCAATATAACCTGAGGGATTAACTTGACTTTATAGCAAGAAATGTCTACAGTGTGTAGGTTATGAAAATTAATTATTTGTAAATACAAGAATTGAATAGAAATTGAACTATCATTGTTGAGATTCGTTGCATTAAAATGAATTTTAATATTTATTGTATGTTGTCGATACGATATACGATTGAAGAAAATTTCAATGGGTGGTAGGCAGTGGTGGCTCTTGTCATTTCAATCGAGGGAGGCGCATTTCTTAAAAAATTACATAATAGTAAGAAATCTTACCTAAAGTGGATGCAAAATGATTAAATTCAATCATTTCTTGAAAGTGGTATTCCGCTCTTCTATCTTTCATTGATATAAACACTCCTTGCACAAGTTTGTGATAAATTTAGATCAGGCAATGGCCTACCTAATTCATTCATTTTTACTTTGTTCTCAAGAGAAAGTCTACAAAACTCTATTTTCACACTATTCATTTTTATTAAATTATTTCTATTCTTGGAGAAACACGTGGCAAAATCGTACATACACAGAACAAATGCTAGTGTCTTATCTGGCTATTCTATATCCATTTTCCTGTATACTATACTAGGCTTCTCCGCTAGGACGCTAAAGAATTGCTAGTCCGGAATAGCTTAAAACAACGATACATTCTTAGCTGTACAAGCAGCGTGACGTCACGTTGCCATTGCAACCCGAGCCGCTAGTTTATTTGCAGCTCATACGATACGGGAAACAAAGAAACAGTTGATATACTGCATACGGTCGCTCTTACTCTACCACTTGCAGTGGATAGGATGAGTGCATATGCTTTTAACTCATACTTGCTCGCCGCCACACCGTGTTGTGTTGAGTGCTATCACAACGCAAGCTTTATCTTTTAGGCAAAATAATGTCGAGTTAAAATATCACAATACAATATTATATATCTACGGTGATTATATATCAATGTTGTGCGGCCTCGAAAGAAACCGCCACTGGTGGTAGGTTTACATATACCACGAGTTTTAATAATAGGAATATAACAGAATCTATAATAGAATTGTCCAAACCTTTATCGTATTAAATATAAGATGAGAATATATGCAGATTTATACATAGTATCAAATACCTTCAATATAAAATTCCACATGGAATAAATACTTGAAATCTCTTTGTTATTCTAATAAAATCATCGATTACTCAAACAGTAAATTGCATGAATAGTTACGATGATATTGATGTTAATGGTAAAAAACTTACTTATCTTATCCTGTAAGCAATTTAGTACGACAAAGTCAATTCTTAAATTCACCCGAAAATGTGTGATCGTCAATCAATAACTCTCGTGACAATGGCAGCTATTTCAGCATAATTTCGCTCGTCTCTTCCAATCTTTATTAAACCAATTTTCGATGTATTCCACAGAAAACACTGAAATGAACACGCTATATACATGTCATATATTTGCGATGTTCCCGTACGCTTTGATCAATTATTCAGAGATCCTACTCACTTTGCGAGTGCTTGTTCACTTATTTATATATCTGTTATATTCCTTTGCATCCACCTTCTAAAGTATACTGGCACTACATCGTCCAGGAATCGTACGCAGTATGGTATTTGATGTGAGACCGTTTGTTTCTATAGTCCCGAGGAAAATATTTACTTTACCATGTAATGTACTGAAAAGTAATTTTGGAAATACGGACAGAATTGTATCCGGTAAGAAGGCACACGGCCGTCTGGCGCACTGAGTCCTGGTTATGCGAAATAAGTCGAGTTTTCATACAAACGAAAGCACATACGTGTATGTACTGAAAGAGGAATGAAAATATAGTACGTGGAAACTGAAATTCATATTGTAAAAAAGTTCGTTCTATTATCACATACACTTGCATATAAATGGATTAAATGGAATGAATCGGGATAAAATTATTTCATGTTAATTCAAAGAAAATTAAAATTGAAAATCAGTAAGATATATACACGAATTATTCGATTATATTTTATATAAATTTCAAAAATTCTTATGTATTTTAAAATACATGAATTAATTTGTTTTTATTTCTAGAGTCTTAAAATCTCAAGTGCATTCGAATAGGAGGTTTCGTCTTCTTATGTATTTAATCTTTTAGCAAAATTTGTTACGTTTTTAGTATATTTACTAGTTTAGTATTTAACAAAACAAATACTTCAAAGATATCAATTTCTATAAGAGCTCAGTTAAGGCCCTAGAGTACCATCACGGGTACTCAGATTTGAAATCTCCACCGGGGGTATAACGTCTCCGAAAGGTGGGGTTTCGCAGCAGAGAACAAGCATCATTCAGTTGTACGGTAGATAAGGACATTAGACCTATACACCCCTAGTAGACGATTTTACCTATTTGATTGGTGGTACATCTATAAGCTCATGCAAATTTCTTTGTAATATTATATACCTACGGATTTAAAGCTTTTATTGCATTTAAAATTGGATATATATATATATAAAGTATGTGACAATGGATTTTATCTCATATTAGATGGAATATCTAAGGTTTTTATACGGATATGGGAGTAGTTAGCGAAGAATTTTTAAAACTTATTATTACAGTAAATGGTTCCAATCCATTATATTTTTAGGTTTTAAACTTTCGTAAACCGGCTGACTTTAGAAACCTCTCTATGGATAAATTTATCTTAATAAAAAATGATCTATGTTTAGCAGCAATTTTTGAACAAATTAAAACTTTTCTCCAAAAACAGTAAGCTTAGGAGTAATTTAACATCTATAAACTGCAATCACACGAAATTTGACAAAAATCGATCCAAAAATGAAGGAGTAATTTGTAGAATAAATCACACTATTTTTCTTATGGCATATAAAAGTGCTCTATCCCCTTAAAAAAAGGCCTATGTTTAGTAGCAATTTTCTAACTAATTAAATCTTTTTTCCAAAAACGACAAGCTGAGGGGAAATTTAACATCTATAAACTGCAATCACACGAAATTTGAAAAAAATCGATCCAAAAATGAAGGAGTAATTTGTAGCATAAATGACACTATTTTTCTTATGACATATAAAAGTGTTCTATATCATTAAAAAAAGGACTAGGTTTAGCAGCAATTTTCTAACTAATTAAATCTTTTTTCCAAAAACAACAAGCTTAGGAGCAATTTAACATCTATAAACTGCAATCACAAGAAATTTGACAAAAATCGATCCAAAAATGAAGAAGTAATTTGTAGCATAAATGACAGTATTTTTCTTATGACATATAAAAGTGTTCTATATCATTAAAAAAAGGACTAGGTTTAGCAGCAATTTTCTAACTAATTAAATCTTTTTTCCAATAACGACAAGCTGAGGGGCAATTTAACATCTATAAACTGCAATCACAAGAAATTTGAAAAAAATCGATCCAAAAATGAAGGAGTAATTTGTAAAATAAATGACACTATTTTTCTTATGACATATAAAAGTGTTCTATATCATTAAAAAAAAGGACTAGGTTTCGCAGCTATTTTCTAACTAATTAAATCTTTTTTCCAATAAAGACAAGCTGAGGGGCAATTTAACATCTATAAACTGCAATCACAAGAAATTTGAAAAAAATCGATCCAAAAATTAAGGAGTAATTTGTAAAATAAATAACACTGTTTTTCTTATGGCATATAAAGGTAAAATTGTACGCAATCTAAGTTGAGATATGTACAAACTGAGCTTATGGCTAAATTTTAATACTCGGACCTTAGATGGGATAGTTATTTTCTACCTGTAGATAAATTTATAGTTACAGTATACAGTACACAGAACTAAAAGAAAAAATTTTTTTTTTAAACATAGCTTTCAAAGTTGGTGTAAACGAAATAAAGTTGTTAAATGTATCCGTACGTGGCGCTAGCGTACACAACAAAAATAATCTAATTTATTCTGCGTTTTGCGGATTAATTACCGGATAGATTTTTACAAAATTTTATATTTAGGACCATATTACACATATCTAAGCTCTTAGAATTTTGAATTTCGATAAATTTATCTCAATAAAAAATGACCTATGCTTAGCAGCAATTTTTGTTCTATTTAAAACTTTTCTCTAAAAACGGCGAGCTTAGGGGCAATTTAACATCTATAAACTGTTACCATAAGAAATTTGAAAAAATCGATCCAAAAATTAAGGAGTAATTTGTAAAATAAATTACAATGTTTTTCTTATGGCATATAAAGGTGCTCCATCCCCTTAACGGTCAGAGATGGTCTTCTGATATTTTAATAAGTAGGTCTTCAAAGATTTATACTTGAATTATTTTATAAGCATTTAATATAAAAACGAGCCAAATGGTTTTGTCTAAACGAAACAGTCTTTATTATTGAATCCTCAGCCTTCAGATAGTATGTAAGGCATTACGTAACATTTTCGGAGTAACCAATATATTGTTGCACAATCAAGTATACCTTTTACAAAAACCATCACATTATACTTGCATATAAATATATATTTCATGTTTTGTTGTATGGTTATTATTTTGAGAACCAGCTCATATCTTTAGGATCTCTTAAAGGCACTTCGCTCGGTACTGTCTATAAATAAATCATTAGTTATAGTTTGATGTTATATGCATTAGTTGCAATTCTGGTAAGCATGAAAATTTTGAAGCAAAAAAACTTGTTATTATAGCTCTCAAATAGAATCTTGAAAATTAAACACGGCAAGATGTCCGTGATTTAATATATGAATCTATGTGCCAAAGCTTTTTATATCAGAAGAAAGCTTTCTCGTGTCTTCCAAAGCGTGCGCAGGCGGCATACTGAGCTTAAACCCGAAAACAGTTCTATATTCTTATATAAGATATTGAACCGAACACTCTATGGTATAAGTTTTATACTGCATTATAAACACCCACGCTCATGAGTGTGGGTCAATACTTCTAACTCAAATAATAAGAGCTCAGAATTACTGCCAAATATGGATTTCGTTACGCTATGTTACAATGATTCATTAAAGAAGAAGTTTCAAAATACTGCAAAATGATTTTTGGTTGTGTCTTAAGAAATTATGCTTCGAAAATTGTTGAATCATGATATAAAAAGCAATTTTACAATTGCTAACAGATTTTTCGTTTCAAACTGAATTTTTTTATTGATTATATAAATCGAGTTACTGTTACAGTTAAGGCAATGGGCAATTTTTATTTCAACAAGAAGGTAATTTACGAAATGAAGTAAATTGGCAAAAGCTATATCAAAATTTACCCACTTTATTTTTTAACAGCTAAAAAACTGTAAGGATTCTTATAAATTCCGCATGCAAATTATTTTAATTAATTCTGTTATAGATTTTTATGAATTCTATTATATTTACAAACTTTACATTCTTTCACCCTTTATAGACTATTGAGAGCTTTTTACTTACTCTAAATTATTGCCATGAGTTAGCTTTAGAGGTAGTGTTAGCTAAAAATACAAATTTTGATAGACTATAGTATAAACGTTTTAAATTTAGAAAGGTAATGGAAGAATATACGACAATATCTCCTCCGCAAAAATCACATAATATTATATATTTTGTGACATTATGGAGTATCACTTTTTTACTGTGTCAAAGAGTCTGGCAGCACTTTATTTATTTTTGAAAAAATATCAAAATGTAATGAGTTCACATCAATTATTCACGATCCTCACGAAGTCCAGCAATGTTAGAAGAAGTCTTGAATTTATAAAATTCAATTTGAAGCTTAAGGAATTATGCATTGAATAAAAATTCTCATGACAGCTTAAGAACCAAGAATAAAATTTATGAAATATATATTTTAAACGTGCTAGGAACATTACTTTTTGAAGTGTTTTAATCTAAATTATTTAAAATTTAATTGATTTATTATAAACAAATCGGACAATAACAAAATATGCAAATAGACTAACAAATCGGACAATAACAAAATATGCAAATAGACTTTGAATTAAGTGTCTTATATTCTTCTTTTTGTCAACTCTACATCTAAAACCATATTGGAAAAGTTTAATATGAGTTAATTTTAACTTTTGTTTTAGAAAATAAAGATACAAGCCATTACTTTCCATTCTAATAAGAATACAAATAATCATTAAATAGAATGACGAATAAACATGAAAAATAAAAATAAATTTATTTGCATTTTTCAGTTATATAAATTTTGTTTGATAGATTTCAAATTAGTTAGACGTCTTCTAACATCATAATGATTATTGTTGTAATAAAAGCCAAATTTGCTATTTTTTACAAATAATTGACCAATCAAATTTAAAGCAAAAATAATTTTAGTTTTTAAAATAATTCTAACCATATTGTTACGATAACAATAAAGATTAGCATGCGGTAGTTTATCAGTACCTTAATAAAATTAACAAAAATATATTCCCAGTAGCAATGAAGCAAAAGTGAAATTACATAAAATTGCGTAATAAATTTTAAAAATATGTTCAAATGTTGATGAAAAACAATCAAAAAATCATTGTGTATGAATTGAGAGTAAAGTTTGTTAATATCACATAAAAAATGTTAGTTAGTTAAAGAGTCCGCAATCCTAAAGATTGGTTGGAAACAGCACGCCATGCCGATCTATCCTGAGCTAATCCCTTCATCTCCCTATAGCTATTCATCTCAACGTCTTCAACTATCTGACTCACATACTCCAATCTAGGCCTACCTACCCCTCTCTTTCCCTCCACTCTACCTTCTATGATCAATTGCATAATCCCCCCATGCCTAAGAATATGCCCTACTAATCTGTCTCTCCTACGCTGTAACACTCTCCAAATACTTCTCTTCTCCCCTACTAACTCTAGTACAGCTTCATTTGTTACTTTATCTTCCCAACCAATCCTCATCATCCTCCTATAACACCACATTTCAAGTGCTTCTAATCTACGCTTCTCTTCCTTTCCTATAGTCCACGCCTCACACCCGTACAGTGCTACACTCCAAACATATACCTTCAGTAATCTTTTTCTAATACCCAAGTCAATATTTGATCTTAAAATCTGTTCTTTTTCTACGAATGCCTTCCTACCCTGTGCTATCCTACACTTTATATCTACCTTGCTTCGATTATCTTTTGTGATTCTACTGCCTAAATAACAAAAATCTGACACTTCTTCGATTCTATTATCTCCTATTGCGATCCTCATTTTTCTACTGCATTCCTTTTTGTCACACCTCATCACTTTAGTTTTACCTATATTTATTTTCATGTTAAAATCCCTAGTCAATACTGCCTGCATACCATTCAATACCCTTTCTAAATTCTTTTCGCTTTCTTCCAATATAGCTATATCGTCGGCGAATCTCAGCATATATATTTTCTCTCCCTGTACATTCACACCTACACTATACTCTTCTTTTACTTTGTTTATTGCATCTTCTATATATAGATTAAATAATAACGGTGAGAGTGTACATCCCTGCCGAACTCCCTTCCCTATTTTTGCTACCTCTTCTTCCCCCTCAATTCTAACTAAGGCAGTTTGGTGTTTATATAAATTAAAAATTATTCTCCTATCCTTATAAAAGAAACACAGAAGCAGGACAGAAAAAATATAAGGAACTAAGGAACTTAATTAATAGGAAATGCAAGCTAGCGAAAGAAGAGTGGATAAAAAGAAATTGTGAGGATATTGAGGAGGATATGAGAAGAGGTAAAGTAGATTTGGGCTACAGGAAAATTAAGTCACATTTTTCTAAAGTAAAACCAAAGGGTAACATTATATGTGATAAGCAGGGTAAGGAACTCACAGAAAATAAGGAAAAAGCTAGAAGATGGAAGGAGTATCTTGAAGATTTATATAAAGGTAGGCAGGACATGGAGGAGCTAGAAAATGTGGAACAGATAGATGAGGATGACTTAGGTCCTAGCATACTTAGGTCAGAGTTTCATAGAGCATTAAATGATTTACGGAATAACAAAGCAGCGGGGATTGATATGATACCAGCCGAATTAATAAAACACGCAGGGGAAAAAATGCAGGAGCGATTATACAGGTTAGTTTGTAAAATATATGAGAAGGGAGAAGTACCACAGGATTTTCAGCGTAGTAGAATAGTAACAATGCCGAAGAAAATAGGAGCTAATTTGTGTGAGAACTATAGGACCATTAGCCTACTATCACATGCATCGAAGATATTGTTAAAGATTATTTATAGGAGATTAGAAAATAAAGTAGAGGAAAGGCTAGGAGAAGATCAGTTTGGTTTTAGGAAAAACAGAGGGACGAGAGAGGCGATTCTAGCACTAAGAACGGTAGTAGAAAAAAGAAAGAGGGTAGGAAAGGTAACTTGCATAGCTTTTGTAGACTTAGAAAAGGCATTTGACAATGTAGATTGGGACATAATGTTTAGAATTTTAAAAGAAACGGGTATAGATTATAAGGATAGGAGAATAATTTTTAATTTATATAAACACCAAACTGCCTTAGTTAGAATTGAGGGGGAAGAAGAGGTAGCAAAAATAGGGAAGGGAGTTCGGCAGGGATGTACACTCTCACCGTTATTATTTAATCTATATATAGAAGATGCAATAAACAAAGTAAAAGAAGAGTATAGTGTAGGTGTGAATGTACAGGGAGAGAAAATATATATGCTGAGATTCGCCGACGATATAGCTATATTGGAAGAAAGCGAAAAGAATTTAGAAAGGGTATTGAATGGTATGCAGGCAGTATTGACTAGGGATTTTAACATGAAAATAAATATAGGTAAAACTAAAGTGATGAGGTGTGACAAAAAGGAATGCAGCAGAAAAATGAGGATCACAATAGGAGATAATAGAATCGAAGAAGTGTCAGATTTTTGTTATTTAGGCAGTAGAATCACATAGGATAGCACAGGGTAGGAAGGCATTCGTAGAAAAAGAACAGATTTTAAGATCAAATATTGACTTGGGTATTAGAAAAAGATTACTGAAGGTATATGTTTGGAGTGTAGCACTGTACGGGTGTGAGGCGTGGACTATAGGAAAGGAAGAGAAGCGTAGATTAGAAGCACTTGAAATGTGGTGTTATAGGAGGATGATGAGGATTGGTTGGGAAGATAAAGTAACAAATGAAGCTGTACTAGAGTTAGTAGGGGAGAAGAGAAGTATTTGGAGAGTGTTACAGCGTAGGAGAGACAGATTAGTAGGGCATATTCTTAGGCATGGGGGGGATTATGCAATTGATCATAGAAGGTAGAGTGGAGGGAAAGAGAGGGGTAGGTAGGCCTAGATTGGAGTATGTGAGTCAGATAGTTGAAGACGTTGAGATGAATAGCTATAGGGAGATGAAGGGATTAGCTCAGGATAGATCGGCATGGCGTGCTGTTTCCAACCAATCTTTAGGATTGCGGACTCTTTAACTAATCCTTATAATTTATACCCGTTTCTTTTAAAATTCTAAACATTATGTCCCAATCTACATTATCAAATGCCTTTTCTAAATCTACAAAAGCTATGCAAGTTACCTTTCCTACCCTCTTTCTTTTTTCTACTACCGTTCTTAGTGCTAGAATCGCCTCTCTCGTCCCTCTGTTTTTCCTAAAACCAAACTGATCTTCTCCTAGCCTTTCCTCTACTTTATTTTCTAATCTCCTATAAATAATCTTTAACAATATCTTCGATGCATGTGATAGTAGGCTAATGGTCCTATAGTTCTCACACAAATTAGCTCAAAAAATGTATTACTATATAATTAAAGTCAGGTAAAACAACATCTTTGTGTATATTGAGGTTGAAAACCATAATAGTAAATTTAGTCACTCGCTCATTAAAATATTGCCTTTATAGCTGTAATCGTTACGTATTAACCGGGTCATATCATATTTGACTTTGAACGGAATTAGATTTGCGGTGGGCTCCGCAGTAACCTCAAGTTATGGGGGTAGTTTATAGCAGTTGGGTTGGTACCCATTTCTCTATACACCATACCGACCCTATAAAGCGATGCCAACGAGGAAGGAAAGATCAGTATGAAGAGAGACTGGGTGCGCGCGTGAAGAATATTCTCATTAACGGCGCCCCGGAGCATAATAGTGGATGGTAATTAGTATTACAGCGCCTCCTCTCCATCCTTTCTCTTCGATTGTTGCTGATGCTACGTCTGCTGCCGGTTGCACCGTCAACTCTCCACTTAATTAGTCGATTCGTGTGTTGTGCAAGTGTGTATAGGTAAGATGAGGACTATGGTACCATATATCCAAAGCGCTGATGAATAGGAGAAGGTACTGGCTCGGGAAATTGTTAATATATGCACGTATACATGGATAAACACAAATGGGATGAGATGGAAGTTGAAGATAGTGACGGTGTTGTTAAACGCGAAAGTAGTGTAGTAACCTGGAGCAAACATTTTGTTTGTTGTCCTAAATATCTGTTGGTACATGAACGAAGATTTGTTTAAATATAATTTATTTCGATTTTTTACTTTAATCATCATTTCGCTAGATCCACAATTAAAGTCGTAGATATGATATGACATGGTTTAATACTTGTTTATATATTTAAATATCTCGCGAACGTTTTACACTGTTTTTGAAAAAAAATCTGCTATATAAACGGAGATGCTATATAATAAGAATTGTATTTTAAAATCGAATTATTTCAAATAGTCTAGAACGAGTATCAACTGTATTTCGAAAATGATCAGTAAACCTATATAATGTAGCGTAGAATGTCGGTGTAATTTTATTGCAATATCTACTACCAGAACCTTAAGACAAAGACTAATTATTAATTATTGCCGTGTAGGTGCGCTCGCCTTACACATTAATATCAAAAGCATGAACGGCATAGCACAAATGCAAACCTGAAGTTGTAAAATGGTTTCTGAGGACGAAATTGCCGAAACTTAAACTCTAAGGACTAATTTTGTGAGTTCTGGTGCATATGCTTGAAGCAGCCACACTTTAATTGATAGATTTTTTTATATTGTCTTTAAAAATCATACAATATCTTTTTTAAAATTCTATTAAATTAACTATCGATTTCGTAGTAATATATAATTATTTATTTGAAAAGCTCATATTCTTCACTGGTTTCTAATTATAAAATACGAGTTTTATTTTAATCATGCTATCCACATTAATATATATCACCCAAATTGCAAGAAGAGCCTAGGGCGGGGCGCTTGCAACTGGCCCTACCGAAATATGAACCCAAATGTATTGCAGTATTGTCATCCACAGGCACGTGTTCAGAAAAAATCCGAGGAATATAAAATAATTCGAGGTAAATCGAAGCTTTTGAAATATGGTGTAGTAAGAAGATGATAAATAGGTAGGTAGATATGTCTGTTCTGAAAAAAATATATGTATAATAATTTTTGTTCTGAGGATAAAGAAAATAATTGAACAAAAACAAAACGATAGGGAAAAAATGAACAGATTTCAAGTACAGTAGCAAGATCAATAAATTCAGAGAAGTTGAAAATATTTTGGTGGAAACACACCGTGTTGTAGACTCGTAATAATTGAAGTGGTATATTATTGAGCTAAAGATCAACTGAAATTCGTAGAATATATTTTTTTCAAATGAAAATTACTTCATTTGATAATGAAACTGCTCACTTGCGTATTAGTGAAAAATTGTCCAAATATAGTTGTCCGAATGATAACACTTATACCATTTTTGAGTTTAGAGCATCACAAATATAGATAGATAGATAGATAGATAGATAGATAGATAGATAGATAGATAGATAGATAGATAGATAGATAGATAGATAGATAGATAGATAGATAGATAGATAGATAGATAGATAGATAGATAGATAGATAGATAGATAGATAGATAGATAGATAGATAGATAGATAGATAGATAGATAGATAGATAGATAGATAGATAGATAGATAGATAGATAGATAGATAGATAGATAGATAGATAGATAGATAGATAGATAGATAGATAGATAGATAGATAGATAGATAGATAGATAGATAGATAGATAGATAGATAGATAGATAGATAGATAGATAGATAGATAGATAGATAGATAGATAGATAGATAGATAGATAGATAGATAGATAGATAGATAGATAGATAGATAGATAGATAGATAGATAGATAGATAGATAGATAGATAGATAGATAGATAGATAGATAGATAGATAGATAGATAGATAGATAGATAGATAGATAGATAGATAGATAGATAGATAGATAGATAGATAGATAGATAGATAGATAGATAGATAGATAGATAGATAGATAGATAGATAGATAGATAGATAGATAGATAGATAGATAGATAGATAGATAGATAGATAGATAGATAGATAGATAGATAGATAGATAGATAGATAGATAGATAGATAGATAGATAGATAGATAGATAGATAGATAGATAGATAGATAGATAGATAGATAGATAGATAGATAGATAGATAGATAGATAGATAGATAGATAGATAGATAGATAGATAGATAGATAGATAGATAGATAGATAGATAGATAGATAGATAGATAGATAGATAGATAGATAGATAGATAGATAGATAGATAGATAGATAGATAGATAGATAGATAGATAGATAGATAGATAGATAGATAGATAGATAGATAGATAGATAGATAGATAGATAGATAGATAGATAGATAGATAGATAGATAGATAGATAGATAGATAGATAGATAGATAGATAGATAGATAGATAGATAGATAGATAGATAGATAGATAGATAGATAGATAGATAGATAGATAGATAGATAGATAGATAGATAGATAGATAGATAGATAGATAGATAGATAGATAGATAGATAGATAGATAGATAGATAGATAGATAGATAGATAGATAGATAGATAGATAGATAGATAGATAGATAGATAGATAGATAGATAGATAGATAGATAGATAGATAGATAGATAGATAGATAGATAGATAGATAGATAGATAGATAGATAGATAGATAGATAGATAGATAGATAGATAGATAGATAGATAGATAGATAGATAGATAGATAGATAGATAGATAGATAGATAGATAGATAGATAGATAGATAGATAGATAGATAGATAGATAGATAGATAGATAGATAGATAGATAGATAGATAGATAGATAGATAGATAGATAGATAGATAGATAGATAGATAGATAGATAGATAGATAGATAGATAGATAGATAGATAGATAGATAGATAGATAGATAGATAGATAGATAGATAGATAGATAGATAGAGAATATGAAAGAATAAATATCTAACAGGAGTGATTTATATGTATTTATATTTTTATATATTTTATATTTATATTTATATATATTTTTTATATATATTTTTTATATATTTTATATATATTTTTTATATTTATATTATATTTATATTTATATCTAATAACAACAATGATAGGTACACGTACTTCAGTAATTAATTTCGTTTTAAATTTCCTGTGATTATCAACACACATAGATATACTTTCGGTCGCTTGAGGATGGTAGATGTTGTAATTTTTTAAAAATTAAATATCCATGAAGATACCACATATGTTATATATATTTTAATATATGAAACGGTACTTCTCCATAGTAAGAGCTAGTTATAGCACATATTACCTGAATACATAAATATTTTATGTTAATATGTGAGCATTGCAGGGCACGTGATAATGACGGGCTTTTTGTTTTTATATTGGTCTGTATGTAGAGCCGTCGTCGGTGAAAATTATGAAAAATAGCGAGCGTCGCGTCAAAAATTATGAAGAATAGCGGGCGTCGCGTCAAAAATTTATTAGGCCGATATGTTCTTTTTTCTACGGGTCCTGTACAGGCAAAAGCGACGAGGTAATACTAAACCATATGATTTTCGTTAATAAATACGTATGTACGTACTTGTTCATGTGTAATATGCGTAACTCACGCTTACAAACGAGATTCATACGTGCAAATATAAACTGTCAACGTAATACAAGTTGATTACACCTATAGACTTATCAAACTTGTAGAGAAACAGCAGCATGTACTCCAAATGTTAATTAAAATTGTTGAGGAAAGCATTATGTTCGTGGTCTAACATCTAACGTCTAGCGCAACCAAATAAAATTTTAAACACACGAAGAATTGAATAATCTATAATTTTACAGATATTGTCCAAAAAAAAAGAATTTCACTCGTGAAGAACAAAGGTTCAATTAGAATTAACATCTAAATTTTAAGAAACAAATAAAAATATTCTGGTAAACAAAAACTAATAATAAAATGTTTCATAATATATATACGAGTGCGTCTCTAAAAAGAGTTTTTGTGCAAAAAATACAAAAATATTTGCAATTAATAAGTTATTGTGTTCGAGGAAAATTGCCTGCCACTTTAAAATTTGTATTGTAAATTTTACACGCTACACCTAATAAGGGTATGAAAAGTTCTTGTATGCTCCCATAACTACTGCTTTTTATATGATATCACGAGCCATGTGAGTCGTAAAGTTTATTATATGTGTAGTCCTGATGGAGCTTAGTACGATCGTAACAGGTGAATAATATATGCATGTGATTTTTTAACTTTTTTTTTTCGTTGTTGGTTTGCACGGCCCGACTACTTGCTGTTGTCCGAAGAATGGTAAATACATTTACATGCTGGTTGTGTTTTTAGATGTACAACGGCAGTGTGCGATGTGAAATTACCGCCAGGTGGCGTTGCATTTCGTTTGCGCTAATAATTATTAAAATGCTAATTATCTTTCGCGAATACTCCTGTTTGTATACATATAATCAACAAAGACAAACACGAAGACCCGACAAGGTTATAATACTTTAAAAATCATTCAACGTCTTTCGGGTAGAAATATCAGTCGTTCATTTGATTTAATTTCATTCAAGTGATTTAAAACGCGCCAAATTTAAAACAATATTACTAAACCTAACTTATCAAAATATCTATGTGTAGTAATAAAATAATTAATAATGTAGCAATGATGAGAGGTGTCATAGAGACAAGCTCGGTAAAATAATAATTTAAAAAATCCTATTTGGTCTCGAGTTGGATAACAATGTTGCCGGATGCCTAATTTATTTTATGCCAAGTATTAACGGCAAGGAGAGTAGACAGTTTATACTTCGTGTATATGTTTAATTTCTACGAAATGCTAAAAGACTGAATGAGTTACGTTTAGAATAAATGGAAGTTTTATGGCGAAAAGTAAACGTGAATAAAATTAGAAAAAATGAAGATCGTTCTAAAATCTTTCAAGATATATCAATTGTAAGAATTTTGTTTAATATATTGGTTATAAAATAAATTTATTTGTATATACATATCTTTAAAATCATATATTTGTAAAATTTACATGATTCAAAAAATAAGGGTTTTCAATTTTCAACATTTTTATAATCAATTTGTACATATAATTTATTCTGGATTTTTTTCTATCAAGATATCAATTTCTATCAACTATAACTACTACACTTCAATATGCATCCTTGTAAAGGAATTTAATCGGAATTTGTTGTATTTTCCTTTGGATCGGGTTTACTGGAATATATACGATTTGTAAAACGGGATGTTGTTTTTATCATTTCAAATCTAAATTTCTATTTATTTTACTTGTGCTGTGATCAAATGGATATGGACTAGTGTTTATCTATGATAATTATAATGATAACTAACTAATGATCTGCATTTGATAAATTTATAATAAATTTCAGCCTAAATACTCAATTTATGGTTATTAAAACTAAAATATTATTTCTAAAATAGACGTTGAAGCGAATATATTCACAAAAAATAATATATATTCTGAATCGTTAAATAAACGAATAAAGCGATTAAAAAAAAAAAAATTCCTCTATACTATCATATTAAATCAGCGTAAAGTACTTTTCATATTGTATGTACAATTTTTTATATTCCTTATAATTTCTAATAATTATATGTTGTAATTAATATAGAACTTGATATAACTTACTGCCTTTCTGTAAATTTTACAAGGATTTATATAAGAAGCAATGATTTAAGTCCATAACCATAAAATGCAGTATGTAAAAATATTCTTGAACTTTACTTCAGGACCTTACTTCACTTGTTAGTAGAAGCATATATTCAGTGAAGATATATTGCTTGTATCTCAAACATATATAAATTTATTTATATGAACCGGACTAAATAATTTAAAAGTTTTTAGTTGAAAATCACAAAGTTTTTCAATGTTGATATAAACTTTATATACGCTATTTTTCTAGACGATATTCATAAAGTGTTCACTTGAGATATGTATGTATGTATTTCTGTTTTTTACGAGTTTGTCTTCGGGTATATTTTTTGCACTGACGCGAGTTAGATAGGTGGTGAATATATTGATTTTTGTGGCAAGTCAGCACAAAATTTAGTTTAGGCGAAACATGTTATTTATTGCGGCAAAAATTTAGTATATCAGAAATTACGGATTACTCGAAGATTTATCGGCGTCGAAGCTGAATTTTGATTTATGTCCCAAGTTTTCGTGCGTTTATAGTTAGATACGTTGAGTGTGTATGTATATGTATGTGCGTATACAAGTTAGGCGGAATTTGATGGCTGCGCCTGATAAATATTCTAAAACAAAGAGATATGACTTCTACCGCCGCCCCATTATACAGGATAAATGAAAATATATTAAGGTTACGTGGAAGAGTGCATGGTGATATGACGAAGAACTAATATCCAAAATATGCCTTTTCCTGTTAGTATTTTCTTATCATATTTAATTATTCGTCTAACAATGAAAATTGTTTGAATGCGATAATGCGATTTTTTTCACTATTTTTAATATAACGTAACATAATTCATTTGGTGTTTATATTTATATATGTATTAATGAAACATTGGCCACAATCAAATATATTTCTGATTAATCAGAAACGGATTACGAAATTCAAATATGTTACCTCTATTTCCATTTCAGATTTCACATCTTATTTTCACTCAGGAAGGTACTGGTCAGGCCAGGTCAGGTCAGGTCACGTCAGGCCAGGCCAGGTCAGGTCAAGTCGGGTTGTATTAGGTTTTGTTAAAAAATCGGCAATAATATCATGAAAACTCAATATTAATCAGGTGTTTCTGGAAGGTAGGAAAATGAGTTGATAGTGAAGTAAGCAAACGTCTTGTATCAACACTTTGCAAAGACCATTGAGGTTTTAATTGAAGTTTTCAATTCTATAGTTGTTAGCTTGAATTTGTATGAGCAAAATAAATAATTTATATGTAAATACATTAATTTATATATTTTACTTCGAATGTATTATATAATTCAATATTTCGTTAAACAATTCGATGTTTCACAGAACATATGATTACACTAAAGACTTATTGAAGAAAAGTAAATCGTTGTATATTGCATCAACAAATAAAAAAAAATCTATAAATTTTCAAGTTTATAAATACAGTTTTTTTTAAAATTAATATTGACATGACTATTAATAGTATGTTTATAAAATACTTCTAATAGTCTTTGTATTAGGTTTAAGAATTATAAATTCAGAAAAGTACCATTTTATACGAGAGAAGCCTTTTATATACAAAATGTTACTAGATTTTTGTAAACGAAAGTCATCAGAAAATCAACATATTTATTTGCATATAGTTTGGACGAAGTTACTAGCACCTAGCATCAACTAGCTAGCAACTTGCTGGTTTTAGTTTGCTACTACAATTATACGTAGCAGACTAAAATTATATAACATATTACGTAGACGTAACTACTCCATCGTAGTTTGTTCGTGAAAACTTGTAAGGGTTCGCGCAAAGTCAACTTGTCGAGGAATGTAAATTTGTTTATTGTGCAAACAAAATGTGTTCAGCAATTTGAATACAACCCTTCCTGTTTCCAAACCTATGTGCTCACGAAATATCAAAACGAAATTTAAATTAAATTATCTGAATAGGAAATACAAAATCGATATGCTATGATAAAATATTAATTAATTATCACATGCATCGAAGATATTGCTAAAGATTATTTATAGGAGATTAGAAAATAAAGTAGAGGAAAGGCTAGGAGAAGATCAGTTTGGTTTTAGGAAAAACAGAGGGACGAGGGAGGCGATTTTAGCACTAAGAACAGTAGTAGAAAAAAGAATGAGGGTAGGAAAGGTAACTTGCATAGCTTTTGTAGATTTAGAAAAGGCATTTGATAATGTAGATTGGGACATAATGTTTAGAATGTTAAAAGAAACGGGTATAGATTATAAGGATAGGAGAATAATTTTTAATTTATATAAACACCAAACTGCCTTAGTTAGAATTGAGGGGGAAGAAGAGGTAGCAAAAATAGGGAAGGGAGTTCGGCAGGGATGTACACTTTCACCGTTATTATTTAATCTATATATAGAAGATGCAATAAACAAAGTAAAAGAAGAGTATAGTGTAGGTGTGAATGTACAGGGAGAGAAAATATATATGTTGAGATTCGCCGACGATATAGCTATATTGGAAGAAAGCGAAAAGAATTTAGAAAGGGTATTGAATGGTATGTAGGCAGTATTGACTAGGGATTTTAACATGAAAATAAATATAGGTAAAACTAAAGTGATGAGGTGTGACAAAAAGGAATGCAGTAGAAAAATGAGGATCACAATAGGAGATAATAGAATCGAAGAAGTGTCAGATTTTTGTTATTTAGGCAGTAGAATCACAAAAGATAATCGAAGCAAGGTAGATATAAAGTGTAGGATAGCACAGGGTAGGAAGGCATTCGTAGAAAAGGAACAGATTTTAAGATCAAATATTGACTTGGGTATTAGAAAAAGATGACTGAAGGTATATGTTTGGAGTGTAGCACTGTACGGGTGTGAGGCGTGGACTATAGGAAAGGAAGAGAAGCGTAGATTACAAGCATTCGAAATGTGGTGTTATAGGAGGATGATGAGGATTGGTTGGGAAGATAAAGTAACAAATGAAGCTGTACTAGAGTTAGTAGGGGAGAAGAGAAGTATTTGGAGAGTGTTACAGCGTAGGAGAGACAGATTAGTAGGGCATATCCTTAGGCATGGGGGGATTATGCAATTGATCATAGAAGGTAGAGTGGAGGGAAAGAGAGGGGTAGGTAGGCCTAAATTGGAGTATGTGAGTCAGATAGTTGAAGACGTTGAGATGAATAGCTATAGGGAGATGAAGGGATTAGCTCAGGATAGATCGGCATGGCGTGCTGTTTCCAACCAATCTTTAGGATTGCGGACTCTTTAACTAATAAACATTATTTCTATCGGTATATGCTAAATTCGTGTGCAAATATTCGGTAATAGTAAACAATTCGTTTTAAATCGAATTAATATAAAATTCTAATTTATTTATTCAATAATATCAAAGTTAAGAATTGTGTTAATTACGATTTGAAGAAAAAACCATATATAAGAATATTTCTCGTATGTGCTCTTTCAATAATTTAAAATATTTACAGTATTAATTGATATTACTGTAAACATTTACATTTCATGTAGAGTAAGGAAATTATATAGGTTTCCAAAAATACGATTAATTATAAAAATTTAGAGTAAATAAATATTAGTTCATTTAACATTTAATTTTTTTCAATCGGGGAGTATCCGCACACATAATTTAAAATCAATAACTCAATTTATTGATAAAAATTAAACTAAACTTTTGTTATTAATTGATGCATATCTACTTAGAGAACGCTCGTTCGCATGGTAGGAATTTCGATCAAGATACAAAGTTTCAAATAAGCATTAAGAAAATGCATGTTCCATATTCTGGGAAGAACAATTATTTAGTTCTCGAACAAATACTACAAATGTTTATAAAGCGCCAGAAAGTTCTTGCTTAAAGTAATATTATTTCAAAGGAAAATATTGATTACAATATTATTTAGCACTGAAAATATTTCCAGTGTTTAATTTAATTTCTTCTATTTAATATTTAATTAAAATACGATGTATTTATTTAATCACTATTACGAAATTTCGAATTTTATTATATTACTTTCAAAAAGCAATAATACAAATTTTAAAATATATCGCGCCTAGTGTTAACGTTTCGAAAGATATGCCATAAATGTGCATAATTTTTCTTTTTTAATTAATGGCATAAAGGTTTTTGGACTTGATGTTTCTCTTCTAGAAATGTGATGGATGGTTTTAATTACGGCCAGACTAAATTCATAGTTCTGTTCACACTAACGCAAACTTTCATTACTTCACGGATCTACATAATAAATCAGCATGTTTTAAGGATAATATAGTCCTTGCAGGACTACCAACGCACAAAAAACTCCCCTCCATACGCAATCAATTTTTTCAAAGCGTATATATTACGACTGTGTACTCGTAGTCGAAGTTCAAGTCAGTGGCGTAATTTTAAGAGAAAAGTTAATTTACGTTTAATAAATAGGAAATATTAAAGTAAATTTAGAAGTCTACGGCCGAAGATTTTATGCTCACCAAAACTATTCAGATACACAAAATACATTTATTGAAAATATTATTTTTTGATTTATATTTTTGGATGTTTTTCTATAGAAAATATATTCCATGACCGAAGTCTTGATTTAATTAGGGGTTACAACCTTTATTCAAATTCCAAGTTACTAGCATTAAAACAAAAACTGTACTTTATAAGACACATTTAAATCTGTATTCAAACTTTGCAAATTTCGAAATATTGGGATCATGAGAATACTTCTTCTTTGCACTCTAGATTTAAAGTTCGAAACTCACGAGGTAGTATATAAATAATGTACCCTGGTAAACAAATGTAGTTAGACTCTACTTCATATATAAGGTGGGTTTTATTCTTCACTTAGGCCCGGTCATTTCATCTGTGTATAAAGTAAGGATTAGATAACTAGCAGATATATTTAACCTATAGATACATATCCCAGTTAAGCGTGAAGTGTATTTCCAAGATTAAAAATCATCGAGATAGCTATTCCTTAATGAAGAAGAAAAAGGTATAAGTTGGTGCTCCTGCCAGTTAAGTTATATGTGTACGGTTGCGATAGATAGATACAAAATACCTTGCGTTGGACAGCAATAGTGGGCAGGAAAATTAAATTGATATTTTTAGGTTACAGCAAAATACTCGTCACCAAGCCAACTGGCCAAAGTTCCAATAGGCACTGAGTTACCTGGTCAACCACCGGCTCGCGGTCACTTGACCAGTTGGCTCGGCGACCTGTCGATCATTGCGCGTTGACAGCGGTCACTCTGCCGTGGCCACTTGTCTCCTGCCATCAAATTTATCGAAAATATCTTATTTGTAAGCGGTTTATATAAATGCATCTAACATCAGGTAGTTAGGTTATAATAGCGGTCGGCCTGGCGTATATATCAATGTATACGAAAGCGTATACCTGCACTTTACTTATTTATGTAGCAAAATATGAATTGTACTTTATTCCACCAATAAGGACATGTTCTTGCATTCCTAATTTTCATCTCACTTTCAACTATATATAATCAGTAGCTGCCTTTATTTGCTATGTCCAGCCTACATAGAGCTCTGAAGGGTCATAAAATTAGCCAAAATTCTCAGCGCTGAGAACTTGCGAGACTCCAGTTGCCCTTTAAGCGTGAAGTGTATTTCCAAGATTTAAAATCATCGAGATAGCTATTCCTTAGTTAAGAAGAAAAACGTATGGCTGGTGCTCCTGCCAGTTAAGTTATATGTGTACGATTGCGATAGATAGATACAAAATACCATGCGATGGACAGCAATAGTGGGCAGGTAAGCAGAGGAAAATAAAATTGAAATTTTTAGGTTACAGCGAAATAACTTGCAATATTGAGCAGTGTATTATTGTACACAGAGCAATTTATATTTGCCTCATTTAACATTATGGATTTACAGGACCTTTGTGATAAAAGATTACACCTTAAACATTTCGAATGTGCTATTATGCAAACCTTACCTTATTGATCTTTACTAACTTGATCATCGATCGGAATTACGTACAGTTTTAAGTTTTCGGAGTATGTTAATGCTTATTGCAGTGTAACAAACGAAATGAAGATATGCAACCCAAAAAACAGATATACGAATATAATATTATGCCCATGATTGAGCGTTAACCTTTTGAGTTTATTTCATGGTTCTCTTATAGTAGATAAAGTTAACTGATAGATGAGGGTTTTATCCTACAAATAAAATTTAACTGAAAGTCGAAATACAGTTTCCTAGGATATCTGAAAGTTAAATTTGTACTGCTGGTGGAAAAAGCGGCCCTTAAGAACTAATATTAGAAATAGACATTCATAAACGGGAAAAGATCTTGAAATTGAATTAAGACATGAATCTCGTAAGTGTTTTAATCAAGTTAAATTTTATAGCATTTGTCACCTATTGCGAATTCATTTGTTTGATGAACGCACAGGAAATATGTTTGATTTTCATCTAATATTACCATTTGTTACCAGTTAGATTTTTTTTGTTTAAAATAGAATAGGCGATGAAGGCACATTCAACCTTTATGGTCTTATGTTAATCCATTTGTCAGATTATTAAAGCCTCAACACCTTATAATTTCATTACATACTCAAGGCAAACCTGAATGGTAACATTTGGAAACGCACATATTAGTTGCAAATAAATTGATTTACAAATAAGTAGATCAATATTACAAGCCAGTTACCTTTAATAATAGCAGACCAAAATCATTTGGAGTGAAATTCGAATTAACGACCTCAATGTTCGCAAACAACAACGATAACACATCAGTAATGCCAGAAGGAATTATTTGAAAATTTCTATTATCCAAACTACAAACACAACACTCACTGTGCATATTCGGAAAATTATGCAAAAGAAATTCATTCAGCATGGTCAAATTTCGATCGCAAAACTTGTTATAATTTTATAATCGCATATAATTTTTGCACCAACTTATATCACAACTGTTATTGAAATATAATCAATACAGACTCTTTGGCAGTAGCACCTGGTATATTATATGCACCAAAATAATTAAAAAATCATGCACCACCTTATGATTATGCATCACTCTTTCAGTACATTTTACCAGAAAAAACGCGCAGCAATTAATAACGTGCTCTTCCAACAAGAAGCAATCTAGTAATTAACATAGTATTAAATTTTTCATTGTTTGTTTATTTTTAAGAACTGATTATTGGATAATGATCGTATCTGTAATTATAGAAAGCAGGGGTACACAATAAACTAAATTATGTACCATTCATTAGATTATATATACATTGATAATCCTGTTTCAATCTTTTGGGTACGCCAGTGGCTCGCGTTAGCTAGATTACAAGAGAGTCGTTTCTATTATGCCAACTTGCTGTTGTATGTATATATATAACCTTTCCGCATTATAATTGGTCCGGATATTAACAAATTTCCTAATTAAGTCCGAGCGATCTAATCGCAATTGCAAGTGGAGAACGAATGGAAGGAACACGAAACATCACAAGCAGGGTAACCCAATGATAATATATTCCCACAAGATTATATCTATGGCAGATATTAACTGCGATTTCTATTTTAGATAAATATTTTTGCCAGAGAACGATGACAGAATATATGCGACTATAGTTGCTGGAACAGGACATAACTTACATTATATTTTTTATATGCAAAAACGGATCACAAGTCTTGACTTGACTTGACTTGTTTTTGATCAAATTTTTCCTTTTGAGGAGTAATTCTTATTGACTACACGTTCTTATAACAACAACAATATGATTGTATTTTTTGAGAAGGAATGTCAATTTTTCTAGTGTATTTTATTGTTGTTTAACAACAATATTTAATTTAGTCATTTTTCTGAATGTCGGATTTCATGAAGCTAATCTTAGAATTTTGGCCACACTGCTTCGACTTTCTTCTTGTATACATTCACACTAGTGCAAGACATTTGGAGAGGATGAGGGAAACTGGCTTCAGCGTTGTGAGATCGTTCCCATTTTGTTATTCTGGGGGATGTAAGCCCCTATCAAGATGAAGATAATAGCGCTGTTTGTTGTCCCCTTCGCGCGGTCCACATTTCTATCCGTATATCCAACTCCAATACGAATGGAAATGATAAAAAAAACTAATTAATCTCGGAGAAAGCGTCTCTTGTAGACCACCAAACACAGTGTCTGTGTTTCTTGGTCTGTGCTGTTGTGTGTAGACTGCGGCCGCAATTTGCACAATGATCCCCAACAACTGATAAGAGTTTAAAGCAATTTAAGAAAGATGGAAGAGGCTGTTATAATTAAAATTGAAATAAACGAAAAAGGAAATCTGTCTCATTTGCGCTATTAAAGAGTAAATAAATTAAAAATAACGAATTTATTATGGGGTAAAAATCAAAAATCAAACAATTGAAAAAGTGTTCAAATATCCACCGTTGAAAAAAGTGTTCAAATATAAAGTTAACGACATTTTTCCTTATAGTGGTGTATAAAAACCAAAGAAATTCCGCATCTTTGAAGAAAGTAAGAATTTATACATAAATTGTATATCGAAATATTTTCACTCAGTACAAAAATTTGAAATGCATTTTTCCTCAAGAATCATAATCTTTTTTTTTTTTAACACTCGACACACATAGTGAAACTAATACTGCTCCAGACAAAGAATTATATAAAAAATCTTACCAAAAAAAGCAAACTTTGATAATGTAATATAAAATAACGTAAAAAAGACGAAACCCATCCCCAACTTATTTATGGCATATATACATTAATTATTGTCTGAAGTCTGATGCTGTTTAATAAAATGTATATAATCTTAACAAAACCACTAAACAACATGTTGTCCTTAAAGTAATATCTGACACGTTTTTTACCTGATGATGGCCAAAAGCCGAAACTAGTCGAAAATTTACATAATATAATAAAAAAAACCTGTAAGGATTTACGCAACTAATAGTTTATTAATCATTATTATGACTCAAAATAATTTCTACTTTGAGAGTCTGCAGAAACCTAAAAAATGCCGCCCAAAAAAAATGCCGAAGCCTTATTATTTGAATTGGAATATTTAAAACTATTGAGTGAAAAAAATATAATACCGCTCTATATTCATAGAAAAATTCTTGATTTGGAAATTGTAACATATTTTTTAGTTCGAAGAGGAACAAATTATATTTTTACATATATGTTATACAATGAAAATTCTGCTCCATTAATTTTCATGCTATTACAGTAAAGTAAGGAGAATTTTCAAAATGGAACAAACCCATTTGAAGAGAATATGAGAGAAAAAGAGAAAGCGTGAATTGAAAACAGTTAATTTCGAAAAGGTGAGGCGGTTGTGTATATTAGTTGAACTTTTGTTCAATTTAGATTATAAAATCTTAATATTTCAACGAGATTTCCCTTCTTTCTATTGCATCAACGGATATTGTGGGTTCTACAAGGAAACCTACTCCAGCCGTATTTTCTTTTGCATTTTTTATCTTGTTCAGTACAGAATATTCTCCATATACGGGTTGTTAAAAATTTCATAGTATCCATGATTATAAGAACTTTTTCCCATAATATATATTTGAATATAACACAAAATATCTAGAAAATTATGCAGATTCATATGAATTACAAGATACGAATATCATAGCTTTTCTGCTACATAAAAATATGATATAAATAGATTTTGAAATAAAATTTCAAATAAGAATAAATAATCAACACAACTAGAGTGGAATAATTCAAAATTTATTAAGCATTTCGGTAAGTATAGTCATCGGTACTGCCAAAAATCATTATATCCTTTAATGTACCAAATTTGGGACCGACTTTCTACGCAGGGAACGCATAGACATATATTGAGGATATAGATGTTTTGCAGCAATAAACCCGCTCTCTTGTATTCTGGAATAGAATCAACAGCGAGGGAATTCGCTACGATTTGTGAACCCGCGGGTTATTTGATGGAATATTAAAAACGAATCGACAATGTTGGTCAACAACGTACGTTTAATACAGTCCCTGCTTGCGCTTTTCACAGAACATAACTTGGATAAACTCGCGATAAAATGAACCGAAAAAGTAAACACATTTTGCTTATATAAAGTGAAAATAGATTTTGCATAATTTTAGGATTTTTTGTGAACCCGATGTGCTTTTAGGAACAAAAAAGAAACATAAGCAATAAGCGAGTTACTGAAATAATACTTGTATTTTCATTTGGTAAAATGGAAATTGAACTTGTAATATATTTTGTAAGGAACATATATACAGTTTTCACCACCATGAAAAATGGTGTCTATTTTAATAAACGAATATTGGTTTCATAAATTAGTTATATAACGTACTATTTTTTGACAAATTCAAATTCAAGAAAAAATTATTCCAATTAAAAACAAAACTACGATTTACAAAAGCAAATTTTGCAATACGATTTTTTATTTAATCAAAAGCGAACCCGAAGAATTTTAGAATATACGAATTTGCTGTTGATATAAAAAATGAGCGTATACAAGATACTATAATACAAGAGAAATCCTATAGGATAGATTCGTGCACAAGAATCCAGAATTCATCCACGTAAACACTTCGTGGGTTGAGTCGGCTTTTATTGCAGCTGAAGAGAATAATTTTGTGAAATTAAGATAATATATATTATATATCGCACAAAATAAATATATCTACATATAATGGAACAAAATAATGCTCTTAGTACAATGTAAAGTTATAGTCGAATTACGAAATCAATACTGCTCATAAATTTAGCATTTAGCTGTATTCCATCGGCAATATTTCATTAATTAAACGGACAGTACATAGTCCAATTATCTAGTACTATATGGAAGTAAGGATTATTATTCATTATAATGCTGCTGGTTATTGAAGCGACTCGGGATTATAATAACGTTTGAAAACGTGAAAGCTCGACTTAGCTGACCGCAAGCGGACCGAAGTTAAAGGTTAATATCCACCGGGCAATGAGCTATCAGTACTTTGTACCGGTTTAGTGAGAAATGGTATATGAAACGGGAATATAGCGTGCGTTTAGCGTATATGTTGTGTGTAGCGTTAGTCGAATTGGAAAACCATTATTTAACCGGAAAACTAGCTACCTTGTTAGACGATAAAGGTTCGCACAAATGGAACGCATTACACATTCGGCTGTGCTTCACCAATCAATGATCTTCCCAATGGCAATATTTAAGGAAGGGAAATACGGTAATCGCACATACAAATGCATATTCAGTGGGCCTTTTATTCCGAAAAAATCGTTGTTAATGCAATTTGTACATGCTACTGAAGATGGGGGCATAGCCTTCGAAATACGCATCTGGTTACTTAATGCTTTAAGTTGGGTGATATTCTATACTATTATTTAACACCGTAGTGATAATTTTTAATATACATAGACTGTAATTAATAATATCCTACATTATCTACATAAGAAACCAATTTATGTTTAAGTGCCAACTGAGAATATTTTGTACAAGGCTTGCGAATTACGGTCAGGACAAACTAGGTAATTTAATGAGTAGCGAGTTACCTTTGTACGTGTCTTGTTAGGAGCTTTGAGAATAAACTATATTATAAATAAAAGTTATTTTAGAAATAATAACCCGCCATATAACTCTCAAATTCACAAAGCGAAACTGTAAATTAACTACTCCTATTTGCGGATTCAATAATTAATTATTTAATCTATTACAATTTTAATTTGTTTATTTGGACAAAAAATAATTTATTCACACGTTAGCTTCATTATTATTTTTACATCGTCATTGATTTATTAATTAATGGAATGATTCGTTTATAATTAAATTTTACCTGTAGAATAGGTAGTATAGAATATCACCCAAATACCGTAACTTAAAGCATTAAGTAGCTAGATGTATAATTCGAAGGCTATTTCGAAGGCTATAAGGGTATATCTTCAGTAGCACAAGATAAAAAAGTTTATTTTATGTTGTTTATTTTTTGTTTTTATCTTGTGCTACTGAAGATTTCGAATTGTACATCTATTGTAATGGCTGGAAACGCAGTATGTAAAAGTTGCTCGTGCTTAGGATCAACAAGTTTCACATCATTCTTAAACCATATTCGATCACATATGGAACACACTGTACCTAGCGGATTATTGAACAATTGTTTATCAAATTCGCAATGTGGCAGGTGGAAAGAATGTAAATTTTGTGTATGATGCACTAGTGGGTGCATTTCTATTTGTTGATGGCTCGCTCAGCTGTATCAGATTCATTTCGTTGATCTCTCACACCGCATGTATCTTCACGTGTAGACTCAGCGGCATTCAAATTCTCTATACCACTCACTGTGTCCTCAATTAACAACGGTATCGATTCATCCAGTGTATTTGAGGTCGTTGGAAGGTTATTTTATCCACCGTGTTTCTTTAACGCCCTTTGCCTGGCTCGATACTCTCTACTTCTTGCCAAGGTACTTATTGGTACTTTTCTTGGCGGTTTATTCGCTTTCTTCCATTTTCTAAAGGCACGCACTCTGTCTGTACTTGTCTTTTTCTCCATTTCACTTTTCACACAATGGAAATTGTTAGCTAAAAGATTAAGCTGTGTTTGTGTAATGTATAATAAAATACACAAGCGTCTACTGGTTGCCTTATGCCACGTATACACACAGTACACGCGGCGCAAGCGCGTAGCGTGTTTCACTTTTCGTGACGGAAACGTTTCACTTTGCGTGACGTTCAGGCCAATTTGCCCTACCGCGCCTATAGAAGTTTCACTTCAAAAAAGTAGAATAGGTGATAAAATTATTTAAATATTACAAAAATATTTTCTATTTAAATAAATTAATAGCATTAATAGTGATCGTTATCAAAATGAAGTTTGAACTTTAATGAAGGACTATGCGAATTAGTAAACTAAAAACTTTTTTTTCATATTTCTACATAGATATGTCGAGTATCGTTGTAGAAATATAATTATCAACGAGAACCTTTTAAAGTTATGTGTGCGAGTGTGACATTGGACGCATGTGAGGCACGGACATTACATTTCGCAAACATGCCAAAGTTTCCAATCCAAACTCCAACGAATGAGGATAGATAACATATATGTAAATAGTGGATGTAGAAATCTTTGTTGGTAGGAAACACAGTCAGGTGAATGTTTATGAATGGGCCGAATCACTATGAATTTTCCGAACGATTGCTCGTGATTTTCGAAACTTTTGCAAGGCAAGTTTCTATTACCAAAGTTTTCCACTTTGCGTCTGGCAGAAAGTATATGTTCTTCAAGTGTATGTATATTTAGTTATATAACTTCGCTTAGGAGCTGTACTGCATATATCATTTTAAATGTAACAGATAATGTTGAAAAGCTAGATTTGAAAAGATACTAAGTCAAAGGAATGCTCAGTCTTGCTCATTCCTAGGTATCACATAAAAACGAACCACATAAAATTAAGAGAAATCTCTTGGTTTAAAACCTTTGGGCAGTGTTTGAACAAAAACAGTGGCATTTTGTTTCTTTGTAGCAAATTGTAGAATGTATCTACTAAAATTATAAACGTATATTTGAACGACATCGATCATTTCAATTCATAATTTACTTGAGCGCATTATAGAAGAATGTTTTATTTTCATTTAATGTTTAAATAGAAAAAAAAATCATCACAATGTGGTTAATAGTTGAAAATAAATTATAGACACTCGCAATGCGAAATAATGAAATTACCGAAATTTGTTGAATCCTCAGCGGCCTTATTCTACTTTTAGCTTTCGTCCACATTGTTTTCAATTTAGTATTCCCACGACCGAATGAGTAGAATATCGTTACTTTTTTGCATGCGGCTATTTCCACCAAAAATAATACACACAACTCCGACATTTGCATTCTCCATTTGCAACATCGGTGCGGCTGAACATATTTTGTACAGTATATTTTATAAGTAGAATTTCGCATATTCATTAGGTAATGTGGCAGCAGGGGGTAATATCACTGGATAATTTTCCCTATCATTTAATTTTATGTAGATAAACCACATCCGTGGTTTTGTGGATTATAATTTGTTTATTTTAAGAATGAACAAAATGTTCAAAACTGAGATATGCTTAATTAAAATATAATATGATCTGTTATTTGCTTGACAATGAATCAAACAAAACTAATTACATTATGTAAACATAATTTAGGCAGAAAGAACTCTCGAAATTGTCTATATTTTTAAACGAGCTATTTATATAATTGCAAGTCAAGCTCACGCCTGAAGAATCGTGAAAACGTAAAGCGACTATCTGGCGAAGCATCGTCGCGTGGAGGCCTTTTGCCGATCGATTTTCATTAAGAATGCCAATTTAACATGTTACACCGTACGTGATGCAGATAACAATTCCTCCCAACCATTAACCTTACATCTCTGTCTGTTTACATACAGTTAACGATACATCTTCGTCATCTGCCGAGATAATTGCAGCATTGCTGGATCTTTGATAATGTATAGAACAAACGAAATAAAAACTTTAAGCCGTTGTTTAATTAACCAGAGATTTGTGCAAAATAACAGCTTATTTACAGACTATTAAGGATATATGAGGTAAGTTTAAAAAGTAGTGAGAACGCATGTACAGTGCGTGATTTGGCAACATTGAAAGTTTTCCCGCCTGTTAATCATTTAGATAAACATTCGATCTACCTCCAGTACAAGTCTCAACTACCCATTGCTACTGCACTTTTTTTTCTACATATTCTTGTGAAGCTAATTTTTTAAGTGTGTCACGGAAATGGACGTAACAAAATTGGAGCAACGTTATGCGATAAATTTTTTTTTGTCAAACTTGCCGAAACCGCAACGGAAACTTTTCAAAAATTGACGCTAGCGTATGGGGAGCAGGTCTTATCGAAAGCTCAAGTTTTTAGGTGGCACAAGACCTTTTTAGAGGTACGTGAAAACGTTAATGATGAAAATCGGAAAGGACGACCGCGCAGTTCAAAAACCGACGAAAATTTGGAAAAAGTGCGAGTTTTTGTGATGTCTGATCGACGAATGACTGTCAGAATGATCAGCAGTGAATTAAATTTGAACATTGCCACTATCTACGACATGTTAACCCAGGATTTGGCATGCGAAAGATGTGTTCGAAGATGGTTCCCAAAATCCTGACACCTGAGCAAAAACAATATCGGAGAACTGTGTGTTCAGATCTTCTGCAGAACATTGAAACCAACAAAGATTTTCTAAAAAACGTGATCACAGGTGACGAATCCTGGGTACTTGAATACGACCCTGAAACGAAACGCCAAAGTCAGAAGTGGCACACCCCCGACTCACCACGTCCGAAAAAAGCACAGATGAGCAAATCCATGATTAAAACAATCCTCATTTGCTTTTTCGACAGTCAGGGGATTGTTCATAAGGAGTTTGTGCCCCTGGGGCAAACTGTCAATCAGCTCGTTTTACCGCGAAGTTCTCGAGAGACTAAGGAAAAGAGTTCCTCGAGTCAGACCAAGCATTTCTGAAAGTTGGATTTTGCATCTGACAACGCACCTTGTCACACAGGACTCTCTATTAGGCAATTTTTTACACAAAAAGGAATTTCAGTGGTTCCTCAGCCCCCCTACTCACCTGATCTATCACCCTGTGACTTCTTCCCTTTTCCCAAGTTGAAAATTCAACTCAAGGGACATCATTTTGGCACTATAAACGTCATTCAGAAAAGCGTGACGGACCAACTTCGTTCGATCCCATTGAACGACTTCCAACACTGCTATGAGCAGTGGGTGCAACGTCTCCGACGCTGTGTGGCCTCAGAAGGGAACTATTTTGAAGGTGATAAGGTAGAATTGTAAATATAAAATAAATAAAGAGTTTTACTGAAACAGTCTCATTACTTTTTAAACACACCTCGTATCCCTCTATAACTACACACTGTAACTGGGATATTATATCCTGTTGACGTTGAGGTAGTTTTCACAAAACAAATAACATGAAAGTTGAAATTATTGATCAATAGTGAATCAATTATAAATACAATCATTTACTAAGAGATGAAACTATTTCCTTTTATCGAGGTTATAAAAAATATTATTGAGCATCTTGTGAGCAAAGTGAAAATTAAAACAATTAACGATTTCTATACATTCTAACTAAATATAAAGGTCAGATTTTATTTCAGTCATATATGTATATACATTTCTTGGTATGAAAATAGCAGGAATATTAATATGAATTATGGAATTTCCTTAATTAGCGGAATAAATAAAGTCGATAATTTGTGATATTGTTATCGAAAAAATCGCTTGGATCATGTGCAAAACAATTTTATAAGGTAATCATTTCTTTACAGAAATTTCTTTAAATATATACTTTTATCCAGTGTCTAAAGATACATTATTTTAATATAACCATTTCTGTTGTAGGAAGAGTAAAAAATTAATTACATTTCATCCTGTTCTATGTGTTTTTTTTTTTAGTAATTTATAATGCAATTTGCAACTTATGGCGAAAATATTGCGTTTCTGCGAATTACAAATTACACTTCCAGGAAAACTGAACATTTAATTGTATTTGCCAACATAACACACAGATGAGGCATAAATGCCACTGTTCTTTAATTATGAACATAATACAGAGGGGTATATTATACAGAAACTAGGACACAAAGAACGCTTTTATTATACAGCGAATACTGCACATATATATATTTTTCGTTTGTATCTTGCACGTAATTGTTTTATAAATTCAACCCTGCTGTCGACACTAAAATACACAGGACGTCAAAGATCAGTATACTCCTTTTGGGCACACATTTTAACTGCACCGCCAAATTTGAGTTTAGTATCAAGAATGTGAAGGATTAGGCGATTATTTTAGTTTAATATCATCATTGCCAATTTTTAAATATTAAAACGTTTTTGAAGATTCTATACACATAGATATAAAGATGAGATAGATATAAAGTGAGATAGATAATATGAGGTAGATAAAAAGAGATAGATAATATGAGGTAGATATAAAGTGTAGGATAGCACAAGGTAGGAAGGCATTCGTAGAAAAGGAACAGATTTTAACATCAAATATTGACTTGGGTATTAGAAAAAGATTACTGAAGGTATATGTTTGGAGTGTAGCACTGTACGGGTGTGAGGCGTGGACTATAGGAAAGGAAGAGAATCGTAGATTACAAGCATTCGAAATGTGGTGTTATAGGAGGATGATGAGGATTGGTTGGGAAGATAAAGTAACAAATGAAGCTGTACTAGAGTTAGTAGGGGAGAAGAGAAGTATTTGGAGAGTGTTACAGCGTAGGAGAGACAGATTAGTAGGGCATATTCTTAGGCATGGGGGGATTATGCAATTGATCATAGAAGGTAGAGTGGAGGGAAAGAGAGGGGTAGGTAGGCCTAAATTGGAGTATGTGAGTCAGATAGTTGAAGACGTTGAGATGAATAGCTATAGGGAGATGAAGGGATTAGCTCAGGATAGATCGGCATGGCGTGCTGTTTCCAACCAATCTTTAGGATTGCGGACTCTTTAACTATCTATACACATATAAAATACAAAATTCGTTATGTCTTTATTAAAACCGTAAATCGGCACAATTTTTAATATAGTTCTAATTAATTGATATTGCAGTCATATAGGTTTATACAGTGCTGCAATTATTATTTAAAATCATCAAATTTCAGGTCTACATCTTATATACAATCTTCTTTACCAGTATTTCAGCAATAAATGAAGAAGCACGTGATAAATGTCAGATTATAGGGCAGTGGCAAATTTATTATTAAATTGAAGGTAAAGACGTTGCGAGTGCGAATTTAAGGGAGGTATATTTATAGATGGACTGTCTGAGTTACTATTAAGAGCTTGTCTAATAAAGTACCAGAATTCGTTGATTACACACCCCGTGCCAGCAATTATATTAAATTTTATACTTTGTGATTGAAAGATCGTACGCTTTGCCAAATGAATTGAATTATATGGAGGCCTTTGAAAGAGGATGGCATAAATGTTTTCGAAACGAAATAGTTTATTAAAAGGAATTTTCGTTGGGGGATATGTGTTTGGAGAACCTTCAATGATTTTATAATGAAGAACGATAATCGATTTTTAAGATGACGCGTTATATCATCTTCTTCTTACGATATTTACATATAGCAGGCGCTTCTATTTAGATGTTAAAAATTAAAATATTTTTTAAAGAAAAAATGTATTACGAGTTAAATTCAAACCTAATATAATCTGAAGTTATATTTAAGTATTTCAAAATGATATATTTGTTGTTTTTAATCTTCATATATCGGAACATTCGGTGGGACATCTGCATAGTTCTTTTAGATTCATTTATATAATGGTAACTCGGCTTGTATGTTGCATGTCTAATCTAATATTCGTTTGATAAATGAACATGACACCACTTAGAAATGTCGAGTATGCAAACTTTGCCCTGGAGAGCACATAGCGAGCCATCAATATCTTCATACCCTGTCCTCATATGAAATACTGTTTCGTTTCAAAATAAAACCCAAGTTAAATTTTAAAATAACGTACAAATGAAGCTTGTTTAAAAGTTACTATATCATGCATTAAAAATTTAAAACACGTACTAATAAATTATTTGAATTAAACAATCGAAACTAGGTTCAGTATAAAAACGGATTCAGTGCTTGATATTATTTTTTTGAAACGTCCGTAACAACTTTAGTATACCATATTATATACCATTTAGTATACCAATTAGTTCAGAAATATCACTAAAATAAATTGAGCGCGATTCAATTTGCAAAGAATATATCGACTAGAAGAAAAAAGTAATAAAGTAAATGAATGTTCCCATTTATTTTTCTTGACATTCTCTACCCTTAGGACTTTGTTTAAAACTTAATAGATGCTTCAACTTATCATCATCGTCCTTGCTCATATACATACAGGATATGATGATGCTTGCCATATATGAATATAGTCCTCGCTCTTCAGGTCATCTTGGTCTAACGTCGAGTATATACATATATAGGGTGCTGAATGCTAGAGTTTGTCCACAAATGGTTTAAACACTCTTGTATCATTAAGAAGTAGTCAGACAACCGAATAAATTCAGTTGAGGTGGTGCATATTTTTTAGCCAAATATAGTTCCCTCGAACAAGCATAAAATTTTTGTGTATATTATATATAAAAAAAAGGCTGAACAAGGAATTGTTGGATAATGAAAGATGTATATTGAGAATTCATTTGATAGAGTAATACTGACCGTGGTTGGATGGAAAATGAAAATTTAATTGCTAAGTGTTTTATAACCGTTGATGATGAAATAAATGATGAAAGTTGAGTGAGTTTTTGGAATGAATCACTGGGTATATATTTACGTAGGAACGTAGGTACGTGCCACCAATTCATCATATATCAATATCGAGCGCACATACGTTAAATATGGCAGGAACTTTGCGATGGTAAGCAACCGACGCAAGAAGGAAAATAAAGAGATTGAGCGCAAAAGGAAGGCTTGGTAAGAAAATGTGTGTTGCAGGATGCAGCGAATTTTTCACACGGAATCATGTATTCAAAAATAATGTATAGCGAAATAAAAGCGTACACGTCCTGACGTAAAAGTCAAGAATGAAAAATATCATAAAAAAAATTATACTGTATTGCAGGAATAACAACTTTATACATTACATCAACGTGCATGTTAAATTTCTGCAATTACTGTAAACATGTACTTTCACATTGTTTTACAACAGTAATTATGTTAGTGATTTTCGTATTATAAATTATACGAAAATCCGAAACAACGAAGGAAATTTTTTAAATAATTTTAACCTGAATCTTTAGTTAGTTAAAGAGTCCGCAATCCTAAAGATTGGTTGGAAACAGCACGCCATGCCGATCTATCCTGAGCTAATCCCTTCATCTCCCTATAGCTATTCATCTCAACGTCTTCAACTATCTGACTCACATACTCCAATCTAGGCCTACCTACCCCTCTCTTTCCCTCCACTCTACCTTCTATGATCAATTGCATAATCCCCCCATGCCTAAGAATATGCCCTACTAATCTGTCTCTCCTACGCTGTAACACTCTCCAAATACTTCTCTTCTCCCCTACTAACTCTAGTACAGCTTCATTTGTTACTTTATCTTCCCAACCAATCCTCATCATCCTCCTATAACACCACATTTCAAGTGCTTCTAATCTACGCTTCTCTTCCTTTCCTATAGTCCACGCCTCACACCCGTACAGTGCTACACTCCAAACATATACCTTCAGTAATCTTTTTCTAATACCCAAGTCAATATTTGATCTTAAAATCTGTTCTTTTTCTACGAATGCCTTCCTACCCTGTGCTATCCTACACTTTATATCTACCTTGCTTCGATTATCTTTTGTGATTCTACTGCCTAAATAACAAAAATCTGACACTTCTTCGATTCTATTATCTCCTATTGTGATCCTCATTTTTCTACTGCATTCCTTTTTGTCACACCTCATCACTTTAGTTTTACCTATATTTATTTTCATGTTAAAATCCCTAGTCAATACTGCCTGCATACCATTCAATACCCTTTCTAAATTCTTTTCGCTTTCTTCCAATATAGCTATATCGTCGGCGAATCTCAGCATATATATTTTCTCTCCCTGTACATTCACACCTACACTATACTCTTCTTTTACTTTGTTTATTGCATCTTCTATATATAGATTAAATAATAACGGTGAGAGTGTACATCCCTGCCGAACTTTATAATTTTTAACCTGAATCTTTATAACGAAAATTCTAAGAAGTGTACTATAGAAACACTGGGTAATATTTGATAATTTAAAATCGTTAAAAGTTTCATAAATATAAATATTATTATATATTATTTTGTATTGTTCTCTATATTATTTAAATAATGTTTTTGATGGATTGTGGAATTAAAAATCATGAAATAGTACGAGTAATTTTATAAGATTGCGTTGTATCATGATTAAGATTTTTCGTTATCATGTTTCGTTTGTCATTATCATGATTAATCAGAATACGCTAATTAAATAAATTTATTCCACATTAACATCGTAGACCGAAAGCATCCTCACAGGGAAAATACTTGCACATTTTTCATTGCATTCAGCTCTTATAAATATGTATGTATGGGAGTTTTTGCAAATGTACATATATACACACTAGGGCAGTAGTAAACAAATAAATCAGCTTAGAATAGTATTTTTTATCTGGCCTGTAAGATATATGCCAAGCTAAGCTCACAGATATTGTGTGTGCGTGTGTGGATTTTGTAGCGAATTTGGATGAAAAAAAAATTCAGAGCAGTTTTATTCTTTAACGTATCATATACAGAATGGTATATTTAGAAAAGTGTAAAAATACCCATTCATATTCTAAACCAAAATTTGTTTTTACGATATATATGTTGCTTAAATAATATTGGACCGTTAAAAGTCATTGTAAAGTCTTACAATATGCAAAGTCGATATTTAATTAGTGTAAATATAATAATTTGGTAAGATATATTCAAAAATATTTTCGAGCTAGTACTTCAATGTGACGAATAAATATAATTAAACAATATCTAGATTATTATTTATATATGGATATTAGAGGATCCAAAAAAGTATATTGTCATGAGAAAATATAAACAGGAGCTTCGTACAAAATATATAATATCGAGTTTCGTTTCCGTCATTATATTGTTTATAAAAATTTAAAAAGGGAATATTAATAGAGCATATATATTTTCGAAAAAAGCGTTTTGTTTTAGATAAACCGGTTTTTTAACGGAAATTTAATTAATTATATATGGTATTTACAAGCTTTTTGGTAAAGTATTACAGAATTTAGTAGTCAATAAAGAAAGTCCAACAAAGTTCTTTCTATGTAGCATTGAGCATCTGTGAATTATTGATTGGTGGCCTGCATGGTTTCATTAGTGAGTAATCGGTTAATTTGGCTTAGGCTGTACATATATGTGTAAAAAACAAGCTGTAACAAATTTATATTCGCTGATGCCGAATGAATTTCATTATGTTCCTGGATCAGCCGGCTGAGGTATAAGAGAATGTAGAAAGAACGCGGGCATAGAGTCAGTCTGTATTTGTGTCTATATAGCAGTGGCGGCTCGTGCCATTTCAATCTGGGGGGGCGCATTTCTTAAAAAAATAACATAATAGTGAGAAATCTTACCTAAAATGGATGCAAAATGATTAAATTCAACCATTTCTTGAAAGTGAATTCCAGTCTTCTATCTTTCATTGATATAAACTTTTCCAAAACTATTTCGTTAAACTGTAAATATCTCGCACCACATATTTATTAATACACATCATCGCTAACGCGTTTAAACGATCATTACCCATAGCATTTCGCAAAAAAGTCTTGAATCTTTTAAGTGTTGAAAAACAACGCTCTGATTCAGCAGTGGTCATCGGGGTTGTTATAATAATTTTAAGTATTTTTATGGTTTCCGGGAAAGTTTCACTGAGATTATTTTGTAGCAATAACGAAAGAAAATTTGTGGCTCCAATTATTTGATAAAAATCCGGAAGCGAGTAAATGACTTCTAATTCTGTTTTAAATCTGGTTTTATTCCAAAATGGATATGCATGACACATGGTTTCCAAAAGGTCCACTGGAAATTGTTTAGAAAATGTTGGCATCGATTTCGTGTTAAATAACTCAGCGGCTTGTAGATGGCCACGATATGAGAATCTGTCCTTCATCTGTGTTATAATTTTTTTTTGTAAATGTCTCTTGTAAAAACGCCGCGTAAATTTTCGGTTTTGAGCACTCCTTGCACAAGTTTGCGATAAATTTAAATCAGGCAATGGCCTAACTAATTCTTTAATTTTTACGTTGTCTACAAGAGAAAGTCTACAAAACTCTATTTTCAATAAAGAACTAACACTATTAATTTTTATTAAATTATTTCTATTAAATATATTCTTGGAGAAACACGTGGCAAAATCGTACATACTTCACTACACAGAACAATGCAACTATATCTATATCCATTTTACTGTATACTAGGCTTCTCTGTTAGGACGCTAAAGAATCGTAGCCCAGAATAGCATAAACAACGATAAATATTCTCGCTGTACAAGCAGCGTGACGTCACGTTGCTATGATTCATCCAAAGCCGCTGGAATGTTCCACACTCGTCGTTATACAGTACAAGTGGACCGTAGAAATAGAGAAGACATACTGCATACGGTCGCTCTCACCTATTGCTTGCAATAGAGTGAGATGAGTGCATATGCATTTAACCTGTACTGTGTGGCTGGGTGGCGCTGGAATTTGTACTACATATTAACGATATAGCTATATTGCGTTAGTATATGCAGTATAGCTATATAGCTATACTGCATACCGTCGCTCTAACTCTAGCGCTTCCAACAGATAGGGCATATGCATTTGACTGGTACTTGCTAGCTGCCATATCGTGTTGAGTCATGAGTGTTAGGTATATTCGCGGCGCAAGCTTTATCTTTTAGGAAAAATAATGCCGAGTTAAAATATCGCAATACAATTATATATCTACGGTGATGCGCTAAATGTTAAGGAGGGCGCGCGCGACCCTGCGGCCTGCATAAGGAACCGCTACTGGAAGGAAGAGACACGCTACTGCTAGTGAGAAGAATGTTATATGAATTGAAAATGACTAATCAACCTACCACCTGATTTGATAAGACACGAGAGTAGACATCTTTATTTCCAATCCTTTTTTTTCGACCGATATATTACGCTATTGTCTGCGATCTTGCTCTTGTAGTAAAAATCGCAAATTTTAATAACAAAATAGATAATCGATACAGTCTGTCTTGTTATTATACAAATACTAATGATTTGAATATTATAAAAAAAAGCATTTGTAAAAAGTTAAAATTAATTATCGAATAACTAAATCCCGCGTAATTAAATGCTTAACAGCCACAAACTCGAAAATTTGCGAGCTAAAAACAATCAAATTATTAGAAGTCAAATTTGTAGTATTGAAAATCGATACAAATACTTCACATAAATACAAAAACCCTGTAATTTTATGTAATGTGCAACAAATTTTGTTCATAAAGATTTTTGCTCGGTGTAAATAAAAAAAGTAATTCTATTAGAAATTTACTATTTAATATGTGTATGCATGCAGTCGTTCAAAATTGAAGAAGAGGTTATTTAACACAAATTTCTTAAATATAATAAAAAATTGTAAAAACTTACATAAGTAACTAAACAACCAAAATGAAAAGGATTTCGATTTTTCAATGGAAGTCATTAAATTAAGCTTTTGAAAATATTATTTACGTTAAAGTAGTAATGTAAATCTACAGCGAGAGCTTAGATTATAAAATTTTTTTTTAAATAGCTTTTCCTCTCATCCCGTCACAATTTCGACAGTTACCTCAACGCGATTTTAGCAACGTTTAGTTACCATGCTCCATCATTAGGTTAAAAATGTATGGTCAATATCTTTCGACTAGAAAAAGCTTCCGTTGATACTCTAGTCACTTCAATATGAATGTGTGTATAGTCGGGGTTGTTCTCAGTGTGCTGTGGAAAAACATGTCGGAAACAAAAAGGCAATTCGTGGTGTGGAAAACGTATTCCGCGTGCGGATCATTCGTCTTTTTTGACGCTGTTAACCCTTCAATTCTGACGATTCATTAATCAAGCCTGCAATACAGGCACATATTTTTTGTGCAGATTAGCTCCTAGGAAATTCAATTAGAGAACGGAGAACGTTTCTGATTAAGCAATAGAGAAAAAAAATTAGCATGCTTGAATTATTTTGCACCGTGCAATGATATGGAGGAAATTAACGCAATATAAAATGAGTAAGCATAAAATTTACGAAAATTATGGTCATAGTCCATTTCTACATTATAATTGAAAAAAAATCTTCTGTATCTATTAATGATATATATTTTTAAAAGGAATTTCCATACAGAAAGGACGCTTGATTTTACCACATTGGAAACTATTCTTCTTGCAAATTTAAAATTCTAAGCAGTATATTAATATACATATATTCAAGTTTGCATAATGTTGAATATCTCACTCAAGATTATACTCTACGAATACAGCTGGCATATCATGCAACAGCAGCAGCGGAATGATAGAAGATGAGTTGAATGGAATAAATTGCAACGGTGCAATAAGTATATATGTACCGGATTTAGGATTAATGAAATATTCGTAAAATCTTTAAAAACTATATAACTCTTAATTCACTTTATTATGTTCCTTAAACTACGGTCAAATTAAAGCCAAATTAAAATTCAAAAGTCAAATTAATTCATAGAAGTTTCTGACCATAAGTACGAAATTATTAGAAATTTCTCTTTGACAGTTTAATCGAAGAGCGTAAGTTTCAATCTAGCGACATTCTTCTTCAACTTCCTTTTGTAAATACAGTGAATTAAAGGATTACTAAAGTTTTCTTCAATATAAAGAGGAAATCAATTTTTTTCCGGATCGTCTCATAATTTCTAATTTGCGCCAACAGAATCACATTAAGATGAATAATATGAAATTTTGTACAAGACGATCGCTTCTTATCTTGGTGCATAGGTCCACCATTATAACTAAGCCTGTCCTGGTATATCTATAGGGCATATATACCAGGAAAGTGCCTTCTATAATCTGATGGGGTTTTTGGTGGGATAGAGGTCGAGGTTGGCTAGAAGTTGCTGGAAGTACGTACTATGGGGTCCAAGTAATCCATTTACTGGTCATCCCCGAGGTCATATACGAGCTTGTTTCATATCAAGGTTCCAGCCGGTTTTCAAAGTGAGGGAGACTAAACTAAATGAAGCCTCGGGGACTTCCCTGAAGAAGACCAAGATCAAGAAAGAGCTATGTTGTATGATACAGACACAACGCTATGTAAAATATGTTCGCCATTTATAGGGTATGTAGTCCGAATTGTGGAGTAATTTATTTCCCTCGATTCAGATAGTTCTCCCATCAAAATTGTATATATGAAGAAGATATTGTAAACATTCTTAAAGTATAAGGATGAATTAGATAGGCGTTGTAGTTTAAATTAATTTTCCACATTCTACATATAGTATGTAAAGAAATATGATATCAAGTAGCAAAATTATAAAAAAGTTACAATTCGTTGCTGTAGAGGAAGTCATATTTTCTCCAACGAGTTTTCCAATGAATTTGCCAAAAAATAAAGTATCTTAACTTTATATAAAGGATTGATTGAGCCGTAACTATTTGATAGTCCATATTAGAATAGGGAAATAAAAAACAACTTTGCTTTTACTACCAAGTACATGTTGTTTTTTACGACGATAGTAAATTCCTATAAATATGGGGTCAGGTAGAAGAAACCGAAAATGTGTAAGGTCAAATTCCTACAAACGCCTGTTGTCCATCGCCTTCCTCTTGCACGAAGCACATTTCTTGCACATGCAACGCGCCAATTAGAATCTTGCGCTTGAGTTTGGTGTTGTGGTTTTCGGTGCGTGCGCGAGTCATCTGGGTCATTGTTAATTGGGTAATTGTCACGATCGTTAAATATATGGGAACCTATGTCTTCTTCTTCAATGTTTGATTTCAATTGGACACGTTTCTTTTGAATATCAGTAACGAGGGATTAAGGAGATTATTTTCTTGGAGGCCGAACCTTATAGGAATTTACATGTACCTTTGTAGGAATTTGACCATCGACTACCTGAAAATTATAGGAATATGTATACACCCGTTTTTTAGTTCGCTATTCTCCTATCTTAACTTAAGTATAAATCTTAGCAATATACTCTAATTAGAATATAATTATCATGTTGTTCATTCAATCGATTCTGTGAATTTTATAAATGTGACAGTAACGAGTTTGGAACGAGCAGTGTTCCATATTCTATATGTGGAATATCGCTGTTCCTGTTGATGGAGCAGTGTGCCAATTATAAGTCTGGACGCGCCTACCCTTTCAATTTATCCCATTGCGTTGATGTACAGAACGGATTCCTGCTAATTATACTCACTTGTTCAGGCAAGCGCTATTACAATGTGGCAGCGGTTGCATATATAAAATTATATAAAAACACACAATGTTGCAGAACATGTTGTAGTAAAAAAGACAAAACATATTTGTTGAAAAAATAAATGATTGGCTTCCTATTTAATGGAATTTTGTTTGAAATATTTATATTATTTATTGGTATAGAACTCATTTCGTTACCCTATTGTTAGTTTTTTTTATTAAAAAATATTTGAACTTCTATCAATTTTTCTGTACTAGAATATTTGAAATATTACTCTTATATAATATAAAAGAAATATAATTCTTCCAAGCCACTTAATAAAAATTTCAAAACATAATAAATTGTACAGACATTTCGTCGAGCGGTGCGATTTTTGAAATCCATACGAAGAACTGAATTTACAATCAATCTTTTAGCACAAATGTTTTATTTAAACTAGCTAGTCAAAGGCAAAGCTTATTTAAATATGATGAGGTTATACCAGATTTACTATTTTTTTTTCTTTGGTACCTAAAGTCAAAATTCAATACAACACTTATTTTCAAATTGGACAATTCCATTATTTCACTGCTTTACCAATTACGACAACTAACGACAATAAACATTGCATTAAAATTATTTGTTTTAAATGCATATAATGCCTTTTCTGCAGACGCCTGCATAGTATAAAGTGGGTTGTGTTGCTTCCGAGTCCTCCATGTTTATAAGGATTATAGACAAGGATGTGAAATTGGGAATGTATAAATACGGTGGCACAAGGTATTGCGCTGACGAGGCTAATTAACATGGATATTACATGTTGACACATGCAACACTGTATGAATACGTTTGTAGCGCATATATATATATATATATAAACAGAAATGCGTGGCTGGCTGATATGTTTGTGGAGAAGTAGATGATGAGGATATCGGGATGGGATATGATGGAAGCGAAATGAAATATGTGGAGTAATGGTGTGCCAGGTGGGAAAAGGAAGAGTTGAAGAAAAGAATTTTATGGCACAATTTGAAGTGATTTATAACAAAACAAACAGAACATTATAAATTATTGAACAGCAATCCCGGTGAGTATTTTTATTGAGTTCATTATTGTACTACTGAAGATGGCGGCTTAGCCTCCGAAATATTCATCTAGTTAAATTGCTTTGTGTTCTTAAGTGAGATTCTATACAATCATTTAACGCCATAGTGACGAGTTTAAAATTATAAATAATTTACCATAGTTTATATAGGCGATTGAGAAAAATCGTTTATTTATAAAAAAAATTATATTCATTTTGGATTAACGATTCTTGAAGGATAAGGTATATGGGATGTTTGCTAACTAGCGACAGCTTGTGAATTAAATTAGCCCGTGATTATGAAGAACTAATTATTTTTATACAAAAATATGCGACAACAAATAAATATTGCCATCCTTAAACTTTATTTCTTTTTTATCACTATATATCGCTATTACGGTGTTATATAAGGGTGGTTATGTGAGTATGCGTCGAAGAATTGGAGCGGCAAATTTCAGATATATATGCTTATTAGGACGAGCCGCATTCGGATCGTCGCGCGGTTACTATTGCCGCCTCAACAGACGCCCTACACCCTGCGGTGAGGATTTGATCACTGTCACTGTCATAGATCATTCGCCATATTGATGGAATTCGTTGTTACTCTCGTATACCGGCACGGTACTCTGCCATGCAAATGTTCGAATACACTCGAAAAAGTGGCGTTTATCGACGAAATTCAAACGTAACAAGTTTGGAACGTTGATTGATTTGTTAGATTGTCATCAATGCTAGGAATTGGTTAGAAACTGCACATACATCACGTCGATTTCGACCGAACTAACTCCTTGATTTCCTTAAAATTATTCGGGTTCAAATTAAATGTTTACCAAATTAAAATCCGAACTCCTAGTAAAAATACTTGTGAGATACCAAATAGATCGAAAAACGACATTTGCGTCACTAAAATAATAACGGTTCCTATTGTTTTAGTAATGCCTGTATTTGAAATACTGTGGTTATACCGATTTTTTTTAGTAAATGTTCACCAAATGTATAAAACAAAATTTACGCGACACCTATTAACTTAACATCTATAACTACAAGTATTTACAGAAGTGGTAGTTTCTTTGAGTCCCCCCCCCCCTGAACATTGAGCGCATCACAGTAGATATATAATTGTATTGTGATCTTTTAACTCGGCATTATTTTTCCTAAAATATAAAGCTTGCGTCGCGATAGCACTCAATACAACACGGTGTGGGGGAGAGCAAGTGAGTTAAAAGCATATGCACTCATCCTATACATTGCAAGCGGTAGAGTGAGAGCCACCGTTGGTAGTATATCATCTGTTTCTTTGGTTCACGTATCGCATGAGCCGCAAACAAAATTGCGGCCCGGGTTGCCAATGCAACGTGACGTCACGCTGCTTGTACAGCTAACAATATATCGTTGTTTTAGATAAGCTATTCCGGTTCACAATTCTTTCGCGTCCCAACAGAGAAGCCTAGTATAGTATATAGGAAAATTGATATAGAATAGCCAGATAAGACAGTTGCATTGTTCTGTATAGTTACGTGTGTACGATTATGCCACGTTTCTCTCCAAGAATATATTTAATAAAAATGAATAATGTTAGTTCTTTATTGCATATAGAGTTTTGTAGACTTTCTCTTGAGGACAAAGTAAAAATTAAAGAATTAGGTAGGCCATTGCCTGATTTAAATTGATCACAAACTTGTGCAAACTCCTTGCACAAGTTTGTGATCAATTTGTGATCAAACACTCCGTTTATATCAATGAAAGATAGAAGAGCGGAATACCACTTTCAAGAAATGGTTCAATTTAATCATTTTGCATCCATTTTAGGTAAGATTTCTTACTAGTATGTTATTTTTTAAGAAATGCGCCCCCTCGATTGAAATGGCAAGAGCCGCCACTGATTTACTGATAACTGCAGGCAGATGTATGGGTATAACTACTGTTATATTTGATCAGAAGAAGAACTTGCGATTTAGTCGTGAATATTAATTTTAATTTCGGTTCAAATATCATAAGAAATAACATAATTACGATTACATTTTCCCCGTTTTAAAAATATGTAGTCCCACGTTTGGTAAATATTATTTTGCTTAGAAGAGACTAACTAAAAGAAGTCAATATTTTTTAAATTAGATTAAAATTTAAAATTAGATAACGTGTAAAATTTGGTGAACATTTACTATTTTTGGAAAACAAAATGTTTTTTTTCTGGCAAATAATTTAATAGTGTAACAATAAGAAAATATCTAGTCAACACTAAGATTGAATATTGAATTGGTGAACATTTACTATTTTCGGGAAACGAAAGTAATTTTTTGGATGCATATTTTCAATAAATTTTGTAATACAAGCCGAAATATTCATTCAACGCTCTGCATTATCTGACTCACATGTTCTAATTCGGATCTATCTACCCATTACGTTTCCACTACTCTATCTTCCATAACTAATTGCATAATAATAAAATAGTAATCCAAAACTTTATAATATTAAAAAAAAAAAAATTAAGTTTATAATTGTCAGGGAATCATAGTATAAGGAACTGACTACAAATATCGTCTAAATTAAATATAGTATTATATAAGTAAATTAAATTAAATCCACTCACCAAATCACCTCATTATCCTCCTATAGCTCAACATTTCGAATTCTTCTATTCTACGTTTCTCTTCCTTTCCTATCGTTACGCCACACGTAATCTTTTTCTAACACCTAAGCCAATATTAGACCATAACAGTTACCAATACCATCTGTGCTGTCCTACATTTCATATCTACCTTACTTCGTTTTTTATTGTTAGAATATCACCACATAATTTCAATGTATTGTTACATTTACTGCCCTTTCAAAAATCGAAGTAGCGATAGCGACCACTTTGACGTTTATTTATGAAAGTCTACGATATTTTAACGTGAGATCATACTGGACGACACTTTTAAAAATGTTAAATGAAACGCTGTATTCCTTACTTTTAAATTTGAATTTTTTTGTATTATAGAATATTTTTTAACAGTGTATATGCACAGATGGAATCGGCAGTTGTTGCTATACCGTTGTTTAGACACCCAGCAATGATCGAGATTAGATTATATCAAAATATTTGGTACCACGAAACCATGTGTTTGGTGCATTTCCATTCGAAAATTTCGTCGCTTATTATACGTAAACATACGCTTGCATTTCTATTAACTATTAGATCAATCAGTGATCAATACCAAACCCATAAACACCACCCTGCTAATTTCATAGTTCGGTGATTATTGATTATTAAAATGAATCTGCAATAAATAAAATAAATCACTCATCACTTCTCCGTCCAGTAAAACGAATTTGAAAATATCTTGTCATTTTGTTATATATATGTTTGAATGAAATAAAGTAAACAGTTAATAAAAGACCGTAAAATACGAGAAGAAACACACTGTTTTGATGAAGACCATAATCAAGTAAATCATACAAAAATATAGAAGGCATTTGTCATATAGTTTATAGCTCGTTACATTATACAGGGTGATTTATCATATTTTGATGCAATTTTTATTTTGGCTTAGTAACTCGTACCATCCGAAACGGTATTTTTATTTTTGCGACTAAGAAAATTTTATTTAAATTTAGCCCAAATCTACTTTACTAAGGTAAAGTAGATTTGGGCTACAGGAAAATTAAGTCACATTTTTCTAAAGTAAAACCAAAGGGTAACATTATATGTGATAAGCAGGGTAAGGAACTCACAGAAAATAAGGAAAAAGCTAGAAGATGGAAGGAGTATCTTGAAGATTTATATAAAGGTAGGCAGGACATGGAGGAGCTAGAAAGTGTGGAACAGATAGATGAGGATGACTTAGGTCCTAGCATACTTAGGTCAGAGTTTCATAGAGCATTAAATGATTTACGGAATAACAAAGCAGCGGGGATTGATATGATACCAGCCGAATTAATAAAACACGCAGGGGAAAAAATGCAGGAGCGATTATACAGGCTAGTTTGTAAAATATATGAGAAGGGAGAAGTACCACAGGATTTTCAGCGTAGTAGAATAGTAACAATGCCGAAGAAAATAGGAGCTAATTTGTGTGAGAACTATAGGACCATTAGTCTACTATCACATGCATCGAAGATATTGTTAAAGATTATTTATAGGAGATTAGAAAATAAAGTAGAGGAAAGGCTAGGAGAAGATCAGTTTGGTTTTAGGAAAAACAGAGGGACGAGGGAGGCGATTCTAGCACTAAGAACGGTAGTAGAAAAAAGAAAGAGGGTAGGAAAGGTAACTTGCATAGCTTTTGTAGACTTAGAAAAGGCATTTGATAATGTAGATTGGGACATAATGTTTAGAATTTTAAAAGAAACGGGTATAGATTATAAGGATAGGAGAATAATTTTTAATTTATATAAACACCAAACTGCCTTAGTTAGAATTGAGGGGGAAGAAGAGGTAGCAAAAATAGGGAAGGGAGTTCGGCAGGGATGTACACTCTCACCGTTATTATTTAATCTATATATAGAAGATGCAATAAACAAAGTAAAAGAAGAGTATAGTGTAGGTGTGAATGTACAGGGAGAGAAAATATATATGTTGAGATTCGCCGACGATATAGCTATATTGGAAGAAAGCGAAAAGAATTTAGAAAGGGTATTGAATGGTATGCAGGCAGTATTGACTAGGGATTTTAACATGAAAATAAATATAGGTAAAACTAAAGTGATGAGGTGTGACAAAAAGGAATGCAGTAGAAAAATGAGGATCACAATAGGAGATAATAGATTCAAAGAAGTGTCAGATTTCTGTTATTTAGGCAGTAGAATCACAAAAGATAATCGAAGCAAGGTAGATATAAAGTGTAGGATAGCACAGGGTAGGAAGGCATTCGTAGAAAAAGAACAGATTTTAAGATCAAATATTGACTTGGGTATTAGAAAAAGATTACTGAAGGTATATGTTTGGAGTGTAGCACTGTACGGGTGTGAGGCGTGGACTATAGGAAAGGAAGAGAAGCGTAGATTAGAAGCACTTGAAATGTGGTGTTATAGGAGGATGATGAGGATTGGTTGGGAAGATAAAGTAACAAATGAAGCTGTACTAGAGTTAGTAGGGGAGAAGAGAAGTATTTGGAGAGTGTTACAGCGTAGGAGAGACAGATTAGTAGGGCATATTCTTAGGCATGGGGGGATTATGCAATTGATCATAGAAGGTAGAGTGGAGGGAAAGAGAGGGGTAGGTAGGCCTAGATTGGAGTATGTGAGTCAGATAGTTGAAGACGTTGAGATGAATAGCTATAGGGAGATGAAGGGATTAGCTCAGGATAGATCGGCATGGCGTGCTGTTTCCAACCAATCTTTAGGATTGCGGACTCTTTAACTAACTAAGAAAATTTAAGATTGTAGAAATGTAATTTATTGTTGGAATGTATAAGATGTTTCGTGCGCATACGAGATAAGAAACATAATACTTTTGTGTCACTGTGTATTCGAATAGAAATCTGCTTGGATTCGTGTATTGACAAAAACGAAACGGCTGGTGCAGGACAGCAATAAAAGAAAATATTATATATTAAGGAGGCATCAAAATCGGATACCTTTAATGTCGGAAACATTAAGGACATTAAGGTTTGTTATCCGTCGTAAATTATACGACATGTTTCTGATATATAGGATAATAATGGCTTGGGTATAGAGAGCCGTAACGTATTTTCTGTATTTGTGCTTTTTTTATAGGCGGCTTTAATGTGGGTATAAGGAAACAAATATCTCAACACTCGAGGGCGGCATATTGCCCATATTTGGGAAAGTATCAACTACTTTCAAAAATCTTAAATGGCAGATTAGATATGATTTATCATATATTGCAAAATCTATATCCAAATTTATAGTCATAATTTTCTCTATCATGGAGATATTATAAAGAGATATTATAATCTATATGAATGATTTGTTACATGTTTACTACACAAAAATGGTTTGAGAAGTTACTAATAAAAATTACTACAATTTATATATGTACTTCCTAAATTTTAAAATATTTAAAAAACGTTTTGTCACTAAATATGAATATGGCTTTATAAGACTATAATAAATGAAACATTTTCTAATTAAAAATGTTTACTATTAATAAACTTTTTCCTAGGTTTAGAAAACTTATATAATGTAGAAGTTTATGTTACCATAAAATATAACTATATAAATCAAGTTTTTTATATCACTAAAATATATACAAAATTCTATACATTTCTACATTTTATCTCAATTATTTAAATATTTCAGCTATATAGACACTAAATTAAGATTGTTCAGTTAACGAGTGTACTTTCGAAGCATTTTAATCTTTGCCGACTGAAAAATTCATGGAGCAATAAAATTCCTAAACGTCTTTTTCCCATTTTTAAGCCGTAATTGATAGTTTATCTCTAAGGAATACCTCTATTTTATTAGCCAGGTGCATGCGTGGCTATTTATACGTATAAATTTCAATTTAGACACATTCAATTGTGACCTAATCCTCTAAAAATCGATGGATACTTAAAAACTGGGTGTATTAAAATGTACACTTCGTTGTGGCCACATTTTTTAGAATTATTTGACAGTCCTTTTAATATATATATATATAGGGTGCATCAATCAATATATGTACACTTGTAAGGAATTCGAAATATTATAACTTTTATAAATTAAATTTTAAATATTTATTATTAGTAATCTTATAGAATGGAATAAAGACTGAAAATAGTATCAAATCATAATATTAGAAATCGAATGAAATTGAAAGAATTGAAACTAAAATTTTCTATAATTCTATAAAGGCTTTATTCTACACATATTTATCTAAATAGTAACTAATTTATTATTATTATCTTTCAAACGAAAACGTTAGGTAGTAATATTAACGAATACAATGCAAACTATCATTGGAATCTTTATAAATAGAATAACTATAGCTTTAGATAACTTGTATTCTTATATAGAAATGATGGACGGCACCATTTAATAATACGACTACGACAGTCACAATTTTACGACTATAATGTCTTCAGGTCACCCGTGGGTAAAGAGGGACAGATCAGGTGTATTGCAGGTGTAAATTTAGGGTATATACACTGCTATAAAGTCTCATGCACTTATATCCATTGGTAGCGAGACATAATCTTGTATATAAGACAGATATATTAAAGACGATTACTTTGTAATTCGTACATGCGACCCGATCGAATTTAGATCGCTGCCAGAGATGCTAAAGAACAAGATATTTAATAATACGAGTTCGACTTGGGCATAGTGAGAGAATTCGTCAAGACTATTCTACAATTCGTCCTTGTAAAGTGAACTTTATTTGATTTACAGAAAATGTTTATTAAAATTTTAAATATCTTCTAGTTTAACATATTCAAAAACAGCTCGTATAAGGGTTTGATTATAATATGTTGTAGCAAAACTTCGCACCAATTAAAAAAAGAATTACTTCGGTTAGAACAATGAAAAAAAAAATTGTTTAGAGGATTAAAGCAAACTTGATTCATTACAAAAAATACGAAATAATCACAAAATTAGTAGCATTACCCGATCTTGCTGAAAGAATTTTTATTTTATTTTACTATGAATAGTTTATATATATATATATGTATAAATAATCGTAGTCTCCGAATATCGTGGTATTTAAAAATTGTTATTAAATAAATATATTCTGCGACCTTAGTAATAAAGAATATTGAAGTTAAGAAATGTTGTATACATATTAAATTTAATATCGACAAAAATGATGTAAAATTGATAATATACGGGTATAGAAATGATATTTTTTTGTATGTTAATCTAAAGTATTAAATATTTCGAAAATACGGCTGGATTTATGGCACATTTCGATACTTGCGAGTCTTTACACGATATTAGTCTACAACTTTTTGACATATCTTGATCTCACCAGCGAATGACATTTGTACTGTCAATCTGCTGTATCGCATTAGCCGGTAATATCCGATGGTAATCAGCGTCGTCTCCTCTCTCAAGCTTTTTTATATGTACAAACTCTTCTTCTCATCTTATATGTATGCATGGCACAATGGAATGCGACGTAGGCGCACAACTGAGCGGTTTTCTATGCGATTATAATAAATAGATTAGATTATTTGGTGGACATAAGCTGCCGTTGATCTGATTTTTTCTAGGCATTTTTTCTTGCTCAAATCGACCATTATTTTTGTTACTGCTGGATTTTGTCTTAGGCGGTTGAAAGTTTATAGTGGGATTTTGATTTTGAGTGGGTATTGTGAAACTAAATTTGTTATTTAATACCAATGTTTAAATTAAATTTCTTAAAGAATTCTAAACGCAAATCTTTGATCTGAAGAGATATAATATGTATACAATTTCACGTATTAATTATTTTATTAGATATTAACATTTTTTTTCCATAAAATGGTAAAAATCTCTAAATATTACAAGACAATCATTCAACTGCCATCCAGTCCTTAATATTATTTTTAATAATGGACGAGCATCACAAGCATCAACAACGCCAATATTCCAATTACATGTATAATAAGTATTATATTTTCAAAAAGAAAATTGTATGAACAAGAATATTTCGCCGCTTATTAAATAACCATTTCACCTATCTAATTTTTTATGAATTACCTTTTGCAATTAAAGTCAATTCATCTTTAATTTAATCTTGAATTCAGTCATTATGAAAGCTCGCTGATTCTATTTTTACCGTAGCATTACTTGCTCATTTCTTTAAAAAAACAGAACAGCGAGCCAAGATTATTCTCGTGCGGATTCAATTTGGGCGAATCATGTCCAATTTGCCGAATTAATCTCATCAATATTGAGTTAGCTAATCCTTTTCTTCAACCGCACAGAGTATCAAAACAAAATTTCATCATTTCCCACCATTTTTTTCACGCAGATGGCTGGTTCGCCAAGCCATCGGACAACTCTATACTAGCCGCTGAGTTTGGGAAACTATTCCCTTGGCAAAAACAACACCGTTAGCTGTGGCGGTGTCTAACAGATCTAATAAGCGCAAGACATTGCGGCCGGTGCCGTGGCTGTTGTTAGAACACGCAAAGTTCTTCGTAGATTGCCAGAGAATGGCGAGGCTATAGCATGGAATCGGTTTTTGTCATTTTAGGGGAGAAGGACTGAAACAAGATGTTGCTGGAAGAGTTTTTAGTCGCAAAACTGTAAGAAGGACTATGTTAAGTTGTTGTTTTCGGAGATAACTCCTCATGTTACGATTCATGTTGTTTATAATTATATATGAGACGTTTCATAACGTATGTTAAATTGATTATTAATACAAAAATATTCCTTTTCTTAAAAATGCAGTACCTTTAACTAATATTTGTCTTCTCAGTATCTTGCATACTTCTCCAATGTAATACCGTCGTATTATGCGATAACTTCATTAGGGGATTCTCCTCATAAGGGTGAGAGGGTGGCATGTCCAAGGATCGCGTTGTGCTGTCTGCAAACTGGATGATTAATGTGCTCTTGGGGGGACCGATGAGGAACACGACTTATATCGAATTGAGGGTAAACTGGAGATTAGATAATGGTGGAGTAACGCTTTTAAATGAACTGGTTTACCATCGAAATAAAAATGAATATGATTAATATATAATCCAGAAATGTATAATGAAGATATAATTGGAAAATGAATGATAATCCGAGTGCCAAAGATTAATTGTTTCATAAATGATGGTGAATGGGTTAAAATACCAAGTTTGTCAGTAAATTTGACGTGGCAATGGATATCCAAAAATACTAATATATAAACATTCCTGTCTATAAATTTACATGAAGTTATTCTGCAGATTATATATATATATAATCTATAGGTACTTCGTAATGGCTTTCGTATAAGATTTTTTTCAATTCTGACGAAAAGCGTTAATAATTTTTCTACGTCGACACATTGTTAAAATTTATTCCTCTTCGAGCGTAATCAAAGAAAGAGAAGAGCTGAGGGTGAGATGATACTATGGTGTATATTCTACCCTTGTAAGATGGGGTAAGCATCTATAACGCAACCAAATACAGTGCGAATTGGGCCCTAGGGGAACATCGTATAATATGAATTGTTGCGCCTGGATTATATATATATATATATATATATAACTTATTGTATAGCTTTTTATATCTGCAGCAAGAATGTATTAAACTCAATTCATCAGGTCGTTTAAAAAAAATGAACGAAAAAGGTCTTCTATTAGGTTTATATCGTTTGAAATGGTGCAGACAATATAAATTTCACAGTGGCAGCAATTTTTGCAATCGCAGTTTCTTATATATTTTTATTTTGCTTAACCAAATCGAAATGTCTTAATATATGTCAGGAATTAATTTATTAAAAATATACGAAGCGAAAGTAATATTTTTAAGCAACTCGTCAAAACTGTAGGTATTTTAATTGGAGAGGTGCAGTGAAATTGGTACAATTTCCAAAAAAAATTACTAATGAGGATTTAGTTACTTAAATTTTTTATTGAAAATTAATTATACCTTTGATATGGTTAATTGTGAAAGTACAGCCCTGCATAACATTCTTCAGGTAGGCTCTTTCCAAGCACCCTTTATTTAATCAACTTTTTATGCCAACACAATATAAATTATTAATTTTTAATATCAAACGTTAATGTATTTTTTTAAATGTAAATGAAAAAAAAACAAATTTTCAGTTATGTATATAATCGTGCATAAATTGATTGCGTTAATGATTTTGGAAAATATGCAATGAGAAATGTTAAGTATATAAAATTCTTTTTATATCTAATTTTCATGTTATTTTATAATGTATACCCAAACGCTCAAGCGTAATTTAACTGCTTATATTTATATTCTTCTGAATTCATCAGAAGCACTTGAAGTGGGTATGTAAAGTAATGAATAAGGACTGATCTATATAAGGTACCTCTAAGAAAACTACCCAGAGATTTAGAGCTATAAAAATATGGAAAGATAATCAGAAATCATTTGTCTACTAGGCGGGGAACGCATTATAGAAGGACATTATTGATCGCGTAGAAGACGCGATCCCCCGGTTAACGAATGCAGGACACGTTAATAGACAATACCCACTATCAATTCCGAATCAGTTTGCAGTATTAATTACATTATTCTTATATGAGACAGGTAATCCTATCGACGGTATATATACTGCAAAATATTATGGAACGTACGTGGTTGAAAATCTGCTTATATTAATTAAAACTCCTGGATATAGTTGGTGAATAACGCGCGCAAAGCTTTTCCAATAATATGTCCCAGAGAAATTTGTTTGACTTTAATTTGGTTTTGTTTGTGCAACCGGTAATAACAGGTTAAATATGTAATGGGAATTTTGGACCTATATTGGAAAATATAAAAATATAAAAAGCAAAAATGGACTCTTTGCAGAAGAAACTTGATCTGGCGCAAAACAAACCAACATCGTTATGGTATCATATAAACAACGCTTTGAGAAATGAATATAGAAATAAAAAAACAACAATCGTAGGAGAATTAAATCACAATAATGTATATATAAAAGATGCAAATGAAACAACTAACTGCTTCAACAACTTCTTCACAAATATCGGACAACAACTAGCAAACACATTTAATCAAAACGACAGCATAGAGGATATATATGAAGAACCAATAAATGAAAATATATGGAGATTTGAACCAACCACAACATTGGAAATAAAATCCATAATAATAAACCTTAAGAACAATAAGGCTCCAGGTCCTGATGGTATTACAAAAGAAGACTTAATTTATAATATGGAAGGAATAGCATATATATTGTCCACATTAATAAACGAGGTCTTAAGCGAAGGGACGTTCCCAGAAACATTAAAACAATCCAAAGTCATACCAGTTTACAAAAAAGGGACCAGGACTGATTGTAACAACTACCGACCAATATCACTACTGAACGTGTTTTCCAAAATTGCAGAAAAGGTGATAAAATTAATACTATACAATTATATAGAACAAAATATAGGATTTGATCCACAACAACACGGCTTTCAAAGTAATATCAATACCCAAATGGCTACGATAGAGGTGCTTGATTTTATAAACAAAGGTCTGGTTCAAGGCGATTACGTTGTATTAATATTTATTGATTTTTAAAAAGCATTCGATACGGTAGACCACGGGATACTAGTAAAGAAACTGGAATTCAAGGAGCTGCAGTCAACATCTTTAAAACATATCTACAAAACAGAAAGTCACAAGTGTTTGTAAATGAAGCCATTAGTGAACCACTATTAATAACAAAAGGAGTGCCGCAAGGGTCGGTCCTTGGCCCAATATTGTACATACTTTATATACAAGTTATGCAGAGAATAGGATTGAACGGGACCCTCAAGATCGTCGCGGACGACACTGTGCTATTATATAGTGCAAAAGAATCTATTGAAATAGAAAACGTGATAAATAGTGACATTAAAAAATATTGTGAGTGGCTACAAACCAACAAACTTACTATAAATACAACAAAAACAGAATACTTACTTTACAAGCAAAAGAACAAAAGTGATTTACAAACGCAACCTTAACATAGACAATGAAATATTAAGTCGGAAATTTAGTGCAAAATATTTGGGTGTAGTAATTGACTCTAATCTAAATTATGAACGAAATATTAATAATATCAAAAAGAAAATAATACCGTTAGTGAGTGCAATAAATAGACTGCCAACTTTACCTGGAAAACTTATTAAACTTCTATACCATGCGTACGTATATCCGAACTTAATATATGGGATATCAGTCACTTCACAATGTGCAAAAACTGTTTTTAAACAATTAAGTGTAGTTCAGAACTGCTTAATACCTTGCTTTGCTTGTTTAGCAGCGGTCAAAATTACAAATTACATTTAGATAATTTATATTGTATAACTACTTATTTTTAATTTAAAATATTATATATATATATATATGTGATAGGGTAGAAAGAAGTAAGTCCTTATAAGATTTTTTGATTTATATTGGTTACCGGTTTCGAGAGGTATATCTCATCTTCAGACCAAAATTGTCATATGTAGAAACTCAAGAATGTAGTCATGGATATAATCAATATATAAAAGTAGAAGTATTTTTCATAAAAGTTATAAATATATATATATATAATTATTAAAAATTATGATCCTTGCTGCCAGCAAATATCATTTCACAAACAAATCCAAGCTGCATATTCAACGAAACAATTTTATGATAATGCATTTAAAAATAAAAATAAATTGAAATTGTAACTTTGTTATTACATATGCAATTTCAATTACATAAAATTCAAGTAACCTCAATAGACAAAATTCGTTTTCAATTAATTAAAAGCAATGCACACATTTTTTTTTATAAATGCATGTAAAGTAATAAAAATTATATGGTAAATTAGCATGCGGTGTGTTTGTTCATCTGCACACGATTAATTAAACTAAGCAAATTGGAAAATTAATATTAATACGCTATTAGTTGATTGCAAACACGCCGAATTATAATAAATGAATACGGAATTATACATATAGGAATGCATGCATGAGAGAAGAACATGAATGTAAATAATTATTTGGAATAAATCAATTCGCAGTTTTGAGATTGAACGAGCCAAAAACGGCGAAATGGCACTCTGCTGGTTCAGTGATTTATTCGATTTCAATTGATCAGTGGACATACCGATATGGAAAATATAATTTTTGGTAATTGATCCACAGTTATATTCGTGCAAAAAGTATATAACAAATGCATATATAATTAATGAACAAATCCAAACTCAGTTTGGTTACAATATGGCACATTTGTTACTAATACGTTTTATGGATTACAAGAAATTTTTGCACTCTTTTGCGATTAATAAATGCAATAATTGATTTTATATGTAGCGGGAAATATTAATTTTGAAGTTTTGTTTATGCGCATTATACCAAGCTTAATATAAATATATCTGCAATTTTATGAGTGCATTCAAACTAAAATTAATACACAAACCAATTTAAATATAAATTGGAAACTTGTTTGTCTATGTATATTCCATGATTGAAAATAAATTTTATGCACTATTACGATATTGAAATTCGTCCAACTATCGTCTATATCGATCGTTGTGTGTATTTTATTGCTTCAAAATTCAAGTATAAAATATTTAATGAAAAATACCAGTGAACTAAGAAACTTATATTAATAGTGGAGAAACATCCATAAAATAAAGAGATTTCTTTGTTTTATCAGTGATTTCCCAATTGATTAAGCATATATTTTGCCTTCGCACATTCAAAAGTGGTCAGCCAGCAATTTATAACCATATTTCTGAACAAAAGAAACCTATGGAATAATGTGCATTATATTACCGTTTATATGTTAAGCAACTAGTAAACAGAATCTGTATATTCCATATTTCCAGTAATAAATTTGAAGGTGTTCGAAAATGTAGAATTATTATCCAAGAAAATGAGTCCATATTTAAATGAGGTATGTAATTTTAGCAACAACATAAAACGCACTTGGCTTAATTCTTCAACCTCCACCTATAAGCTCGACCTGCTCATCGGGAGTAAAGAAGCATCAAGAAGAACAAGAACGACGTGGCGATGGTCATGTGCATGTGCACACATTGCATAGGCATTTTATACGCAAGTCATTACCTCAACGAAGAAGTACATGGTCGTAGTGAATCACAAAACGGATCCACACATGTATGCTCAGGCGGTGTGATAACGACGATGGAATGAAATGAACGAACAAGAGAAGCAAGACGAAAGAAGCCTGGTTAACTAAGCAGCAGTAAATGATGGTTATGTTAGATAGCAGCAGCTTACAGTGTGAAAGCAGACGTTTGGAAATAAGACCAATGTTTTTGGCGTAATCTAGTTTCTATAGTTAGATGTTGAAGAATAAAAATAAAGAGATGATTATTCAAGAGGGCGTGCAAAAACTAGTTGGTATATCCTTTAATTTTTGCAGAAGAAAATTAAAATTCAGAAAATACATATCTTTTTCAAAAAATGAAGCTTTTGCCAATCTTTTTCCTTTGGATTACTATTAATTCTGCATTTAACTCGAGCTAATAGTCTACTCTCAACGTACTTGTGTGAAAATTCAACTTTTATAATAATACAGATGAAGATGTAGGCAATTTACGTACACATATTCTTTATGAATTCATGAATTTTTATTCTTCCTATACAATAAGACATTTTAGAGTCGAGACATTCTTCCGAAGTTTGAGTGATCGAATGACTTGGGGATTATGAAATGTGGTCCACTAAACCTCCTGCTGTTATTATTGTCTGCACCATCATAGGTTGAAATATACCTTATTCGGAAGGCGAGCTTATATTAAAAAAAGCATAAACATTTAAAAATTGGAAGTACTGACTAATTAAAGTGAAATATGAAGACATGCTAGACATAATTGAGGAACGGACAAGCATCCTGAGGGAGTTACAGAGTAGTACAGATAGAACCCCGCGGTTTTTATGCAATTGAATATAGAAGGTAAAGAAGGTAATGAATTAAAGTAGAAAGGAGTGAGTAGGCTCAAACTACGTAAGTCAGGTACATGTAAATAAACACTGGCAAAATATTTATGATATATAACAATGATATTAAAAAATATTATGATATATAGTGCCCATAAGAAGAAGCAAAATAATATTCGGTGTGATCTGAGCTTTAGTCCTTGTATGCTGCACGACGTCAATCAGTGGACGAATGGCCAACAGAGCGACCGATCGGCCGAAGAGCAGCGCGCGCCATCAAACACCATTTATCAGGTGTATCACGCGTCGCATCTCGAAAACTAATTCAATGTAATTACACGGCCGTTCGGAATACTTAGCCCGATAATATTTTTACATCTCGTTTAATCAATAGGTATACGGTGTTCAGGTATACAATCATATAACTACAGAGGAGCGATGAATCCTACCCATTAATGCATGGTCTTGGAAAACCTTGACAAGAAGGATGGACGAATTGGGAAAGGCAGTGCGCGTGAATAATATAGTTTTCAACGATTGAGCGTGGATTCATAGAAATAATAAATGGAAAAATTTGCACTCGAATAGCAAAATGAAAAAAAAATCAAATGGGACAACATATAAGCAGTGGCGGCTCTTGCCATTTCAATCGAGGAGGGGGGGGGGGCATTTCTTAAAAAATAACATAATAGTATGAAATCTTACCAAAATGGATGCAAAATGATTAAATTCGATCATTTCTTGAAAGTGAATTCCACTCTTCTATCTTTCATTGATATAACCACTCTTTGCACAAGTTTGTGATCAATTTAATTCAGGCAATCAGGCCTACCTAATTCTTTAATTTTTACTTTGTCATCAAGATAAAGTCTACAAAAATCTATTTTCAATAAGGAACTAACACAATTTAAATTATTTCTATTACATATATATTGTTGGAGAAACACGTGGCAAAATCGTACATACGTAACTACACAGAACAATGCAACTGTCTTATCTGGTTATTCTATATCAATTTTCCTGTATACTAGACTAGGCTTCTCTGTTGGGACGCTAAAGAATTGCCGCTCGGAATAGCTTAAAACAACGATATATTCTTAGCTGTAGAAGCAGCGTGACGTCACGTTGCCATAGCAACGGGCCGATACGCGAACCAAAGAAACAGATGATATACTGCATACGGTCGCTCTCACTCTACCGCTTGCAACAGATAGGATGAGTGCATGTGCATTTAATTCTTACTTGCTCGCTGCCACACCGTATTGTGTTCAGTGCTATCGCGACGCAAGCTTTATCTTTTAGGAAAAATAATGCCGAGTTAAAAGATCACAATAAATTATATATCTACGGTGATGCGCTCAATATTCGGGGGGGGGGGGGAATCGAAAGAAACCGCCACTGCATACAAGTATATGAAATACAATTATGAAGATTTATGCGCGCGAGATTTTATTACAAGACACTTTCTCGCAAAGAATAAATTTACCAACTCATGTGAACATGAAGATTTTCATTCTTGGTTTCCATATTTAACATGTAGATGACTCTGACTGATATCCGGAGCGTTTCTGAAGCAGACACGGCAGTAAATGGATTCACCACCGTATTTTTAAACTCGTAAATGGTCTTGGAGAATTACCTGCGCAAGGTCAAACGAAACTAATACAGTAACAGCATGTCACATAAGCACGCTGGAGACTCGTTAAATTTGTCCTGAGTTATATGCATATAGGGATATACGCGCGCATATGCAGATGATGTGCGTTATTTTTTTACTGATATGGTCATGAGGGCTGCAAGTAAAGTTGAAGACGACTTGGATTATGAGGAGCGAATGTGCAAGAACTACATTCAAATCTGCTATCTAAATATAGGAGAAAAACTTATTTATTTTATTAAATTAATTTATAATAATTCGTCGCCCGATTGTATGTTTAATTGTAATGTTTTTAAGGTCTTATGATTTAATTTTAAGGCGCTTTAATTGTCGGAAAATATTTTGATGTTTAATTTAGCAACTCTAGAGTGAATATAAATACGTACGAGATGGTTAGAAAAATATAACTGCAGATGTCTTTAAAGCAGACAATAATTCATCGAGCTTCAGTTTGGACTTTGTTTAAGATTATATTCCAACTGAAAGAATTCACACAATCTGGATAACATATCTTTTGTGTATGTCCCCGTCAATATCAGTCTCTCTTTATTCATACTCAGTTCCACGATAACAATCTTCACTTGCCGTATGAGCTACAGAGTCAACTAGTTATATAGCCTGTACGGGCATTAAGTCTAGATTATCTTTGTGGTAACGCGGTGTATGACAAGTTGTTTTATGATGGCGATTTCGCACATAAATATACATACGTATAGGCGCTCATCATACGTGAGGGAGCGCAGCTAGTTCAAGACGAACAGAAGAGGCCCAAGAAAGCAACTAGGTGCTTAATTAATTACGTAAACAAGACGTGCATCATAGTTACGGAGAATGAATGACGACGCCATTGCTCGTGTTCTTCAACGAAATATGCAGAGAAAATGATTACCTCATGTGAGTTGATTAAAATTTATTTTATCTAAACTTACGATCTATGAAGTGTAAAACGCTAGTATATATATATATATATAAATTTATTTAAAGAGTATGTATCTAATTCTTTTTAAATAACTCTATATGAAAGAAACTGAGAATTTGTAGTACTAATATTTTTCCCGCATTTATGTTAGATAAATAAAAATATAACTGCAGCAAATAGAACAATTTTAATAAATATACGAATTGCTAGGCGGATACATTTTCTTCGGTTTGTTTTGCGAGTAGCGAGAGTTCTAACTCTAACGAAGGAGTCATCATGAGGCATTTGAGACCAGAACACGTATCCTTGTAATATTTATTGCGATATTTTTATCACGCAGAGCTGCCAACGTTCCTAAATGCGCCTATTTATGTTGTAAACCTGCGTCTCTGCATGCACAGTAGCATTTCTCGTTCTATTGCTGTTTCTGTTACTTCTTTCTTGAAGTTTAAAGATCGGCTGTGCTGCGAAGTGTTCCTGGGCCATTTAATAAAATAAAAAGTTTGACGCGCTCTTCGCCATGTCTCGGAATAAAATTACTGGGGACTTCAAAAGTTTAGAAATGTGCACGAAGCGGGTCTTAATTTTAAATGGTTACATTCTCTAGTATACACGTTGAAATCGGTGGTTTCACTTCAAATTTAAGGAGAGTTATGAAAACTTATCCAAAGATATATGAATATAAATTAGTTAATAAGCTTTTAACTCACAGACGTTCAAAAACAAAACAATATTGGAGAAATTATATTCCCACGTTCAACACAGAAATTCACTTTACGGTTTAATTGAAATTCATTTTATGGTTTATAGACATATCGCAGATCTTTCAAGATAGAGCACGTATTTATATGCTTCATAATTTCGCAGATATTATTATTCAGAATGTGTTATTCCACTAATACCCTGTATTATGTAAGGTATATAGGTAATTTAAATTATATTATGCGATGTTGGTTTGTCTTAACTACAGCGAAATCATTTACGCCAATTTCCCTTTCTAGCGCTAACGAGGCCCTTACAGGTGCCACTCACTCCACCTCTTTACTAATTGAACTAACTGAACTGACTGCTCACACTCTAGTTGGGCCCCGGAATTGAGAATGTTCTGATTTCGTTTGCATTTTAATTCCAATTCTGACTCTCACCAATGCAAATTGGCTTTACACCTGAATAAAGCAACAAAAATTTAAATTTTATACAAAATAATACATAGCTTAATAGTTACATAGATAATGTGTACATTTTTTCCGATGGTTTTCCAATTAAAAGTCCAATTTAAAGTGAACCAAAAAAAAAAATGTAGTGGAACCAATAAGTGCAATTCAAATTTGTATTTCTACCCTGTATTGAAATATATATGTTTATTTAGCAATTTAAATCAGGCATGTTTAGATGCCTGTATATCTAACGAGTTAGCCGCGATTTTTCGGCTTGTGGTTACAAGACAAATTACAGCAGAAGATCGAAATGCTGAAGCCGCACAACAATACCGACAACGCTATATGAATATTCAAGAGAAAGTATAATTATTCGTTTAGTATTACAAGCAGGGGAACTGATTAAAAAAATAAAGAAACGCAAAAAATTGTAAGAATCACAAATATTTCAAAGTTCTTGGATGAGAAGTTAAAAATGAATATATTACGCTGGGTAGGACAAAACTATTATCAAAAGCAGTTTGCCCAAACCTTCGCGTGAAAAATAGAATACGAATTTTTCAATTGATCCATTTTAACAAAAAACGCGGTAAAATATTGATTTTTATACTCCCAGCTTATTAATAAAAATTCAACGGACAGTGGAACTTCAAATTATAATTTTTAAGAGAAAGTATAATTATTCGTTTAGTATTACAAGCAGGGGAACTGATTAAAAAAAATAAAGAAAAGCAAAAAATTGTAAGAATCACAAATATTTCAAAGTTCTTGGATGAGAAGAAGTTAAAAATGAATATATTACGCTGGGTAGGACAACACTATTATCAAAAGCAGTTTGCCCAAATCTTCGTGTGAAAAATTGAATATGAATCTTTTAAATGATCCATTTTGACAAACAAAAAGCGTTCAAATATTGATTTTTAAACGCCCAACTTATCAATAAAAATTCAACGGACAGTGGAACTTCAAATTATAATTTTTAAGAGAAAGTATAATTATTCGTTTAGTATTACAAGCAGGGGAACTGATTAAAAAAAATAAAGAAAAGCAAAAAATTGTAAGAATCACAAATATTTCAAAGTTCTTGGATGAGAAGAAGTTAAAAATGAATATATTACGCTGGGTAGGACAACACTATTATCAAAAGCAGTTTGCCCAAACCTTCGTGTGAAAAATTGAATATGAATCTTTTAAATGATCCATTTTGACAAACAAAAAGCGTTCAAATATTGATTTTTAAACGCCCAACTTATCAATAAAAATTCAACGGACAGTGGAACTTCAAAATTATAATTTTTAAGAGAAAGTATAAATATTGGTTTAGTATTACAAGCAGGGGAACTGATTAAAAAATAAAGTAAATCAAAAAATTCCAAGAATCACAAATATTTCAAAGTTCTTGGATGAGAAGAAGTTAAAAATGAATATATTACGCTGGGTAGGACAAAACTATTATCAAAAGCAATTTGCCCAAAGCTGCGCGTATGAATCTTTTAAATGATCAATTTTAACAAAAAAAAACCGTTAAAATATTGATTTTTTAACTCCCAGCTTATCAATAAAAATTCAACGGACAGTGGAACTTCCAAATAATAATTTTTAAATATTGTAGATTTTTCACGGAATTATTATATACCACGACGAAATAAATTCTATAATATTATATTACTATATATTTTTCTCGTTTTAGCGATGATGTTTTCTGTCAGAGCTAGTTGCAGTAAAGCTGATTAGTTTGCGGTTTTTTCGGGGGTCTTTTTGCGCTGTCAAGACAAACGAGAACACGATGATGACGTGGCGGGCAAGACGATGGCTAATTGAATTTTGGTTTGAGTTCTGCAGTGTACTAACAAAGAACGGACACCAGAGACAATGCTCTACGTATAAAAGGAAAAGCCATCATCTGATCAAAATAATATCCCGTGCTACATAACAAAGAAAATTACCGGATTTAATAGATAACGAAATCTATAATTTCAGAAAGATTAATTCGATTCTAGATATCCCTATTATTGTTATAGGTATTAGACAACTGTTGAAAATTTTTTTTAGTAAACTCGTTGAATTACGAATACTATATAAAGATTCATCGATTACTGCAGAAGGAAAATCATTCAAATGATTTAAATATAAATTATTTAATTTGCACAAATTAAAAATAATTGTTGATGAATCTGTTACTTTTATTTGATGGTACGTCAGAGTTTAGTAAGAAGATATACGTTAAAATAATTCCCAACAATCTTTAGCAATATCGTAAACAACTGCAGAAAATACAAATATACGAAGGTTATATGGATTAATTTAATTAGTAACAACGAATAGTTACAACCAGGCACATCTGTAGCTTATAACGCCAATTATTCATTGGCAATTTACGGAATTGATTGGCCTACAGGATTTGATGATTGACCTAAGCATAGCACTGAAACCAATTATATAATGCGACAGAACGTATTCTGCACAAATCGCGGCTATATATGAACTATCGCCCATATGTACTGGTTTATTGACGAATATCGTACGGGTAATTCTGAATATATTGTATTGTGCATAAGGTAGATATATAAATTTTCGAACACATATATAATGCCTTTGATATTAATCAAAGCGGTTAGAATATCACGCTGGTTATATAACAATAGGTAATATGGAAATCGGTTCGCAGATTAATTGAAATTGTTGTAAAATATACTTCGTACTATCGCTAATGCTCATTTAATAGTGGAATTCGAAAATTGGAACCCATAAAATAATTTACAATATATTTGACATTTGTTTTAATTCTTTATTAAGTAACGATAATAAATTGCCATATAAACTACAATAAAAATGCAGGAGCGATTATACAGGTTAGTTTGTAAAATATATGAGAAGGGAGAAGTACCACAGGATTTTCAGCGTAGTAGAATAGTAACAATGCCGAAGAAAATAGGAGCTAATTTGTGTGAGAACTATAGGACCATTAGTCTACTATCACATGCATCGAAGATATTGTTAAAGATTATTTATAGGAGATTAGAAAATAAAGTAGAGGAAAGGCTAGGAGAAGATCAGTTTGGTTTTAGGAAAAACAGAGGGACGAGAGAGGCGATTCTAGCACTAAGAACGGTAGTAGAAAAAAGAAAGAGGGTAGGAAAGGTAACTTGCATAGCTTTTGTAGATTTAGAAAAGGCATTTGATAATGTAGATTGGGACATAATGTTTAGAATTTTAAAAGAAACGGGTATAGATTATAAGGATAGGAGAATAATTTTTAATTTATATAAACACCAAACTGCCTTAGTTAGAATTGAGGGGGAAGAAGGGGTAGCAAAAATAGGGAAGGGAGTTCGGCAGGGATGTACACTTTCACCGTTATTATTTAATCTATATATAGAAGATGCAATAAACAAAGTAAAAGAAGAGTATAGTGTAGGTGTGAATGTACAGGGAGAGAAAATATATATGTTGAGATTCGCCGACGATATAGCTATATTGGAAGAAAGCGAAAAGAATTTAGAAAGGGTATTGAATGGTATGCAGGCAGTATTGACTAGGGATTTTAACATGAAAATAAATATAGGTAAAACTAAAGTGATGAGGTGTGACAAAAAGGAATGCAGTAGAAAAATGAGGATCACAATAGGAGATAATAGAATCGAAGAAGTGTCAGATTTTTGTTATTTAGGCAGTAGAATCACAAAAGATAATCGAAGCAAGGTAGATATAAAGTGTAGGATAGCACAGGGTAGGAAGGCATTCGTAGAAAAAGAACAGATTTTAAGATCAAATATTGACTTGGGTATTAGAAAAAGATTACTGAAGGTATATGTTTGGAGTGTAGCACTGTACGGGTGTGAGGCGTGGACTATAGGAAAGGAAGAGAAGCGTAGATTACAAGCATTCGAAATGTGGTGTTATAGGAGGATGATGAGGATTGGTTGGGAAGATAAAGTAACAAATGAAGCTGTACTAGAGTTAGTAGGGGGGAAGAGAAGTATTTGGAGAGTGTTACAGCGTAGGAGAGACAGATTAGTAGGGCATATTCTTAGGCATGGGGGGATTATGCAATTGATCATAGAAGGTAGAGTGGAGGGAAAGAGAGGGGTAGGTAGGCCTAGATTGGAGTATGTGAGTCAGATAATTGAAGACGTTGAGATGAATAGCTATAGGGAGATGAAGGGATTAGCTCAGGATAGATCGGCATGGCGTGCTGTTTCCAACCAATCTTTAGGATTGCGGACTCTTTAACTAATAAACTACCATTCATTAACTTAGATATTAAAAAATATCATAGATAAAGCATCTTTAAGAAATTTCGGACAGCCAGTTTAAAAAAAACTAATATCATACTTCACAGGATCATGTCTGTAGTAGATCTTCAATACTCTTCAATCTATTGATGAGTAGTTGCAACCACGATGATGAGTTACTGTTATTATGTTTCAAATCTGGATGCACAGATTAACAAATATTAATTTTAAAATGCTTTTTGAAGATAAACTCTAACGTGAATTTAGTACTTAAATGTACAAGCTATATAATTTCAAGGTTGTATAATTCCACCTTTACTGTGTAAGATATTAAATTTTTTACTAATAGCATACATTGGTATCAGAAACATTCTTCTTCAATGACGAAAATGCCTTATGTACATAATAAATGTCACACGGCAACGTTTCGAAACACCAATTAGAGTTAAAGTTCTTGAGGCATCGTAAATAAATTTCAGCTCTAGCGCTTCTGCCAATAAAAAGAGAAATATGGTCGTTGTTCTTGTACCGACCCATCGTATTAGAAAGGTGTAAACTACCGAAGAAGACGCACAATATTGAACAAGTACTAAATCCATATAATTGAAAAATAAATAGCTATCGGTTGTATTAAGTTAATACAGGATTGCTTTTCGTATTGCCGTATTTCAGGACGAATTTTGTCCGGCATTGAAAACCGGTATAAATGTAAAAAATACCGGTGTAAAAAAAAAATGTTATACAGTTAAATATATCTCGTAATGTGACCAATAAATTAAAATTTACAGATTTGTCACAGATAAATCACAGATACTTCAGTACCTATAAAGGGACTCACAAGCGATGTTATTTCAACGTATATCTAAAGGTACACTCGCGAAAAATATTATATGTTTAACTAAACGGCTTTCACATGAAAATTTAGAGGAAGAAACATGACTCACAGATATACAAGAAGAATCTTGCTCGGCATCTAATAATAAAACTATCTTAGAATCTAGCTCGATGTTTGTCCGATTTAAAATAGCAAAAAATAAGAGATGAGATAATGTTTTTTGAAAAAACTTTTGATGTATTTAAAAAGGGCATACGATTACTTATCGACCATTGTACCGACAAATGTGGAGTCGGAAAGGGCATTTTCTTCGGCCGGTCAAATCTGCACAAAAATTCGGTCCTCCTTAATGATGAAACCATCGATTGTTTGTGCATTTTGAGAGCACATTTTAATAAGGAAAATTAATATTTTATGGACAATTTTAATTTATTTGTTAGTTGGTTTATTTGTTACACATAAAAAAAACTGAATTTTGTTATATTTATGGAATTTATCCATTAATTATATTTTATGTTGATATCATCTACTTTATTTATTTTTCTACTTATAAAGAAAAAATGTTAAGTTAATAGAATTCATTTTGTAGTCAACGTTAATTTTAAAAATAAATTTTAATTAGTTTTTTGGATATTATTTTTTAATATGTCGTAATAACCAGGTAAAAATCTAATAAGTAAATTTTCTAATAGTAATACTGGTGTTAAAACCGGGATTTTTGAAGTATGTAGAAAATTTACTAAATTTCTGTAAAATTGGTGAAGTCTACATTGAAAATGTTAGTAACGAGAATGAATCCCAAATACAATATTAACCATTTTCATACACAAAAGACGTTGAGAAGAAATTAAAAAAAACATGCTAGTAAGCGCCAGAAATTCCCGCCCCAATAGGGATGAAAAAAACATATCGAAACAAAATGTTATTATTTTTCAACATAATCACCTTTAACTTCAATACACTTGGTATGCCGCTTAATTAATAATTCTATACCTTTGAAAAAATAATCTTGAATTTGGCTCTCAAAATGATGCATAACCGCCGCTTTCAGATCAGTATCATCCCCAAAACGACGACCCCGAAGCTCGTTTTTTAAATGAGAAAATAAATAATAGTCGCTGGGGGCAAAATCGGGACTGTAGGGGGGGTGGTCGACTTCTTGGAATCCACAACTACGTATAGCAGCTTGAGCAACAATCGCTGTATGAACTGGTGCATTATCGTGAAGCAACCTCACTCCTTTTGTTAGTTTACCACGGCGCTTTTCGCGAATACAGACTCGTAATTTATTTATAAATGCAGCATAATATGTACCGTTAGCCGTAGTGTTTCGTTCTTTAAAATCAACTAAAAGAATTCCTTGGCAATCCCAAAAAACTGTGGCCATGATCTTTTTCGTTGATTGTGTCACCCTTGCCTTTCTTGGGGGGTGGTTAATCCGATCGCCGCCACTCCATCGATTCCTTTTTGGATAGAGGATCGTAATAAAGCACCATAGTTGCATCTCCAGTCACAATTGACTCCAAAAGTGCATTTGGGTTTGTTCCACAGAGATCCAAAAACGATCGTGCACATTCTACTCGACGTTGACAGAAGTTTAATAGATCATGCAAAATGCGGCGCACCCTTGTTTTTGAAAGATTCGACATTGCCGCTAATTCTTTTACTTTTAAGCGGCGGTCACTAATTACTAAATCTTCTACAATAGCAAATGATTCTTCTGTCAACACTTACACAGGCCGACCAGCATGCGAATCATCTTCTGGTGATTCTTGTCCCATCCAAAGCATTTTCCTCATTCTTTAACAGTGGAATATGAAGGGGGCAACTCCCCCGTACACGCCATCCAATCTTTGCTTAATTTGGTGTGGTGCAAGTCCCTCTTTTGTTAAAAATTTGATCACAGCGCGGTGGTGCTCAATTTTCATTAAATGCGACATTTTCTTGACGCGTGCTACCTTTGGCAGCCTATAAAGACCTGTACCAACACGTTCGATCTGATTGTACATTTCTAAATGTACAATCTAGAAATAATAATAGATGTGCAAAAGATATACCCTCCTATAGACTCGCACAAAGCCAGGAACGGTCAAGATATCGAAGTATTAAAATGTACAACTTTCTTCCAAACCAAATAAGAACTAAAAAAAAAAGAAACATTAAGACAAACCATAAAACGAATTCATATTGAAGAAGAACTATATGAAAAAGAAACTTTCTACAATATAAACATGTCTACATATAAACAATAAACATATAAACAATATCAACAATTAGAAACATTTTTTTCCATAGAAGTGCCCAGTTACAAAAAAATATTTTGAAAAAATGATTGAATAGCACATTTTCTACTGGGAAGTGATCTCAGAATTACAAATCTAATCATCATTCCATTTTAATAAGAATAAAAAACGTACTATCCTCTTCCTTATCACCTTCCTCTAGATCAACTTCTTGTTAGCTTTTTAAACTTTTTTATTTTGGTAGTGTATATTTCCCAGGGTGTGATATTTCTATTGAAATGTGGAATCCAATTTTATTGACTGAAATATTATATTTTAAAGTATAAATTTGTTTCTTGACAAATTTGTAGAAGACAGTTGGATTGATGTTTCGATATAAATTATGTTTTTAGTTTTAATCTTCGGTTTAATTGGATTAAATCTCGTCAGTTTCCGCTCAAATCTCAAGAATTTCTGAAACATTAAATATCTATAAGTTTGCTACATCTAGCCCCAAGCGTGAAGATTCTTGGTCGACTAATTCAATGCACGTACATTACACGTCGCTATCCTTTTTACTAGAAATTTTGCCTCAACGGACAAGTTTGACTAACTACTCCTAGATACGCAGGATAACTAATGACTGCCCGAGCTGTTCTCTGCATATATACAAAGTTATTACGGCAAGAGTTAAAACAAACGGTTATTTCAGGATTAATAATATTTCGCTGCTCGGACTAGAGCTGTTGTGGGCATGATATTTATAATATGCTCAAATTCATTGTTCATATAATTCATAATTAATTAATATTGAAAACTTTAAGCAGAAAGTTCAGAAAGCACTTTTAGCGAACATTAGCACTCGCAGAGAAATTAATACAATATATAAACAATTACAGCTACAAGTCAAAAGTTCAACAAGTACGGTGCTGTTTTGGAGATAAGATATTATGTTTTACGTGACGACATATATACGGTGAGATCCTCAAATTATTGAAATATTTCGAATGACTAAAAACTCTTTAGAGAATATTACTTTTAGAAAAAGAAGATCAAATAAAATCTTCAATTTTTATTAGCTTAATTTTTATAAAAGGCAAAATTGAGCAAACTAGTTTTAAGAGGGATTTGTAAGGTGGCGAAGTGATTGTCTTCTTGTATATGGTAAGTACAGGGGAACAAAAACGCGCGCAAAAGCTTATAATGATGATGAGCTTGGGATGGTTCAAGTCCACCCTAAAATCATACCTCATAAACAGTACACCGGCGAAGAGTCGTTACCAAACGCCAACACGCAAAGATCGTCGCAACTTTACAGGCACATTGAAACGAGGTCCTTATTTAACTATCAACTTAGAGTGGTTTTCATTATACGTCCCGCGAGATAGGTGTATTTTATTTTTCATGGAATTATATGCTTGATAAACATCGAGCACGATTTGCAAACACCTAGGTATATTTATCTACTGCCTGCACAGAAGAGTGTATACGTTCAGTGTTAAGCAAAGCTATGAAAAAGCGGCGCGTCAGTAATGCGCGTGTTTTTTTTTTTTTTTGCGAAAATAACGAATTATATGGCGTTGAGTTGAGGTAGATATTATACAAGGCACAAACAAAAATTACAGACGAGTTAACTAAAAATATGTATTTGTTATAATGCATCAGACTAGACTTAAAGAATGTGCTTGTTAAATATGTCTGGTTCCTTAGTTCATAAAAACCATACAGCTGATCAAAATCTGAAACTTCAAAGGAAAAGCGAATTAAAAATAAGATTATAAGCCTACACTATCGCCATCAATACAATTATTACTACTTTAATTAATTATTGAATCTAGACAAACCAAGGTTTTGATATAAAGTTGCCTTGTTCCGATTTGGCTTCCCATAACCTCTACGACGTGTTGAAACTTGAAATATGATATATTTTCGACACGATCTACACACAATAGCCAGATAAATCAGTTTCTAATTAATCCCTCGTGTTTGGGGGTGGCTACAGTAACAGGATGATGTTTCTAATTCCGAAACAAATCTCCACTATAACTGAAAATAGCTACTAGAGTTTGCTGGCAACTGCTTCATGTAACAATATACATAGTCATTCCAAACGAAACTCTTGATAGAATACAGTTTATTGAATAAGAATAAACTGACTTAAAATAAATCTCGTAAAAATAACGACCATAAGAAGTTTCGCAGTCTCACAAATTTGTATACTATTATTAATATTGCGTTTCATTTTTTGATTTTAAATATTTGCTATAATTAGAATTAAAGGAGTAATTTACGCAAGATACATATTTTGTCGAGGCAACTGCTTTAAACAGTTTCTAATTGATTTCGAGATTGTAAATTTATAAGTTGTGTTGCTATAGAATAAAGGTACGTGGAATTTTTTGTAGGCAAAACTATTACACTTTCGAAAGTCTCTTTATGGTAGTATAGAATATCACCCAAATACCGTTGAAACATTAAGTAGCTATATGCGCATTTCGAAGGCTATAACCCCATCTTCAGTAGCACAAGATAAAAACAAAATGAAATACCTTTGTCACGAATCGTGATTGATATACTATTAAATAAATAAGTCAATATGACAGAAGTATTTAAAAAATGGCATATAATATGACCTTTTAAATAATAGAAATAAATAATTAACGAAACTAACAATTTACCAATAAACATTGGTTTGTCAAACCTAAAATAACCAAAAATAAATAATTTAATAATAAATTTGAAATAGTTCTAATTAAGTAGACAAGATGAAATTGGATCTGAATCTAAGTTCATTCAATTTGATTTAGATTTATGCATGTATATACTTTCATTTAAGCATTTAACTCGGAATAATTCAAAATACTTTTAAGTAATTTGAATAGGATGACCTCAGTTAGTCAAAAATATGCTCGGGTACAGCACTTTTATCTTTTCTATTTAATCTGAAATGAGCTAAATGCTCCTTAAATCTAGTTTCAATTAGTCTACGTGTTATAAAGACAACTAGAACAAGATATTTCATAAATAGCAGATTTTTGATTGAAATCATTCAATTCGTTGGGATTATGGTATTTTTTGATTGTCTTTGTTCCTAGGTTTTGAATGTGCAATTCCAATACTGCACTAAATTACGCTGTATATGTTTATTTTCCTATTCGAAATAAGTTGTAATCTGGGTAGAAAATTACTTCACTCCATCATCGACAATGAACAACATACAAACATATACACATACACCCACACTCAGAAACATAGAGGCAGATAGACACACAGTCGTTTTCAGGTTGAATGTATTGCTGCTGTAGAAATTGCATAGCGCCTTGAGATTTCTAATCTATCCTGTCTGGCACTGCCATCTATCTTTCATGATGAAATACAATCCGCAATTGAAGCATTGTCTAGCTTCAATCAGCGAGTGAAATTTAAACTACAAATGTGCAAGCGAACAAATATTATTAGCAGTAATAAATGATTAGTATCAAATAAGTATGTACTATGGATAATTGAAATATCAATCGGTATACCAAATAAAATGTGTTTATAAGCAGATATTTTGAAATTGTATTAATGAAAATGTCTTATGTAAATCTTATATTGAAAAAATTGAGCAGCTTCTAGTATAGAAAGTGTAATTTTTGAAACAATTTTTATCTTGTATACTAAAATATAACTATCGAATTCAATCGTTTATTTTGGGTGAATGTTTTGTTGATATCAATCTGTACAATTGGCATAATATACTTTGGGGGTTTATGACATGGGATGGAAAGTTTTGTTGGGACTGAGAAGACCAAACTTTAGATGATTGTCGATTTTGTTAATGTCTGGCTTGCGTTACGCTCTTCCGGGTTGAAATGCGTGCACCACGCCGTGTAATTGTTTTAGTGTTTCACGGTGTCATAAATGTCTTTCAGCGGAACTTTGGTTGTTATGTATATAAATACCTACAACAGTAACAAAATTGTTTCTGAAACGCTATATCATATTAGCTTATGCTCAGTACCAGGATAGATTTATAATACAATTTTTTTTTGCTGAAATGAACGTATTTTTTTTTATCAACGTATGAGAATTTGAATGGAACAATGATGATGTGCAAAAACATAACATCACTTAAGAAGTTAGTTGTAAATTTTTATTATTTTTTGATTTTACCATAGTAATCTCGCAAACGTGCTACATAATTTTAAAGAATGTTTAATAATTACAACTTCTGTGCATGTTTGCGAAAATGTGAAATCGACCGGAAATAGCTTTGTTGATTAAAATCAATCTTCCAAACGATTAGAAACATCCACGGTTTTTCAATACGAAACGACCTTATTTCCAATACTGTTCTCAAAAGTAAGCTTAAACAGAATTAACATCATATGCTATAATAACAATAATATTATGTAACATAGTTTATTTATGGTAGAACAAAAGTTTCTGCAAGCATGGCAAAAAGTGAAATGACAATGGAATAGTTCATTGTAATATTATTGTCATTGTAGAACCGCGGAATGCAATAAGACCATTCGCATCATGTAAAGTGTATTATATTACGACTTGCTGCTGTTTCTAGCATTCTCAAACTGCAATTAAAATAACACAGGTCACCGACTAAATTATTATGATGTATATTAATGGTTATTAAACCAATGTCAGAGACCATATTAGTCACTATATTAAAAGATTGATTGCCATTTGGTTAGTTTTAGGAGAGTTAATCCGTTTTAGAAACGTAAATAATATTTATACTTGTAGAAAAGTTCAGTTATAAAAAAAACATTTTTAACAGAATGTTAAAAATGCAAGTCTAAAGAAAATTCTTGTAAAATAAATTGATTTCGTGCAAAATTACTTTGAAATTTTTTAATAACTAATAGAAAGACGAGTAGAAGCACATAGCATGGTGGAACGTTGTATGACTGTGAGACGTGGGCAATAGGAAAGAAAAATAAACGTTTGAATCAGTTGGATCAAAGTATTTTAGATATTAAAATCAGATAAAAAAGATGAAGCTAGAAGCTTATGGAGTTGGTGATCCAGCATTATCATGGATTATGTCCTTTCTGGCAAACAGGTCACAATTTGTAGAAATCTCAAATAGCAACGGAAACTTAAGAAATTGTAAGTTCAAATCAAAGGCAAGGGTGCTTAATCAGGGAGCCCCGCAAGGATCTTTACTAGCGCCCTTATGATTCTTAATATACTGTAATGACTTGCGTAGGCACATAGTCTTCCCCAACACTAGAATGTGCCAATACGCAGACGATACCTCAATTATCGCTATTGATGAAGATATGCATTCCACGGTCTTGAAAACTAATATGTTGTGTAATATAATGAGTGGATGGTGTAAGGATAACCTGTTGTTACTTAACAGCTCGAAAACAAAAGCTGTGTACCTTCGGAAGAGTCAGATTAATCATACAGAAAGTATCCGTATTCAAATCGCTGGAGAATTCCTTCAACAATCTGAAAATGTCAATTTTCTTGGAGTTTGTGTAAATGAAAGTATGTCATGGATTAATCAAATTGATAAAATATGCGCGAAACTGAATACGGCTGAAAAAGAAATTGGGAAAAAAATCACTATAGGTCTAACATAAAACAAATTGAAACGTGGCGTGTTATCTCCAACAAATATGTGTTATTACCTCCATATAATAATACAACGGGAATATTCAAATACACTCCCGATTTTATGGTAAATTCAGGATACAGTTTGTGAATGGCCACAGCTGTAAAATGCATCGTTCTGGCCAGGCAGCGAAAAGTTATCTTGATGATTTGAATTAACAACTATACCGTTGTATGATCCATGTATATTTTAGCTAGCTGGAGCATCGTGGACATTGCAGAAGTAATTGTATCGTTTCGCATGTGTAACGGAACAGGGCAGCGCCAACTCCATACGGCTCCGATATTTCGTATAAATAATTAATGATTGAGTGCATTACAATGAAGTTTTTATGGCGTAGTAATTGCCCCTGCAGTGTCCAGTCACCGTACACCTCGAATTATTCACAAATGCACTAAAACTAAATTAATTTGTGCGTTATTTATGCCACCGGCTGAATTATTCGATATTCGCAATTTGATTATTTAAATCATTTGGGCGGGAATTTATTACCGAATATACAACGGAACAATTAAATTAAATATCCAATAACAAAAATGATACATTAAATTAATATGAATGCTAAAGGCATGATAGTCCTTTTACATGGAGAACTGGCTTAAATTTAAATGCTTGTATGTATTGATTATTTGTACCGAACGAAAGTCGTGGGATAAAGCGCTCAGGGTGGCTCGAAAATGTATAAACATTTATTTAATTCATTAAAAAAGCCTGCATCGTACAACTAGACAGAGGGTCATTATATGTTGCGATCGGAAGACAAATATGTAAACAGGGTCATTCGTGCCAACGCAGGTAACCCACCTCAAAATTAATCGTTTCTGCTTACAAAATATATTGTGGACTGTAACCAGAGAAAAATATATTTAAAAGTACGTAATAGAATTTTTATAATAGTAATTCGTTTAATTCCCAAAGTAAAGATTAAATCCATTTAATTGGTTCCATATTCTCTCTTCCTCACACCCTAGCCCTCCCCCAGGATTAATTTTCAGAAAAATATTTTAACTTTTTTCACTTATCCTCTAGTTAGTTAGAGAGTCCGCAATCCTAAAGATTGGTTGGAAACAGCACGCCATGCCGATCTATCCTGAGCTAATCCCTTCATCTACCTATAGCTATTCATCTCAACGTCTTCAACTATCTGACTCACATACTCCAATCTAGGCCTACCTACCCCTCTCTTTCCCTCCACTCTACCTTCTATGATCAATTGCATAATCCCCCCATGCCTAAGAATATGCCCTACTAATCTGTCTCTCCTACGCTGTAACACTCTCCAAATACTTCTCTTCTCCCCTACTAACTCTAGTACAGCTTCATTTGTTACTTTATCTTCCCAACCAATCCTCATCATCCTCCTATAACACCACATTTCGAATGCTTGTAATCTACGCTTCTCTTCCTTTCCTATAGTCCACGCCTCACACCCGTACAGTGCTACACTCCAAACATATACCTTCAGTAATCTTTTTCTAATACCCAAGTCAATATTTGATCTTAAAATCTGTTCTTTTTCTACGAATGCCTTCCTATCCTGTGCTATCCTACACTTTATATCTACCTTGCTTCGATTATCTTTTGTGATTCTACTGCCTAAATAACAAAAATCTGACACTTCTTCGATTCTATTATCTCCTATTGTGATCCTCATTTTTCTACTGCATTCCTTTTTGTCACACCTCATCACTTTAGTTTCACCTATATTTATTTTCATGTTAAAATCCCTAGTCAATACTGCCTGCATACCATTCAATACCCTTTCTAAATTCTTTTCGCTTTCTTCCAATATAGCTATATCGTCGGCGAATCTCAACATATATATTTTCTCTCCCTGTACATTCACACCTACACTATACTCTTCTTTTACTTTGTTTATTGCATCTTCTATATATAGATTAAATAATAACGGTGAAAGTGTACATCCCTGCCGAACTCCCTTCCCTATTTTTGCTACCTCTTTATCCTCTATATACGTAATATAAGTAAATAGATCCTTGAACTTTTCATTTACGTCAGTTAACTTGTTTATCTAATATAATCCCAAAGCATTTATAAATTATAAATGCTCATTTCGAACATAAATCTCCCACCTATTTCACTTTTAAAAAAATGCTGCGATTTTGTAACTATATGTATGAAAATATACGTAGTTAATATATGAGCAAATAAAAATATACAACAAATAATTCGTGCAACGAATTTAATTACGGGCCTGTTAGAGGCATTAGTCATATAAAAACCTCTTTAACTGGATCCCAGCCGTCACGTGGGCTTATCACCAGACTGGCGCGTGTTCGGTTGCGGAGGCTCATAATTTTTTATCAGTTTGATTCGCACATAAATTAATGGCATCGTGTGGTAGACAAACCACCACAACTTACGCTTCTAACGTTCCGCTAAAGGACTAACTCTGATATATTTCATACATTCGTGAGTCAGTGTGCCCAACCGCATTAGCGATATTAAATAAGTGTATGCATATGCGGCGACACATGCAATGGTAACTAGATGTGTACTGCGCAGACCACGATTGTACTTTAGGGGTTGGTATATAAATTATACTTTGTCAGATTAGTCTATATTCACTGTATATGTGTATGCACATACTTTGGTGGTGAGATATAACACTTTGTGGCAATGGGGAGTAGATAAAATATAGAGCAATCGTAATATAAACTCGGTCGAGGAAATTTCAGCTTCAATAAGCTGGTCAACAATATTCTCAATAAAATTGTGAACTACAATAAAAATTTTGAAACAAATTAATTCAGTAATATGCCGATAGTAACATGGAAACCTAAATTAGTTTGCATTTTTAATCAAAACTTGTTTGATGCTCGGCAAGCACTTTGATTATAATTTAAAAGATCAATTGCATAAACTTGACTACTTCGAGAATTTTTTGCATATATTTTTAAACATCAATTACAAACTGCACTTAAATTCTATAAAAATTGAATATGTAACTAGCGAAAAGTCAACGGCGAAATGCCAGCGATGAAATTTCCTTAACGAATGATCCCCCCCAAAAGTATGAATTGTAACTGCTAATGCCAGTTCCATATTTTAATGAAATTAAAACACGTAGAGAATTAAATTAAAGTTCTGAAGACTGATAGTATGAACATTGTATTTATATATAAAATACAATGTACAAATATTTTAATATGCAATACTCTGTATATTTGCCTATATTTCCCACTATATTTGCATACCTTCGCGTGCATTCACTGGCCCTTGTCATTCTTGTCTTGGCTCCACAAATGACATGTATATATAGACATTGCTAGTCCATATAAAAGAGAGAATCAGAGGAGAATCACATTTCCACAAATTTCATAGGTCAGGAAGTGCTGCACTCTGTTGGTGATATATAAATCATGGTTGTGTTAAAATATTTGATATCTAAGATAAATCCTGCTTGAATGCATCTATTATAATAATCTAGTTGATTCAAAAGCCACAGCGGTACATGCGCTGTTTGCAATTTCTTTCGTTTTTCATCGAGTTAGTTCGCGGAAGAGTTCGGATAATCAATAAAAAAATATTTATATTTCCAGATTATATTCATTTACCGCAACTAACGCATAGTTGTCAAATATTACATGATTTGTATAGATTTGAAGAATTATGATCAATTCATGTATGCGACTATTATATATACATTGTCATTGTCAGTGATATCAATGACAATGTATACATAGACGTTGCATGTCCATATATGAAAACGAATCGAATTTAAGCGGTTGATTTTCATGTGGCGACATCTGTCGATATTTTCCCTATGAGAAGTTGATGAAGATAACTGAAGATTGCGCTAGTATATTGACCAAATACACGGGAACGAAATTTTGACAATTTTCCACTTAGTGTGGCGCCTTTGTCTCCAAATAAGCAATCTGTTAATTGAATTCAATACGCGCGTTGCGTCCCCAATCGACTTAAACCAAGCATTCGATTACTGTGTTCGAACACGGTCAGCTGTTCGACATCAGCTACATCAAAACAATGAATAAAATGTGTTAAACATTCAACAACCCGGGAGAAATGTATCGAATTGATCTAATTCGATAAAATACATTGTCATTGGCATTAGTTACAATGCACATTTAATAAATATACGAGCCATATTTCAGCTTGCACTCCTCAATATATTCCTCCTCTTACACTCCATCAAAAACAATTTTTAAAATGCCCAATTCGTAACTTAAACTTCCATCAACAAATATTTCACTTCTGCCACTCATTACAATTTCTTTATAATTGTACCTAAAGAAGTATTAGATACAATTTACTACCTTCAAAACTCTTCAATTTATATTTTTAAAAATCTTTAACAATTTTCAGTTTAGTTAGTTAAAGAGTCCGCAATCCTAAAGATTGGTTGGAAACAGCACGCCATGCCGATCTATCCTGAGCTAATCCCTTCATGTCCCTATAGCTATTCATCTCAACGTCTTCAACTATCTGACTCACATACTCCAATCTAGGCCTACCTACCCCTCTCTTTCCCTCCACTCTACCTTCTATGATCAATTGCATAATCCCCCCATGCCTAAGAATATGCCCTACTAATCTGTCTCTCCTACGCTGTAACACTCTCCAAATACTTCTCTTCTCCCCTACTAACTCTAGTACAGCTTCATTTGTTACTTTATCTTCCCAACCAATCCTCATCATCCTCCTATAACACCACATTTCGAATGCTTGTAATCTACGCTTCTCTTCCTTTCCTATAGTCCACGCCTCACACCCGTACAGTGCTACACTCCAAACATATACCTTCAGTAATCTTTTTCTAATACCCAAGTCAATATTTGATCTTAAAATCTGTTCCTTTTCTACGAATGCCTTCCTACCCTGTGCTATCCTACACTTTATATCTACCTTGCTTCGATTATCTTTTGTGTTTCTACTGCCTAAATAACAAAAATCTGACACTTCTTCGATTCTATTATCTCCTATTGTGATCTTCATTTTTCTACTGCATTCCTTTTTGTCACACCTCATCACTTTAGTTTTACCTATATTTATTTTCATGTTAAAATCCCTAGTCAATACTGCCTGCATACCATTCAATACCCTTTCTAAATTCTTTTCGCTTTCTTCCAATATAGCTATATCGTCGGCGAATCTCAACATATATATTTTCTCTCCCTGTACATTCACACCTACACTATACTCTTCTTTTACTTTGTTTATTGCATCTTCTATATATAGATTAAATAATAACGGTGAAAGTGTACATCCCTGCCGAACTCCTGTCCCTATTTTTGCTACCTCTTCTTCCCCCTCAATTCTAACTAAGGCAGTTTGGTGTTTATATAAATTAAAAATTATTCTCCTATCCTTATAATCTATACCCGTTTCTTTTAAAATTCTAAACATTATGTCCCAATCTACATTATCAAATGCCTTTTCTAAATCTACAAAAGCTATGCAAGTTACCTTTCCTACCCTCTTTCTTTTTTCTACTACCGTTCTTAGTGCTAGAATCGCCTCCCTCGTCCCTCTGTTTTTCCTAAAACCAAACTGATCTTCTCCTAGCCTTTCCTCTACTTTATTTTCTAATCTCCTATAAATAATCTTTAACAATATCTTCGATGCATGTGATAGTAGACTAATGGTCCTATAGTTCTCACACAAATTAGCTCCTATTTTCTTCGGCATTGTTACTATTCTACTACGCTGAAAATCAGTTTAGCAAAAAAAAAAAACAAAAAGGGTTCGATTATAAAAATCTTAATGTAGAAGGGAAGTTCATAGTTGTGGGGTTCATAAAAATTGAAAACATACTTCATATTTTAAATATGACAGTATACATATTTTAAATATGACATGTGTTTTAATTAAATTAAAATGCGTTTATATATTGCATAATATTTGGTGCTACGTATTTTAATACGGTTTAATTCGATTAAAATGCACGTTAATTTGACATTAGCAGTACTAAATTGTGAGTGTTTGTCCTGGCAATTTGTCCTGGCAATCCCGCATTTCTTTTTAAAAACAATTTAGAAGAATGGTAGTTATCATAAATGACTAATGATGAATTGGTGTACAAATAATATGTTTATGCTTCCGTTTGCTTAAAATGATTTGTATTTTTACAGTACCAGCATAATTATATGCCATAGAAATAATATCACTAATTTGACTTACTCGCACTTTGGTCATAAACACAACCATAGATTTAATTTAAAATTTAATTCACGAATAATCATTTTATATTATGTAAATTACACATAGTTTATTTAAATTATATTCTCATCTACCCCAGTTTGGGAGTAGATGAAATGTCACCCCGCGGCTGTGATTAAAAATGTATATATTTTGGAAAATCTAAAATAGTACTAAATTCAAGAATTAAAATTCATAGCAAATTTAGCACACTTATAAATTCAAAAATATTTTTAAGCAAACTCGTAATATGCTTTAAAAATATGCAAATCTTTATATATGCTGCCAAAATTTGAAAAAAGGCAAAAATATAAAATTAAATAAAAAATATACAATTCAACAATGGTTTCCGTGCTCTTAAGGAAATTTTTACTAAATTATTCTTTAGTACATTCGCTAATCTAATGTTTTAAAAAGCAAAGCCTTTTGGCGAGCGCAAGAAAATGAATCCATTTAAAAACAATTACTCAACTGGGGCAAAATATTTGCTGTTCCTATTAGCAAAACAGCAAGCGGTAGGAATTAACGGGAAATGAATGGAGCCAGCCGCTTCATTACCGCTTAAGAAGACTGGCAAATGAAAAAATGATTGGAACATCTCGTGCGTATTAAAATTCGATTCTTCAAGTGTCCCTGTCAGAATACTCACGGCACGTCAGACTCGCTTCTATTCAGAAACACTTCTTTATTTCACAACTGGAGGGTGAGGACTACAATTGTAAAGGAGGATCTACAATAATATATCAATTCATTTAATTCACCCGATAGGAAAAGATTTTTTTTACGATTTTCTCCAATTTGTGATTCCGTATTATTATATAAGAAAATATGGTAATTAATAAGTTCCATTTTTTTTTAAATCCAACCCTGATACATGAATTTACTACAGGTCTTTTTATAAATTGCACGTATAAAATCTAATATCTAAAAACTATTGTTATAAAAAAAAAAAATTATATTCGCGAAGAGAAATAAAAAATACAATGTTTTATATCATGGTTAAATTTAATTTGTATACATAAATTTATTTGAATGTTCGTGCATATAAATTATACGTGCAAAAAATATATAGTCTAAATAACCAGGAATTTATTAACCTATGTAATTATAAAATCTATAATCTATGTAATTATATTTGTTAATCTGCAATTTTCAATAAAATTGCCTGGTTTGTAGAATTTGTGCGGTTCATATAATATTCAGATGGAATTCGCACCCTTCCATAGTTTGATTCCCAGTGGCTTTTCATGGCTGATGTGAAAAGGAAACCGTCATTTACTACAATTCTCTGGCTGGGCATGAACCAGCGTTATATTGCATCAACCCCTGCGTGTAATACGCAGCAATTAGTGCACTTCGTAAAAGTTATTTCTCTTAATGCTTGGAGGCGGCGCGATGTGTGCATTTTCAGCGCTTTCTCCTGTCTTATACAGATGGCTGTTTGTGTGCAGCATGGAATGACATCGTCCAGAGACAATAAATGTCACTGTGTCATCACAACAATGACGTAACAATGAGATGGCGGCGTTGGGAAGAATCCCGATGTGCGCGAAGACAATGGTTGGAAAAGAACTGAACGTTAGCGTAGAGAATAAGAGAATATTACTTCGTTGACGATAGCAGAAATACATACACAATAAAGCGTTTCATTGTTGGGAAAGAAATAAGTGGAAGGAAACTGCCTTTACTTTTGCCCTAGCCTTTCTGCTATATACGTGAGGGTGACGTTGCTAGTGGCATGTGTAATTAGTAAGTTTATTTTGGGGGAATAAAGTATTATGAAGTAAAATTTAAAAAAATGTCGTTGGCAATCTAATATTGATCAAACCATGATAAATTTCTATATAAAATTGAGATATAAAACTAAATTTCAGTAAATTGTAATTTTAAAGTTTAGTGTATGCCATCAGCAAACTGCACGGTCAGTAAATTGTAAGTTGTAAGAGCATAAGTACATAATATAGTTTTGATCGGATGGCAAGGGAAATGGATCGTGCAGGAATGGCTGCCATAAACATATAGTTCCGAATGCGATTCATAATATGTTACAAGTCGTTAGTGCTTGTAGTCGCGCAGCCATTTCATCGATTGAACATTTCTCTCCGTTAATGGTGTAATTTTCCTTGAAAAATGAATATTGACATCGGTCCCATTTTGGTCTGCTATAGCTCCGGCGATACCAGACTTGGAAAATATACAGTGTGAATCAATAAATAAATTAGTTAGAAGTGAAACAGACTTTAATCGTATGTTAAATTTGCGATACACATTTTCGAGAGGTTCTGGAGTCACTCGCTAGGGTCCATGGAGCCAACGATCGCTACAGTTTCTCTCTTGCACCGAATATCCCATAGATGACAGCAGTAGCACTGGCTTCATAACCGTTGTCATAGTATTTATATAGGTGCTGGTGGAGCCAAGACAAGAGCCAGTGAATGCACGCGAAAGTACGCAAATATACCGAGTATAGTGAACTTAAAATCGTATATAAAATATTTGTTGCATAATAAAATATTTTCCGAAACATAACATTTTATGCAAGCATTGGTTTTAGTTAAGCACCTACGAGGTGTTTAAAAAGTAATGAGACTGTTTCAATAAAACTCTTTATTTATTTTATATTTACAATTCAACCTTATCACCTTCAAAATAGTTCCCTTCTGAGGCCACACAGCGTCGGAGACGTTGCACCCACTGCTCATAGCTGTGTTGGAAGTCGTTCAGTGGGATCGACCGAAATTGGTCCGTCACGGTTTTCTGAATGTCGTTTAAGTGCCAAAATGATGTCCCTTCAGTTGAATTTTCAACTTTTGAAAAAGGAAGAAGTCACAGGGTGATAGATCAGGTGAGTAGGAGGGCTGAGGAACCACTGAAATTCCTTTTTGTGTCAGAAATTGCCTAATAGAGAGTGCTGTGTGACAAGGTGCGTTGTCATGATGCAACATCCAACTTTCAGAAATGCTTGGTCTGACCCGAAGAACTCTTTTCCTTAATCTCAGGAGAACTTCGCGGTAAAACTGCTGATTGACAGTTTGCCCCGGGGGCACACACTCCTTATGAACAATCCCCCTGACTGTCGAAAAAGCAAATGAGCATTGTTTTGATCTTGGATTTGCTCATCTGTGGTTTTTTCGGACGTGGCGAGTCGGGGGTGTGCCACTCCTGACTTTGCCATTTCGTTTCAGGGTCGTATTCAAGTACGCAGGATTCGTCACATGTGATCACGTTTTTTAGAAAATCTTTGTTAGTTTCAATGTTCTGCAGAAGATCTGAACACATAGCTATCCGATGTTGTTTTTGCTCAGGTGTCAGGATTTTGGGAACCATCTTCGAACATACCTTTCGCATGCCAAAATCCTGGGTTAACATGTCGTAGACAGTGGCAATGTTCAAATTCAATTCACTGCTGATCATTCTGACAGTCATTCGTCTATCACACATCACAAAAACTCGCACTTATTCCAAATTTTCGTCGGTTTTTGAACTGCGCGGTCGTCCTTTCCGATTTTCATCATTAACGTTTTCACGTCCCTCTAAAAAAGCCTTGTGCCAAGTTAAAAACTTGAGCTTTCGATAAGACCTGCTCCCCATACGCTAGCGTCAATTTTTGAAAAGTTTCCATTGCGGTTTCGGTAAGTTTGACACAAAACTTGATCGCATAACATTACTCAAATTTTGTTACGTCCATTTCCGTGACACACTTAAAAAACTAGCTTCACAAGAACACGTAGTAAAAAAAGTGCAGTAGCAGTGGGTAGTTGAGACTTGTACTGGAGGTAGATCAAATGTTTATCTAAATGGTTAACTGGCGGGAAAACTTGCAATGTTGCCAAATCACGCACTGTGCATGCGTTCTCACTACTTTTTAAACGCACCTGTATATAACCTGTATCTTATGAACCCAAGATTGGTTGATTTTTTATATTTCGATTTTATTTCACCATATCCTAATCGTAAGACCCACCCTGGTATATATACGTACTTGGCATCTTTACGTAGAAATGGAAAGAATATAATATTCAGCGCTACATTCTATATAGAATGAGGTCAACTCATAAACATCCATCAACATAATAGGTATATATTTGATATCATAACTTATAGAAGCAATAGATGATATAAAGACAGTTTCCATACAATAGCGCCGAAGAAATAAGATAAACTCGTTTCAAAGATGAAATCGTTTCAAAACAATCAATTATTGTATTATATCTCCATGCATTGAATTATCGAAATAGACGTATATTTTTGATCAAATATGTTTTAAATACTTTGTTAATGAAAACTAAATGTATTAGTAAAATAACAATATTATTTTCATGTTAAATATTTTGTTAATAACTTATATACAGGTGTATATTCTATATTATAAATCAAGTAAAATTTAATAATGAAAGCATGTACATATAATACTTTTAATCCATACTACGTCCTATACAAAAACATCAAACGGAATGAAAAATTTAATTACATACTCGCTTTTAAAAATCTCCGGCTGTCCTTCTAAAATAAACAATATGTCTACGTCGGATAAGCTGCATGTACATATTGTGGTGTGCTGGCGTAGGTAAGAGGATTTGTGCCCCGCTTAAGTCATTATTAAAATGGAGTTTTTAAATTGAAAACATTGCGCCCTAAAGTATTTTATAGTGTCGTGGCAGAATACATATATTGATTGCATGTATGTAGGTATATATGTAATCTTGTTACTGAATCTAATAAGGGCGCAATAGTCCCCGAGTTAAGCGTGAGCTTCGCTAAATATCAAATAGGGGACATATTTGACAGTTCACCCCAGCAATTTCTGCCAATGTATTCAAAACACAGATTTGTAATGAATTGATAGATGAAAAAATAAAATGCAATTTTGATTGTGATATTAAACCCTAATGTAAATCCATTTACGCTAAATATTTTTATTACAAAATTATCTACTAAATGTTAATTCAAGTTCTTTAGAAGCATTATTATAATCTATACAGTGATTTTTATAAACCAAAGTTGTTCCAAAAATTTTGTCAAAATTATCTTAGATCATCGCTTTATTGTTCCCGATGTTTATTTCTTTCGCATTATCTATAATCAGATACTCAAAAAATTGCAAAATATTTTTAGGTGCCTAAAAAAAAGCAACAATTTAAATACACCAATCCATTTTGTACAATTAAATGCACCACCAGTTTATTTATGTTTAGTTTGTGCTTGCAAATCTATCTTCACTGCAAATAAATCCATGATCTAATTTTAACATACTCTTATATGCAAATATTGCGTCAGTAAAAGCTTTCGATTTAAAAATATTGCAACCACATCAAGTGACATGGGTTTTCGCAACATACCGAGGGGGTGGTAACTTTAAATATTTGCTTTTGGTGCACAATGACATACCCCACCAAAAATGTGTACGTCAATACATAAAATGAACTTCATTGAATAACTTCATTTGTTTTAATTTAGCAAATATTAAACTACTAATGACATTACATCAACAAACATTATTTAGTAAACGAAAGCATTTATTAAAGAAAATTCTTTCGTTTCGATTAATAGTTACTTGATTAGGATCATCGAAATTATTTGGTTGTGTTATAGTATATTTTCTTGGGCTACATATATTTTATGCACATCTCAATCTTTTAAGCCGTTTTAAAGCATAATTAGAATTTTAAATTGTGCGGGGGTTTAAATGTGCATAAAAATGATGTGGCATTAGCATAATTGTATGGGCTGGGGAAATATATTGAATCAATTCGATGTTCATATCTTAAAATGCTTGATTGATTGGTAAATATAATAAAATATATTAGTTAGTTAGTTAGTTAAAGAGTCCGCAATCCTAAAGATTGGTTGGAAACAGCACGCCATGCCGATCTATCCTGAGCTAATCCCTTCATCTCCCTATAGCTATTCATCTCCAATCTAGGCCTACCTACCCCTCTCTTTCCCTCCACTCTACCTTCTATGATCAATTGCATAATCCCCCCATGCCTAAGAATATGCCCTACTAATCTGTCTCTCCTACGCTGTAACACTCTCCAAATACTTCTCTTCTCCCCTACTAACTCTAGTACAGCTTCATTTGTTACTTTATCTTCCCAACCAATCCTCATCATCCTCCTATAACACCACATTTCGAATGCTTGTAATCTACGCTTCTCTTCCTTTCCTATAGTCCACGCCTCACACCCGTACAGTGCTACACTCCAAACATATACCTTCAGTAATCTTTTTCTAATACCCAAGTCAATATTTGATCTTAAAATCTGTTCTTTTTCTACGAATGCCTTCCTACCCTGTGCTATCCTACACTTTATATCTACCTTGCTTCGATTATCTTTTGTGATTCTACTGCCTAAATAACAAAAATCTGACACTTCTTCGATTCTATTATCTCCTATTGTGATCCTCATTTTTCTACTGCATTCCTTTTTGTCACACCTCATCACTTTAGTTTTACCTATATTTATTTTCATGTTAAAATCCCTAGTCAATACTGCCTGCATACCATTCAATACCCTTTCTAAATTCTTTTCGCTTTCTTCCAATATAGCTATATCGTCGGCGAATCTCAACATATATATTTTCTCTCCCTGTACATTCACACCTACACTATACTCTTCTTTTACTTTGTTTATTGCATCTTATATATATAGATTAAATAATAACGGTGAAAGTGTACATCCCTGCCGAACTCCCTTCCCTATTTTTGCTACCTCTTCTTCCCCCTCAATTCTAACTAAGGCAGTTTGGTGTTTATATAAATTAAAAATTATTCTCCTATCCTTATAATCTATACCCGTTTCTTTTAAAATTCTAAACATTATGTCCCAATCTACATTATCAAATGCCTTTTCTAAATCTACAAAAGCTATGCAAGTTACCTTTCCTACCCTCATTCTTTTTTCTACTACCGTTCTTAGTGCTAAAATCGCCTCCCTCGTCCCTCTGTTTTTCCTAAAACCAAACTGATCTTCTCCTAGCCTTTCCTCTACTTTATTTTCTAATCTCCTATAAATAATCTTTAGCAATATCTTCGATGCATGTGATAGTAGACTAATGGTCCTATAGTTCTCACACAAATTAGCTCCTATTTTCTTCGGCATTGTTACTATTCTACTACGCTGAAAATCCTGTGGTACTTCTCCCTTCTCATATATTTTACAAACTAACCTGTATAATCGCTCCTGCATTTTTTCCCCTGCGTGTTTTATTAATTCGGCTGGTATCATATCAATCCCCGCTGCTTTGTTATTCCGTAAATCATTTAATGCTCTATGAAACTCTGACCTAATATTAATAAAATATATTAATAATATTAATATCGTATTTTATCCCATATTTTATGCAATATTTTATCCTATATTTGCAATTTTAATTGATTTTTCAAAGTTTCGCAGTATTCTAGTCCAGACAATATCAAGAATCTTTAAATGAATTAGATAATAAATCCACTTTGTTTTAATTTCACGAAAAACTATTTTTAATGACCCGACTAGATTAGTGAGTGTACTTAAGATTTTTTCAGAATGCAAAATATGATTATAAAGTAGAATATTGATAGTATCTAATAATAAACATTTGAAGAACGCTATCGCAAAGTTTGGAGCATACTAAATCTAGTTGATCGTTGAAGACAATAAAAGTTATGGTTTCGTACGCACAAATATTTCTATGGATTCAAGATAGCTAAGTTTTACAGAAATTATGAAGAATCTTCATACCTGCGAAATTTCCATTACAAAAATATTTGTAAGGGAAATTTCACAATATTTCTTCGTGATATTAAAACAGAGTGGTTTTATTACTTATATTATTTAATATGAATTAGAACAAAGTAAAGGTTTCAATTATTTTCTATAATGTTTGTGTTCCCTTCATCAGCGTTGGCTTAAGACAAGAAACATACATTCATTTCTGGTTTACCGCTAGTCACATAATTATAATCTAAGGATATAAAGTCTGCTGTTTTGCTCTTGCTATTTACCAGTCTTTTTTTGGCATCTGCACAAGTCGAAGAATTGAACAGTTTAAATCGATTTCTAAATCGGAGGTGCAACAGCGTGTGAATCTTCCGCTCCGTTTGACATCAAGTTCGAGTAAGAACGATTAATAGATTGGCAGAGAGAAGAAACCGCGAGCGATGCGTTTTCATTCGGAAATTGACCCGATTGATTAAGACGGTCACAGAAATGCGGCGTTGTCACTCGCGAGGTATGAAGTTGACGTTTGGATTAAGTTAATTTTAGATATCATTCGAACGTAAGAGGTTTCAATAATTACCAAGATATACGAGCATATGCTATTGTTAAATTTGTGAATCATTACTACGAAATCGAACATTCTTAATTAAAAAATCTGTGGTATTTGGAATACAACTGTTTAATTTCTGGAACATATTTCTTAAAAATGCATTATATAATTATAATCATCACTTTATATATACATATACATTATCGATCTTCCATAAAATTATTATTACATACTTTAATAGATAAAGAATTTGATTAAAATCTTTCAATTTGAACTCGTAGAATATTTTGATTGTTCCACATTCAAAATATTCCAGCTCTTATATACTACGGAATGTGCAGAGCAAAAGTCTAAAAGTAATCCTACATAGTGAGTGGCATTCCTTGAACTTCAGGGGCACAAGGAAAATACTTCCGGGTCCTTCTTCGGGCAACATCTCTACTTCTATATCTTTCGATTAGAAACTGTATGGAAGTCGTTATATGTATATATGGTGGTTAGGGGAGCACCGAAAGAAAATGCGCTCCAACATAAGAAAATATTACGATATTTATTGTGTTTTCTTACGTGATGCTGAACATTTTTTTACGATACCTGTCAAATGTTCTTCGAGGTCACGTAAAAAAATATACTAGATATTTGGGTAACATTCAGGCAGAGAGTGTAAATGTTATTTAATGGTTTGTAAGTCGTTTATTGGTATGGTTTATGCGGTGTTTTTGTAGCATGATGCAGGGTTGGAGTTGGAGTGATTTATCACAGAGGCGAGGGGAGAATATCGAATGAAGGAATGCAATTAGAACGCTAGACGCGCCTTGGTGCGAAAGGGGCGCTTGTCTTTGCTCTGCCACGCTGCCGTGTACAAGTCGGCACCCTTCCTTGTCGTTTTTGCTGCATTGTTGCATTTAGAATCGTATGAGGGTATATGCAGAACATAGATGAGAATTTTTAAGTTTTTAGTTTCTTAAAATCATCTTCTATTGTTTTGTTATGACTTTTAAGTCGTAACAAAAATACTAACAAGCAATTTACCATAAAATTTACCATTTTAAAATACGGCAATATTTACTAAAAGCAAATGTTACCATGAAATTTTGATGTAATATTTTATAATGTCCACATTTTTTAAATCACTAACCTGACAAAATGTAAGTGTTTTTGCAATTGAATTGTTTCTTAGAAAAAGGAGCTTAGTATCTATATTCTTCATCCACATTTCCAGGTATTGTGTAATTCTAAAATATACAAGTTTATGTGTGTAGGTAGCAGTAACGTCTTAGATACCTGCTGCATTTTAATTACAATTGTGATTACGGTTTTCCTCTGCACCCCTCTGGTACATGCACATTTCAGCTTATCCAGATTATCACCAGCAAGCTACCGGAATTGATTGTCGCGAATATGTCGCAATTAACAAAGATATAAACCGTAGATAGGGGGAAATGGAATGAAAATATTACGTATTACCACAATCCGGTAATTTTATACCGAAAAAATATCTGAGTGGTTTTGAACGTTATCTGTAGCATTATTAAATTTAAGATTTAATTTATCATATCATTTTTCAAGCTTGCTTAGGTGAAACGTAGAAATTTTAATGCTTATGTTGGAGATTTTTTTATAATACCATATCTAATTTAATTACCTTTTGATCCTATAATTGCACGTGGTTTAGATGGTATTTTAAATAAATATAATTTTAAAGTAACATGAAATAGTCTTGCTAATTTTCTAGGAAATCCCAAAGATTTGATTGATTTCAATAAAAAATCTGGTATTTATGAAATATCTTGTTCTAGTTGTCGTAAAGTATATATAGGACAAACACATAGACCAATTGAAACTATATTTAAGGAGCATTTAGCTCATTTCAGAATAAATAGAATAGATAAAATTGCTGTAGCCGAGCATATTGTTGACTAACTCAGGTCATCTTATTCAAATTAGTTCACTTAAAAGTGTTTTGAATTATTCCGAGTTCAATGCTTATGAAAGTATATACGAGAAAAAGTAATGAGACTGTTTCAATAAAACTCTTTATTTATTTTATATTTACAATTCAACCTTATCACCTGAAAAATAGTTCCCTTCTGAGACCACACAGCGTCGGAGACGTTGCACCCATTGCTCATAGCAGTGTTGGAAGTCGTTAAGTGGGATCGAACGAAGTTGGTCCGTCACGGTTTTCTGAATGACGTTTATAGTGCCAAAATGATGTCCCTTTAGTTGAATTTTCAACTTGGGAAAAAGGAAGAAGTCACAGGGTGATAGATCAGATGAGTAGGGGGGCTGAGGAACCACTGAAATTCCTTTTTGTGTCAAAAATTGCCTAATAGAGAGTGCTGTGTGACAAGGTGCGTTGTCATGATGCAACATTCAACTTTCAGAAATGCTTGGTCTGACTCGAAGAACTCTTTTCCTTAGTCTCTCGAGAACTTCGCGGTAAAACTGCTGATTGACAGTTTGCCCCGGAGGCACAAATTTCTTATGAACAATCCTCTGACTGTCGAAAAAGCAAATGAGCATTGTTTTAATCTTGGATTTGCTCATCCGTGCTTTCTTCGGACGTGGTGAGTCGGGGTTGTGCCACTCCTGACTTTGGCGTTTCGTTTCAGGGTCGTATTCAAGTACCCAGGATTCGTCACCTGTGATCACGTTTTTAAAAAAAATCTTTGTTAGTTTCAATGTTCTGCAGAAGATCTGAACACACAACTATCCGATGCTGTTTTTGCTCAGGTGTCGGGATTTTGGGAACCATCTTCGAACACAACTTTCGCATGCCCAAGTCCTAGGTTAACATGTCGTAGACAGTAGCAATGTTCAAATTTAATTCACTGCTGATCATTCTGACAGTCATTCGTCGATCAGACCTCACAAAAACTAGCACTTTTTCCAAAATTTCGTCGGTTTTTGAACTGTGCGGTCGTCCTTTCCGATTTTCATCGTTAACGTTTTCACGTCCCTCTAAAAAGGCCTTGTGCCGCCTAAAAACTTGAGCTTTCGATAACACCTGCTCCCCATACGCTAGCGTCAATTTTTGAAAAGTGTCCGTTGCGGTTTGGGCAAGTTTGACACAAAACTTTATCGCATAACGTTGCTCCAATTTTTTTACGTCAATTTCCGTGACACACTGAAAAAACTAGCTTCACAAGAACACGTAGTAAAAAAAGTGCAGTAGCAGTGGGTAGTTGAGACTTGTACTGGAGGTAGATCAAATGTTTATCTAAATGGTTAACTGGCGGGAAAACTTGCAATGTTGCCAAATCACGCACTGTGCATGCGTTCTCACTAGTTTTTAAACTTACCTCTAAAAGAGGTATTTTATTTAGTTTTATCTTGTGCTACTGAAGATGGGGGCATAGCCTTTGAAATGTACATCTAGCTACTTTAAGGTACGGTATTTGGGTGATATTCTATACCATATCTAATATTTATATCTAATATATACATTAACATTTCTTTATATAGCATTTATATATTGTGCTAATTTTTAAAGGTAAATCCGTGGAACATGCAAAGCAGAATAGTCAAGTTTCATATGATTATTTCGAGAAGAATAACTGCTCTAGACGAATAGGGTGGAGAGCCCTTAACCAGGATTTGAAGTTTACATTCGGCAGGGAAACACAGCGTCGAATTCATGACCATTCGTAAATGAGATTAATTTATATAGATACGGTATCGGCTTACATAAAACTTTGTTGAAAAAGTGTAATTACTTTGAGAGTTTGAGAATTGTGTTCGAAGGAGGAGGAGGAGAACGCCGCTTAAAAAGCCTCAAGCCAAATATATAATATTTATTAATGAGGCTTCATAAATTCACGAAAATATGAATATTAATTAATATTAATTGATTATTAGACATTTAACTCAAGCGAAAATGAAGCTATTTAATAATCATTAAATATATTTAAAATATTATTTAAGTAACGATGGAAATTAAGACAGCTAAAAAGCAGTTAGACTTATTTCCTATTATCATACCATAAATCAATTATATATCCAAAACTTTTAGCATAATTTTTCAAAAAAAATATCTATAAATCCCTAATTTCTATAGATTTCCAAACCACAAATCACAAGTCCTTAACCAAATCTATTTCAACAAAGGATTTTGTTTATTCACTTTGACTTACCAACTAAATATTTCAATTCACTACGTGTGTGTCTGTGTATGTGTGTGCGTGTACGTGTGCGTGTGATATATATATTTTTTTCTTTCAGGAATACATTTCGCGAATAAAATCTGATTCCATTAGGACTGCGCTAGATCCGGCATATGCCGAAAATGGAACAAGATATTTTATATGTATGTAGCAAATGCAAAAACAATGTTATACGATACGGATATATTTCTTTAGTATATGCGGTGAAAATCAAGCACAATATAAAGGGACCAGTACCAATGGTATTTCAATCTCTATTTGCAACGCATTGAATTATGGAAACATGAGGGGAATTCTTTTTTTCTAATTATCTTTTGCTATCCGCTATATACTAACAGAATAATGGAAATTTCTTTTTTCTTCTTCTTATTTCTTTCGCAGAAAAAGTTTGAAATTATCTTAAATAATGTATGTGTAAATAGAATAATGGATCTAAATTTATTATAGCGTGTTTTCGTATGGAACTACAGAACGACTAATTTGAAAACTTAAAAATGAAAAGTTTAATTAATAATTGGCGAAAAGTTTGATTTGAACATGAAAACAAAATCAGAATTAAAGTGCTCTAAAAATATATATGAAAAAAATCATTTTGACACTTTAAATCGAATGTTTGAATTTGAGTGATATTTAGGCTGCACTAAATTCAACATATATGATGTTTTAAGATTTGTTTAAATTGATTTACAATCATTCATATTTATTACTTATCACTCTTACCTATAATATTTTATTTATAAAATTTAGCCTTCGTTGATTATTTTTACGTAAGTCATATAATACTCTTATATTATTCGTTTTTATTCAGAATATTTTGAGAATGAGTTTTAGGGGTTTTATTAAATCCTTACTAATACTCGTGCATTTTATTATTATTGAATACAATATTATAGAGTAGATCGAAACATATATGTTAATAGAATACTCTAGCCAAAATTCAATAAAATATATATATTTCGTATTTTATAAAATAAAATGCAAGCTATAGGAATAGCTTGCAATAAAGTACAGCAATTGTAAATATAAAGTATAATTGTTCAGAACAATATGTATAACTGTACAATCGATTGCTATTAAATAATGTATGTGCTATTATTTCATAAAACTGAACTAATTTTAGTAGAAACAATAACCAGAAATTGTGTAGAAATTTCAGTATAAACTTTTCGCTGCAACGATAAATAAATGTAATTTTGTAACATTCATTGTATGGGGTTTAAAACATTTTTACAAGTTCGCAGTATTATAGCAATGGGTATTGAGATAATCAATAATAAAACTATTCAAATTACCGTGGGCAATATAAATATGTTGCTTTTAATTCGTAATTAAGCGCTTAATAAATTGCAGGATATATTAGAAAATAGAGTAGAAAAATTAAATTGACTTATTTGCTTTAAATTACCTACTTATTCAATAAAAATCCCACCAAATATAAATCCAAATAAAAATAATTTGCAATATATGATTCTAATAGTCTTCCAAATTTCCCAGCCATTAAGAAATGTATTTGATTCAAAGGAAGTCATTTGATACTAATCAGATTTTTCTTGTTCACTTAAAGTGTATTTTAGAACAAATAAGCACAGCTATACAAGATAAATGTAAGATTTTTTTATATTTGCTCATTTTTAGCTTATTAAATTAAAGGCAATAGGTCTTTTCTAGATCACAGTCGATTTTCTATGATTAGCGTAAAGAAAATTCATAGAATTATTTGCACTCAACCACATTAGCGATGTGTAGTGCACTCGCGAACCGTTCACTCTGAACGGTTCAATCAAATACTGTGACGATGTTTTGCAACGACCTATAGGTAACTATGAACTAGTTCGTGAACTGGTGCACGGTGTACGTATTGATGTACTTGTACTATATCTATACTTGCAGTATAGTATACATTACATATACAGTACTAACATTTATTTTGTGATAAAATTGCAACAGCAGCATTGCCGAGATGGAGTCACAATTTATATGTTAGTATCAGATTTCATTTGGAATAATATAATTAATATATTCGCAAGATTAAATATGTTCTTAAATATGTCATGCCATAGCAAATTTTTGCAAGAATGCAAAAATAAACATCTAAATCTTATAGTTCTTCTATTTCATACTGAGTGCAATGCAATCACTTAATATCCAATCAAAGCTTTGAAGTTTGAACAGAGAAGATTCGGAATAGAAAATATAAATTATAATGCCAAATAAAACGATTCTATCTAGTTCATTTTCTTATAGTTTGTACATTTAATTTTGAAGTGTTAGTAAATTAGTAAACATTTTCATCAGTAACTACCAATAAGTATTTTAGAACTTCATATAAATAATCGTGAGTACCTAGAGAAGATTATATTTCTTCATATATATGTTTTGTATAAATTATAAACATTGTTGTTTTTTCTTCCTCATTCAAAATAAGTATTGTAATATTTCAATTTATTTATTTTTTACCATTTAATATTTTTATATTGAGAAAAAAACAGATCATTTTCAATATGTGCATGTATTTCATATAGGTCGTGAACTAGTTCATTTTTAAAAGATGTAGTAGTTCACGACCTATAGTTCGTGAACGGTACATGGAAATGAACTACAAACTAGGTCCACAAAGTGCCCTAACAGTTTGCCATCGCTAATCCACATAGAATAATACATTTTAAAAGTCAGACTTTCGTGAAGTGGTTGTCCTTTTAAATCTAAATTTCTTAACTAAAAAATCTTAATGTCTTCCAATAGTAATCCAAAGAATGTATGCAATATTAAAAAGGACATCCAACGAATGTATGCAATATTAAAAAGAAGCATCTGAAAACTGCCATCTTGCTACCCGAAAAATATCTTTCGCCCAGTTTTATAATAACTGTTTTAGATCTAGACAAATGCTACATTCTGAGCGACTTACAATTTGCAGAAGGAGCTGTTTCCCCCCTTATTATAACAATACGAGCGCGCAACTTAACGTCAATCAAAACGTACTATGGGATAACAATGAAGGAGCACAAATTCTGATCCGTACTACAATCTATACTATATCCTCGGAGAGGAAATACCATCGGAAATGGACGACTAAACAAGGTGAATAAGAATCAATTGTGCACGCATTCGTATAGGTACCAAGCTAGTCGTTCTGTATAGAATAAGTTTACAAGGTATAGCAAAAGGAATACGGAAATACGTTTAATTGTTATTTATTTGGCAAAAAGAAACAAAAATTGATATGTGGTATTTATTAAACAGGTAGTTGTGGAATTGAAGAGTTTAAATAAAATTTTATAATCACATGAAAAAGTCAACTTTCGTGCGGATATCGCTCAACATTTGCTGCGAAATAACACAAAAAATACGTTATTTTCAAACAAAAACGATTTTTCAGAGAAAACGTAAATAATTAAGTCGAAAACTTAAATAGTTTAAATTTAAGCTGATATTTGGTTAATATGTAGTTTTATACACTTAATATCGAATAGATCAGTCCCTGGCAAACTATCCCAACAAATTTCCATACATCGTCGTATTTCTTTTGTTACATCCTGTATTGATATTGCGAGCACATCTCAATAGTCAATATACATGTCTTATTTTACGAAATGCGTATGTTGAATTACTGTTTGTATTACGTAGCCTACCCTTGATATTATTGTACGATATATGTCAAGGATTCAAAGTTGCAATTTGAAGCGGTGTCTGTTGAATTTTAAGCAACCATTTATAAGGGATTGCGGCTTTGATCTCGATGCACCATATTGTTATATATTTACAGCTATATACTTGAATTTCATATATAAAATATATTACAAGATTAGTTTCTATTCAATTTTATATTATAACAGTACAATTCGTTCATTACACAATAATTAATTGCATTTGTATTTGTATTTGTATATACAAATTGTATTTGCATTTCTGTAACATTGTTTTTTTTTTTTTTCTTGATAGATTTGGGAAATATAAACGTAATAACGCCAGATTATATTCGCTAACGATTTTTCGATATTTTGAGAATCCGATTTTAAGTGGTATTTAAATTTTGCGTAGTAGATTTAGTGTAAATTATCTGTATCGGCGATATGTGAATAAAGAGAGTTGTGGAATGGAAAATGTAATGTAAGCTTCTGCTAAATTTGAGTAAGGTAGCAATATGATTTAAACTGTCGCTCAAGTTTGAAGCTTAAATATAGACGAATGAATGGTGTTTTTGTGAATGGATACATTCAAACGAAAAAAAAATTGTTGGTACTATTCAATACGCTATTAAAAAAAATGATTTGAAAAAAATAGTTTTGAAGACATGGATATGTCCCATTTTACAATTACTATTTGTCGTCTAAACTAAAACAGAATCCTACCATTTTTACAAAAAGTATTATTAACATACAAATGTAAATTAGAATATTTTATTTGGTTAAAGGTTCTTTACGACGATGACAAAATACCGATTTAGTATTATTTGATTTAATTTAAATTTAATTGTATAGAATATCACCCAAATACCGTAACTTAAAGTATTAAGTAGCTAGATGTACATTTCATTAATAATGTTAAAGATTTAATACTATCAAATAATGAAAACTTATTTCATTTGATCAAAAAATGATGATTATTATTGTACTTTTTCTTGAAGATATGCTAAAAAATAAATCTGTGGATGATGGTCTTAAAACTTACTAAATTATGTATGTCTAAGAATTGTTTTTCCTTAATGGTAAATTCTTTGAGCAAAAGGAAGGTACAGCTATGGGAAATTGTTTAAGTCCATTTATTGCTAATTTAGTTATTTTGAAACTAAATTAAAGGAAACTGAAATTTATTTTCCTAGAGTTTGGATTAGATATGTAGATGACATCTTCACGATTTTTGATACTGAAAAATCTAACATTGATGATTTGATTAAATGTATTAAATTCGAAATTTCCTGAATTTCTAAATTAAATTTACTTATAAAATCGATTATTTAAATCAGTTACCTTACTTAGATGTTTTAGTCATTAGAAATAATAATATATTAGAATTTGTAATATAAATATAAAAGTTACAAATACGGACTGCTATATGTATATAGCAGAACGATTCAAATCATTGTCAACAAAAATATGCTGCTTTTAATTTTTTAATTAACTGCTTATTAAATTTTCCTTTATATAATGATAATTATAACATTGAATTAAATAATATCCAAACTATAGTAGTACAAAATGGATATTCTTATAAAATTATAAATAACATATTAAGAAAATTTAAAAGAACAAGAGATATCAGAAATATTAGTAGTTTGGAAATAAGTAATAATTTAACTCCAAAATTTGTTAAATTACCATTTGATCCTATAATTGCACGTGGTTTAAATAGTATTTTACATCAATATAATTTTAAAGTAACATATAATAGTCTTGCTAATTTTCTAGGGAATCCCAAAGAATTGATTGATTTCAATAAAAAATCTGGTATTTATGAAATATCTTGTTCTAGTTGTTTAGAAACTGGATTTAAGGAGCATTTAACTAATTTAAGATTAAATATAAAATATAAAAGTGCTGTAGCCGAGCGTATTTTTGACTAACTCAGGTCATCATATTCAAATTAGTTCACTTAAATTACTTAAAAATGTTTTAAATTAATCCGAATTAAATGCTTATGAAAGTATATACATGCATAAATCTAAATCAAATTTAATAAATTTAGATTCAGGCCCAATTTCATGTTGCCTATTTAATTTATTTAATAAGAACTATTTATTTTTATTTTATTTATTGATTTTTGGTTATTTTAAGTTTGACAAACCATTGTTTATTATTATCAGTTTCGTTAATTATTAATTTACATAGTTTTACAAGGTTTATAAGTCATATTATATGAAATACTTCTGTAATGTTGACTAATTTATTTAATAGTATATCAATCACGATTCAGGACAGAGGTATTTTATTTCGTTTTTATCTTGTGCTCTACCGAAGATCGGGGCATAGCTTTCGAAATACGCATCTAGCTACTTAATGCTTTAAGTTACGGTATTTGGGTGATATTCTATACAATTATTTAACACCGTGGTGATAATTTTCAAAATTTAATTGAATTGACACAATTAAAATTTTTTTACAACCATCTTCAATCTAATCAAGGATCCGATAATTCTGCACATAACTATTCCATACTAGGACACCAATCTTCATGGGTTTACTTATACCGACAATATGCCGGTATAATTGTGGCCCCGAAATTCGATAACTATTAGCATACCGATATAATACAATCTGAACGTGTCACAGCAGAAAGACCGAGATGATATCTGTGCCAATAACTTACACATCACTATATCCAGCGACTGGCATTGCTTTTCTGCATTTGAGCATTTGAATATATAGGCCTACGCCATCGCTTCGGCCGCACCAAACCAGAATTAAAGGTTAACGAAGACTTAGCTAGAGTATAATGTCCCCCTGATAATATGGAAATGTTTCGCGAGTTTGAACCAGACCTGGATCGTACAAAACACTGAACACTAGTCCAAAGAAATACAAACTAAAAGGTACGTTCATTTATTTGGTTAAAATTGATATTGAGTCGAAATATTGAAATATAATAAAGAAACATAATAATCTAAATTACTATTTCGACATCTATATTTCAAAAATATTTTTCCCAAAAAAAAATTTACCCGCACTTTTCTAACTATATTTGGCATTTGTTAACATTCCACTGTCTTTTGGTAAAAATTTATCTGTATTTTTGTACGACAAGTTTATATTCCCAATGGATTTTGAATATGACGGACTTTTCTAAACGCGGTACATTATTCCGTAAACAAAATGACAAAAATAAACTTTTTTTCCCTCGTGCTTTACCATATCTAATTTAATCTTGGTTTTGCATGTTCCTAGCAAAGTGAGGTTGGCCTGGCGATAACCCACCCACCACCAGGCACATATACATATATACGTATTACAAGATGCTTCGTGTGTTCTTACTCTTTGACCCAGATTGAATATATGACACCCGGGGGATTTATAAACTACTGCAATACCAAACTCTTGACTTGACACGAGAGCGAATTTCCCTCGTCCGTACCAACAACCGATTTAGATTCGGATCTGCCCGTCAAATTAGTGTTTGCATACATTCTGGAAAAAATATTAAAATTATCTTAATGTAAGCTAATTTAAACTATAACAAAACAAAAAAAGGATATGATTTTGGCAAACTTCCTTTGAAAATACTTCAAAATTAAGCAAATATTTGTCAACTCATCAAATTGAATTCATATTTTAGTGATCTAAAACGGGTGTGTCTCAATGTTTGTTGTGAGACCAAATCAAAGCATACACACATCAGTGTTGTACCAGTTCCTGTCCCATTTTGTACAACAGGAAAACAAGCAACGTTCTCTTCTGAGCCACAAACCGCAAAGCTTCGGGAAAAGTTTAGAGTTTTCCTAGTGATAAGAATTCCAGGGAGTGTTTTAAAGCAACGTATATATGTTATACGTGCATGTTAAAGGCGTCAGACCAGTGGCACGTTGCACCAGCACCAGTGGCGGCTCCATTGATCCAGGGGATTATCTGGAAGGTACCTGATTCATTACAGTACATCAACAGAAAACAGTAATGGGGATGAGAGAAACTTCGTTCCATTATTTGCTGTTTCTGTGTGCTCGGGAACTAGCTTCGGTCTAAGAGCGTCATTATTTCTGGAGCTTGTTTTCACAGCTACTTCATCCATCAAAACATTAAAATTCAGATTGTGCTTTAACGATTAACTATTTACTAGATACAACGATTTATGGTCATAACTGTACGATACCCTCATATCTAAGAATTTATATCTTATCTACCAATTATTTTTCTTTGTCTCCATTAAATTTTGCACATTCTCATCATTCACTTAATCTACTTTTCCAATCCTTATAGTATCTTCCTATAGTAACCATACCATATCGCCTTTAGCGTTCGTTCTCAATTATTTTTCGCTTTAAATTAATCATAGCCATTTATTTACATCCGATTCGTTAGTTGAAATCATTTAATATAGATGAAAGTTAGCGTAATATAATCTATTTTGTTGTCCATGGTGAATGTGACAATTCTTGCTAGACCTTCTTCAAGTAAGTTTTAGCAGTTTGACGGAATATTCCATTCGTAGTTTACGGTGAAGACGAAGTACATTAGGTACAACTACATGCTCGTATGTATGATGGCGAACCATTACTATTCATACACGATTACATTAGGACGTTCAAACGGCAATTTGGACTAAATGTTCTCGGAATTAGATTCAGATTTAGATCGTACAATTCCCATTAATGTGCGCGCGCGTACCTTTTCAAATTTGATTGCTTCACCATCACCGCATTCTCGCCGAATATGTAAAGTATTTACTACAGTTAAAATCAGAAAACTACATCTCCATCTATGAGACTACTAGAAAGTCCTTCAGAATCTTACAACGATTGCTAGTTACTCCAAATGTTCATCAAAATAATACTATACATCAAAATTATAGATTATGGTAGTGGACTTTCAATGAATTCCATATTCTCTTATAAAATCACGAAGTACTCGCAAAAAAAACATAATAAATTAGAATTTAGCTTGATTGGTCAAATATCCCAGTGCTGCCAATATATAACGAATCGGTTGCGTGTAAATCAAGAAGGTAGCAAAATACGGATAATATATTAAAAATATCATTTGAAGGAAAGTATTTCGTGTGAGATTAAAAAAAATTTCTATTTTTAAGAGAAAGCGGTAGTACAACATAACAAATGCATACCATTTTCAGCCCAATGATATGTAGAATCTAATATAGCATAAAGTTTTATAAACTAAATAGCATATAGTATGGATTATGTCATAAAATGTTACGTGCTCTAACGGGATTTAGTGGAAATGTAACTTTTAGATTATATTCAGTTATCAATCACTTTATAGTCACTGAAATAATATATTTCGTTTCATTTGGCCTGAACATTATAATTATTCATGCCGTATGCAAATCAAATATAATTTAGGTTTAAATATAATATACTAATTTTTGAAGCTATATTTATTGTAGATTAATTCTATGATGCATTATTCAAATATTTTATAATAAATAAATACAAATGCCCAAACGTCTTTCCATACTTATACTCCGGAGTTGGTAATCTCGCCAAATATCGTAGGGGGTCATTTTAATTGCATGTAAACTCACCAAAAAAAAATTCTTAAGCCTACATGTAATTTCGCCAAATATTTTTGCTATTAAAACCCATTACGCTATTGAGACCAAATGAACATTTTGCTAAACTACAATATCCCGAACATTCTTCACACACAAAGAAGTAAGCTTCAACGCTCTCGTTAAATAATTTGTCGGGCTTGTCGAAAAACAATATTACTTATGAAACTTGTTTCTATAGGCGACAAAGTTCCAACGTGTTATTTTTCCTTCCTTCTATTCTTCAATCTTGGTAGAAATGAAAGTTTTCTTCAGATTTGCTGCCTTATTTTCCCATATTTATCGCACAAGTTAATATAATAATTTCCTCCGAAATGTCGTTTTCCCATAAGAAGTTTTCTCCTCTGTTTGTGCTTATTTGTAACTTGCTTAATGATTCTTGGGTAGCCAATTTTGATTTCGGCAACGCTGGATATAACTTCATTCTGGCATTGTAGACGTTTCTTCTGATGCGAACAACATCCTCACAGGTCAGGTCAGGTCAGGTCAGGTCAGGTCAGGTCAGTCAGTCAGGTTACATATATATTTTATTTCTTTGTGTGTGAAGAATGTTCGGGATATTGGAGTTTAGCAAAATGCATATTATGTCCATTAGATCTCAATAGCGTAATGGGTTTTGAGGATTATCTCAGCAAAAATATCTGGCGAAATTACATGTAGGCTTAAGAAATTTTTTTGGTGAGTTTACATGCAATTAAAATGACCCCTTACGGCATTTGGCGATATTACATACCACCCTTGTACTCAATACCAATTTTTATGAACGGTTTAAATTATTACCTCATTTATACAATAGTTACCTTTCCTTATTTAGTATACTTTTTAAATACTGCACTGCGCTATGTTTTTGCAACGAATATTTCTAAAGAAATTAGGTAATGCGGCAATTATGATAATGCTTTTCACGTCACTGCATACCTAAACTGCATTACGAAATGAATAAGGGTGCAGAATCAAACGCCCTATAACTACACGGCTGTTGAATACGAACATATCCTGCTAGTGGCAGTGCAACAGGGGAGGTCCTATTAGGGTCCTATTTCATGTGACAGCAATTAACAGTTCATAAAGAGAATATTACATAGATTGAAAATGCGCCATCTTTAACTCAAGGACCAATGATGGTATCGAACGTTTTATATGTCGATAACTTTGCACATATTGAAGAGAATGTTTTATGCAAATCCAGCTAAATTTGTCAAACAAAGCCTACACTTTTTTATTTAATAAAGCGGTTACATTTCCTGCAGTTTATTAAGGAAAATGGAAAATTAATGTAAATGAAATAGAAACACAAAATGATTATAGGATGTGGACACAACTAGTATCATATCCTATGTATTTATTATATTTTGATTTGAAAACATAGGGCCATAAATAAACACTATTATTATATTAAAAATTATCATTACGGTGTTCAATATTAATATAGAATATCACCCAAATACCGTAACTCAAGGCATTAAGTAGCTAGATGTACATTTCAAGGGCTATGCTCCCATCTTCAGTAGCTAAATAAAATACCTCTGTCACGAATCGTGATTGATATACTATTAAATAAATAAGTCAATATGACAGAAGTATTTCAAAAATTGCTATTCGTGACAGAGGTATTTTATTTCGTTTTATCTTGTGCTACTGGAGATGGGGGCATAGCCCTTGAAATGTACATCTAGCTACTTAATGCTTGTTACGGTATTTGGGTGATATTCTATATTATTATTATTATTATTTCATCAATATTTACGATTAATCACTGCCTATTCTGATTAGTTAGTTAAAGAGTCCGCAATCCTAAAGATTGGTTGGAAACAGCACGCCATGCCGATCTATCCTGAGCTAATCCCTTCATCTCCCTATAGCTATTCATCTCAACGTCTTCAACTATCTGACTCACATACTCCAATCTAGGCCTACCTACCCCTCTCTTTCCCTCCACTCTACCTTCTATGATCAATTGCATAATCCCCCCATGCCTAGGAATATGCCCTACTAATATGTCTCTCCTACGCTGTAACACTCTCCAGATACTTCTCTTCTCCCCTACTAACTCTAGTACAGCTTCATTTGTTACTTTATCTTCCCAACCAATCCTCATCTGCCTCCTATAACACCACATTTCAAGTGCTTCTAATCTACGCTTCTCTTCCTTTCCTATAGTCCACGCCTCACACCCGTACAGTGCTACACTCCAAACATATACCTTCAGTAATCTTTTTCTAATACCCAAGTCAATATTTGATCTTAAAATCTGTTCTTTTTCTACGAATGCCTTCCTACCCTGTGCTATCCTACACTTTATATCTACCTTGCTTCGATTATCTTTTGTGATTCTACTGCCTAAATAACAAAAATCTGACACTTCTTCGATTCTATTATCTCCTATTGTGATCCTCATTTTTCTACTGCATTAGACAACCATAATTTTATCCGTGGGGTTTTAAGTAATTAAAACTATAGTTAAAGAGTCCGCAATCCTAAAGATTGGTTGGAAACAGCACGCCATGCCGATCTATCCTGAGCTAATCCCTTCATCTCCCTATAGCTATTCATCTCAACGTCTTCAACTATCTGACTCACATACTCCAATCTAGGCCTACCTACCCCTCTCTTTCCCTCCACTCTACCTTCTATGATCAATTGCATAATCCCCCCATGCCTAAGAATATGCCCTACTAATCTGTCTCTCCTACGCTGTAACACTCTCCAGATACTTCTCTTCTCCCCTACTAACTCTAGTACAGCTTCATTTGTTACTTTATCTTCCCAACCAATCCTCATCATCCTCCTATAACACCACACTTCAAGTGCTTCTAATCTACGCTTCTCTTCCTTTCCTATAGTCCACGCCTCACACCCGTACAGTGCTACACTCCAAACATATACCTTCAGTAATCTTTTTCTAATACCCAAGTCAATATTTGATCTTAAAATCTGTTCTTTTTCTACGAATGCCTTCCTACCCTGTGCTATCCTACACTTTATATCTACCTTGCTTCGATTATCTTTTGTGATTCTACTGCCTAAATAACAAAAATCTGACACTTCTTCGATTCTATTATCTCCTATTGTGATCCTCATTTTTCTACTGCATTAGACAACCATAATTTTATCCGTGGGGTTTTAAGTAATTAAAACTATATGGGCAATAAACTTAATTTTGCGAAAAGTAATTTACCTAGGATTTTAGAACAAGGTCTTAATATTTTATGGTAATATCATGATGTATGTATAAGTATAATGGTTATATCGATGGGGAAGGTTTTTGTAGCAATGCAAGAAATGTAGTACACGACACATAATGCAAACGGCGTAAGTTGATTGACAGGGACAGAGCTTAACAGCTACAAATACGTCTGTCAATCACTCGGGAAATGTCACGAATGCTTGCGAAATTACACAAATCTTTAGTTCAACTGGTACAGGGTCATAAAATTGGTTAAACTAAAATTACACTTACCGGTAAAATTGCACTTGCAAATAAATCAGTAACGATTTTGATTGAATCAATTAGGCATAAGGAAGAGCACAGATTTTTGTTCGCTTTTTGGATCAGTCTAGTGGTGGAGTGATATTTGATGTGAGTGGATCTGAAACTGAACTGGTGTGCTCGGTATAAGAAAGGGATTAGCATTTGAAACGAGGGATACACGGGTGGCTGCCTGGCAGAATTAGGTAAAGTGCCCAATTCTCAATAACATTCATCGAATGGTTCCTGCTTCACTGTAGGCCTGCAATCATTGACGACATGACGGAAAGAAGCAAATACACCAATGAACTGATGTATTATATAAGGGGGTGGCCAACAAGTCGACTGGTCAATTGCGAAGCGATTTTTGGTCGTTCGCGAACAGTTGGCCACAAAAACTGATTATTTTGAATAGAAAATGAGACAAAAAACACGTAGTAAGGCGAAGATAAGTTGGCTCAATGATTTAGCGTTTCTGATAGATTTTAAATCCAAGTTAAGCGATTTGAATTTAAAGTTACAAGGAAAAAAGCGGGCATGGTAAGTTCCGCAAAATTTGTGACAGGTAGCAGATTTTATAAAATCGAGATATGTTAGGTGGGCAAAAACAGCAGGTAATCCGATAATTAGTACCATAAGGCGAGTACCTACCTGATAGCTAAATACTTAGAATGGGTTATGAACTTGCATTATTTTGTTGTACATATATATAATATATTGTCAGGTCAGGTCAGGTCTGGAATGGAACTTCGTTGCTGACTGATCGTTGACTGATCTATAATCTTTGTCTAAATACTTGATGCTGTTAAGGGTAAAATTAAATGAACGGTATCATCCACGCATGCCATATACATTCAATCGCGCAGTTTAAAGCATCTAACGACATTATTACGCGTGATGGGTTGTTAATGGCTTTTGTGAACCTTCTTAATGTTTTTGCCCAACTAACATATCTTATTGCGGAACTTACACAGGTTTGTTTTATAATATTGTTTATTTCGCCCGACTCCTATATGCCCGAAAAAAATAAGTCACATGATTAGTTGCTTATAAAAGTCAGTTCGTAATGTTGATTGAAGATCTCCACCAGCAAACAAACGCTACAATCTCTAATATAACAGACATGTAATTACAAATATTAAAAAGTCACCAACTAACTAAAACGTCAATAACACAGATTCACGCCAAGACCACACTATTAAAAACAGACAAAACACCGGAGAAAGAAACAGACGTTTGACACTCCACACACAGGCCTAACAAGCCACCACATACAAGATGCAATTGAAGATCTCCAATAAAAAATTTTGATCATTTTCCAAATATGAATGATCATTTACATAAACATCCCAATTTTAACTATAACTTCGAAAAATACGTTGTGGCAATTAAAAAGTTATTGAATGTAAGATTAAGTGATTTAAAAAAAATGAGGATATTGAATATATATTTTTCCACTTTAAGAAAGATTTAACTGTGAAATATAATGTAAAAATTTCTGATATTTTTGACTAGGAAAAAACTAAATTAGAGGATGAAATTATTTTTGAGAATGATTTAATTTTAAAAGCTAGAGAGCTGGAAGAAGACTTTTGCAAATTTGTTGGTTGTGAGAAGTATCCGAATATTAAAAAATGTAGTGAATATATCTATCCTTGTTTTGGATCACCGTCAGTGACGGTTCCTTATGCAGGCCGCAGGGCCGCACGCCCCTCCTGAACATTGAGCGCATCACCGTAGATATATAATTGTATTGCGATATTTTATCTCGGCATTATTTTTCCTAAAAGATACAGATTGCGCCGCGAACATACATAACACTCAACACGATATGGCAACTGGCAAGTACGAGTCGAATCTCATCCTATCTGTTGGAAGCGCTAGAGTGAGAGAGACCGTATGCAGTATATTTTCTGTTTCTTCGGTTCGCTCCTCTCTTACATCGTCTAATCTGTTTCACACATTCCAGCAGCTATCCAAGGTCAGTACAAGTTAAATACATATATACAGTACATATGCAATGAGATGAGTGTATTATAGAGTGCAAGCGACCGATCTATTGGATGTCGCGCTTCTTTAACGTCCTAGAGAAGTTCAGAGAGAACAGAGAGTAGTATATATATATACAGAGAGTATATATATATAAATATACATATATGTATAAATTGATATAGAATAGCCAGATTAGACAGTAGCATTTGTTCTGTGTATGTACGATTTTGCCACGTGTTTCTCCAAGAATATATTTAATAGAAATAATTTAATAAAAATGAATAGTGTTAGTTCTTTATTGAAAATAGAGTTTTGTAGACTTTCTCTTGAGGACAAAGTAAAAATTAAAGAATTAGGTAGGCCATTGCCTGATTTAAATTTATCGCAAATTTGTGCAAGGAATGCTCAAAATCGGACATTTACGCGACGTTTTACAAGAGACATTTACAAAAATATATATAACACAGATGAAGGACAGATACTCATATCGTAGCCATCTACAAGCCGCTGAGTTATTTAACACAAAATCGATGCCAACATTTTCTAAACAATTTCCAGTGAACCTTTTGCAAACCGTGTGTCATGCATATCCATTTTTGAATAAAACCAGATTCAAAACAGAATTAGAAGTCATTTACTCGCGTCTAGATTTTTATCAAATAATTGGAGCCACAAATTTTCTTTCGTTATTGCTACAAAATAATCTCAGTGAAACTTTCCCGGAAACTATAAAAATATTTAAATTTATTTTAACAACCCTGATGACCACTGCTGAATCAGAGCGTTGTTTTTCAACACTTAAAAGAATCAAGACTTTTTTGCGAAATGCTATGGGTAATGATCGTTTAAACGCGTTGGCGATGATGTGTATTAATAAATATGTGGTGCGAGACATTTACAATTTTAACGAAAAAGTTTTGGAAAAGTTTATATCAAATGAAAGATAGAAGAGTGGAATTCACTTTCATGAAATGATTGAATTTTATCATTTTGCATCCATTTTAGGTAAGATTTCTCATTATTATGTTATTTTTTAAGAAATGCGCCCGCCCCCAAACTGAAATGGCACGAGCCGCCACTGATCAACGTATTTGTGTGAATCGGCTTTTTCATATTTAAAGTTAACAAAGACACAGCATCGTTCTTTACTTATCGATTCACATACCGAAGATTCATTACCATTTTCTTTATCGACACTATGAACGTTTGATAGAAGATATGAAACCACAAACTTCGCATTAATAAATCTTTTATTATAAATATATTTGTTTTTTTATTTGTTCAATAAATATTATTATCGTGATATGGTTTCGTTTAAACTTCACATCTAGATATCCATTTTTAAGGAACTTGTTTACATCATTGTGTGAAATATTAATAATTTTACAGATAGATCGCGATCACTTTTTAAATCGATTTCAAGAACAAACCCGTTGGTCACCCCTGTATTATATACACGTGGACATTTAACATAGGCAGCACATGTGTAGTTAACGTTAGAAACCAACAACTGCCACAATTGCCGGATATTGGATAGATTTGTTGATTGGTATTCCGTTCACGTTACTCACGATGTATTATTACCGGTTAGGAGTCGTGCTATTGCAATAATGGCAAAGCTCAGCACCGAACACATATTACAAAAATTCAAAAGCTATTCGATTCAGATGACTGCAATTTTTAAATGGAAATACATTACCTACATTGTTTTCGGAAATCACACGTTGAATTGTATTTCAAGGATGCTTAATTCCGAACAATTTAGAAGCTAATCTGGCAATATACAAAAGAATGAGTTTCTCAAATATTCGTACATAAATAATTGCAGAATATCAAATTAAGATTTAGCATAAAATATAAAATAATGTTGATGTGCGTTATGCCGTCATGTGTAAAATTTTTTTTTACATAATCAAATGAAATCCTGTAGATCGACTGTATTTACAATTAGAATAGATCGATTAATTTCAATTAAAACAATAGGTTTAGAGGTATTGTCGCTGTTGGATGATATAATATAAATATTAATCAATGAACGTTGTAATATACAAATAGATACGGCTATAATATGCTTTGTATATGTTATCATTGTTTACCTCGATAATTAATATTTACTATTTTAATTAATGTCTGCATATTAATCAGAGTTTCGAATGCATTCTAAACATCGAAAATTATAATTAGTCTGCACAAATAATTCATATCCAATCTCAAGCCATTATAGAATATATTTGATCATACCGTAAAATTTTCGCAGATTTTATATTTTATATGCAGATTAACTAATAGCTGCAAGATTTTAATATTAATGGCAGTTTTTGGTTATTTGCAAAAAGATTATTGTCAAATCTTACATAATTATAGATCCTTAAATTGAATTGAATTTTTGACATTTTCAGATTTTTCGTAATTATTAATTTCCCGCGCTTTTAAGCGTGTGTTCACAATATTTTGCGTTTACGATTTTGTACTGTTAATAACAATTTAATTAAAATTGTATATATCCAAATTAATTTTGGGTTGCTGTTAAACTTTTGTTAAACTTTGCAAGAATCATCGACCATCAAAAACCGATCAAGTATTTAAAATTATATATAAATATTTAGCCATATAAAAACAATTTTATAACAATAAAATTCTATTTATAGTAGCAATAATTAAAAAAATATATATTTGTTGAATAAAATATAAAATACTGTACAAATAAAATTATAAATGTTAATATATTATCTTTCTGGAGATATTTGCCACAGTTTATATTGTTAATTACGGTGGAATATTTCATTCTTAACGCGCCGAGCTGACTATTTTATATTCCACCTAAAAGATAAAGGGAATTTTTACGCAAGTTAGTTGCAGTAATTAGGAGAATATTAAGAATAATCCAACCGAAGAAGTTTTTAGTGAATTATTGTAGTATGTGCTTATGTACACGAGTTTAGTAGAATGACTATATTAACTTTAAATGCCTAATAAAAATTAGTAATCTGACACATGAAATAATTCAAAGCGGGTGTCAAATATGACCTATTATAAAGTAGGGATATTTAAAATGAATAGTATTTATATTTTACAAAGAATTTTTCAATTTCGTTACAGTATTTATATTAAAAAACATTTCTAAATTTGTTACTACCGGATTAAATCATTGTATATAATATCACCTATATACCGTAGTAGCCAGATGCGCATTTCGAAGGCTATGCCCTTATCTTCAGTAGCATAAATTTAACTAAATAAAATACCTCAATTATATGTAAAGGCATGTCCAGCTTTACATGCATGTAATTACGGTATTTTGATGATAATTTATACAATTCGTGTATAAATTAATATATAATACTCATGAACATCTCAGCTAATTTTTTTTGTTTTTACTTGGCATGTGAAATTTTAGAAACAGCACTAATAATTTATTTTGAATAGCAACATGAAATTGTTTTTTAAATTTATTATAGATATTCTTATATCCAAATACATAAAGTCAGCAAACCTTGCTATAAACTGCAACACAGTAATTTTCTTAGAGAATAATTCTAAGTTATGAAGGATGCATTCTATGGAGGCATAAAAAGTGCTAGGAACAAATTATACGCTGAATTTATTATTTAACGAGTGCCTCGTCCGAGATATATTTAATAAGGCTTATGGTGTAATTTATAATTGAATGATTAAGAATTATTTGCATAGTGGAGATGAGTATCATAGTTAATAACCTAGGCAAGCCAAATGAATTTTACTACAATTCTACTAGAAATTATAGCTTATTTTAATGGTAATAATCTTTGTTACACTCCAACCAAAATATGCGAGAATATTTAATTATTTCGACTGATAATTTCAAGTAACTTTAAGATCCTCGAAGCATTTATATCGCATGATATTCTCTAATATTATAATTACTTATGAAATGGGAATAAAATGACTTAGTGAAATATTGCTGAAACCATTTAAATTTTTATATGGTATTAATAACACTTTCATTCTTGTAAGGTTTTATATATTTGTTTTATAGTTCAGTATAATAATTAATAAGTAATCCAGGGTTAGTTAGTTAAAGAGTCCGCAATCCTAAAGATTGGTTGGAAACAGCACGCCATGCCGATCTATCCTGAGCTAATCCCTTCATCTCCCTATAGCTATTCATCTCAACGTCTTCAACTATCTGACTCACATACTTCAATTTAGGCCTACCTACCCCTCTCTTTCCCTCCACTCTACCTTCTATGATCAATTGCATAATCCCCCCATGCCTAAGGATATGCCCTACTAATCTGTCTCTCCTACGCTGTAACACTCTCCAAATACTTCTCTTCTCCCCTACTAACTCTAGTACAGCTTCATTTGTTACTTTATCTTCCCAACCAATCCTCATCATCCTCCTATAACACCACATTTCAAGTGCTTCTAATCTACGCTTCTCTTCCTTTCCTATAGTCCACGCCTCACACCCGTACAGTGCTACACTCCAAACATATACCTTCAGTAATCTTTTTCTAATACCCAAGTCAATATTTGATCTTAAAATCTGTTCCTTTTCTACGAATGCCTTCCTACCTTGTGCTGTCCTACACTTTATATCTACCTTGCTTCGATTATCTTTTGTGATTCTACTGCCTAAATAACAAAAATCTGACACTTCTTCGATTCTATTATCTCCTATTGTGATCCTCATTTTTCTACTGCATTCCTTTTTGTCACACCTCATCACTTTAGTTTTACCTATATTTATTTTCATGTTAAAATCCCTAGTCAATACTGCCTGCATACCATTCAATACCCTTTCTAAATTCTTTTCGCTTTCTTCCAATATAGCTATATCGTCGGCGAATCTCAACATATATATTTTCTCTCCCTGTACATTCACACCTACACTATACTCTTCTTTTACTTTGTTTATTGCATCTTCTATATATAGATTAAATAATAACGAATTAATTATATTTAATATTAAATAATAATTAAATTATTTAATATTAAATATAATATTAAATAATATATATTAATATAAATCTTATATTTTGCGACTAGAAATCATAATTTTTATTTACACTTTATCGTTGTAATCAAACAATCTACAGAAAAATGTAAGAAATTGCTGAATTTGCCTTTATAAACAACAACGGTTCTTTTGTAAGATTTATTGTGAAGTAGTACATATTTTCACGTATGTTAGTGAGTTTTTTTTTAAATACATGTTACGTTATAAGCATTTAAATAAATTGCATATATACCCAAAAGAACCCAACAAACAACGTGTTTTATCTCTCATGTCTTTAAAAAACAAACGTTTATTTCGGAGTAAACTGGAAATAGCTCATGTGACTTTGTCAGTAAAAATAACATTTATACCTAGCATACCTGTACTTCTTATACGTCCATCGTTGTACGAGGACAAAACGAAGACAATATCTAATGTGTTTTTTTCCTTTTTTAGACCGTATAATAAAAACAAATTTCTTCATACAGTTATGTAAGAATACGAAGAAATATGAGCTACGCCTAGTTGAAATAATAACACAAAAATTTCGTAATATACTATGTATAAATAATTTCTGATATTTGTTCGACAAAAATTGTTAAAAACATATTTACAAGATTATTTCGAACAATATTTTTGTATACTGTGTGACTAATTTAGGATATGCAAATGAGTGTTCTTGATGTCAAAACAAGAAAAGAAACTTCTATAAACGTATCTTCGTGTTGGTTATACAAATTAAATGTAAATTGGAAAAGAAATCTATTTACGCACATATTAACAAATAATAACTACTTCTATTTCTATTCGAAACATCAAAGCTCGACATAAACAAACTTTTAGAAATGTTCTTACCAAAACCAATAATGTAGCGATGTGTAGTACACTCGCAAACCGTTCACTCTGAACGGTTCAATCAAATGACTGTGACGATGTTTTGCAACGACCTATAGGTCACTATGACCTAGTTCGTGAACTATCAACTACCTGGTGCATGGTGTACGTATTGATGTACTTGTACTATATATATACTTGCAGTATAGTATACATTACATATACAGTACTAACATTTATTTAGTGATAAAGTGTGTTGGTGAACGGAACGAAATAGGAAACTCGATGCAATATTGCAACAGCAGCATTGCCGAGATGGAGTCACAATTTATATGTTAGTATCAGATTTCATTTGGAATAATATAATTAATATATTCGCAAGATTAAATATGTTCTTAAATATGTCATGCCATTGCAAATTTTTGCAAGAATAAACATCTAAATGTTATAGTTCTTCTATTTCATACTGAGTGCAATGCAATCACTTAATATCAAATCAAAGCTTTGAAGTTTGAGCAGAGAAGATTCGGAATAGAAAATATAAAATATAACGCCAAACAAAACCATTCTATTTAGTTCATTTTATTATAGTTTATACATTTAATTTTGAAGTGTTAGTAAAGTAGTAAACATTTTCATCAGTATCTACCAATAAGTATTTTAGAACTTCATATAAATAATCGTGAGTACCTAAAGAAGATTATATTTCCCTATATATATGTTTTGTATAAATTACAAACATTGTTGTGTTTTTTCCCTCATTCCTAATTCAAAAAAAGTATTGTAATATTTCAATTTAAATATTTTTTACCATTTAATATTTTTTATTGAGAAAAAAAGAGATGATTTTCAGTATGTGCATGTATTGGTTCATATAGGTCGTGAACTAGTTCATTTTAAAAAGATATTAGTAGTTCACGACCTATAGTTCGTGAACGGTACATTGAAATGAACTACGAACTAGGTCCTCAAATTGACCTACAGTTTGCCATCGCTACAATAATGCACTTCGTTCATCTATTAATTTAATGTGCAACAACAGATATTGTGCTGCAGATATATTTATGTGCAATAGCATTTAAAACGATATTGTTAAATTACTTAAGCAATCTGCTAAGGAATTGTCGATTTATATAATAATATTTTTGCTAAATTGTCGTTATGTTTATATATGGTAATTGTTTGTTATATATCGTTAATTGTACTTGAATTGTACATATTGTAATTGTATATATATTTTTTTAATCATAGCTTTGTGGTAATTCCTTTACGTTAGCTTAGAAATTTTTTCCTCTGGTTTGGCTTGTAATTTTTTTCCTGCTATATACTTATAATTTGTATAAACCATTCGTTGTCATAAATTCTTCTATATATCTGGTTGAAATGTATTAATATGTTTATTCTTGTATATACTCCACTGTAATTGGAAATAAAATTTCTGTTGTTTGCGCTAAATAAATAAATAAATAAATTAAATAAACTTGAGAGTCCATATAATTTTAGTAGCCTACAATTATTACTATTATTGTGTATATTAGACATCTTTTATATATTTTTATATATGTTTTTATTTAGTTTTTTTCCTATGCCCTGAAAAATTATATAGGTAAGAAAATTTTAACATTTTTATGATTTTTTTGATTGAATAATAAGATTATATTACAATTTTTCAGGAATTACAAATAGAAGCTTTTATCTCTAATCAGCAGCAACATATTTCCAGGAATTATATGTAATATCAGTGGCGTTTTTATATCAAGAATAATTTTCAGTCGTTTTGTAATTTTTTCGGCAGCTCACAAAATTGGCATAATGTATGTTTTCCGTATTATATTTTTCAGTGGTGTTGTTATATAATTTATTATTATAAATTACATTGAAAATACCAACAAACATTTCGACGAATTCTACGAAGTTTACTTATATTTTAATTAATAAATCAACTGATTTATTACTATAATAATAAAAGTTGTACTAATTTTGGTGAAAATGTCAAAATGAAATACCAATCAAGCGACTAATCAACGAGTAATTTCAATTTGTTTTTATGGTAATCACCGGAAAATGGTATAGATAAATATCCTCGATGGTCTCGGCGTGTATTAACTATTAAAACATTTAAAAAAAACTAAAAAAATGAATGGTGCTCATAACACGCGGTCAGACTCAGTAGGATAGTAGTCATTTGTTATTTCGAATAACATTTCGACTGTGTTGGATACATTGTCGGTGCAGGTCAATCTATGTCCAAAGACCATTGGCAGTGCATTCGATATGCAATATGAATTGTGGTGCACTGTCAATTCACGTGGAACAATAATATAATCTCTGATACGGATGCGTGTGCTGCGGAACAAACGAATGCACACGTTCTAGTCGTGAAGTGAATATGTTTGGACCCCCTATGGAGTCTCCACATAAATTTGGGGCGGCCCGTGGATACCTTTGGGTACCATGAAACTAAAAAGAATCAAATGACTGCCGAATTGATTCTCTAATTTTCAGTTTATCGAAGACCAGCGCAAATTCGGCGTTAGATTGTCTAATTTTCAGTTTAACGAAGACTAGCTCAAATTCAGCGTTAGAATAAGAACTTCTAACGATGAATAACATTTTGCATATAATTAAGGTTGAAGAGGAACCGTATTATTTGGGCTGCTAAACTCTTGCTTGTTCCTCCCACGGGTATAAACTTTAATAGTAAGTGATTATATTCGACAATTTAACTTGCATTGTTTACGAATCAAAAATTGATTAATTAAAAACTAATAAAAAGTTCTTCGAACCATAAAAACGTTCCCTAAATTAATTAATATATACTATATATTTGCACATGCGATTAAAAGCTTCCATAATAAAATACAAAGCGTGTATTTTACTTTTTATTTGATATTCTACGTGATAATAAAAATCAATTGGTTATAATTTTTCTGTAACATTTTTATATCTTAGTGGGGGTTCGAGGCGCCGTTCTTTGTATAAACATCAGCATGAACTACAACCTTAAATCGAATTTATATTCCAACATTTATGATTAAAAATGAATATTAATTTTTAGAAAATGCTACTCTTGAATGCATTCATCTAAAAATTGAATATACATATCTTCTAGTCAAATATGGTAGAAGAAAAATATGATTCAAACAGCTGGCTTATTTATTACGCGTCCCTCATGAAACAGAACTTCATGTGATGGATGGAAATGGGGAAAGCAATGGATAAATACAAAATTAACATTTAAAGCTGTTTCCTTCATGGCAAGAGTTAGGCGAAGCTATAAATCAATATTTTATTTACAATGTAAACGTTCGAGTATGAAAGTAATTTGAAAATATCAAGATGTTTGCAAAATCACTTGCTGAAGTTATGTTCGATGACAGATTAGTGGCAAATTGGATACGAAAGTTATTTTTAGAAAATTTGATTGAATCTCCGGTACAAAATAATCACTCAAGTTGTGATTTGTGCATGATAAATAGAGTTAAATGGGCGCGAATCAACTGGATGAATCTCCAGAATACTGAAGAGCTTCCATGGTTGATGTCTGGCAACGTTGTAGTAACGGCGCAATGGTATGGGATTAGTGTGGAGCCAAAGCTCCCCGGTAAGAAGATTGGGATTAGTCTTCATTTCTGTCCGACAACTGCGGCGGAGGGAAAAGTCGGGCACGAGTGCCAGTGCGATTGCGACGGTACTGAATGAAACTCACAGCAAAAGCAGTTTATATTGTGATTAATTCTTCAGAGAAGTGTACTGCTGCGGAAAAGCCTCAGCCTTCGCAGCATACTCTCCGCTATTGCCGCTAGATTTCCTCCCAGAAACATTATAATCGCATAAACGCGGCGAAACTTTTTTTATTTTGGATCACGAAAATACATGGACTAAAATGTTTCTTACAAATTGCAAGATTAATATTTAATATAAATGCTATATTTTATGCAAGTTTTCATGTTTAATTTGCAATAAAATGTTAGAAATAGATATCTAAAAAAATATCATTCAGATAATACGCACATTTAAATTACAAGTAAAATATATTTCAACTAAAATTGTTTTGTATATCATAATTGTATCAAATTATACAAATCTTCATTAAAATGTATAGAAAAGTGTTAAAATAGAACTTATATACATAAAAAATGATGGAATTAATTATTATCGCAGATCAACAAGACATTTATAAGCTGGATGGGCATTGAACTATATATATATAACGATTGTCATTATATAACAAATTTAGATAATTAGTGTAAAATTATTTAGTTTTATCTTGTGCTACTGAAGATGGGGGCATAGCCCTTGAAATGTACATCTAGCTACTTAATGCTTGTTACGGTATTTGGGTGATATTCTATATTATAATTTAACACCGTAGTGATAATTTTTTAAATAATTAGTGTAGTAAAATATTATTTGCCTAATTATTGTTTTATTGATTGTGGAGGCTGAGCCTTTATAATCTACTTTATAAATTAATACCAACATTGGGATGATAATCATTACAAAGCTAATAAAAAAATCATTTAGAAATGCATGGAACAAATTCAGCTAACTTCAATTTAATAACAAATTAAAAATAAAAAACACAAGGCGTTTATATATATGCTGGGTATTTAATATGCCAGAATACTTGAATTTAGTAATAAATCCTATCGCATCATGCCGTGCACAAATATAAAATTTATACACTAATTTCTGTGTAAAAACTACTGCGGCATATTGCAGGCTGTGTGCATTATTTGCATCGGGTAATATTTATGTTGCCCAGTTAAATTGGAAGCTTTAAATCTGTCCGCGTGACAATGAAATAAAAAAAAAAAAAAACGGCAACAAGAAAGATGGAAATGCGAGCGCATGATTCAGTGCAGTCTGCTCGCCCCGTTATTTATGTAATTTTGAATCAATTTGTTGTGATACTATTATTACGGGACTAAAGCACGCGAGTTTAGAGCACGCATAGGACAATCCCAGGATGTAGTTTCACAGAATATGATACGATATACTGTTGTTGCGGTTATTATTATACATATCGCATGCTCGATATTGCCTTAGTCAAAAAGTGCCTTTCACAAAATACAAGTATAGCTACATCCATATATACGTACTAAATTTTCACGGCGGAGATAATATTTATAATTTTGTAGTTCCGTAAAATTATAGAAAGTTGACGCACATCAAAGTTTTTTTACTGCACGTATTTAATATTTGGATTTTTTTATAATTTGACTTGATATACATACAGTTTGTCGCTATAAGTTTGCCTCGGGTCACGCAGAGAGCGAACGGATATTCGAAATAAATTACTGTCCTCTTCGTTGGATTCTTCGTTCTTCGTTAATAATTAATTGTTCAGTTTGTGTATCCACTATAGTTTCATTTTCTAAATAAAAATCTTCTTGTTTAATTACGTTTTTACAACACCTTTTCCACAGCTCCTGTGTGACATTGTTGAATCCTCTTCTAGTAACACTTTCACATCTTTTAAAGCAAATGTCACATTTCTTTTAGTAACACTGTTTTTCACTTGTGCCCATATTAATTCTATAGGATTCAAATCCAGATGATAACGGGGTAAACGTAAAACTCGGTGGCCATGGTCTGTGAAAAGTGTGTCAAATTTATATGTAATGTGGTTCTTTTTATGAGATATTATAATATCGTACAGCTGGGGCTTTAACATTAGATGCGTGAATGGAATTTTTTTTTCGGACAACCATTTCCTGCTTAGGAGAATTGCTGTTTGGCGCACGATTAATTTGAATGTTATGGTAAGGCGCGTAGTCGATGATAATTACGGAATCCTCCGGTAAATTTGGTAACAATTTATCTGTTATTCATTTTCGGTAATTTTCAGCATTCATTTCATGGTGATAGTCTCCACTTTTTATACCCGACTGAAATATTGTCAAACAATTTGGTACAAAGCCACTTTCACCACCGGCATGAATTATTATTAAACGTTAACCCTTTGAGATATTCGTATGCAGTCCTTCATTGGAATTATCACTCCACGATTTCGACTGAGTATGTCCGGCGTAAATATATGTCTCGTCGTTAAAAATTATTGATTTTCCTAATTGTCGATAATATTTAATTAATTGTAAATAATTAATTCGTAAAATTCGAATATCGTGCCTTTCAATTAAAGCTTTACGATTATTTTTTGTGCTTCTAAACTTAAATCCTAAATCATGTACAATATGATTTAAGGAAATTTTATGTCCTCCCCATCCTAAGTCACTGTATAGTTTTTCACGTAATGTTTTAAGCGTAACTCTTGTATTTTCGGTTTTGTAAAAATTATATATTATATTTCGAAAGACACACTTTTCAAAATCTTCTAAATGTCGTATAGTCGCCTTTCGAATACGCTTCTTTCCTGGTGTAGAAAATTTCGGTTCACTTTCGTAACCTGCAGCTTCACCTTCCTTTATAATTGTAGCTACCATTCTTATGGACACTTTGGTTGCTGCAGACACTCTTTCCTTTACTTCCTTCGATGACAAATTGCCATCAGATTTAAAGTATTTATACACATCGAAAATCAATTCCCTTGATGGGCTATGGACTACTTTACCATTTAAAAGCGAACTCATTTTGGTAGTAAGTTGTTACGCCACTGATAGTACACAGACTAAAGGGTAGTGCCAAGGATTGAATGATTGTAGGCGCGTCGTAAGCAATTGCAATTGCACCCCCACTATTTTTGGACAAGTGCGCATCTCATGGCCAGGCAAATTAAACGCGAATAGACAGTACCTACTAATCAAGTATACTCAAAGAAAATAGTAATGCATCCATATAGGTAAGCGCAGTAGTAATTTGCATTCTAGAAACACTTCAGCACCCAATGCCATACCCTGGAAAGAACTCTTAGGCTGGAAGCAGTACTATTGCCTAAGGGTGTACAAGCATATAAACGGGGCTTTGAATAAAGTACACTGCCATTGCAAATACATCATATTAGATCCATATGGATACGTAGATATATTTTTAAAAGAATGTATCAGTAAACCAGCACCATCTATTATAAATTCCTTACACTACGCTCTAGGCAAAGTCGCACAAATCAATTAATTTCACTTGTTTTTTGTTGAATTGCAGGCAGGATTGCAAGGGTTTACTAGAATTAACCTAAATATTAAACCAAAGCAAATTTAATTATATAGTTTTTACTGATTGAAGACACGATGTCTAGCTACGGAACAGTCAACTTTTTTCTAATTTCTTCATTAGCTTCCTCTATAAAACAATATCTGAAAAATCATCTGTTTTTTTTATGAAAGTTACGATTTTTTTTGCTATGTTGTTCAAAATTAATATATATATATATATATACCGCACAAAAGCCACATACTTTAGGAACATTTCCTAAAAATATTGTAAAAAAAAATCAAAATTGCGGAAATCCGAATTGCGCTGCCAAACCCTTACAGTTTCGATTTCAAGGCTTTACTAACGTTAGGTCTAACTATTAAACGATTACTAACTATTAAACGAAAGCAAATTAAAATACACATTTTTTACTTATTATAGACAAGAAGTGTAGCTATGGAAGTTTCAAATTTTTTTATAATTTTTTCAAAAGCTTCCTCAATGAAACAACGTCTGAGAACTGGTCTTTTTTGATGAAAGTTATGATCGTTTTTGATATGTTGTTCAAAATAAAAATATATATATACCGTTCAAAAGCCACATCCTTTAGGAATATTTCTTAAAAATATTGTAAAAAAAATCAAAATTGCGGAAATCCGAATTGCGCTGCCAAACCCTTACAGTTTCGATTTCAAGGCTTTACTAACGTTAGGTCTAACTATTAAACGATTACTAACTATTAAACAAAAGCAAATTAAATTGCACAATTTTTACTGATTATAGACAAGAAATGTAGCTATGGAAAGGTCAAATTTTTTTATAATTTTTTCACTATCTTCCTCGATGAAACAACGTCTGAAAACTGGTCTTTTTTGATGAAAGTTATGATTTTTTTTTCGACATGTTTTTGAAAATAAAAATATATATACATATACTATTCAAAAACCACGTCCTTTAGAAACATTTTCTAAAAATATTGTACAAAAATAATCAAAATTGCGGAAATCAGAATTACCCTGCCGAACCCCTGCTTTTCGTATGATGAGACGCTGGTATGATTTTAGTAGAGTTCTTTTTCCATGCGAAATAATTTTTCGCCAAAATAGACATATACATATTGTTGATATTATATATAAGAACTACTCAACTTATTAATATTATCATTACGTCTCATGCATTTCACAATATATATAAATAAAACCGTTAAAACCGAAATTGATTAAATATGAAATAGTTCCTAAAATATATTGGTATGAATTGAAAGTGATTACATCATATTACAAGAAGTGAAGAAATATTATATAATTGGAATTGATATTACGTATCAAATATCGCCTTGTATTTTAAGTTACATATTTCATAAATGACGAAGAGTTGAGTGCCTACTTTGGCGATAATTTTAACGTCAGTTATTGGTATCGAATCATTTAGATAGCAGGTATACGTAAGGGCCTGTCCATGTGAATTATATTAATTTTAATGGCAAAATCTATAACCTATTTATATTAATTTTGTACTTAAATACACCTAAGCTAATCTCTAACGACAAAAGAAACTCGTATATTATAATATACTTATACTGATGAAGGGGCATCACGGAGGTTGTGGATTTGAATAATCCATTTCTGGTCAGGTAAATTTTCTCGAGGAAAAATCCCTTCCGGACAATGGATATGCTTACAGTGTATGTCAAATGTAAAGTCCCTGTCCCTAAATATCGCCGCTCAGGTATTCCCTAAGTCGAGCATAAAGTTAATAAAAAAATGTTTGAGCTGGCCATAATGATTAGGGCAACCTTTAGGGACGGGAGAGCCATCAGCGACCATCCTTTAAAAAAAATATTTGTTGAAGCAATTCTTGATGAATTCAACCACCTGCACAGATTTCTTCGTTAATCTTGAAAGTAGGAACAATATATTTTCGCGTGAGTAATTGCCATTTCAAGGAAACAAAAATTTGATTTCACGTACTATGTTTGAGGATCACTTTACATATTCTGTCGCACCTTGTATAAGCCGCATCCGCACGTGTTATCCTTAAATATACTAACGTATTTGAAATGCCAGTCGCAACAATTAAGTGCACTACTCAACGTACGTATGTAATTACCGCCAGTAGAGCGGATGATCGGGTGGTGGCTAGTGGGTACCACTAGTTGTTGATTGTCCACCACACAGCTGTAGCAATGTTGTTCCAAGGTGTGCAATTTAATGTGCGGTTTACGTGAGCCGAACAGCCATTTTAGGCTTGTGCATACATTGAGGCAATGGCGTAACTGAGTGTCTAAAAATGTCATCAACATCACATAAACACCCCGAAACGTCTTGGAAGATATCTTATGATTATTGTTGTTTTTTATCGATCTTACTGTAATTTATCGATAATTCATAAATTTGATGCATAAATTAATTAGTAAACATTTACGACATCATCTAAGCCACTGTTTTTGTGTATAAACATATGAACACAACTACAACAAGCTATCCAACTAACATACGTATACTGGCGATTTTGTGGTTCATGAAAGATGAAATTTATGACCATACATACATTATATCTATAATACATTGGCAACTGACCACCAGTTGCCAATGGTCTGAATATAAATGGCCCTCACAGATGCTCTGAACATTTAGGACAATTCTCACTATTATTTTTTTTTTTAAACGATTATTCGCCTAATTTAATGCCCAGAACTAAATGTTAAACAAAATAGTCTTCCCTTCAATAATATACCTTACTTCCAAGTTTTGTACGGACAAATCAGTTGGGTTTAAACAAATTTTTTATTAAAAGTGTATTGCGCTCAGTGTGCAAGTACTTGAATATAACAATTGGTATAATTAGCAATTATTTCGTATTATTTAGTTTTATTCAATTATATACATTTCTCTACTTCGTCGCAGCTCTTCTTAAGTAATTCATTAAATTTCCCTTTTTAAGATTTCATTAATTGGTCTTCAATACCATAACTTCAAAAAAGTTGTGGTTCTAGCGACTTGTTTTATAACCAAAAGGTTATTTATACAAATTAAATGAATCGTGCTTTAAGTAAAACAAAACCGATTAATGTATTTAAAATCGTTTTAATTGAACGCATTAATCTGAAGTTGAGAATCTAGATAACGAATCTAGAATAATATATTGGTGTCTATTTGATACATTTACGTTTCTTATAGACGTCATCGTGAGGCATAAAATCCTCCTAACATAAATCCCAAATTTATGGTCCAATTTTAATACAAAAGTAGCAATGGTCTAGTCAATGATTCACAACTAGAACAGACTATGTAGATTGATGCTATTTAGCTTGTTGATCATAATATATTTGTAAGTTTTTTAAGGTGAATCAGAAGATAGTGCCTATCTAAATCGGTTATCAAGGTTTGAACCTACCTTACGTATATTAGATTGAAAACAAGTATTTTTCTGGAGATCTAATCTTCCTCATCTTATAGTCTGAATAACGTTGCTACTACCTAAGAAGCTATTCTATTTAAATTATAGTAGAAAAGAGTTCAACGGTTTGATAAAATTTCTCTAGTTAATTAGATGAGTTAATCACGTTTAATTTTATTATCAGTTAGCTAATTAGCATAGAGAAAAATGCAGATTTTATATATACAGAAGTCCTAATCTGGGGGTATTAATATTTCGCATTTATTATATTTTTTATTTAATTTCTTTAAAAATAGATTATGCTTGAGGAATGAAAAGTACGCATAAGTGTTGATAACAAAACTCGATTATTAATTGCAGCGGGCGAAGCTTAAGATCTTGGTGTTATTTTGGATTCTGTATAAATGCAATTCGACGAAGGTGTGATAAAACACGCGAGTATTCCTGTACAACATGGTAGACTGCTATAAAATGTAACATGTACTTAATGTGCGTGGTGTTAAAAAATCCGAAGTAACTTCTTTCATGTGCTTCACGGTCCGGCACCTCCAATAAGCGGCTCAATATCCGATTTTAATGCCACATAATAATAATAAAAGCTATTGGGACCACTACGTCAATCTGTGGACCGATGAGAGAGAATAAACGAGTTATTTTCTGTGAAGAAACCAAGTGCGCGTTTTTTCGCGCGCGGTTGTATCTGATGAACTATTGTATTAGCCAGAAGTTGATGGGTAAAATACGAACAGGAAATTTTATTGGGATAACTTAGTTGAAGAAATGTATGGCATGAATAACCATTTTTCTATAATATTATCTTATTATTGGTGCACTAGAAAACAATGAAAATACGAGCTAGAGAAAATATATTTTTAAATTAATGAACCAGCTAAGTCCTTCATATCCATAGAAGATGCATTTTAATATTCCAATAATTGGTACGATATTTGGATTTTTTATGTACTCTATTTTAGGTCTTTATATATGTACCCCTCCTCCCCACAGCTGCAACTTCTTCCACTTAATTTTGGCAATGAAGAACTTCTTTAAATATCTATTGCAAAACATCGCAAAATTAACAATAAAGACCTGCATAATTAAAGTCATATTGTTTTTCCCAAAACCACATACTCGTAGAACGGTGTATACCTTTAGCTCATTTTCAACAAAAATTAAATCTTATTTCACGCATGTAGTCAATAAATTTAATTAGAAATATGTTTGCGGTAATAATAAACCAATTCAACAGTGGCGGTTCCTTATGCAGGCCGCATGGCCGCGCGCCCCTCCTGAATATTGAGCGCATCACCGTAGATATATAATTGTATTGCGATATTTTAACTAGGCATTATTTTTCCTAAAAGATTAAGCTTGCGCCGCGAACATATCTAACACTCATGACTCAACACGACATGGCAGCTAGCAAGCACCAGTCAAATGCATATGCCCTATCTGTTGAAAGCGCTAGAGTTAGAGCGACGTTATGCAGTATAGCTATATAGCTATACTGCATATACTTCGCAATATAGCTATCGTTAATATGTAGTACAAATTCGAGCGCCCTCAACCATACAGTACAGGTTAAATGCATACGCACTCATCTCACTCTATTGCAAGTAATAGGTGAGAGCGACCGTATGCAGTATGTCTTCTCTATTTCTTCGATCGGCTTGTACTATATTACGACTAGTGTGGAACATTCCAGCGCCTTTGGATGAGTCATAGCAACGTGACGTCACGCTGCTTGTACAGCGAGAATATATATCGTTGTTTATGCTATTCTAGGCTACGATTCTTTAGCGTTCTAACAGAGAAGCCTAGTATACAGTAAAGTTGATATAGATATAGTTGCATTGTTCTGTGAGTTACGTATGTACGATTTTGCCACGTGTTTCTCCAAGTATATATTTAATAGAATTAATTTAATAAAAATGAATAGTGTTAGTTCTTTATTGGAAATAGAGTTTTGTAGACTTTCCCTTGTGGACAAAGTAAAAATTAAAGAATTAGGTAGGCCATTGCCTGAATTAAATTTATCGCAAACTTGTGCAAGGATTGCTCAAAACCGGACATTTTACAAGAGACATTTACAAAAAAAAATTATAACACAGATGAAGGACAGATTCTCATATCGTGGGCATCTACAAGCCGCTGGGTTATTTAACACGAAATCGGTGCCAACATTTTCTAAACAATTTCCAGTGGACCTTTTGGTAACCGTGTGTCATGCATATCCATTTTTTGAATAAAATCAGATTAAAAACAGAATTAGAAGTCATTTACTCGCGTCCGGATTTTTATCAAATAATTGGAGCCAAAAAATTTCTTTCATTATTGCTGCAATGTAGTGTGAATGTACAGGGAGAGAAAATATATATGTTGGGATTCGCCGACGATATAGCTATATTGGAAGAAAGCGAAAAGAATTTAGAAAGGGTATTGAATGGTATGCAGGCAGTATTGACTAGGGATTTTAACATGAAAATAAATATAGGTAAAACTAAAGTGATGAGGTGTGACAAAAAGGAATGCAGTAGAAAAATGAGGATCACAATAGGAGATAATAGAATCGAAGAAGTGTCAGATTTTTGTTATTTAGGCAGTAGAATCACAAAAGATAATCGAAGCAAGGTAGATATAAAGTGTAGGATAGCACAGGGTAGGAAGACATTCGTAGAAAAAGAACAGATTTTAAGATCAAATATTGACTTGGGTATTAGAAAAAGATTACTGAAGGTATATGTTTGGAGTGTAGCACTGTACGGGTGTGAGGCGTGGACTATAGGAAAGGAAGAGAAGCGTAGATTACAAGCATTCGAAATGTGGTGTTATAGGAGGATGATGAGGATTGGTTGGGAAGATAAAGTAACAAATGAAGCTGTACTAGAGTTAGTAGGGGAGAAGAGAAGTATTTGGAGAGTGTTACAGCGTAGGAGAGACAGATTAGTAGGGCATATTCTTAGGCATGGGGGGATTATGCAATTGATCATAGAAGGTAGAGTGGAGGGAAAGAGAGGGGTAGGTAGGCCTAGATTGGAGTATGTGAGTCAGATAGTTGAAGACGTTGAGATGAATAGCTATAGGGAGATGAAGGGATTAGCTCAGGATAGATCGGCATGGCGTGCTGTTTCCAACCAATCTTTAGGATTGCGGACTCTTTAACTAATTGCTGCAAAATAATCTCAGTGAAACTTTCCCGGAAACTATAAAAATACTTAAAATTATTTTAACAACCCCGATGACGACTGCTGAATCAGAGCGTTATTTTTCAACACTTAAAAGAATTAAGACTTTTTTGCGAATTGCTATGGGTAATGATCGTTTAAACGCGTTGGTGATGATGTGTATTAATAAAAATGTGGTGCGAGATATTTACAATTTTAACGAAAACGTTTTGGAAAAGTTTATATCAATGAAAGATAGAAGAGTGCAATTCACTTTCAAGAAATGATTGAATTTAATCATTATGCATCCATTTTAGGTGAGATTTCTCACTATTATGTCATTTTTTAAGAAATGCGCCCCCCTAGATTAAAATAGCACGAGCCGCCACTGCAAATCAAGGTTCGCATATTGAATAATGTGACGATTCCTTTCGTTCAATCCAAATATACCATTCTCATTGCATAATTACGTATTCCAGAAGGCTTTAACTTTTCATCACGTACATATTTATATCATCTCCACGGCTGTGCAATTCTAATATTTTTCACACGTATGAGCGAACAAGTTGCGGCGCACATTGTAAGCACGAAATTAATGAAGACGGCGGTGGTTTGATCCAGTTGATACGACGACGTACGGTATCAATTAGAGCTCATCAACTACGGCATCGGGAATGGCATTCAACAACCGACGAGGCTTATAATTGCACTTGATGAGACAAACATTGCATTCAATACACACACTCCAAGTCCAGGGAAACGTATAACCAAGGACAGGTAAAGTGGTTTCCTGCCTTCGTGGCTTTTTGTTTATCCTGCGGTTTATTACACGAGAATTATTATATGAATTTTCTTGTGAAACTGTACGAATTTTCCTGAGGTATGAAAATAAAAAGCAAAATTTTAAAGTCAACACCATTATGGTTGTATAATACATAACACGTAAAATGGATTGTATAAAAGTCAAAACGTAAATTCATTGAAACCACACGAGATGGATCCCACTATAGTAATAGCGCCGAAGTGAAGACGAGCAAAGTGCAATTTATTTTTTTACCATCCAATCAGCGAGTGTTATTTATGGTATTAATAATTGTTACTGTGGATTATAATACATCTGCGACTGAGTAAGCTGCGCGAATCAATTTATTGAAGTGTTTTACATGCTATATAAAAGCCTCTTTGTAAACATCTCTCGAGTTCTTGAACAGTAATTTTGTTTCAGGATTTTTCAGATTTTACATTAACTTTAGATTTCGGGCGAAATATAAACGCTGCTTTATATTACCTGATGGAGCTTTGAATTTTAGATCTCCGCAACGGTAAAGATAATTAAAATAAGTAACTAACGTACAAAAGTCGAAATTCGAAGTTTACCATTCTTACCATTTAAAACTATTGCACATTGGATTTAATGCCACTATTTTAAACTAAAATTGAAATATTTAATATATTTAATACTACGAAAGTTTCACGTCACTGCATTTTTTGTTTTTTGTTTTGTTTTTATGTTGCACGACTTTTTAAGTTTATATATTTTATAAAGTTTATATTATATGTTCAAAACATATATTTCTTAACTAATAATTCAGTCCGATTAAAAGAAAGAGTAACAAAACGAAAGTGTCTATCATATTTACGCATTAAATGAATTCGATTTGAAAATTTTGAATATTCAATCCAAAATATCAATTTTATTTAAATTAACAAGGGCAGCTATGCTAAAATTACAAAAAATCATTTCAACCAATCGCTATCGTTGAGGATTATGCAAGAATTTATTTTGACACTTGCTGTGTTGTATTTTAAGAACTATTCGCAATTTCGTTCTGATATAAAATCACATTTAAAAAATTATCACTACGGTGTATTAATGTTAAGAAAACCACATGTTTTTTTTATAAATTTCCGAGGTTTATGTGGTTTAAATGCGATCAGGGGTAGGTTGCTTTTATTGGACTGTGCCAGGCATTCGCCAGCACTAAAATTAATTAAAATGTGAGATAATTGCCGGACTGAGGAGTGGCACTCTTTGTATTACGAATCTAATCCATCGAATTGGTCTTAAACATTGGAATTTCCTACTCACTTTGTAACTTTACAACGCTTCTTGCTTATTGAAAACTATTGCAGGGTGGGACCACCAATTCCGAATCAGAATATTTTGAAAAATTAGATGGTATAACAGAGCATTAGTGTTTTTAATTCTTTTGACATTTTATTATTGTGCCATTATTTTAATTAGTCCAAGGGGTTGTGGGATAACTGTCGTTATGGGTTATACATTTTATATATATTTTTTATATTTGTTGTTACCGTATATAATCAAACTGCACGCTTTCATTTTTTTAAACATTAATAATTCTAAAATTAAGCAATATAAAAAAAATATATATATCATAATTAGTGAATGGTCTTTATACCTTTCTATAAACATAATGCACTTATCTTCTTTGTCAAGAATTTAAGGCAGGATTAATGCCCGTAATATATTGTTATATTCAACTAAGCTGAAGTGCAATTAAAAAAAAAAAAACTGAAAAACATTAGTTATAATTACTCATAAAAATGTTGTTAGTTTATGTCGATTGTAGATTTATAATATTTAAATCTGTGTCAAATTAATATGAAATATGGGGATCATGTTTATGTTCTTATTAAGTAGTGATTAATTTTAATAATTATAATAATTCTTTAAGAGAGCGTAGATAAATTATTGACTACCATTAACTAATGTTTTTTCAATGCTACAAATGCATTAAATAATTTTAATGTAGACGCTAATAAAAAATCGAAACTAAATTATGTGCTTTTATTTCTCTATATATTTTTTTCACAGCAAAGGTTCAGCATCTTTTGCTTTGACATAATTATTGTTCTATTTTCGCGAAATTTGAACGGCTTAATTATTTTCATACGAGAAAGTTTGGCAGAAAGTTTGATGACCGTTATATTTTATGGCAGAATCACGTAATTTTATATTGCCGAGCGCTATATTGGCTCACGGCTTCTTTCTTTTATAGAACAATATTGATGATGGCCACAGCACAAAGAGAAACGTGAAACTGACTGAATAAGAAGCCAAATATCGACGTGTTACAAACAAAGCTGAAAGAGAGCAATGAAAAAGTTTTGTTCTTAAGAATGGCTAATTAATAATTGGTTAACAATATTTTATTGCAGTTTCATTTGAGCGAAATAATTAATTAGACATGTGCAATTTTTTTTATTGCTGTTTTAATTCGCTGTAAAACTTGTGAGTATAAAAAACACGAAAATTATTTATTATTAAATTTTATTCAAATAAAATTTGTGTAATGTATAGCAGAAGTGCAATTTTCATTCCTTTTGTGATATATGCGATACTTATAAAATATAAATTTAAAAAATAACCTGAACCAAATAATATAACGCATATTCTACCAATTTTCACATATGCAATAAAAAAAAAACAGCAAACTTTACACAACTACCTCACGCGCAATCTGCTTTTTTTATATGCAAACTTTTTTATTAACACGCCGTATTCTCATATATTATACGCTCACGACTTATATATATATATATATATATGTATTTGTATACACAAAAATATATATACACACGTGAGAAAATCAGGTTCATTTGTTCTAAACTTGTTAAACTTTAGATGCATGCTAACGCACGGGTCTTCCTTATTATTAAACTTTTGCCGCAAAATACAATATATACGATATAAAGCTCCGCATCGCGAAAGGCTCAACAGCAGCCCTTGCCTTGCCTCAATGCCTGTGATGTGCAGCGTCTGTCGACATGCAGACATTCCGGCTGCCTGGCTGTAGAGCTTCCCTTTTTTTATTTCGTCAAAACAAATAACAGCTTTCCGCGATGTGGGTGTATTTATATAATGAGCTTAAATTCAGTTACGGCAAAGTTAAATTACAAAACTGCAACACGGAAATTGTCCGATTCGGAAAGGAATAAACGATTTATGGATCTAAAATGTGTGGTTTAAACAATTATATGCTACTAGATAAATTTCATTACAATGATGAATAAGAACAACCTAATAAAAGAATTTATTTATATTTAAAGTAATGGTAGGATTGTAATCATATAAGGTATTAAATTATTTTGAGGTATGCGAAGAAAATATTTCCATAAATTCAATGCATATACTTTCGAAGCTTCGCACCCTGTATGTATATATAATATTTAATAAATACGCAAATAATATATATCCTAAATTAATTTTGCTTTTGCCAATTCTTAATAATTAATCATTTTGATTAGTATGGCATTAAAAACGTTATACTTTAAATATTTAATTAAAATGTTAATCCTTAAAGATTTTTATTGTAAATGTAGTATTATACTTGATAATTAAAAGAACATGCTGTATTACAAATACATTTTGCATGTCTAATTTTTTAAATATAAAGGCGTGCAATGATGTGGACAACATCTTAAGTTGCATGCATTTAAAGTAATAAATGTCGTCTTTTTTCTGTTTCGCGTACGCAATAAATTTGGCACTAATTAAAAATCCGATTTTCTCCTCTATGTTGAACTGTGCTGTGCTCGACATAACGACCGCAAATGCAATAAATTTATGGAACGACCATGTTCATCAGACGCTAAGTACTCGAATAAAAACCCGTCCTCATATACTATCCTTCTGAACTATACATTGTAAGTATCACTTGCATATCGGTACCTTTATTATCCGATGTGCTTTTAAGCGATTTCGATTCTCTTTCTCTAGTAAAATCAAAAGCACGCTGGACGATAACTACCAACTATAAATTTAGTTGACTCTAAAGTAATCTCTGAATTCCTATTTATGATCAAAACAAAGCGTTTAATAGATGTGTTAAGTTATAGATTTGTCTCAACTCTAAATCGTAGGTAACGACATTTCGACCAAGGCTGATCAGAATAAAAAAGTACAATTTTATGCATGGTATGGTCATAATATAAATTTAATGTTACTAAATCGATAAAAGCAACAATAAAGACATTCATGTACCACCTGATTTTTAATCTCAGCGTGATCTTACATTTTGACAAAAAATTAAACTGCTTAAATCATTTTCCCATATGAAATACTTGCTGCAAAATTAGAGTGCAGCGCATTTCACATCTATTGAGCGAAAATATATACCCTCTGGACAAAATTATTTATATATCGCGCCAATTCTTAAGGAATAACCAGCGAAAATTATGATAAACTATATTGTCATTCTTAACTACATTATTGATTCTCTGTGAAAAAAAAAATGCGTGGGACTCTCGCGCGGTAGAAGTGAAACTTCTTAGCTGCTAGGAAAAGTTGATTTTATGCATTGCTTTTTTTCCATTTGTTAACGATTTGATTTTGATTTTGATTGATTTTGATTGACACTCTGATCATCAAAGTAAGCATTATTAACTGTAATATCGTACAGTCTATAAAGAGGAGTTTGGATTAAATATTGTAGCCATATTTTTATAGTTCGTTTTCGCACCAAACCAATTAAATAACTCGATCTGTGTATTTTTCTTCTTTTTATGTGGACATTAATACAATGATCATCATCAATGTCTCTTGGCAAATGATTGAACATCGTATTCACAGATATTGGAACATTAATAATTTGCCCATAAATCCCATGTTGACCATATACATGTCGTAAACATCGAATTTGCATAAATGGAATTGTAGGTGAAATTAAACTCTCTGACACTAAATTTAATTTTGGTAGATGACCAGGTAATTCTGGGTAGAGAAAACCATTTGACTTCGATAACATTAGAATGGTATTCCGAGTGAGAGCATTTTGGCATGAATTGCACGCTAGCACATCTTCAATGATATGGCTGGAAACGCAGTATGTAAAAGTTGCTCGTGTTTAGAATCAACGGGTTTCACATCGTTCTTAAACCATATACGATCACATATGGAACACACTGTACCTTGCGGATTATTGAAAAATTGTTTATCAAATTCGCGATGAGCAGGTTGAAAGAATGTAAATTTTAAGTATGATGCACTAGTGGGTGCATTTCTATTTGTCAATGGCTCGCTCAGCTGTATCAGATTCATTTCGTTGATCTCTCACACCGCGTGTATCTTCACGTGCCTGAATCAGTGGCATTCAAATTCTCTATACCACTCACTGTGTCCTCACTTAACGACGGTATCGATTCATCCAGTGTATTTGAGGTCGTTGGAAGGTTATGTTGTCCACCGTGTTTCTTTAACGCTCTTTCCCTGGCTCGATACTTTCTACTTCTTTCCAAGGTACTTGTTGGCACTTTTCTTGGCGGTTTATTCGCTTTCTTCCGTTCTCTAAAGGCTCGCACTCTGTCTGTACTTGTCTTTTTATCGATTTCACTTTTCACACAATGGAAATTGTTAGCCACTCAACACAACTCGATGTGGCGGCGAGCAAATGCATATGCACTCATCCTACATGTTGCAAGCGGTAGAGTGAGAGCCACCATCTGCAGTATATCATCTGTTTCTTTAGTTCGCTTATCGTATGAGCCGCAAACAAAATAACGGCCCGGGTTGCAATGGCAACGTCACGTTGCTTCTACAGCTAAGAATATATCATTGTTTTAAGTTATTCCGGGCCGCAATTCTTTAGCGTCCCAACAGAGAAGCCTAGTATAGTATACAGGAAAATTGATATAGAATAGCCAGATAGGACAGTTGCGTTGTTCTGTGTAGTTACGTATGTACGATTTTGCCACGTGTTTCTCCCAGAATATATTTAATAAAAATGAATAGTGTTAGTTATTTATTGAAAATAGAGTTTTATAGTCATTCTCTTGAGGATAAAGTACAAATTAAAGAAATAGGTAGGCCATTGGCTGATTTAAATTTATCACAAACTTATGTAAGGGGTGGTTATATCAAATAGAAGAGCGGAATACCACTTTCAAGAAATGATCGAATTGAATCATTTTGCATCTATTTTAGGTAAGATTTCTTACAATAATGTTATTTTTTAAGAAATGAGCCCCCCTCGATTGAAATATCAAGAGCCGCCACTGGAAGTACTCCACTTTATGACTCAGTGAATTTAAGTTGCCATTTATCAATTGTATTATATTCAGATTTGTCACTTGCAATATTCCGCGACTTCCTTAACGACTATTATTATTATTATTATTATTTCGACAGTCTTATATTAATGTGACGAAGAAGTAAGTTTGTACGTCAGGACGTATTTTCTTAATTTATTATCTCGAAATAACAGTTTCGCTTGATGATAATGATAATGCTCCAGTCGTTCATAATAATCCCAGGCAAGTGCGCGCTGTTCGGCCGATGACAGATATTCTGACAGATGACTCTATTGTTTATGACGACGTCACGCCAGAGCCTACTTATACTATACCTATCTATGTATTATGTAGATATTCATTGTGAGTCTATAGTTAGGTAAGTTGCATTAACAGGATACGCCATTATTAAAGAGAAATAATTATACAAATCTTACTTAAATCCTTAAATAAATTTTTCATTTGGACACATAAAGTTTCTAGATTATTAACATTTTTATAAATGCTAATCAAGATGCAATCAAAAATTGCTGATACCAAAAAAATATTTCAATTAGAATAATAGTTGGGGACAAAAATCATTAAGGATAAAATTTATTTCATTTTCCACTTTCATCAAAATTTCTTCTGCGTACATAAAATTTTTGACGAAATCACCATAAAACTTTTACACATTTTAGATACTTATTTCAGATCATAATTCAACTTTTTAATGCCTTTGTAGATCTTGGGCTTTGGACACTTAAATTAAACTGTGAACATTTTCGCAAAAAATATCAAAACTCATTATTTCATTCAGGGTTCATTTCTTTAAAGTACTTTAGCGAAATTTCTTGATGCACCGTATATTGGAACATGCAACGATTATTTCGACATATTCTTACATGGTTTTGATATAGCAGAAGTTTCCTTTTCTTTTGGACTCTCCTGTATAGCTATAAACATGTCAATATTTTCAGATACTCGGCAAATAATATGAGCAGTTTTGTCGATATTCAAATTACTGGCAGAATAAAATTTATTCGGTATTGTGTAACCCCTTTTCTCACAATCGCCGTATTTTATGACTTTATTTGACTCGTAACGGTTCATAATGACACACAAATATAAATTATGATTACATGCGCTGGAGAATTTTCATTGCGTTTCGTGATTATATATTATAAAGAACGTTATGAAAACAGATAATTAAATAAAATTGCGTAAAATTACGATTGCCTGTTAATTTAAATTTTACACAAAAACTAGATTTTCCGGAATAAGCATTATTATTTTGAGGGAAATGTGCATTGGATTTTATTGATTATTATTTAGTATATTCTGTACTTCTTTTGGGGGTGATATTCACGAGTAATTGCTTCGAATCTTATTCAGTATTCAAGTTTTTCTGCTATAGATAATAAGAATATCTATGTTTATACATAAATTCCATAATTCGTAAAATAATCTTGTATGATATGCGAGCTTACATATATGGATATTATCTAAAGTTTAGTCACAGTTATTTATAGTCTTTGCATTTTCGCTGTATAGTTAAGATGGGCAGCGTGCGCGAGCCTACAGGTGTTATTTAGAAAGAAAACACGGTAACAAGATAATAGTGTGATGTCTTAAGATGCGTGGACATGAAGTTATGATAAACACAGTTCAGCCTCAAATTGTGCACCTCTTGAAACGGTTATATCCTATGGAACTTGCAAGAAAATGCATTCACATAAAATGTTTTTTTCAGAAAATATATTAAAAGACAATTTAGAATATTTAAAACAATATAAAAGATAGTATAGAATATCACCCAAATACCGTAACTTAAAGCATTAAGTAGCTAGATGTACATTTCGAAGGCTATGACCCCATCTTCAGTAGCACAAAACTAAATATAAAATTTTCTAGCAAATCCCAAAGATTTCAATAAAAAATCTGGTATTTATGAAATATCTTGTTCTAGGTGTCCTAATAGGACAAACACGTAGACCCATTGAAACTAGATTTAAGGAGCATTTAGCTCATTTCAGATTAAATAGAAAAGATAAAAGTGCTGTAGCCGAGCATATTTTTGACTAACTCAGGTCATCCTATTCAAATTAGTTCACTTAAATTGCTTAAAAGTGTTCTGAAATATTCCGAGCTAAATGCTTATGAAAGTATATACATACATAAATCTAAATGAAATTTAATGAACTTAGATTCAGGCCCAATTTCATCTTGTCTATTTAGTATATTTAATAAGAACTATTTTTAAATTTATTTATATTTTATTTATTTTTAGTTATTTTAGTTAGTTAAAGAGTCCGCAATCCTAAAGATTGGTTGGAAACAGCACGCCATGCCGATCTATCCTGAGCTAATCCCTTCATCTCCCTATAGCTATTCATCTCAACGTCTTCAACTATCTGACTCACATACTCCAATCTAGGCCTACCTACCCCTCTCTTTCCCTCCACTCTACCTTCTATGATCAATTGCATAATCCCCCCATGCCTAAGAATATGCCCTACTAATCTGTCTCTCCTACGCTGTAACACTCTCCAGATACTTCTCTTCTCCCCTACTAACTCTAGTACAGCTTCATTTGTTACTTTATCTTCCCAACCAATCCTCAGCATCCTCCTATAACACCACATTTCGAATGCTTGTAATCTACGCTTCTCTTCCTTTCCTATAGTCCACGCCTCACACCCGTACAGTGCTACACTCCAAACATATACCTTCAGTAATCTTTTTCTAATACCCAAGTCAATATTTGATCTTAAAATCTGTTCTTTTTCTACGAATGCCTTCCTATCCTGTGCTATCCTACACTTTATATCTACCTTGCTTCGATTATCTTTTGTGATTCTACTGCCTAAATAACAAAAATCTGACACTTCTTCGATTCTATTATCTCCTATTGAGATCCTCATTTTTCTACTGCATTCCTTTTTGTCACACCTCATCACTTTAGTTTTACCTATATTTATTTTCATGTTAAAATCCCTAGTCAATACTGCCTGCATACCATTCAATACCCTTTCTAAATTCTTTTCGCTTTCTTCCAATATAGCTATATCGTCGGCGAATCTCAACATATATATTTTCTCTCCCTGTACATTCACACCTACACTATACTATTCTTTTACTTTGTTTATTGCATCTTCTATATATAGATTAAATAATAACGGTGAGAGTGTACATCCCTGCCGAACTCCCTTCCCTATTTTTGCTACCTCTTCTTCCCCCTCAATTCTAACTAAGGCAGTTTGGTGTTTATATAAATTAAAAATTATTCTCCTATCCTTATAATCTATACCCGTTTCTTTTAAAATTCTAAACATTATGTCCCAATCTACATTATCAAATGCCTTTTCTAAGTCTACAAAAGCTATGCAAGTTACCTTTCCTACCCTATTTCTTTTTTCTACTACCGTTCTTAGTGCTAGAATCGCCTCTCTCGTCCCTCTGTTTTTCCTAAAACCAAACTGATCTTCTCCTAGCCTTTCCTCTACTTTATTTTCTAATCTCCTATAAATAATCTTTAACAATATCTTCGATGCATGTGATAGTAGGCTAATGGTCCTATAGTTCTCACACAATTTAGCTCCTATTTTCTTCGGCATTGTTACTATTCTACTACGCTGAAAATCCTGTGGTACTTCTCCCTTCTCATATATTTTACAAACTAACCTGTATAATCGCTCCTGCATTTTTTCCCCTGCGTGTTTTATTAATTCGGCTGGTATCATATCACTCCCCGCTGCTTTGTTATTCCGTAAATCATTTAATGCTCTATGAAACTCTGACCTAAGTATGCTAGGACCTAAGTCATCCTCCTCTATCTGTTCCATACTTTCTAGCTCCTCCATGTCCTGCCTACCTTTATATAAATCTTATTTTATTTTATGTTATTTTATGTTTGACAAACCTAAACTTGTTAGTTTCGTTAATTATTAATTTATATCGTTTTAAAAGATTTGTAGGTCATATTATATGCCATTTTTTAAGTATTTCTGTCATGTTGACTTATTTATTTAATTGTATATCAATCACGATTCGTGACAGAGGTATTTTATTTAGTTTTTATCATGTGCTACTGAAGATGGGGGCATAGCCTTCGAAATACGCATCTAGCTAGTTAATGTAATAAGTTGGGTGATATTCTATACTATTATTTAACACCGCAGTGATAATTTTTAAAATATAAAAGATATCTAAAGCACTATATATTTTTCATTGCTATTTTAAATAAAAATATATATATTTATTATTTTCTTTGGAAAATTATGTGGAAAGAGAAATTCTCGGAACAATTTAAATAAAATTGTTGTCGAGACTGCGATACATATTTTATTTTGTACGCCAATATATGCAAACTGTAGCAGTCCATGTTCATTTTGCCATCTTTATGCTATTACGATATATTTATATCTTTAGACAATTTATGCGAGCTGCGATCAATTATCCAAGCAAACAGTAACATCACTATGAGGTCTCGAATAAATATCGTTTAATTGCTGGCAAAAAGAAATGATGCTGGGATAAATAAATCCCTCTTGGAAAAGATTTATTGAAATAGCCGCAATAGAGAGAAAACAAGCACCAACAGTATAATTTACGTATTTGTTAAAAGATTTTAACGTCTGGTAATCAGGATAAAAGTTATAATGTCGATGGCGGATTCCATATACTTTTTTTTTATATTTGTTCTGCGATAATTTTTTTTTACACTAAATATATCCTCAAGCAAATTAAATTTTTATATTAAAATCTTTCTGTTTTCGTAAAGGCCTCTTATAATTAATTAATGTTTTCTAAAAGACGTATGTTTCTTCCTTTCTAGATTTAAAGATATTATATATATTTTTTAAATAAAAAAATAGATCATATAGAATTTCTCTGAACTATTAGTTTCCATATGAATCCAAATTTTATTTACCGCGTGCTATTATTCTGAATGCCATGTTCTTCAGCAATCAGGATGTCAATATGTTGATGACAGCTTGAAGCGTTATCACGTTTTGGTATATATTCTGTTAACGCGATAAACTTTACGTATATCTGAGCTCTAATAGGTGTCATAATGGCACCCCTTTTTCCATTCCTCCACCATTTGCATATGTGAGCCTGGCAATGTCGATCGTTGAAAGCATGTCATTCTATTTACTGGATAAATACTTCCGATTCCACAATGTCATGTGCGCCTCTTCGCTCAGTACACGGATGGGAAGATTAGTAATTACCTCGCTTTTAAAATCCTAGTGGAAGTTCTACCATTATCAGTGGCGGCTCGTGACATTTCAATCAGGGGGGGGCGCATTTCTTAAAAAATAACATAATAGTGAGAAATCTTACCTAAAATGGATGCAAAATGATTAAATTCAATCATTTCTTGAAAATGAATTCCACTCTTCTATCTTTCATTGATATAAAGTTTTCCAAAACTTTTTCGTTAAAATTGTAAATATCTCGCACCACATTTTTATTAATACACATCATCGCCAACGCATTTAAACGATCATTACCCATAGCATTTCGCAAAAAAGTCTTGATTCTTTTAAGTGTTGAAAAATAACGCTCTAATTCAGCAGTGGTCATCAGGGTTGTTAAAATAATTTAAAATATTTTTATAGTTTGCGGGAAAGTTTCACTGAGATTATTTTGTAGCAATAACGAAAGAAAATTTGTGGCTCCAATTATTTGATAAAAATCTAGACGCGAGTAAATGACTTCTCATTCTGTTTTTAATCTGGTTTTATGCAAAAATTGATATGCATGACACACGGTTTCCAAAAGGTCCACTGGAAATTGTTTAGAAAATGTTGGCATCGATTTCGTGTTAAATAACTCAGCGGCTTGTAGATGACCACGATATGAGAATCTGTCCTTCATCTGTTTTATAATTTTTTTTGTAAATGTCCTTTGTAAAACGCCGCGTAAATGTCCGGTTTTGAGCACTCCTTGCACAAGTTTGCGATAAATTTAAATCAGGCAATGGCCTACCTACTTCTTTAATTTTTACTTTGTCCACAAGAGAAAGTCTACAAAACTCTATTTTCAGTAAAGAACTAACACTATTCATTTTTATTAAATTATTTCTATTAAATATATTCTTGGAGAAACACGTGGCAAAATCGTACATACGTAACTCACAGAACAATGCAACTATATCTATATCAATTTTACTGTTTACTAGGCTTCTCTGTTAGGACGCTAAAGAATCGTAGCCCAGAATAGTATAAACAACGATATATATTCTCGCTGTACAAGCAGCGTGACGTCACGTTGCTATGACTCATCCAAAGCCGCTGGAATGTTGCACACTAGTCGTAATATAGTTTCAAGCGGACCGAAGAAATAGAAAAGACATACTGCATACGGTCGCTCTCACCTATTGCTTGCAATAGAGTGAGATGAGTGCATATGCATTTAACCTGTACTATGTGGCTGGGTGGCGCTGAAATTTTTACTACAAATTAATGATATATTGCGAAGTATATGCAGTAGGGCATATGCATTTGACTGGTACTTGCTAGCTGCCATATCGAGCGAGTCATAAGTGTTAGGTATGTTCGCGGCGCAAGCTTGATCTGTTAGGAAAAATAATGCCAAGATAAAATATCACAATACAATTATATATCTACGGTGATGCGCTCAATGTTCAGGAGGGGCGCGCGGCCCTGCGGCCTGCATAAGGAACCGCCACTGGTAATTACCTCGCTTTTAAATTCAGAGTGGAAGTTCTACCATTATGCAATATTCTGCTCCAAGTTATATAAGATGAATATCTATCCGGTATTTTGAGAAGAGCCATCAGATAATCACATTACTGAAATTTTATTATTCACTACCAATATAACAGACTCAAGACCCAATTAGACAACAGACTCGTTTTCAACTCACACACTGAAAAAATGGCCTATAAGTTATATATAAACATCCACGCACTAAGACGTCTTTCGAGCGTTGTATCTCAAAGAATCCTGAGAACAGTTTATTTCGCAATATGTCATAGCCTGTTGTCATAAAATATTTTATTTTACGCATAAAATATTCGCTTTACAGCGTAGAGCAATTAGAATCCTAGGTAATATAGGCTATAGGGACGATTGTAAAAATGCATTTAAACAACAAAAAATCTTAACGCTACCATGCATTTCCATCCTAGAATGTGTCATACATATAAGAAGGAATATTTCCAATATTCGACTAAGATCTAACGTACATAATTACTCCACCAGAAATAACAATGACCTAATAGTTCATTTTGCAGATTGGCAAAGACTCAAAATTCGTTTACATATCAATCTCAAACTTTATATAATAAATTACCAAAGTCTGTAAAAGTCATTAAAAAAATCAAAAAATCTGTAAAATGTTATTTGTTAAAAATGTATTTTATATGGTACAATTGACGAGTTCACGTCTAATTGCTCCTCGTTTACTTGAATCACTCTGTACATGTTACTTGTAATGTTACTATTTATTATACTATTTATTTTTTATTTAACATTTTTATATTGACCTGTGTAAATAATATATGTATTATAAATCACCTATAAACGAATATGAATATGTTAACCTTACTCTTCTTTATATTTTTTGCATGCTTCTTTTATACAGCTATGTGATGATATATCAACATGTAGATTTCTACTTTACTTGCAGCAACACACCTCGTCTTTCCTTACTAGTACATGACCAAATCATGAAACTTTGAGCATCAAAGGTATCTTTTCATTGCAAGGATGTGTATTTCATTTGAAACTACACATATACTCTCAACGTGAAAATGTCCTAAATCTCAAAAAGTACAAGCTGGAATCCACTATGAAGCGAAAAAGTTTGCGTATAAGGAAGATGGATAGATATTATATATTATAGTATGTATACGCAGGGATAGTTTGCCAGCGATTTGTAAATTTATATAAATGGCTTTCTAGCTGCCTGGGCAATTGTCGCTTCAATAAGGATGGGATCAAAAGAAAAGCTCTTGAGAAAGACAAATGCAGCGGCAAGCGACGCACAGTATATATGGTTTGAATATTTACAACATACAATCTAAAATACAAAAGGTGACTGCGAAGATGAGAAACAAGACAAAAGCAAATAGCAATGAACGAATTCGTCTGATGAATTGATTAAAAAATTGGGTACAATTTTAGCTTTTTACTAAAATGCTTCAGTATGGATACAATTTATATTTCCAACGAATCGTTTCTTAGATATAACGATTATTTAACAGTATTGTAAAGTTTCCAATAACCAAATAAAAAAAGAATTTATTTTGTCTGATAAAATGCAATAACATAAGAATATATAGAAAAACGTAACCCGTAAAACCTTTTTGACTAGCACGCTTGATAACACATAAGTTATGCGCCACTGATTTGGGATAGAAAGAACAAAACCTAATCTTTATTGTAAGATGCGAGTATTGCTATTTTAGTAACATTTCGCTTTTTGAGCCTTTGTAGTATTAGCGTCATTTATCCACACCTAACCGTAGACCGCAACTTTTTTTATTACATTGATATTAGCCTTTTGACATCGATGTAATATGTTTCGGTGTTAGAGCCAATATAAATGAGTATAATGCTCGTTGGGCTTTATCAACGAATTGTCAGCCCTGTGTATCTTTCGTATATAGCTATATCCTTCAAAAAGTGACTAGTGAACCTGTAATTTCTAACATTTTAGCCGGAATTCTTCGACAGTTTACAGGTACGTTTATAGTAGAGAGTGGAATAGAATTATAACTAATACAATCAGCATGGATGTCATTTGCAAGTGAATTCCTATGTATCATCCATTATATGTTCTTCTTCCGTTCTTTCCGTGGCCTACCCGTTGTTTGTCAAAACAGACGCCATGATGGGTCCATTTGGACAAGCAGCTTTGTGCCCTGTGTCTATATTCCTTAGATACTAAGAGGAAAGGTTACTTGGCCATCGAATTTTTTCAAAGGCCAGTGAATGACATACTCGTACAATACAATACAGTTTACGTGAAGCGTTATTTCGACTAATTATTTTAAATACAATTTAACATATCTAATGTTAAAGGAGGTTACATGTTTCAAAAACTAAGATGCAGTTAAATATTGGAATATATTTAAGCGATTGACAAACAGATCAATTATTTATCTGTGGTTGCCAATTTTAAGGCTAGATATTCGAGCAAATTTTGCCCAAATTAAATTTAACATATAATTCATTTTTATTGTTCTGTTTAATGAATATGTTATGTAGATTTTTTAAATTGTCAATACAGTTTTAAGTAATTGTGTCAATACAGTTTTTAATAAACATTTAATAGCTAGATGCGCATTTCGAAAGCTATGCCCCTATCTTATATATAATTGTATATCAATCACGATTCGTGATATTTTATTTAGTTTTCATCATATGCTACTGAAGATGTGATACGATTTATTCTTATGTATATCAGAGCCCCTATATAGAGGGCAATTTTCTTGATTAAATAAAATATTATTGCATATAACCAACTTTATCTTTGAGTACAACATTAATTCAGAATTTGTTAATTCGTTTGGGTTAACTAGTCCACAGTTCTTTGTGGGGTTCTCAGCTACTTTACTGTTGCTTGGACATAGTGCCATGGAGCGCGTCTTAAGATGTTAAACCCCTGAGTTATGAACCATGGAAAATAATCACCGCCTCGACTTCCGAACCAACGCACACAATCCATAAATTCATTGCGGTTTTCCCGTCCCTCTAACCCTGCGATCCTACCATCCCTCCTATGCACTTTTGCTTTTTCCACCCGACGTCCCACCGTCACATAAAATGTTTATATCTGACTGTATTTTATAGATAGTTGCCAGAAAAAACGCTACAATTGCAACAAGCAGATAGTCTCAGATAAAAAGTCTAAGTTCGTAGTTGTTCTATTTATTTGTTGACTTTGAATTTAGTGTTGAGATTCATTCATTCATTCAGAAAGTTTTATAGCTTAAGCTTAGGCTGAAATAAACGCACAAGAAGCGAATGATTAACTTCACGCTATCAACTATGCCACTGGTAACAAAGACACTGTAATGTTGATACTGACAGTCATTACATCAGCAGGAAATTCAATTCCAGCGACACAGCAGCGTTCCGTTCTTCCGTCAATGAAGATGCCTTGCCAATTATAGGCATTTCTTCGTCACAGTGTAAATATACCATCGCCGATCGAAGATTGTGAGACTTCGAGGCAACGAATGTATTTTCAGTTGTGATGAAGACAAATTAGGCGGTATGACCATTAAAACTTTACCACTTCACTAGAATCCGAGTCCAATGCTTTGTTGACTCTAGTTTTTTTAAGTATACCTATTTAACTTTTTTTATACATTTCCTACTGCTTAAAATCTTCTTATCATCATTGCATAATTGACTCCACTCTTTTAATGATTAAACCTGACAATGATGTAAATTATGCCTACAATCTAATCCAGTTTCACAATCATCGAAGGCTTATTAAAAATAAGTTTTCCACTGTATTCGTCTTTCAATTAAAGTAGCATAATAATTATAATATGTATAGAAGCTTGCCTACTTTATTCTCCGTTGCAGTTGAATAGGCACTACATATTGTATCCTATTCAGTCATTCATAATAAAGATTTAATGAGCAACTGCAATATACTTATGAAGAGATTACTTAAGCAATGTATGTTAATACTGTTTTTCTGTCTTGTGTTACTTGGGATTCCATGATGGAAGAAAATTCTCATACCATATAATATTTATACAAACGTGCACAGGATCATCGAGAAATTCTTGTAGTAAAACTACAAAGCAACCCTGACTTCGAAGCCCTAAAAATAAATTTAACAATATTATAAAATGAATGTAAAGGATTGATTGAACCGTAACTTTTTGATAATCCATATTAGAAGATAGGAAAAAAATTACAACTTTGCCTATACTATCAAGAGCATATCAAGACTGCTTTTGATGGTTTAAACAAAGTTGTTCTTTATTTTTCTACCTTCTAAGAAGGAATGCATTGTAGGGGCATCTTGTTATGTTAACAAATAATAAAATTTGTTTAATATATTAGTTGCCAATATTTTGATTACTATTATAAATTACAGTTCGCAACATATAAAATGTTAATTGCTTATACATTTGCTTAAATCTTCGGTTTATAAAGATTTAAATATAAAGTTTGTACAGTGTCCACATTATTTATATCGACTGTAAAAAGTAAAATAAATATGTAACTAAATGATGCAATTGTGTACATTCTGTGTCTAAAAATAATTACTATCATTATGTGGATTTCCTGTAGTACCATTAGTTACATAAGAGTAGAAGCAGCTAATGGTAATACCTGATCAAGCCATAAGACTGTGAACGTACGTCAACATCTGAATGCATTGCTATTAATTGGCTGAGGCTGCGTATTCCGTTTATTCTTGGCTACAAATCATATTACCTGCGAATCTCTGGGAAAATGAGCAAATAACTCGTTACCGGTAACTTATAATATCACAGAAGTGGCAATAAAAGGTAAAAAGAACTAATTGCATGTAACGTTTTAGCGAATAAAACAAGTACTAGTATTTTCAACCTTATGCGTAATATAAGTTTATTTTATTGCAATTACTTCAAAAACATCGCCTCTTTTATTTTGTTATAAAATTGTTGAGACATAATGTGGTATAGATATATTTCACGCTCGAACTGTTACCGTACATTTACAACTTCTTCATATCCTTGGTTTATTTCCAACAAAAGTAAACAATGTGGTTGGAATAATAATTGGAATACATTTAAAAAAGTGTGCGTTACTATTCGCACTTTTTTTAAAAATTGGATTAGTACAAAATTCGATACGATTTAAGAATTTAGCAGATTTATGTATTTATCACTTAATATTTTCCAACGTCCATTGCAAACACTAATAATATATTTGCCGGTCATTCAGTTTATATCTGCAGAATTAGTTGTAGATGAGTTTTGCGCTACGTTTGTGATAGTGATGTGTTGAAGTTAGTTATAACGTAACATCACAATCGACGTTGATTTACGTTATATTACGTTATATCACATATAGCACACTGTGCTTTCAAACAGACTCTTAAACGGTACTAATGCCCCAGTGTATGTAATTATGTTCTAGAATAGTTTCAAGGCATTCCTCGAGAGGGAAGACGGTTATAATAGTCGATGGAAGTGCGAAGTTAAGTTTGAAATAACGTTGTGTGTTTGTAAATTGTTGTAGCGAATTTATTTCAACGAGACATAATCTGATATTATTTAATTGAATCTTTTAATATCATAAAATTTTAATAACAAATTACAAAAATAAAGATACCTATACTTTTAAATCCACTTAAAATTTATTAGCATTTTGTCAAAAGTTGAACCTTTGAAGCAAAAAAGCAACGATGGAATAAGTGATAAATAAAGATCGTTCTTTCCGGATGTAATCCACGAAATAAATATCATTTCGAATTATTTCTTGTGTTATATTTCTCAATGTTAAGGATTGATTGGAAAAAGTACGCCACATCGATCTCTCCTGAGTTAACTCCTTCATTTCCATAGAATTTATCATCCTAGCGTCCCACACTAACTTAATCATGAACTTTAATTTCGGTGTTTCTACACTTGGCTTTTATTTAAATTTCAAACTTCCCTAATTAATTACAGAAATACAAATTTAAATTGCCTAATTCAATATTGCAAGTAAACACCAAGTCCGTTGTAAATTGTATTTTTTATAATCGTTTAAGATATGTTTGGTGAAAATCTTTCAGAATATGATGAACAAATAAGTTTTGTCCTTCATTTTTTAAAGTTTCGTTAAATAATGTATAAAAAATTTATATACATAATATGCTGGTATTAAATATAGACCGTTGATTTCCAACAATATTTTATGCGGGGAAGCTCATATATTATTCTTGCATTTCCTAAACGCTTTTTACCTTCCCTTCCCAGTCATGTTCAAATATTTGTCTTTCATTACTTAGCGACCGACGTGACATTGCCGCGGAGTCAGAAGACGATTTACGAAGATGGCCGTAATTATACACAGACCCACATTTAATATAGAAATATTTATTCAAGTTAAATCGAAGATAAATAACGAAAATTTAAGAAAAAAATGATTACTTGCACAATATATTCTTTTTAATATATTAAAGTATTCTTAAGTCCGTATAAAATACGAAACCTTTATTAATTATGAAGAAATGTTTGATGGGTTAATAATAATTTAGAATAATTGATGGAATTCATACACGTTGATTTAATAAAGGATAAATTCTTCAATCGAAAATATTTAAATGTACACTCCAAAACGTCGATAAGAAGAAGCGCAGCAGCAGTTACATTAGTATTGTCTTTTAATGTACCTCTACAATAATTTAACAAATATCGACAAGGCAGATTTTAGCTACTTTATGCTTTTAATTATTTTAAATATAATATATGACGTCGCTAGTATGTACAACCGTATTTTTATTAAACATTATGTAATTAAATGGCATTATTATGTATTTTAACAGTCTGTATTCACCGTCCAACGTTTATTTTATAAGCGCAGTAAATGCAATGAAACGACAAGAGAAGAGACAAGCTAAGCGCTTCTAATGAGATGAGTTTTGCCGCTGCATATGTCTTTGTCCTTTTCATCTTGTATACGTTTTTCCTTCCGTATATGGAAGGTCACAGGTCTGCTTTAGTATATGTCCACATACCCTTAAGCGGGGTGCTCAATGTTAAAAGTGTTAAAGGTTTGCAAACTCGTGTTAAAACTTCATTTTAACGCATGTTAAAAGTTTGCAAACGAGTAAGGGATGTCCAGATTATTGGGACCCATGGCCTTAATGACAGTCAATGTAGAAATTGAGAAATTAGTTGGTGATCAATCATTATATTGTTTTTTTCGCATATTTTAATATAGATTTAAAAATTGTGGTAATAATAGTCTTGGCCATTTTTTATATTAAATCAATTAAAAATTTCACGAATGTTATTATTTTAATATACCGATTAAATAAAATCGTCCTTCAGCATTTGCGAATTACAAATGTTCAAAAATAACTATCTTAAATAATTTACGTGTCAATACGTTAACAAATATTTCTATAGCAATACTTTAGCGATTATCTCATTTTCTTAAATTCAACCAATCAATAAAATACGTGATTAATTGTCGGCGTGCTACACAGAAAGATGTCATCCGAATTAGAACTGTCCCAGTTTTTAATTTCGGGGCTAATATGACGACATTAATACGACAACGAACTGACAGGTGCCCCCTTCTTAACACTTAATTTACGGGCATTCGCGTGGACACGTTGCCATTATTGTAGCAAAAATGAGCGGATGAAAAATAGAAGTGAGATTATTAATTCGATGTTCATTCTTAAGACTGCTATTTTATATTTAGATAGCATAAAATTGATTTTATTGCAAAGATAAATTAACGATCTAAATATATACGAACATCATAGAGAAATTTATGTGTAGTATTGCCGAAGAAGGCCATTGCTTTAAATGGTGTCCAGAATTTTTTATTTTCGTCAAATAAATTATCTTTAGAAATTCCGTTGTTTCTTGTAAAATTGCACGTGGAATAGACTTAATTAAACATCTCACCGCTCTTTATATAATTAACATCCAAAATCCGATCGACTGAACTGTTAGCGCATAACCTTCTCAAGCAATTAATTATGGAATCATCTAAACTATTTCGCTCTGCCTTTAATGATATTAATCGAGAATATCATCGATGCCAATTTATTACAGTCTTTTAATAAGCTAATTAGCATAGTCGTACTAGGAATCTATTAAATCGTCCACTGTCATTTATTAATCTATCAATACCGTCCATGGTTCATCAATCATTAGACTAGATATACAGGGTAATAATTCCAACAATCGCGTCAATTTTATTTCCAAGATTAAAAAATACACACACAACTGCATGGGCAGTTTAAATATACTTTAGACATAAACATTAATATTTTTAAACGCTCGCTAATATATTAAGTCTTTCCTTACTCGGAGTAGAAATACTACTAAATATGAATAGGTATAGAATATGAATGAATATTCTTAAAAAAAATACAGCTGTTTTAATTTTGAATACAGCCGTATTGAACATTTTGATTACAGCCGTTTTAATTTTTTTTTGTATGATTTTTTGCACGATATTCAGCGTTAAAGGATGATTACCCTGTATATAGAAAGTTCACAAGACAATGCTATGCGCATTATATATTCTGGAAATTAATGACAAATCAATAGTGATGATAATAACTGGATCTGTAGGCTGAAGAGGAAATTCAAGGAAAAGAAAAATTCGGATTCGTAAAATTCTTTCTTACGGAAGCGGTGGAACTTTTACTGAATTAAAATATTAAAATATTTTAGACAGGGATTTATATCGCCGCATTATTCTGTTTAGAATGGGATTTTATACTCAGAAATGTAATACATACAACTATACACAATTTTCAAAATATTTTTGGAGCAAAAGCACAAATTCATTTTGGTAGATAAATTTGCGATATTATGGGTACGTTTAATTTTATATTTGTTAGTTTTACATTCTTCATCTTATGAATTTCAAGAGAATTCCTTTTCTTTTGAAGTAAACATCATTAATTAACAAAAAGGTGTATTTAGTTAATAGTACTATATTGACATAACCGATACAGGATAATAATAATAAAATAGATTTATATTAGAAGGAACTTTCTGATCAACAAAAAATAAAAATGTTTGTGCTATTTTATAGTAATATGTAAATTTTGTTCATAGTCGAATAGATAAAGAAAATTTTGATCGCTTTTTTTGCAACTATAAAATTTTGTTCATCATCTGTGTCAGTAAGTTTAATTAGCATTCTCAAATGCGTTTTATAATGTTAGGATAGTACAAAAAACAAAGTTATTGATAACTTCATGTAGTCAATCCTTTTAGTACCAAGTTTACATAAACCGCCAAAATAAAAACTAATCAATTATTCGCAATACTTCTATAATTATGTAGATGCAAATGTAACTTTAGTTTTGGTAATGCTTTAGCATCAATATACGAAACGTTATCACAATTTAAGTGATGGTTTGGTATTCTAGTATACGCAAAATATATTCTTTTAATCATGGGAATTTTAGGCACCTTGTATACCAACTAATATGCGCAAATACACAAACAGTCTCTTACGTTGGTAGTAAATATCTATATGGACAAAAAAGGTAAATTATTAGCGACAAGTTATGTTCACATGGCAATTAACGAGATATTGAAGACGCAGAAATATATATAGGCGATTATAACGGTGAGTACATATGGTATCTTCGCCGCAATTGCAAATATACAGTAAGAATTAACTAACTAACAAAATATGTATATAGCGTTTTAGTACCATAAATAAAAAATACGTATAAATGGTATATGGCAAAATTATTGATGTTAAAATATTTATGGAGTTTTATATTCGTAAGAAAACGATATCGATTAATGTCGTTGATTTTGGCAATAATTTACTACCGGAAGGATTAGCCGACTTTTTTGATTTTCTATCATGCTTTAAGAAAATGAAAAAAGTCGTTGCCCGGGGGACGCCCGAATGTTATGCATGAACAAATACAACACTGCATAACATTCTTCGGGGAGGCTCCTTCTATGTCCCCCATCTAAATTGTACTAAGAACTAATGAACCGTAAATTTATATTTTCATTTTATAAAAGAACATTTGTAAAGATTTTTTCGCAGTAAAAATTTATATGTTCGATATTACTTCTTGAAACTGAATAATATCTATATCTAAACAATTCGTATAATTTATATTATATGTCTTCCGGCAAATTTTTTTCAATCTGTAAGGTTCAGTGCTTAAATTAATAAAACTACATTTTTAATGAAAACGAACTTGTTTAAAGTAATCTACATTGTTGTTTTTTTATTAGCATTTACATACAAGATTAAGAAAGAAAATCGCATAAAAACTGAATTTAAAAAATATGAAATTATTGAAAGAATTAATAGAATATGTCGAAATATAAGTTGATGTGTGATTATTTTGCTTTATTCATTACCTAATAATATCTTCAATATAGTGGAGTGATATCAACTTCCTTGAATAGTTCAAATTGCTTTTTTTCACATTGCAAAGTAGCTATGGAATATCGTTCTATGCAACATAACGATAATATTCTTTTTAGCCATACTAACCAGGCAAAGTTCGTTGAAATATTATGCAAAGAGATCCACTTGTATGGGTACAGTATTTATAATTCCCATCCATTGTAAGTGGCCATTACGCAATTGCATTAAATGACGTGTGAATTTATTTGTGTAGGACATTTCTGCGCAGGGCGCATTATTGCGTATAGCTTCAGCAATACCACAGGGAAGACATATTGCTGGGAAACCATTACTTTGCGGTGACACCAGTTCATGATATATGCCGTAAATGCAGACTTGCTGGGTCACATTTATGTAAATTTATTGAGCGAAGACGGCTTTGACACAGTGCAGCTGCAGTCGTATTATCCACCGCTGCAACGCTGCTGCTGTTTGCAAGAAGAAGTCAACAGACGCCGCGCGGGGACGCATTTCAGCTGTTTATCCCGTCTTTGCGGCATTATTCTATTGTCTCACGTACTGGCTGTTCCTCGAGAACACGGAAAAGCAGAGAAAAACCCTCATATATTCGTCTTCTACGCACGGTATAATTCGGAAGTTTTTAAGAAATATATTGCGATTTCAGATGATGTGTCGAAAATAGCTTTAAGGCCCTAGAGTACCATCACGGGTACTCAGATTTGAAATCTCCACGGGGGGTACAACGTCTTGTACGGTAGATAAGGACATTAGACCTATACACCCCTAGAAGACGATTTTACCTATTTGATTGGTGGTATATTTATAAGCTCATGCAAATTTCTTTGTAATATTATATACCTACGGATTTTATCTACTTGAAGAGATTTTCTAGAGATCACGTATATACTTATGCTGGAGAAAAGACGATTGGGAAAAATATCACAAACGAACAATTGTTATAAGTCTTGTATATATTAATTTAAAGATATTTGAAGGTTTCAACGTTAGTGAATTAAATGAAATTAATGAATTAATATTTGAAAGCGGAGTATTATAAAATAAACTATAACTTTCAAAACTAGTAAATTCCAAATTCCAGAGTATAAAGAAAATTAAGCTTTAAAAATTAAAATACTTAAATAGATAAAATAATTACATTATTGAACTATCAAAGTTATTAAATGTTTAGTACATATCACTGAAAAAGAAGTATAAAATAATTATTTTTAAAATTAATATACAACAATCACAAATACTGTGATTTAAAATTATAATTATATTCTTTAAATCGTAAAAAAAAATATAAAAATAGCAATTTTACAAAACACGTTAATTTATATACCTATTATTATTTTTCAATTTCCTGCCCCTTACTAAAACGCCCATCTAATAATTCCGGTTAGCGAAGAATTTTTTAAACTTATTATTACAGTAAATGGTTCCGATCCATTATATTTTTAGGTTTTAAACTTTCGTAAACCGGTTGTCTTTAGAAACCTCTCTGGATAAATTTATCTTATAAAAAATTGCCTATGTTTAGCAGCAATTTTTTAATTAAAACTTTTCTTTAAAAACGACAAGCTCAGGGGCAATTTAACATCTATAAACTGTAATCACAAAAAAATTGAAAAAAATCGATCAAAAAATGAAGGAGTAATTTGTAGAATAAATGACACTATTTTTCTTATTGCATATAAAAGTGTTCTATCCCCTTAAAAAAAGGACTATGTTTAGCAGCAATTTTCTAACTAATTGAATCTTTTTTCCAAAAACGACAAGCTTAGGGGTAATTTAACATCTATAAACTGTGACCACAAGAAATTTGAAAAAAATCGATCCAAAAATGAAGGAGTAATTTGCAGAATAAATTACAATATTTTCTTATAGTATATAAAGGTGCTCCATTCCCTTAAGTTAACTTCAACAAGATTTAAATTTTGTACCAAGCCTTTTCTATAGATGAAACAATTTAATGAATGTTTTTTAAATAATCTTTAAAAAATGGTATCTTAATAATCAAAGTTTTCCAAAATTAATTTGATAGACGTCATACTTTCTATATTATTAAGATTGATGTATACTCACAAATCCCCCTAATATCTTCCGGATCATACATTTTCATTTGATTTAAATATGTATGGATTTTTACAGTGAAATTTTCTTCGCCACTTCCCTTTGGGTTCCCTAGGGAGTAATTATAGGAAGCGCCGAACAGCAAACAAATTTTTGATGATGCCTCGAAAAGTTTAGCGCAAACATATATGCCTGTGTTCTATATACAAACATACTGGATTGCACCGATTTTTTATAGCCTACCATAAGACTTTTATAGTAGTGTTAAAAAGATTTTTTAATCCGATTGCCAGGTTTTTTTTATGGGCATTCCTTACGCTTTTCAATTTAGATCACGATTAAATAAAAAAATGTACGAATTTCTTAAACATTTTTTCTTGTTGTACATAATGTTTATCGAGATAAATGATTTTTACTAATTAATTTTCAATTGCACCAGCCTTAGTTGAATCTAAGGATATTCGAAGTAACTTCAATCTATCATATAACACTTTAAATCAGTGGCGGTTCCTTATGCAGGCCGCAGGGCCGTGTGCCCCTCCTGAACATTGAGCGCATCACCGAAAATATATAATTGTATTGCGATATTTTATCTCGGCATTATTTTTCGTAAAAGATAAAGCCTACGCCGCGAACATAACACTCAACACAACGCGGTGTGGCGTTCCGTTGTGGTATATCGATGTAGATATCATCGATGCAGTATATCATCTGTTTCTATCGTTCGCGAGTCGCAATACATATATCGACTAATGTAACACACATTCCTGCGGCCAACCAAGCCACCCCAGTACAACTTAAATGCATATGCGATTAGTGCAGGCAATGAGATGAGTGTCTCACAATATTGCAAGCAATAGAGTGATAGCGACCGATGCAGTATAAGTCGCACACATACCAGTGGACTGGGATAAGAGTCATAGCAACGTGACGTCACGCTGCTTCAATGCTAAGAATATATAGTTCTGTTAAGATATTGGATGCCACGATACTTTAGCGCCGAACAGAGAACAGTTCAGATTTCAGAGAACAGAGTAGTCTAGTATATATGTATATAAATTGATATAGAATAGCCAGATAAGACAGTTGCATTTTTCTGTTTAGTTACGTAAGACGATTTTGCCACGTGTTTCTCCAAGAATATATTTAATAGAAATAATTTAATAAAAAGGAATAGTGTAAGTTCTTTATTGGAAAAAGAGTTTTGTAGACTTTCTCTTGTGAACAAAGTAAAAATTAAAGAATTAGGTAGACCATTACAAAAAAAACATGGATATGTGGTTGTGAAGTTTCCAACTTATTGTACTGCTTTCCATGTATATTAAATTACAATCCTGCAGCAACTGGAATGGATCGGAATTGGGCCAGAATAGGTAAGAAAGATTTGCATCACCTTCCTGATAAAATAAGAAAGCAAGAATCATCTCGAGTCCATATCAGTTCATGCGCACAGTTGGCTTTACTTGGCAAAGTAAACATCATGACTCAGCTTAGTTCTGCATATCGCAAACATGTAATAGAATATAACGAACAAGTGAGGAAGAATCGCTATATTTTAAAACGCATTTTTGTTGCGTGAAATTTTGCCGTGGTTTTGAATTAGCTCTCAGAGGTCACCGCGAGAATGAAGAATCGGTAAATCGTGGAATATTTAGAGAATTGGTCGATTTTGCTGCAGAATTAGATTTTACATTACGAGAACATCTGCAAGACGCTACGGTTTTCAAGGGGACCTCTAAAACAATACGAAATGATATTTTAGATAGTACGCTTGCGGTATGCAAACAGGAAATTTGTAGTCAAATTAAAAAATCCGATTTTTTGGCTATTTAGTGTGACGAAACTACGCATGTTTCGAATTGGTGCCAAACGGTATTGATATTTAGATAGGTTTTTGATGGAACTGTTTGTCCGAATTTTTGGAGCTTAATTAGGACTACAATTCATATTAGGACTCATAATAAAACCAGATTAAAAACAGATTTGGAACCACAGATTTTCTTTCGTTATTGTTTCAAAATAATCTCAGTGAAACTTTCCCGGAAACTATAAAAATATTAAAAATTATTTTAACAACCCCGATGACCACTGCTGAATCAGAACGTTGTTTTTCAACACTTAAAAGAAACAAGACTTTTTTGCGCAAAGCTGTGGGTAATGATCGTTTAAACGCATTGGCGATGATGTGTATTAATAAAAATGTGGTGCGAGATATTTACAATTTTAACGAAAAAGTTTTGGAAAAGTTTATATCAATGAAAGATAGAAGAGTGGAATTTACTTTCAAGAAATGATTGAATTTAATCATTTTGCATCCATTTTAGGTAAGATTTCTCACTATTATGTTATTTATTAAGAAATGCGTCCCCCGATTGAAATGTCACGAGCCGCCACTGGTTTAATAGAGCACAAATAGATCGTTTCATATGAATTCTTGTGTGAAATATTTTAATCAATGATTCAAAAAAATTTCTATAATATTCTATATGTCTAAAATATACATTAATTTTATAACACTTCATTTTTAATGAAACTAAAAGCCAGCAACAACAAGTAAAACCGGAGCGGGAGTTTTAAACTCAAAGTTAGCTTCAGTGCTGCCTTGGAATCCTTTGAAGGATTTTCGTCATATAGTTTAATGTAATTTGAGGAAGTCTGGGGGCTCCCACTTTGATGTTGATAAGCCTGACAAGAGAGAGTATACGAATCCTCAGGCCCTATGTGCTCTTATAGCTCACGTATAGATTTAAGGAAATGTACAGTGCGATCAGACATGTACATTTTAATTTTCATTTATCAAACTAAAGTATATCGAAAATTAAAAAAAAAGGATCTAATCTTCTAATTATACCAAAGCAATTAATTTTGTATATGGATAACATTTGACTCAAAAATATTTCTAGAATGAATATAGCGACTTCCTAGAAAATATGCTTAGTTATGCCTATATATACCATCAAATTTTAGTTGTTATATATATATTATATAATTATATTAAAAAATTATAAATTTTCCATCTGTTTTAATTACACCTGGGTATAAACGTATGCAACACATAGGTACAGTTTATCGAGACTCGTCTCAAATATCTAATTCAGAAGTTAAGTTTGAGTTACTCTTCCACTTACCGGTAATGGCAAACACACAAACACGCACATGCACGCTGCATATGAGTTTTATGTATGAAGTAAAAGAATCTAAAGTTACCCACTGGCTGGTAATCGATCCTCTGGCCTGTGTAGGAAACGTATATCTCCGTTCCTTCATAAGTGATATTCCTCCTTTCCTCTACGTAAGCACGATGGTCTTCCGCGATGATATTAATAAAAAAATATATTGACGAATTTATAACGTTAATTGTATATTTTCATCACCTTGAGAAAGCTTCCTTGTATATAGATTGTGTCGTTGATAAGTCCCCTAGAACAAATCAATAAAGAAAATTGCGATCGTTAAAACAGTTAAATTCATTACAAAAAAGGATATAATCAAACAAGTAATTTTTTCAATTCTTCAACGAGTATTATATTTAAAAAAATCCTTCATAATTTTGCTTTTAAAATTTGCTTACTCAATGCACAACTGTGTGCCGATGTCGATATTGTATGAAGATTCTTTCTGTTGCAGTTAGACAAAAAGTGAAAAACGAACAACCACAGCATCGCTATCATCGAATACTCTTTCTGTCCGGCTCTCTTTATTCCTCTCGAAGGAATTATATTACGCCAGCACGCAGATAGTATCGATTTATTGGACGGGCATTTCGTGTTACAAGCATATACTCTTACATCTGCAATAGATAAGTGCCAAATACACAAAAATCACATATAAAATAAGTTACTACACAGGGATATAAATCTTACAACAAACGTTACGTTGTAAAATCACAAAGTATGCTAATTTGAGCACGTAAGTGAATAAAATAAAGTATGGTTGTGAGGTTACGATGTGTTAGTTAGTTAAAGAGTCCGCAATCCTAAAGATTGGTTGGAAACAGCACGCCATGCCGATCTATCCTGAGCTAATCCCTTCATCTCCCTATAGCTATTCATCTCAACGTCTTCAACTATCTGACTCACATACTCCAATTTAGGCCTACCTACCCCTCTCTTTCCCTCCACTCTACCTTCTATGATCAATTGCATAATCCCCCCCATGCCTAAGGATATGCCCTACTAATCTGTCTCTCCTACGCTGTAACACTCTCCAAATACTTCTCTTCTCCCCTACTAACTCTAGTACAGCTTCATTTGTTACTTTATCTTCCCAACCAATCCTCATCATCCTCCTATAACACCACATTTCGAATGCTTGTAATCTACGCTTCTCTTCCTTTCCTATAGTCCACGCCTCACACCCGTACAGTGCTACACTCCAAACATATACCTTCAGTAATCTTTTTCTAATACCCAAGTCAATATTTGATCTTAAAATCTGTTCCTTTTCTACGAATGCCTTCCTACCCTGTGCTATCCTACACTTTATATCTACCTTGCTTCGATTATCTTTTGTGATTCTACGATGTGTATTTGCAAATATTTTATTTTCCCCAAAATAAGTATGTGTTCTTTTATATTATCCTCCATTGAGGAACGTATATAATAATTTCTGAATTATATATATTATGAATATTTCTGAATGGAATATATTGTTTTCAATAAAAATTATTTGAGCAAAAATATATACAAAAATTGAAAGAATATTATTTAAATTAAATAGTTGACTTGTTGAATACGGTCGAATGTAGTTGATAAATTCATAGGCGCTTGATGTTATTTTAGCGCAGTTTACAAACATCCTTGTTGGTGTATACTTTCGTAAGGATATGCGTACGGATATACAGCGTGTTGCTGTATATCCATCAGATTAATTGACTATATCAACGTGGAAATTAATACAAGTGAGTGTGCGTAGTGTGATAGTTTGTATATAAATCCTGCGCCTATTAAGTTTTCCCTTGTGTTGCACAAAGTCAACAAGCAGCGAGTATATAGTATAAACTATAACTATATATAGTATATAGTATAAACTATAAAAGCACGCAACTTACAGGTTAAGTTACCTTTTTATACGCCTAGGCATATCTAATGCTACGATTTAACAGCTCAACTAATCATTGTTTGTATGGAAAAGGGAACAGTGGTCATGTATATGCGTTTCCTCAATTTAATATTACTCGATTGCATATAATGAGGATGTGATAAAAATATCGTAGTAGTATATTAAAGAACGAATTTTATAAGGCAGATTTTAACAACCTAAAATGACTATAAATCGTCCTAGAAACAAATTTTAGATATTTGCAGTTCAAACAGAAAAAGTTGAAAAAATTGTCGAAAAAGTGCAAAGGAGGTATATATATATAACCGTCGAAAAAAATTATTCTTTCGTCGATTTTGATCAAAATTTTTTTAATTTCCAGAACAACGTAAAATGACTAAATCGTCCTAGAAACAAATTTTAGAGATTTGCAGTTTTCTAAAGAACGAGTTTTATAAATGACTTGTTGAAATGAAATGAGTTTTTTATACTATTTTTCTAATTTGCGTATTTTATGCCCTTTTTAAATAAAAAATCGAATTTTCGAAATTTAGGGAATTTTTTATTGTTGGTAGTAGCTATTGACACATTGAAATAAATTAAAATTAAACTATTTGTTGCTTTCTTTTGTAGTTTGACGTACAATTGTACATTGCAGGGACAAAATTTAAATTAAACTATTTGTTGCTTTTGTAGTTTGACGTTTGATAACTGGCAAGCAGAGCTACCAACTTTGAAACAGTAAATTACCCTATGCTATAAGCGAACTCAAATTCGCTATAAACGAACTCATTTTGGTTCGTTAACTGCTCTATTAGAAACGCAAATTAGAAAAATACTGATTATATTAGTGCTATTTCTACAAACTAACCGGCTACTAAAATAGCATCTATACGACATCTATCTGAATATTCATATTAGTATTCTTGTAATTAAGAAAAAAATTATATTAAAGTGAATTTGATGCGCAATTATAAAAGTTTTCACGTAAAATTAAAAAGCATATAATGTTACGCTTTATATCTTGTGTGATTTGTTGAAATTTGTAATTGAAATTTTCTTTATTGTTATAACACCCAAAGAATTATTAACGGACTCAAACAAAATGAATATTTTTAGTTAAAGGCTGATGAGGGAAATAAATTTGTTATTTTAGACAAACATGATTATTTATATAGATGTGATATTCTCATTTTTAATGGGCCTTATCAAGAAATTAAAAAAGATCCGCTTAATAAATTAATATCAAATTACAAACACTTAATTAATTACATTCGTTTATTTCCATAATTTTTAATAAGGTGAATAATTTAATAGGATGAGGGAGAAATAGTACAAATAAGGAAGTATTATTTCTCCCTCATCTTACTAACTTAATTAATTCATGTCATAACGTTATTAAGCCTATTCTTAAGCGAAAACTTTCAATTCAAAATTTTATAATAGCAAGGATGTATGTATTACCAAAAAGACATAAACTTGGTAAATCTGGTAAAAAGACCAATAGTGTCTGCTATTAATTTTCGAAATGGTTAGCAAATGTACTTACTAATTTTTATTTCGATAGTTTCGCTGTAAAAAAAATTCTTTAGAATTCATTAATAATGGTAAAGATTTAACACTATAAAATAATGACTTACTTATTTCATTTGATAAAAAAATGTTCATTATTTCCAAGTGTTCCTATTCCTGAAACTATTTTTTGAAAATATGCTAAAAAATAATTCTGTGGATGATGGTCTTAAAACTTACTAAATTATGTATGTCTCAGAATTATTTTTCCCTAAATGGTAAATTGAGCAAAAAGAAGCAAAAAAAATAAGGAAATTGTTTAAGTCCATTTATTGCTAATTTATTTTATGAGTTATTTTAAATAAAATAAAGGAAACTGAAAATTATTTTCCTAGAGTTTGGATTAGATATGTAGATGACATCTTTGCGATTTTTTATACTGAAAAATCTAATATTGATGATTTTATTAAAATATTAAATTCTAAATTTCCTTCCATTAAAATTACTTGTGAAATCGAAAATAATAATCAGTTACCTTTCTTAGATGTTTTAGTCATTAGAAATAATAATATATTAGAATTTGTAATATAAATAGAAAAGATGCAAATACGGACTGCTATATACAGAACGATTCAAATCATTGTTTAAAATCATTAGATATTTTAGTCTTTAGAAAGTCTTTTGAATTATTCCGAGTTAAATGCTTATGAAAGTATATACATAAATATGCATAAATCGAAATCAAATTTAATGAATTTAGATACAGGCTCAATTTCATATTCCCAAATTTATTTAATAGGAACTATTTTTAAATTTATTTTAATTTAATTTATTTTTGGTTATTTTAGATTTGACAAACCAATGTTTATTGTTCTTACTTGTTAGTTTTGTTAATTAATAATTTATAATGTTTTAAAAGATTTATAGGGCATATTACATGCCATTTTATATCAATCACGATTCGTGACAGAGGTATTTTATTTAGTTTTATCTTGTGCTACTGAAGATGGGGGCATGGCCTTCGAAATGCGCATCTAGTTACATAATGGTTTAAGTTACGGTATTTGGGTGATATTATAAACTTTTATATTTAAAGTTTTAAGCGATAAATATATTTTTTGTTTATAGGCATATTTTTCGCGGCTTATTAAATAACATCTTATTAGAACGCACGATATTAGCGACTTTGAAACTTTCTCGATGATATTAGTTTTCTCAAACTTGTTATTATATTCCGTCGGCCAATTAACTTTATCGTGATTTTGATGCCATAACTTGAACTATCTTTTGCGATTCATTTCTGATAAGTTATTATGACAACGACGGTACGGCAGCCCAAACTTCTAAATCAATCCACTTTTACGAGATACTCGCAAAGTTTGGCGCATTTTAATCTACGACGAAAACAATACCGAATACTTTCCTATATTATCTGTCCTGAATTTTTACGCTACTTTATCCTTTTATACGAGTTTTCGCAAAGTTTCAGAAAATAAGAATAAATTAGACGAACATATTGTCGAAAAAAATTGCTTGCTCCCAAAATATTTACTTTGGCAACTATTTCACAATCTCAAAGGATGCACCATGTATATATAATTTATTATAAAACACATTGAAGTGCTATATGTCTTCTACTAAGAGTCATAATATTAATTCATATTATAGACATTGAATTGATTATTTTATTATGCTTGGCAGACGACTAACAAAATTGTCAAATTGCCAAATTCTGTTGTGTGTGTAGCAACAAATTAAATTCAATCTTGAGTACAATGACAGCGACTGTCAAATGTGCGTATTATGACAGTGACAGTTAAAGCCTTTACCGTTGTGTATCGCTGGTTGGCAATTCGTCCTGTCAACCACTAATATTATCCATTGTTGTTATATCAAATCACAGAAAACGAACTGAGGAACAAGTGTAAGGATTATGAGTGGACAATATCATAATGGATAAGGATGATTAGAAATAGATGTTAAGGTTGTTTATATTTATGTACGAAGTCACTTGGCTTTGGCAAAGAACTATATATTATAGAGAATTTAATTTTGATTACAGTGTGAGTTCTAACTGAAGCTAAGGTTATATTAAACAAGCAAGGGCAATTCAATTTTATTGTCTATTTAATATTTGAATATTAAAAATTTTTATTTTTCATCTTCAAAACATTGGGAGTAGAATGGAGGAACAACAGTAGAATTTGTAAAAATACAAACGGAAACAATTTTGTATGCATGAAAACCAGATGGTAAAAAAAAGTTAGTATACTTTTAAAAATAAAAAATTTGGGTGTCATTCTATACTTGGTATATATCGTTTTTTTTTAAGTGGCGAACCAGTATCGTCCACTACTGCGCATAAGGGCTGCACTTATATACATCACTATATACTTATATACACAAGGTATTCAGCCATACCTAGTTTTTCTATTAACAATACACAAGCGTACCCACAGCACTATTTAATGTACCATACGACTAACGCCATATTGTTTTGAATAGCACTACTCTGTACTGTATTGGTCAAGCCATTACACAGGTCTTGATTTATGATGCGTGAACTTCTGTCACTTTCCTGTCACTTTCAATAAAACGGTGTATAGGTATACTGACAATTATTTATACTACAAAGCACTCTATAACAACAAATTGCGTTAATAATAAACCTTGGTCTGTAGCTTTATCAATTTCTGTCGTAATGTATTTTTTCAAAATGAAAGCTTAAAATTAATTCCATCAAATTGTTTGATTTTTGCGATAAGATACATGGCTTATTTCGAGATAGAATTTTGAGTGCGTTGCCCGAGCAATATCGAATTCTAATTTAAGAGTGGCTCAATTTAAAAGAGTCTTTTCTATGCTGTTACAGCCGCATAATATATTTTGCTTGCAACTGATAAGAATACGACGAACTCTTCGAAATGTGGCGGCTGTTGGCTTATATTAAACGAGCTTTATAGGACAATGGCGTTTGGTATTATTCAAGGCAACTCTATAGTTTCGTGCGTATAAGCACCAAGAGCTAGAAGACAAGACGCGACGCCTGGCGAACTGTTAGGTCCTTTCACCACTTGGATATTAGAATTTCTGCGATGTAATCAGGTGGAAAGTTCCCAGTTAAGTTTGCAGATTGCAGTGCACGACATGACAACTATTCAGTAACAGAATCTCGCAGATATTGAAATTGTAGTATTATTAAAATGAGACGTATCAAGACATATCAAGAAAACGTACCTCAAGCATAGATAAAACTATACATTATAACAATATTTAGGAGTATGCAATCATTAATTATTTTTATTATCTAAAATTTACGGATCAATAAAGTAAATATGAGATATTTATCTTATTTCTTCTCAATGGTACGCAATCGTAACAAATATCATCCAACATGTACAATGGTAGTTTCGTCAATGATTTCATCGATTTTCAAAATATTTGTAGGCAAATTCCTGCAACATATTATTTCTTTTTTAATATTTACGAAACCATAATTTCTTAAGTAGATCCTTTAGCCGGAAGAATCTCACATTGATCCATTTCCTCACATTCGCACTTGAATATATAAACGTGCAGCATAAATATCAATGTTTTTGTTAGTGTTGTGTTTTGGCAACATTGGATCTCCCATGCCAAGGCGAGCTTCCATATATCTACCACCACCAGCCTTCTTGGCCTATATTGATATCACTAAAATATGAGATTGCAGCACAATCTAAGATTTGAAAGAGATTGGATTTTTATAATGATTCTTTAAAAATACGATAACACTTCAAATGACACTGAGGATTCTGTACAATTTTTTGTTACTCACAAAACTTCTTTCATACAAATTATTCTAACAAATGATAAGTTTCATTATAATAATGTAGCTCATTGGTGGAAAAGAGACATGGTTACTTGTTTAGATGGCGAAAATATGTTATGAATTTGAGTAGTTTTGCTAAATCGCATCTCTAGTAGATTGTCTTTCATCAAGAAACCCTTTTCTGTGTAATGTTATTAGGTATATGCGCACGAGCTTTTTCACATATAAAAAGCGTTTCTAATAAATTTCAACTATATGTCCATGGAATATCAAAAAACGTAACTGGTATTTATGCACTGTTGCCGAATCTCTATTGTGCGCATTTGAAGTGCTAGTTGGGATGTGGCTATAACCCTCAATTTTGTAGGTTGTCATTTTTTCTTCAAGTCGTTTACAATCGTTATGTATATTGGACCGATAAATGATAATGTACATCTAGCTACGTAATGCTTGTTACGGTATTTGGGTTTAATATTTTGGGATAAATTTTAAAAATATCTAACACATTTTTCTTAAATTGTAACCCCAATATTAAAACAAAAAAAGTCAGATTGGATGACGCTGTTTTCAGCATTTATCATTACTATGTGATTATAGTTCAAATCTTTCATGGCATGAGTTACTGCTTAAGATAAAGCGTTTTCAGTCATTTTATTAAGATAATGACTTGTTAAAATGCGAGCAGGTGGTTGATTAAAGGTAAAAGAGCTGGCTGGCTAGTACTCATCTATCATTTAAAGTGAGACAAGTCCAGATCGAAAATTAATCTATCAATGATTCAGTGAGCGGCTAATTCATCGATTTCATCGTGACGATGCATTTTCGTCGTGTGTTGAACAAAATGCTCGCATTAATTATTCCAATCTCGGACGAGAGCACGGCGTCGAGCTTGTTCGAAATTACATCCTCGAGCTCTTCGATTATCTAAATCGATTGAATTATTTAACGCTACTTTAAAAGTTCGAAGATGCTAAATCCGTAATTCTTAACCTCAGCTACCGTTAAAAAACTAAATTTCGATCGCACCACTTTTAATTATAGCCACTATATGAATGGGCACGCATATATATATAGTCTTTAGTTCACATTTTAGAATTATCTCACGAGATTTACTCTTCTAATACTTGGGATATTGTAAAGTACGAATATATTTGTGGATATTGTCTTTAACGCCGTATTCTTTTTTAAATTTTTTATAATGGTCTTAAACCGTAGTTTATTGAACCAGCAAACCTTTTCATTCATTCACACTATTTTACTCCCAGGAACTCTTTCATTCTAGGATGTTTATAACAGGGGTACAATCTTGTCGACTTGGGGTCTGTCAAGCCATTTAAATAACACATACAAAGGAGGACCAATCGGGTTGGAAGGATGAAAAATACTTTAGGATAAATAGACACAAACACATATATGCACTATCATACTCATACCACTATAATCTAATATTATTGGACTTAATATAATCATATAAAATATTATAGACTGCCACATTATTTGATACCAGGATCGTCTTTAAATTTACTGGGAACGGAATATATTTCAACAGTTTATTGAACATTGTATTTCTGTTCGCTGAATATTCAGAACATTCGAGAATAATGTGCTCTGTCGAACCATATTGGCCACAGCAATAACTAGGATTGTCTTCAATATTAATTTTATGAAGACATGCAGGTGACAGCGCATGATTGCACCTTAATCTTCTTATAACTCGAACCATATCTCTGCCTAGATTATGGCCATGAAACTAAACAACCTTAATATCTTGAAAAATACACTTAAAGTATCTACCGGTGTTATCATTCCAATTATATTTGTTTTTCCAGGATTTTTTTATCACAATATTGCAACTCCACCTCTACCATCTGCCCTGTCAGTACGAAACAAATTATAGTTTTTTATTTTAAACTGCAAATTCTCATTAAGCCATGTTTCGCTTAAGAGAACAATATCTGAATTCGATTCAGACATAAATAGCTCGAGACTACCTTCATTTGCGACAATAGAACGACAATTCCATTGATTTATCACTAAAGACTTTATTGCCATATGGACTTGTCGTTTAAAATAGAATTTAAATTATCTTTTAACACGGATTCTACGTTTTCTTTATTAGTTGACTGTAATACTTTAACGATAACTTGCCAGATTCTATTAACAAATATTTGTTTATTAATTAAACCTTCAAAATTATTCAAATATAAATTTTGCTTATTTGGCCTACGATCAGTATAATTATCTTGTACATTAGAAATTGTATCAGCATTATATCTACTTGTTGAACTTGGACGACTGTTACCAAATGAATAATCCCTCAATATTTGTCGATGTGTCTGCATAGTTACGTTATTTTCAATGATTCTTGGGCTACTAGGCCTGTTGCGCTTGACCCGAAGGGAGAATCTAGAACCTGTATTACCTCCAACTCGACTGGTGGCAGGTATATTCAAAGCAGGAAAATTTATAGAAGCCAAAGCTGCATACGAGTTCTTTGTATGATCAGTTGCCTCTTTCTATGATATATTTTGCACACCCATAATATTTTTAATCTTTCTTTGCTTGTCGAATTCCGGGCAATCCCTATTATTCGCCAAATGATTTCCCTTGCAATGCACGCACACTGCAATAGAAGATTCGCAAATAGCAAAATCATGTTTGTCACCGCACTTCTTACAACGAGTATCACCCTTACATAATTTATCAGTATGTCCATATCTGTAGCATTGGACCACCTTTTGTACATATGGAACCACCTCGCAACAGACTTTATGTATAGCAACCACTGACGGTAATTTTTGGCCTTTAAAAGCCACTAAGACTGACTGAGTAGGTGCAAGTATAAATTCGTTATCAATTTGTTTCCTTCTCATAATCCACTTGACCTCTAAAATATCATATATTTCACCTGACATAAAAGAAATATTTCCCCACACTTCTTGATCCGATATTGAAGATTCTACATCCTTAATAACACCCTGTCTTCGAATCAAAAACAAGGGTATATAAACTTTGTACTTCTTATCTTTAAAATACTTCGATTCAATTAACTTATTAGCAGACACAGGAGATTTTAAAGTAATCTTAACCCTATTTCTGCCAATTTTTGCAATTTTCAAAACACCAGCATGTATATCCAAATGATTACTAAATATTAGTTTGCCAACAGTCAATATAAACAACGAACGGACCAATATCATTTGTAGCATATAAATGTAACATTATTATATGTAGAAGGAATATTTGTTGACGAGTGTGTTGGTATCACATCCAGATTGCTATTATCACCACTGACGGTCACCTCCGTATTATAGTTACTACATATAGAACCGGAATTATTCTACGTTAAAGCAGTATTATCAGAACGTAATATTGTTTCTTTATTTAATAACTGAGCTGCATTATTTGCATTTTGATTGTGTATGACATGAAACGGACTCACCGATGAACTGCAATCCCTTGTAGTTTCAAGATCAATATGTTGAGTTTCCATGTTATTTAAAATGTCCAAACTCTTCCGAATGCATTTACTTAACTCCTGACCCCAACTAAGAGGGTCGTTATCATTTGCCATGCACTGGTACACTACTGCACAAACTATATATTTAACTATATACACAGTAATACTTCGATTACAAATTAATTTCAATTTAGCAGACAGAATATCACAACTAGATTCGCACGTCCGTAACGCTCCACAATACCAATTGAACTGACGCCGTACTTTGTCGGCATACTCGGATGTCTATTCTCTTGTAGGTCCGCCAATATTTGGTTTCATTCGAAGAGCTATTCTAAATTCAGTAGACACAAAGACATTTATCTAAGATTGAGTCGCTTATATAGACGAGATTCATTCCGCACGAAAATGTATACTAATTACGCATTTGATGCGATTGCGAGATTGTGCCGGAGACAGGCAAAGTGAAATGACACGGCAGCTCAAGTTTCTGCCGTGCGCGCAATAATCGGAAGTCGCATTGTATCTGTGTATGTATAAGTGCAATCTACAGCCGGAGATAAACATCGCGAATCCAACCATGTATCCCTATGTTGATCCCCATGGACGGATTACTAAAGCCCCGTCTACCATCGCAAAACAACATACATAAAAAGGTCAGCGAAGTTAATACGGAGCAATCATGTCAGCCAAATTAAGTAGAAACAAGTGTGTCTTATTTTATTGTAACTTAAATATTTTTAAAATTGTTTTAACAGCAAATGCACTTCAAGTATAATATCATGAATATTGTAGACCTAGCTTACATGTTAAAACACTGATCTAATTTGTCGATAAACACGTCTTTGTGTATATCCATCACAGCGTTTGAACTGAAGATTTTCAAGCATAAAACTGTATGACTAACACCCTGCAATTAGATCTATTTAGAGCACTCACGATATAATATACATCAACGCTACTGTTCGTTTACAATCTAGTCTTGATACCGGCGGCTTTGACGTGCGCACACCCTTCACTAGTTAGTTAACCCCGACGACGTACACCTCGATATATATATATAGCCGAAGAATGCAGCCCCTAAATGAAATGGTATATGCCGCTACTTTTGTCAGTATATCCTATTGATGCATGATTGGAATTCACTGACAATACACACACTGAATATATCGATAGATGGGCAGATAGTATTTGGTATTGTTGTAAGGAGGGTGTGTTAAATGTGAAGAGTGTGTTGTTGGTATGGATCTTCAGCTGGTTCTGAGGCACTTAGAGTAGCGCTGCCAAAGGGGCGGTATGTAAATGTGTCACATTTCACACCAGCGACTATAAGCCGCCTCTTGTATATGCAACAAGGATCAAGTAGTCCTTTGGATACGATAGTATGATTGACAGTTACGATCCTAAAGTGTTGCTTATTTCGCTGAAAGGCTAAGCTAATAATAAGATGCCAGATGCTGATAAGATAAAGTGTGTAATATTAGATGATTTATATTCCTTAATATCAATGCAGACATTTAGTACCGGAAAGTACCGTCATACACCATCAGTTAATATAATGACAATAAAATTATAGCATATGTGAAATTACAATTAATAAATCACTGAGATCTGCATATTTTACTGTTTAAATCCGAATTATATGAGGTGTGCTTAAAAAGTAATGAGACTGTTTCAATAAAACTCTTTATTTATTTTATATTTACAATTCAAACTTATCACCTTCAAAATAATGCCATTCTGAGGCCACACAGCTCATAGCAGTGTTGGAGGTCGTTAAGTGGGATCGAACGAAGTTGGTCCGTCCCGGTTTTCTAAATGACGTTTATAGTGCCAAAATGATGTCCCTTGAGTTGAATTTTCAACTTGGGAAAAAGGAAGAAGTCACAGGGTGATAGATCAGGTGAGTATGGGGGCTGAGGAACCACCGAAATTCATTTTTGTGTCAAAAATTGCCTAATAGAGAGTGCTGTGTGACAAGCTGCGTTGACATGATGCAACATCCAACTTTCAGAAATGCTTGGTCTGATTCGAAGAACGCTTTTCCTTAGTCTCTCGAGAACTTCGCGGTAAAACTGCTGATTGACAGTTTGCCCTGGGGGCACAAATTTCTTATGAACAATCTCTTGACAGTCGAAAAAGCAAATGAGCATTGTTTTAATCTTGGATTTGCTCATCCGTGCTTTCTTCGGACGTGGTGAGTCGGGGGTGTGCCACTCCTGAATTTGGCGTTTCGTTTCAGGGTCGTATTCAAGTACCCAGGATTCGTCACCTGTGATCACGTTTTTAAAAAAATCTTTGTTAGTTTCAATGTTCTGCAGAAGATCTGAACTCACAACTATCCGATGCTGTTTTTGCTCATTTGTCGGGATTTTGGGAACCATCTTCGAACATAACTTTCGCATGCCCAAGTCCTAGGTTAGCATGTCGTAGACAGTAGCAATGTTCAAATTCAATTCTCTGCTGATCATTCTGACAATCATTCGTCGATCATACATCACAAAAACTCGCACTCTTTCCAAATTTTCGTCGGTTTTTGAACTGCGCGGTCGTCCTTTCCCATTTTCATCATTAACGTTTTCACGTCCCTCTAAAAAAGCCTTGTGCCACCTTAAAAACTTGTGCTTTCGATAAGACCTGCTCCCCATACGCTAGCGTCAATTTTTGAAAAGTTTCCATTGCGGTTTCGGCAAGTTTGACACAAAACTTTATCGCACAACGTTGCTCCAATTTTGTTACGTCCATTTCCGTGACGCACTTAAAAAACTAGCTTCACTAGAACACGTAGTAAAAAAAGTGCAGTAGCAGTGGGTAGATCAAATATTTATCTAAATGGTTAACTGGCGGGCAAACTTGCAATGTTGCCAAATCACGCACTGTGCATGCGTTCTCACTACTTTTAAAACTTACCTCGTATGCCATTCGAAAGTATGAATATTAAACTTAATTTGGTAAACTATTCTATAAAATATCACCCAGCTACCGTAACTGAAAGCATTTAATAATGGTATAGAATATCACCCAAATTTAATAAGTTAATAATCATTTAATGATTAAATTCAAATGGTTAAATTATATTTTTGAATTTTCCGAGGACACACTAATTCTGGGATAATTTATAAAAATCTATTTGATTTACTCCTATAAGATTCATGTAATTTTCTTGTGTTTTATATGACAAGATATATCAAAATAAAAGATGATATACGTATGAAATTTAAGATGATGGCAGAACTAAAGCATATAAATTGAAATACTGAACTAAACATTACTTTTACTTAATTTTCTTATATAGACGAAGAGGATAAAAATGGTTTTGACCCAATCTTCTTGTACTTTGATTTTTCCGCATTGATAATATATCATAATTTGGAATTTTTTATTTCTATTGGGCTTGTATATTAAAAGATGAAATATCTGTCAAATATATAGAATTTTTTTATCCAAAAATTATATAATGTAAACGCGTAAGTGATTTTCACAAAATCAAATAGAAAAACTTGTTGGTTATGTGTGCCATAATACCTAAATCACTGAAGTCTAATCTTAGTACGATGTTCACATTAACAAAGTTAATTATTTATTGGCACCCTATCTATCTACAAATGTCTCAAGTTAGTCACGATATTAACACTAAACTATACCAATACAAGTTCCATTTCACCCTAAGTAATATAGAGCCATGTCCTAATCCTTCATCCGTTTTCTAATCACGCAGACGACGGTGCATTCTCATCAGCTCTTCCACATATTAACAACTTCTAAATTTACTATATGTTTAATATAGAATATCACCTAAATACCGTAACAAGCATTAAGTAGCTAGATGTACATTTCGAAGGCTATTCCCCCGTCTTCAGTAGCACAAGATAAACCTAAATAAAATACCTCTGTCACGAATCTTGTGCTACTGAAGATGGGGGCATAGCCTTCGAAATGCGCATCTAGCTACTTAATGCTTTGAGTTACGGTATTTGGGTGATATTCTATACTATAATTTAACACCGTAGTGATAATTTTTAAAATATTAACAAAGGCAAATCACAATAAGCTCAAGCAAATTAGAATGGTCTTAGATTTCTTTAGAAAACATCTAGCTCTAAACGAATTTACCAATATACATACAACCTTATTAGCGTTACTATCATTAGATGGTCTGTACGTTTCATGACAGGATAGTACGTATTTGAACTAATTCTATCAGACACGTCATCCAGGAGGAACGAAATCTGCTACTGACACGTCACGCCCTGGCAGACTCTGATATGCAGCAATTGCACATAAGGAGCACAGTGACTGCAAGCAGCAGACATCAGAGGCAGAAACTGTTCCCGATGGAATCTATTCGTACTCAATCGCCACGTGTGGATATGATGATAATCAACAATAGCAGCATAGACGACAGTTCGGAAGCGTTATATATTTAGTGTACAAGCAAGGCATGTATATTTAATGATAAGGGGTAGAGGAAGTGTTGAGTTCGATAAGGCTTGGTTCGCTATGATTTGGTATTCGGGTAGTTATGAAAAGAAGATACTGTAAGGTAGAAAGAAGGAATTTTCAATTTTTTGCAATTTCGAAAGAATCTATCAATGTTTGGGGTAATAGAATATTATACCGAGATGAACAAACAAATACGGAGAATATATGAAATATATCTTAGTATAGATTAACAAATATATGTACTGCCATGATGTTAATTTTTATATTTGTCGAATTGACATGAACATATTTTCAAATTTAATGGCTTACTTACAATAAGCGACGAGTTTTTGATATTGATATTTTTCTATTATCACTAGAGACCGGATTTTAAGCAAAATGCCTTAAATTGCCTTTTTTTGCCTATTTCGACAATTTTGATCAAATTTCGCCTTTTTGTCAGTTTAGCGCCTATTTTGCCTATTTCGACACTTTTCATGCATTCGTGTCTTTTTTCATATATATTTTGCTTACCATAATTTATTTTGTTCGATGATAAAAACTTTCCAAATTGTTTTTATCATTGCTACATTACCAATGGAAAAATCCCTAATCGTTCTTAATGTACTCTTAAATACCAATAGTGGTTATTGTGTAACAACTGTTATTTCAAATAAATAATTCACCCTTCATTTCTTCAGTCTGCGTTTAGTTAGCGCACGAATACATTCGAAAATAAATTCGAAATCCCTAAAATTGGCAGTTCAGATGAATCCAAGATCCAAAAAATAATTCGGGAATTCGGCTCTAATATTTTTAATGGTGACGGTATAATATTATTTTGTAAGGTTTGTGATGCAAAAGTGAAACATGAAAAAAATATTTTTGTAACGCAACATCTAGCTACATTAAAGCATAGAACAAAACTAAAAACAATAAAGTGACCACCCTTATCTCAAACTTTATGAAAGAAATCCAAATGTATTAGCTTATTTTAAGTATACTAAAGAAAACTTAACGTATGATAACATAAGAAAAATTCTAGTTTTAACTTGTTATCAAAATTAATCGTATTAATTAATATAATATAGTAAATATGACATTATTATAAAATTAATTATTAAATTGTATAAGAATTGTAATAATAACTAATATGTGTATAAATAAATAGAATCGTATAAGAAATAACTAAAGGAATTTTTTTTTTCTGTGATTTTCATGCCTTTTTTGATTTTTTTTTCAAAATAAGAAATGCCTTTTGTAAAGTTTTTTTGGGCCTATTTTGGCATTTTTTTAGTGCCTATAATCCGGTCTCTAATTATCACTATAAAATTGAGTAAAGCCCATGAATTTTTGAATACGCTTTATGTAACAATAAAATCAAATAAAACAACGTATCATACATAATAAGCTAAGCACAGATATTTTTGGAAAGATATGTGGCGTTTTTTTTAACACAATTTTCATGTGTCGAGATGTAAACTAAGAAATTATAAAGATAGCCGGTTCTATACACCTTCATCTTCATTATAACATTCTACGTATATAACTATAAATTTATTAAGCAAAATTATTATTTATATATACTAAATATTAATTAAAATACAATTATTTATGGAGAGAATTCAATTCTTTGTAAATTACTTACAGTCATATAATCAAAAGCCATTTTTAATTGTTTTTTTAAAATTAATATCGTCATTGAGACGAATGTGAAGTCTTCACGCTGGTCATGAGTTCAAATTTTCATTTGGAAAGCTTACTTTTTGGAGTCGAATATTATCATATATATTTATCACCACTCAACTATACCTTTTAGTGCCTATTGTTTAAAAAATTATTAAAATAGCACATATTTATAGGAACAGTTAATTGAGGCTACGTTTTAATTGCATATATTTATTTAGTTCCATCCTTAATTAATAAATTTACTTTTTCTATCCTTTCTTTCAAATCAAGTAATAAAAAATTGTTTTATATTCCACGCAGAACTTCTAATACTGCAATAAACCATCCAATTGTGCGTATTATGGTATTATATAAAAAATTCTCCAGTATTGATGTTTTTCATGATAATTTATATAGTTTTATAACAATCGTTAAAAGGGAAATAACCCAATAATTATTATTGATTTCTTTATATTCTTGGATAGCGTTTATTTTTCTTATAATTTATGTTTTAAATCAGATATTTTTAATATAGTATATATGTTCTTGTTATTAATATTTGCTTATTCAAATTGATTCGTGAATATTAATTTTTAAGTTCTATTTTAGCCATAATATTCGTTGTTTAATTTTTGTACTTTGGCTGTTAAGTTAAAGAGTCCGCAATCCTAAAGATTGGTTGGAAACAGCACGCCATGCCGATCTATCCTGAGCTAATCCCTTCATCTCCCTATAGCTATTCATCTCAACGTCTTCAACTATCTGACTCACATACTCCAATCTAGGCCTACCTACCCCTCTCTTTCCCTCCACTCTACCTTCTATGATCAATTGCATAATCCCCCCATGCCTAAGGATATGCCCTACTAATCTGTCTCTCCTACGCTGTAACACTCTCCAAATACTTCTCTTCTCCCCTACTAACTCTAGTACAGCTTCATTTGTTACTTTATCTTCCCAACCAATCCTCATCATCCTCCTATAACACCACATTTCGAATGCTTGTAATCTACGCTTCTCTTCCTTTCCTATAGTCCACGCCTCACACCCGTACAGTGCTACACTCCAAACATATAACTTCAGTAATCTTTTTCTAATACCCAAGTCAATATTTGATCTTAAAATCTGTTCTTTTTCTACGAATGCCTTCCTACCCTGTGCTATCCTACACTTTATATCTACCTTGCTTCGATTATCTTTTGTGATTCTACTGCCTAAATAACAAAAATCTGACACTTCTTCGATTCTATTATCTCCTATTGAGATCCTCATTTTTCTACTGCATTCCTTTTTGTCACACCTCATCACTTTAGTTTTACCTATATTTATTTTCATGTTAAAATCCCTAGTCAATACTGCCTGCATTATTTTGGCTGTTATGGATAAAATTAATTAATCAATAAATAAATAAATATATATTGTTACAACTCCTTTAATAAATCGTTAGATATGAAGTGAAGTGCACACGAATAAATAAGAAATTAATAACCACTGAATACAAAAATGTAACTAAACTAATTATGATAATTAAATCTTGAATTTTATATTAAAAACGCAGAATATGTATACAAAAATTTACAACTGTTTTGAGGAATATTTACTTGAGTATTATTATATGCTTGAATTTGATATTCACCCAGGAAATAATGGGCTTTAAAATATTTTGATTTCACACACACACACACACACACACACACACACACACACACACACACACACACACACACACACACACACACATATATGTAACTCCTTTTTTTCTGAGCAGAAAATCAAAATTACTTTCTAAGGATAGTAAACTTTCTCTAGGTATAATAATTGAGAATTCGGGTCAAAGCAAATTGAAATTAATACGGCCACAATTCACTTAATCAAGGAAATGAACACATAATCACTTATAATTAAAATGAAATTCCTGTGAGTTAACGGTTGAATTGTATTTGTGTATTTTATTGCACAGCACATATTACAATCAGTAGCTAATCACACACCTGGACGAGGCTCGTAGATGGCGTGCTCCGATTATTCTAATGCAAACATATTAGCCCCGATGATGGGGGTGTGATTACGTGTGCTGTGCGTAGCCTATATACCAGTTTGTGGACTATGTAATTCCATATATGTGCCATTTAGTTACACTTAGTAGGCGCATGAATGTATTTAGGCTAAGTGTGGATCTGCATTTCAATTATTTAGTTGGTTAAATGAAAAAGCCTCTCTGAATACATTTGCTATTAAACGATTTTCTGCATTCCGCCTAACTAATTGCAGTGTATTTATTCGCCATTGGTCAACTTTCGTTGATGGTGGCATAGAATAAGGGCTGATGTGTTAGTCGTTAGGTTGATTGTAGGAAAACAATAGACTGCTGATATTATGACTAAACATGCTTACATGGTACTGAAATAGGTAATCATTCAGTCGTGTACTAATATAATCTAATAACGTCATATAACTGTCGAAAGTTATATAGGAGTCCGTTTAATATATTCAGTGGTGTGGGAATTAATGTGAACAGAAGTAAAATGATTGACGAAAAGTATTTATTACTTACAAAATTTTTGAAATTAGTAATTACATACACATAACTTCCTATTTTAGTAGGAAGTGTGTCCCCATTTCGCTTTAATTACTTGTTGAATTCGATTTGGCATAGAACTGACAAATTTCTTGCAATTTTCCATTAACAGCTGGTCCCGAAACTACACTCCATCCTCCACATGCTATCATCAGATTTTTTGTTGTGCAGTCCATCTTTCGAAGTCTAGCCTTGCAAATAGCCCACAGATTTTCTATGGGATTTTAATTCCAGGCCAGTCAAGGCGAGTATTATTACTTTCCTTAAAATATTTCATTATGTTCTTTGATTTGTGGCACGAAGCCGGATCTTGCTGAAAAAATGCTTCACCATTGGGAACAACTTTTTCCAAATTGCTGACTTGTTTACGTTACAATAACTGTTTATATTTGTCACTATTCCTTCAATTGGCAAAAGGGCTCCAGGTCCCATGTAAGAAAAACAACCACTCTTCTTCAGGGGATGTTTTACTGTTTGGTCAATATGGGCCGCTGTTAGTTGTCTGATTTTCTGACAAATCGTGCCAGCTGCCCCTGCACTAAAAAGTATGCCTCATCTGAGATCAACACCTCCCTCCAATCATCTGCAGTCCAACTTGCATATTTTATAGTCCAAAGAAGCCTTTTCTTCATCATCGGAGCAGTGAGCAATTGTTTTTTTATGAGGTCTGAGCGCTTTTCTTACCGATTCCAATAGCCTTTTCCAAACTGTCGAATCATTGATTTTAACTCCAGAAGTGGCCAAGCCAAGACGAAACTTGGATTCCTAGGATTTATTTTGCTATTCCTAATTAAAAATGATTCATCTGTTGTAGTTGTCTTCCTCTTTCTCCCATATTTTCTTTTCATCTAAACTTCAACTGACCCAGTTTCCCTTTTCTGTTTTAGGATTTTATTTACTGCCCCCAAACTCACACCACACTTTTCTGCAATTTTTCTCTGTGTCATGGAAGTATGCCAAATTACCTTGCTATACATATACCACTAAATATACGTTTTGACCATTGCGAATACATTAACTTAACTTAAGATTAAGATGAATGGCATCATACGCACATCAAATGTAAAATAAGAATGTTGTATAATGTACAAAAAATAAAAATAAATTTATTGTTCACATTAATTCGCACACTACTTTGTAGATGCAAGTTACAATAAATTTCTGAATAACCCGATAGAAAATTTGGTGATTCATTTTTTATCTTTGATTTCCTTTCCACCCTTCATTTAGACTGCATCATTCTCTATGAATATAATTTAAAAGTCTGTTCTTCTACTTAACTAATATTATTTTTATAACACCTTTAGTGAAATTGAGGGTACAGTAGGCACGAAACCTCTTGGGTTTTGTAAAAAATACTCCATGTCTGATAGAAATTATTAACTAATCTCATATCAGCTAAATTACATGTTTTCCAAAGCAAACAGTTCAAAGTCTTCAATTAATGATTTATTTGTTTTGCAGCTGCACAAAAATAGTCATGTTTTTGTTTGGGGATTAATTAGTCGCCGATTTCCATTACCCGTTATATATCAATATATAAACATCTGCCCCAGTCTTAAAACATTCATCCTAATTATTTCGTTAAACTCAGCAATTATAATTTGCGCTCTTATTCCTAACTCTATATATAACCTGTAGGGCTAAATATTTTAAGTATAACAATATGTCTCTTTGTCCACACCACAAACAATGCCCTTTGAGATACAAAAACACGTCTAGCCATGTTTAGAACAACTCGGTACTAAATAAGCTGATTTTAATGATATAATCTCTGAAGTATTGTTGCCTTGGAAAGTAGAGTTGCAAAAAATACATTTGTATATAATCAAATCAAAGTATAAAATACAAGGAGTGTAATATTACACGCTTGTTCTGCTTGGTATATATTTATAAAAGACTTGACCCTTTGATATGAACTGTGCTTATTTTAATGCAAAATACGCGCGTTATAGAAGGCGCATTAAATTTAAATATTAACGATAGGTAAGGTTTTAGAGCGATCATTTAATCATATCTATGAATCGATTTTACCTATCTTCATCTTTCTGTCATTTGCTAAAATATGAAGGAAGGAGAGATCAATTTGATTCAATTGATCAATTTGATCAATTCGTTCACAGATGTTGATGAAATTCATCATTTTGATGCAATTTAATATTTGAAAATATTAAGTAACTGAAGTATTACATAATCTTTTGAAAGGATTTCATATAAATATTGAACAGCATTTAATTTTGATGCAGATGTGGCATTATTGCAAGTTATAGAAGTTAAAGCAAAATGTACAAATTCGTTGTAAGGCATGTAAAAATGTAAAAATTCAAAAATGCAAAAGCATTAATGTTTTAACATGATTTTTTAAAGATTTTCTAAAAGAATTAGTTCGTTTGATTATATCGTTCGGTTGACTAATTAATTTTAAAGTATCAAAAATAACCCTAGTGCATTAAAGCTTGGGTTAAACTTAAAGACGAAATGAATATGGTAATATAGTTTGCATAATGAATTTTATAAAATAAAGAAATCTAGATCAGCTTCAAAATATCTCAGATTTGAGATGATTTTTGGTGGACCATTTTCAATCAAGCACACTACCGAAGTAGATCTGTATATATAGCATAGCCTAGTTCTCTTACACATCCAGATCATAAACTATACTCTGAAGATAGTGGGAGGTGTAGCAGTTGGTGGAAATCAAACAAAAGTTATTAAATACATAATGCATGCGCGATAAATCCATGCAATGTGTATGAGGACAAGATGTACGGTGTGACGTGGCTCGGAATCGGGAAAGTAGATTACAATCTCCTGGCCGTGGATATATGGCACCGTTCACTGTACATCATACCCGAGTGGATAGAAGGAACGGGATTATGGAAGGAAACAGAGCAAGAACGTTGGATGTAAATCGTACGGGATAAGAGAGGGATGATTTGTTGGTTTGGATTGAAAGAAGTATTCTCCGAATGGTCATATTGGAATGGGAGACAGAATTATATTTGAGCTCGTATTTAAGGCCGGTTCCGGAAACGGTAATGAAAGTCGATTTAATAGATTTCTCAGAAGTTGTTTAAAGTAAAATTTACCGATTTTTCGAATTATAATTATCATAAATTATGCCCAGGAGTAATTAAACCAGAATGAGAATTCTGAATAAGCATTTCCGCAATTACATTCATTATAAATTTTCTCTCGCTATTTAAGACTTTTTTGCAATTAGAGAATATCCTTCTATTATTTAGTACAAAAATTTATATCCACTTAGTTAGCCTTTCAATAACAATAAGTTATTTTTCTAAAAAAAATAATTGAGTGTGAGAATACCTTATATTGAAGTTTTGCAAATTTTCAGCGCTGAGAATTTTGGCTAATTTTATGACTCTTCAGAAGCTCTATGTAGGTTGGACGTAACTAATAAAGTCAGGTACTGATTATATATGGGTGAAAGTGACATGCAAATAATGAATGCAAGAACATGTCCTTATTGGTGGAATAAAGTACAATTCATATTTTGTTAAATAAATAAGTAAAATGCAGGTATACGCTTTCGTATACATTGATGTACAAAAAAGTACATTCGATATATAAAATAATTGTATATGAACTTGTTTAAAATGTGCCGCATTTTCAAATTCTTGTAGATTTCTTATAATATATTGACCTCTTGTAAACCCTGCATCTACTACTTCCAGTAAGATGCAATTAAATTTAAAAAAAAATGTTTTCATGCATGCTGCCTCGCATCTTCGCTGCCTTCGTAAAATTTAATCTTTTTCCTCCACAAAACTTTGCAACAATGGTGTTTGCTATATTAGAATCCATATTTAAAAGTAAACGAGCAGAATTATGAGCTACACTATGTATGTGGGTAATAATATTTGGCCATAACACACAATTCTTCATCCGCATTCATTAGCTTCATATGGCCTGTTGCGAAAATATTGCAATTTAGCAGAATCTAAATATTCGCTGAAAACGTGACTTTCAGAGCTTATAATGTCATCTGATAACTCTCTGATTTGTATGTGCGCAGCGAAATAATCATTCTTCCTATCAGTGGCGGTTCCTTATGCAGATCTTAGGCCGAGCGTCCCTCCTGAACATTGAGCGCATCACCGTAGATATATAATTGTATTGCGATATTTTATCTCGGCATTATTTTTCATAAAAGATAAAGCTTGCGCCGCGATAACAATCAACACAACACGGTGTGGCGTTCATTGTAGTATCTGTTGCAAGATAGAGCAGCGACCGATGCTGTATCTATCTGTATCTATCGTTCGCGTGGTATATATATATATATATATCGCTAATTTGGTGCCGCTGCTTATCCAGCGCTACCCAGCCACACAGTACAGCTTAAATGCATATGCACTCATCTCACTCTATTGCAAGCAATCGGTGAGAGCGACCGTATGCAGTATATCTTCTATTCCTTCGGTTCGCTCCTTGCTACATCGTCTAATATGTATCACACAATCCGAGCGGCTTTAGAAAAGTTTATATCAATAAAAGATAGAAGAGTGGAATTCACTTTCAAGAAATGATTGAATTTAATCATTTTGCATCCATTTTAGGTAAGATTTCTCACTATTATGTTATTTTAAAAAAAATGCGCCCTCCAGATTGAAATGGCACGAGCCGTCACTGCTTCCTATAATCGATTCCTTTCATACTAGATGTTCTGACTTTTAGAATATTCTTCAGTAAGTGATGACGCAACGTCATATGTATATTTATAAGTTTACTGTTCCTCCTATTCTTAGTTAAATCCTTCATTCATTATAATATAAAGATAATTATCCTTTTATACGAAAAGTTATACATCCATTTGTAGAGAGGTGAACCTTACAAAATGTATATTTAATATGAATTAAAATATTGAGAGTGAAGCACCTCGTGTATTTATATATCTATTTACAAAAGAGGTACGTTTCTATTATTCCGGATTTCTATTGTATTTCTTCGTATCCAATAATATTTCGTTGGGTTGGAAATATCTTAATAGTACGAATATTCTCCGCCGGTGTCACTGCTTTCCTATACTAAATATTGCTAATTATTGTACCATGCCCTAGCTTAATTAAGCTATATAGAGATCTAATTTTTTGTATGATACTTTATGAGACTATTGCGCAATCAAATACATTTACCAAATTTAAATAGGATGCCACGAAGTTACTGCAAAATGGTGTTATATTCAAAGTCAATTATCTTTCAACTAAATGAAGATAATAGGATTTTTTCTATACATTTCTATGTGGAAAGGACCAATTTGATTGTAGCTAAAATTTCATTTATGTGGTGCAAATATTTTGACTTTAGCATGGAATAATATTAGCATGGCCAGCATAAACGCTCAAAATGAGTATTGGTTGCCCTTAAGAAGCGATTTCCTTCAACGAATTGAAGTTAAATACATTTTCCATCGATTACCTTCAACTCTTACATTCCGCTTGATTAAATCCTGTATATAGTTCCATCTATGCTGGTTTTAATATATATATTTGTTGCACTAGTGCTGCTCGCACACATTCAGATACATGCTGGTCTTCGTGGTTCGGGTGGGTGCCATATACGGCCATGAGATATCGTACATAATTCATCGACTACCTCCGGATTTCGTAGTTTTCCTTCCTGTAACATTTCCGACCGAGCTGCTGCTACTAGTGGCTCGGCCGTGAGCAAGCAGTAGCTCGGCTCATGATACAGGACTTCAGAAGCCAGCCGCGGGAAAAGTGTATAAGCTAAGAATAGCATGGAGGACTGTGCACCATCAGGTATAGCATAATACGAAGAGCACTTTTAATGTCATATACTGTTTGGTCCTTATGAATGTTAATTATTATAATTTGATCTGATATGGATAGAAATTATGAAGATTACGCAATATCTTTAGTTGTACCATTTAAAGTGGTAGTTTCACTAGAGAATTTTGAAATACTAAACATGGCCGCAATATAAAAAAAAAATGGATGACTTGTAAATAATAAAATACTTTCCATTCTGCGAACTTAAAAATTTGCAATGTATTGTATAATACATTAATAATGTAATATATAAAATTGAGGCAATTTAAAATAATAGATGAATGAGTTTGCAAAACTTGCAGCAAATGATCGGATTAAAAATGAATATTTATATCAAATAATTTAAATACAACCTTCTTTAATCTATAAGTTATGCAATTAATCTATTTCATGTAATACATCAACACTTTTTACATTTCCAAAAATCAGATATATAAATTAAAAACAAGTATTAATTGATACTTATTAATTGATCGTACACTTTTTTGTAATGACAAAAAAGGAAACAAAACTACAATCAAATTCAAAGTCCTGTATGCATATTATTATGTACAATTGTCTATATAGGCGATTCCTTCTTCATTCAGAACAATATTACATGGATTAGTTATATAGCGTTCCATCCTTGTCTCATTTGGCACATATCCCTATTGCGAATCCTTGACCCGTATAAGAAAACCCTTGTTATGAATATGATTAACAATGGTCGTCTTACAGGAAGCTATGTAGGATTGCATAATAGTGAAAATCCACATAAATGCTTCAAAACATACTATAATGTAATATATATAACCTTCAAAATATGAATTTTATATTATTTTATAAATATTAATTATATAAGAAAATTTCCAAAATTTTTCAACTATTGTATATAAATTAATCAATATTTCTATTTTGTAGCAATACTCTCTTTGACATAAACATTGAAACTATGCATCAAAATGAAATGAACAAATCGCTATTAATTACACGTTTCCTTATTAAAAGGACTAGCCATTTTATATGTGTAATAATTTTTATGTTACAAGTTACTTTGTAGGCTGGGTATATATAGAGGAATAATTAAGCTAGCGAGCGTCATTTTTTGCGCAATATTTTTTGCAATTAAATTTCGTCATAATACAAAGAAACGCCGCATGTACTAGAAACTCGTATAAAGAACGGGCTTTTTAAAAGAAGGGCATATTTCTTCATTATATAGCAGCGACTAATGGTATTGATCAGTGCTGTGGAAGCGACAAAGAATAACTTCCAAACTTTCGCCTTTAATGTCCACTGATGAGAAAGAAGTGAATTAATGAATGAACAAAAGTCTAGCAGTCCGAATATAATTGACAATTTTGCACAATGAAAAAGTTCACAAAATATGCTATTGAATACAATTGTAGGCACCGATTTCAAAATTTCAAATGCATTGTGAAATTGTTTTATAGAAAATGAAATTGTATTGTATAATTTAATTAATTCGAAATAATTAATTAACCTGCAATTGAATTTTAAATAATAAAATAGAAATAAATTATTTTGCCGTTGCCAAATTGTTTTAATATTTAGGATATGAAATAATATTTAGTAATTAAAGAGCACATTAGCTTTCATCCAATGAAAAAATTTCAAATAAAATATCCTACAGTCACTATGTACAATTTAAAAACGTATCTTAAAAGAAGATGACGTACTTTAGTACGTCCTTTTTATTAAAGTTTAAATCAAATTTTGGACAGATGCAATAACAGAATTTTACGAAACTTTCCTCCCGGCGGAAAAATGTTGAAATCTCAGCGAAAACTTTTTAGCAAATATAATTCTGGTATAGGATATACTCAAATACACACACATACACAACTTATTGGTGGACACGTAAAGTTCAGTTAAACTGCCAATCCACTTGCAGAGAATGTAAAAAATTTCCTCGCAAGGTAAAGCAAAATACATTTACCACCGCACAAAAATATCTACACAATCAAAACAGATTCATTTGCTCTTAAAGTTTTTAAATTGAATTAAGAAACTTTCCTTATATATTATATGATTTTTTTAATATATAAGGAAATCCTTAACGCATAGGAAAGCGTTGCTTCTGCATTAGCAAAATATTTTATATCATTAAAAAATTTACGGTAATAAATCAGTACAACAAAATTTACGTTTTCCCTTCAATTATCGCTAAAACTCTCAGCTCGAAATTATACCTGTTCTTTAAATAGTTTAAATACGTTCCATGTACTCAAATCAATCGTAGAAAAATTAATGAAGATTTTCAAATTGTTAAATAATAGTATAGAATATCACCTAAATACCGTAACTCAAAGCATTAAGTGGCTATATGCGGATTTCGAAGGCTATGACCCCATCTTCATGTTGAAAAATAATAAAATACCTCTGTCACTAACCGGGATTGTTATACAACTTAAGATGTATAGTTGTATACAAGTATACAGTTGTTTAAGTTGTATAACAATCCCGGTTTGTGACAGAGGTATTTTATTTTGTTATTACTGAAGACAATTGTATTACGGCAGATTACCTATATATAAAGATAGCATTTTCAATTTTATTCTATTGCAAAAACCATCCTGTACAATTCTACATACTTGCCATAAATCAATATCATACACCTTGTATTATTTCTTTACTCGTCCTTCTGTGAATAGGAATATGACAACATCTACATTTGAGGGAAGCTTCACATCTATACCGCTACAAGAAACTATATTTGCTTACGACTAACACGCTCTTGAATCCACAATATGCATACATATAGAAATATGTTACTCATGAAAACTAAGATATATTGTCGGTGCTATAATATCTCGAAGTTTGTTTGGGATATCATTTCGTCATATAATTTTTTTTTTAATTGATTTTTTTGTAAAATGATGACAACTTTCTAATTGAGGATTTCAAATAATTTCATTCCGATCAAATTTTGCGATAAAAAACTAACTTAAGCTACGCAAATTGGAATAAGAAACGATCGTCAATCTAATAGACAGTCTATATAGAAAAATTATATTGAATTGTAGAAAAATTAAGATTTTACAACAATTGGTAACATGGAAGAAAATACTTGTGAAATTTTTTTTCAACAATTCAAGAATGATTTTACATACGTTAAGACAACGCACTATAATGTCCTACGAACTATAAGTGAAAGATCTATTCATACGGACATGGTAAAGGTATGGCACGGTAGGTCTTTCAGCTCGTTATACCCTTGAATGTATCTGCAAGAATGCTTTAGCTGAGGTGTCCTTTCGTCCTGCCTAATGCAAATGCTTTCTGGAACATTACGCAATTTGTCCCCCTCATCGAACAGAAAACATACCAGCTATACATACATACGCTATTGCATATATTTTACTAATCCGGTATTTTCGTCATAGTTTTGTATGATAATTATAATTATTATAATATTATAATCCCTCACGCGACGTATTGTCAAACTCGGTTGACGCCTCGTTTGACAACTCAACATCTCGTGTCGTAATATGAAACTTTACAACACTTATATTGTAAATAATTATTGAAAATTCAAATTATTCTGTATTCGTTTGAAAGATTCTTTGGTGGGTGTTTAAAATCAAAAAACAACTTTGAAATGCTATTGAACTATAATTGAACTAAAATCTTGTAGGTCCCGTTCTCTGTATATCTTGTATATAAAGTAGGTACAATATTGGGCCAAGGACGGACCCTTGCGGCACTATATGAATTGACAACTCGAATATTGTACAAAATTTTATCTACTTTCGTAAGTAATCCGAAAATTACAAAAAAAAATATTTGACAAGAGTTGTCAAAATCAATTTTAAATGATGTTATGTCTTAAACAAAAATGATAGCTGCTGTTATAACGATTTAAGTTTTCTAAGTAGTCTTGAACTGTTTGTTGTTTCTGAGTTGTCTTGGTTACTGTTAAATACGTCAGATTTATAGCAGAAGTTTGCAAAAAAAGTACTCTTTGAAAATGTCTGATTTTGAAGAAAGTTTACCCTCGGAAGTAGAGGAAGCTGCAAATGGAGCAATTTCAAGTCAAATTCCCGCAAAATCAAACGCACGATATGAACTTGAATACCAAAAATTTGAAAAATGGTGTGATTCAAAAAGAATAAAACAAGTGTCGGAAAAAAGTTTGTTGACGTATTTCGCCGAAAAGCAACAATCACAAAAGCCGTCAACGTTTTGGACGCACTATTCCATGTTAAGAACCATGATTTCCGTAAGAAAAAATGAAGATATAAGCAAATTTATACAGCTAGTTGCTTTTCTCAAGAGAAAATCGGACGGATACACGGCAAAAAAGTCTAGCATTTTTTCTAAAGAAGAGGCATGTAAGTTTTTGGGCACAACAGAGGATGAATTGTTTTTGCTTATGAAAGTTGTGATGATCGTTGGCATTTTTTGGGGCCTGTTGACGAGACGAACTTACGAAGTTAATGTTAGATCACATTGAAGACAAAGTATCATATGTTAAAATGGTGATCCCATCTACAAAAACGAAAATCGTACGAGAATTTATAGTTACTGAGGGAAACTTGTCAGGTATTAACTACTTAACCATTTTTCGAAAATATGCTGAGCTTCGTCCTCCTAGTGCTACTCGCAGGCGTTTTTTTGTCTTCTATAAGCAAGGAAAATGTAGCTCGCAACCTGTTGGGATCAATACCTTTGGAAATATACCAAAATTAATTGCAAAGCAGTTGGGCTTGAAGAGACCCAAAAAATATACGGGGCACTGTTTTCGGAGGTCATCTGCTTCCATGCTGGTAGATGGTGGGGCGGATATGCAAATGCTTAAGCATCACGGAGGGTGGAAATCCTCTGCTACTGCAGAGGGGTATATTTATACTTCTTTAGAAAATAAGAAAGAAATAGCAAACAAGATTATGGCTTCCAAAAAACCATAACGGTTCAAAACGCCAACCTGAATAACTCAGTAATGTCCACCTCTGGTCTGCAAGTTTCAAATTGCAAAAAATGTGTTATAAATGTATATAATAAATAATTTTAAAATGTTACTCTATTAATCAAAAACTCATTACAGCACTAGTGCTGCAATGACGACCATTACAGCACTAGTGCTGTAATGGTCATCATTACAAAACTTTTTTCAAACTGTAATATTTACTGAATAAAAGTAGATAAACAAATATTTACACAATCATTTGATAATAAGGGAAGTACATATTCCTAATTTAGTCGATATACATTTTCTACGATATTTCTAAACGAAAAAATGTTAATCGTTATTACCATCACGTAAATGTAAAATAATATTCAAAAAGCGCGCCAAGATATTTTGACTTTCGGGAAGTCTAAAAATTCTAAAATAGTTTTCCGCCAATATCTACCTTCATATACTTTATATATAAATATATCAGATATACTCTTTTTAATTAGTCACGAGTAAACGATATTTTCCACGAGGCATATATCAACGCAGCTTTTTACGACTAATATTAGTGCGGACAAAAACAGACTTGCCTTCTGATTGAAGATCTAGAACAAGCTACCTAATTCTTGTTACGGCATTTGGGTGATATTCTATATTATAGAACAAGCTATTCTAGTTATATTATGGCCAAGTTTGGCATATTTATATATTTATACTGTGGACAATATTCATTCATCTTTTGTGTGATCTAGACTTGTTACATACTATCATCTTGTTCAAGCATGTGTAATGTCTTGCATAAGAAATGCACACTGGTACAAGTACTGACGGGGAAACAATGAGTTAATAAATTTCAGAATTGATATTTGGACCAAAGGCGAGTATATCTGACACATATTACAGTATTTAAATACTAGTTATTTTTATTTTGTACTTTTTACTTTCAAATAATTTAAATAATAAAATTCTGCCGTTCTCATTCATTTGCATAAGTTGTGTGTTTAACAGCATTAAGATATATCATGTACTATTGATGAGTGGTTTAGCAATACCATTTGTGTTTGTTCAATTAGGTATTGGGATGAAAGGCTAATATGTAATCAAACAATTGAAAACTGAGTAGATAATAATACTATTTAAACAGGTGTGTTTATTTAGTATCATTTCCTTTGTATTTTTCTCAATTTATAAATTCCTGTGTGAAGATGTTCTTTATTTTTTTCTGAATTTAACTATTTTCCGTTAAATGTAATAATAATAATAAAGCATGTACGTTATTAATCTTCAAGCATTTGTTAAGTGATTTGTACAGGCGAATTAGTTTTATGTAAATTCTATATGTATTTAAAAACATAAATAAAATTTAAATTTATTTTCTATTACAATTTATGGTAATAACATGAAAATAGGTTGACAATATTGATAATCGAAAATGAAAAAAGATTAATTTGAAGCAATATTTTTGTATCCATTATTTTGCTTTATTTGAGCGTTTCGCGAAGAGAATTTCTGATTTCAAAAAGCTTCAATTTCAAATCCATTTTAACTAGAATTGGTGTGTCGATTTTATTCTAGTTAGTTAGTTAAAGAGTCCGCAATCCTAAAGATTGGTTGGAAACAGCACGCCATGCCGATCTATCCTGAGCTAATCCCTTCATCTCCCTATAGCTATTCATCTCAACGTCTTCAACTATCTGACTCACATACTCCAATCTAGGCCTACCTACCCCTCTCTTTCCCTCCACTCTACCTTCTATGATCAATTGCATAATCCCCCCATGCCTAAGAATATGCCATACTAATCTGTCTCTCCTACGCTGTAACACTCTCCAAATACTTCTCTTCTCCCCTACTAACTCTAGTACAGCTTCATTTGTTACTTTATCTTCCCAACCAATCCTCATCATCCTCCTATAACACCACATTTCGAATGCTTGTAATCTACGCTTCTCTTCCTTTCCTATAGTCCACGCCTCACACCCGTACAGTGCTACACTCCAAACATATACCTTCAGTAATCTTTTTCTAATACCCAAGTCAATATTTGATCTTAAATCTGTTCCTTTTCTACGAATGCCTTCCTACCCTGTGCTATCCTACACTTTATATCTACCCTGCTTCGATTATCTTTTGTGATTCTACTGCCTAAATAACAAAAATCTGACACTTCTTCGATTCTATTATCTCCTATTGTGATCCTCATTTTTCTACTGCATTCCTTTTTGTCACACCTCATCACTTTAGTTTTACCTATATTTATTTTCATGTTAAAATCCCTAGTCAATACTGCCTGCATACCATTCAATACCCTTTCTAAATTCTTTTCGCTTTCTTCCAATATAGCTATATCGTCGGCGAATCTCAACATATATATTTTCTCTTCCTGTACATTCACACCTACACTATACTCTTCTTTTACTTTGTTTATTGCATCTTCTATATATAGATTAAATAATAACGGTGAAAGTGTACATCCCTGCCGAACTCCCTTCCCTATTTTTGCTACCTCTTCTTCCCCCTCAATTCTAACTAAGGCAGTTTGGTGTTTATATAAATTAAAAATTATTCTCCTATCCTTATAATCTATACCCGCTTCTTTTAAAATTCTAAACATTATGTCCCAATCTACATTATCAAATGCCTTTTCTAAATCTACAAAAGCTATGCAAGTTACCTTTCCTACCCTCTTTTTTTTTCTACTACCGTTCTTAGTGCTAGAATCGCCTCCCTCGTCCCTCTGTTTGTCCTAAAACCAAACTGATCTTCTCCTAGCCTTTCCTCTACTTTATTTTCTAATCTCCTATAAATAATCTTTAACAATATCTTCGATGCATGTGATAGTAGGCTAATGGTCCTATAGTTCTCACACAAATTAGCTCCTATTTTCTTCGGCATTGTTACTATTCTACTACGCTGAAAATCCTGTGGTACTTCTCCCTTCTCATATATTTTACAAACTAACCTGTATAATCGCTCCTGCATTTTTTCCCCTGCGTGTTTTATTAATTCGGCTGGTATCATATCAATCCCCGCTGCTTTGTTATTCTGTAAATCATTTAATGCTCTATGAAACTCTGACCTAAGTATGCTAGGACCTAAGTCATCCTCATCTATCTGTTCCACACTTTCTAGCTCCTCCATGTCCTGCCTACCTTTATATAAATCTTCAAGATACTCCTTCCATCTTCTAGCTTTTTCCTTATTTTCTGTGAGTTCCTTACCCTGCTTATCACATATAATGTTACCCTTTGGTTTTACTTTAGAAAAATGTGACTTAATTTTCCTGTAGCCCAAATCTACTTTACCTCTTCTCATATCCTCCTCAATATCCTCACAATTTCCTTTTATCCACTCTTCTTTCGCTAGCTTGCATTTCCTATTAATTAAGTTCCTTAGTTCCTTATATTTTTTCTGTCCTGCTTCTGTGTTTCCAATTTTAATTTTCCTTCTTGCTTCTATCATTTCAACTATTTCTTCCGTGATCCATTCCCTCCTACCTGCCCTTTTCTTTGTGCCTAATACTTCATTTGCTGCTGTAGTTAACCCATTTCTGATTTCCCTCCATTCGCAATCTATGTCGTTCCTAGATGTTCCATTAGCCATGATTTCTACTTTCTGCTTGTACTTTTCACATACATGAGCTAATTTTAACCTATCGACATCTACTCTGACCTGTTTAGACTTCTGTAATTTCTTGAATTTGACCTCTGAGTCCAGGACTACTAAATTATGGTCACTATCAATATCTGCTCCAGGGTAACTCTTACAATTCTTAATCTGGTTCCTAAAATTTTATTCTATGCACAAATAATTGTAGAATGCAAATTATATAGTATTATAGTTTCCTTGTACTGTTGATGTATTAAAAACTTAATAAGAACAAACAAAGAATGAAATAAACTGCGTATGATAACATGGTAAGGAAATAACTAAACCGACACAAAAGATTATTTTCGCTTATTCATTTCTTGTAACCCCAACGTAATTTTTATATTAAAGAGTAATAACAAGTTTATAAAGCCTTGTGGGACTGTCAAGAGAAATAAATCAAACGGTGTCGATATAATTCTTTTAGATTGATAAAAATCCGCAACCCTCCTATGGGAATGAATGGGATAAATCTATGCTATTAAACATTCCGCACATAAAATCTAAACTAATGGCATATATATGAGCCAGATGAGACCCAAATAGGCGAAACAATTCACCGATTCTACAGGGTAAATTGTGTAATTATCAACTAGTGTAATAAACAAATTTAACGATTTAGCAAACATTTATTTAGATTGGCGTCTGTAACTGACACGAAACCGTTGTTAAAAAGAATGTAAAATCTTTACGGTAATAAAAAAATAGCGTATAATCTTTGGAGTGAATTCGACAATTTAAATTGGGAATGCAGTTGTTCGAATAACTACATTAAAATATTGATCGATTCAAATATTAAAAAGTGACGAAGTCTGCATTTAAACACATACTATATTAAAATATACGATTTGTGAAATATCCTGTACAATTCAATATTTGCATGGTTGATAATAGCGTATATAAATCGAAACGGGGATTGAATCTAACTGGATAGTATTAATATTTAATAACATATTAACGTCACCACATGTACAATTGGGTCCGCATAACAGTAACAGCTAGATCCAATATGCATTGATTTTCATCTATACTCAGAGCTGCGAATTATTACCCACCCATTCTGTGCAATCCCTGAAAATAATACTACCCTATCCATATAGGTGTATGGTATAGTGCCACTAGTACCCTTGCATATGTGATCATATACCGGGTTTCAAATCACAACATTACTTTTATATTTTATTAAAATATTAGATTCTAAATTTCCATCAATTAAATTTACTTATGAAATCGAAAATAATAATCAGTTCGGATGGAGTCCAAAAGTATTCTGTTGCTAACTAATTTTCTAATCTATATTTAGAAGATGCAATAAACAAGGTTAAGGAAGTGTATAGTATAAGTGTGAAAATTCGAGGGAAAAGGAAATATATATGTTAAGGTTCGCCGACGATATAAATATCTTTGCAGAAAGGGAGCAGAATTTAGAATAGGTATTAAATGGTATGCAGGAGGTAAAGACTAGGAATTATATATGAAAATAAATATGGGTGTATATATATTCCTATAATTTTCAGGTAGTCGAGTTAATGATGGTCAAATTCCTACAAAGGTAGGAATTTGACCCTCGTTGCTGGCGAGGGATTAATATAGGGATAAACCGATGAAGCAAGAAGTGGACAATTCTGCGATTATTTAGTGGAGACGTATATATCCGGAAAAAGTATATTTCCGCCGAAGTTGTGGGCAAGAGCCTCTGCAGATTCCAGCCGAACAACAAACGCTTGCGAATCATTCCATGCTGAATTAAACGCAAGCTTTTGTAATAGTCATCCACACCTTTCAACTTTTCTGGAGGTATTAAAATCATTCCAAGTCCAAACATACGTCATGATTAGAAGCGCAAGACTTAAAATCACACGTCGGAAGAAAAAAAGCTGTGTCTTGAAAAATGCGTTCATCAATAATAAAATCGATGAATTTCGTCAAGGCTTTGGGACACAGAAATAAAATACTGTGTAAGTGATGTATAACAATGACGACGATACAGAAATACCGAGATTAATATGGCCGGAAAAAATTGACAAAATTAGAAATAATTACTTATAAGCAATAATTTTCATATAATCTATATAACCCTACTTAATGCGTTTGTAGGAATTTGACCATACACATTTTCCGTTTATTCTACCTGAACCCATCTTTATAGGAATTTACCATCCTGGATAAATGTAAGGTAAACCAAAGCGATGAGATATGACAAGAAGGAATGAGGATAAGAATAGCAGATGAAGAAGTATGAGACTTTTCTTATTTAGGAAGTAGAATTACAAAGGATAATCGAAGTGATGTCGATATAGAATTACACAGGGTAAGAAGCCAATCGTAGAAAATGTGAAAATTTTAACATCGAATATTAACCAACGTATTAAATTTAAAGTGACTAAAATCATATATGTGGAGTGTAGCATTGTACGGCTGTGAGTTGTGGAATATAGGAAAAGAAGAGAAACGTAGAATAGAAGCATTCGAAAGGTGTTGCTACAGACGGATGATGTGAATTGGTTTGGCAGATAAAATGACAAATAAAGCAGCGGAGAAGAAATATATTTGGAAAGTATTGCAGTGTAGAAAAGATTTTCTAAAGGAGGCATTAATTAATTAGTTATATAAGGTAGAGTACAGGGAAAGCAAGGAATAGGTAGACCTAGATTAGAGTATGTGAGTCGGCCAGTAGAGGGCGTTAGGACGAATAGCTATAAGGATATGAAGGAATTAGCTCAGGTTTGGCTATCTATCCAAATTAATTTTAATTTTGTTGAAATTTCAATTCCGTAATATTATTGCCTACATCCCTAAATTTTCACTTTCTCAAATTTTCAAATGCCTATCTCAAAAAATCGCTACTAGAATACAAAAATGCGTAATAATTGTCTTTAAACTCATTTTACGATATAATAAAAAAAAAAATAAGTATTAAGTTTAATAGTATAGAATATCACCCAATTATCGTAACTTTAGGCATTAAGTAGCTAAATGCACAGTTCGAAGGCTGTGCCCCCATCTTCAGTGGCACAAAATAAAAACTAAATGAAGTTCAAGAATAATTTTAATTGCTATGTTCGGAATTGAGAGTTGTCACCACGTAGTAATTGATAATACTATATGTGGATATGACTTCGCTTGTCGAATAGTTGGATTGTAATTCTATTAAAGCGCTGCATATAAGCACAAAAGCTATATTATAGCGATATAATATAACATTTGGATTTAATAAACGTTGTTATTTTAATATAGAATTAATTTTGGTTAGAACAAGATAATACAATTGTATTAATATACAAATACACCTTTCTTACAGTCCCATTTTTTTTAACAATCTAAATTGTTCACTACGCTAATAAGTAATTACAAAAATTGATCGTAAGTCAGTCTATTATAAGCTCCAAGTCGAAATGTTCATTAGGATAAATACTCAGGGGAAAAATATAATTCTATCATTTACAAGGATTGCCAGTGAATAGAATGTGGATAATATTCTATACAATTCTTTATCGAATTTCATCTGCTATACGAAAACATTGATAAAACAAAAAATAGAGGCAGTTGGTGCTTAGTTTTTAATGTTTGGAGCTTTTGTTTGTTTTTCAATGAATTGGATTTGAAAACAATTCGATGCGAACCATAATTCCAATCGACCTGCATGTATTCATCTAAAGTCTTATGATAAATATAGATTAAATAATATCAATGATTATTTGCATAATATCTATATTTTTTTTTTAATTCAAAGCTACGTAAATTATACTCACAAATTCTGAGCTTAATTGTGGAACGTAAAATTTCCTAATGAATTCAAGAAAATGCGCGCTCCGTAGTCCAATATTTTATGACATAATTGTTCCTAACCTGTCCATTAATTAACAGTGTCTTCTCACAGCGACGAGTCTTGTAAGGATTTTCATTATAATAATGCCGCACATTCTAATGAAATTTAAATTATTCTACATTTAGTACGCCGTAAAATGCAACTATTAAACTCACAATTTGACAGTTGGTCTTCCATTTACTACATTCACTGTCCATTTGGATGTATTTGTTATATGGGGTGCATTTGATTTATTACCTCAAAATGATTATCTAGATCAGGATGATGAAAACAAATTGGAAACGCAATAAAGGACTTTTTCGTTAAAATTAAATTAAACGTCTTGTTTGAAGAACTGTTTGAGACAATTGTTCATGTTTTATATTTTCGAGGAACAAATTTTATGTACCTAGGTAAATTAAGGAATAAAGGAGTTATATATATTTAGTTACGTTATATTAGCCTGAATTTATTTAAAGTAATTTTTATGATGATTAGAAAATTCCGTTTTGTATTCAACTAAATTAATATAGGGAAGAGAAATAAAAATATTATATCACAATTTAATTATGATACAAAACATTGTATTTTTATACTCTTCCCTAATATGGAATATCACAACAAAACGCCAAAATCTATAACCAATTTTTAAATTAATTTATTTTATTGAATATGAGTCTGACACCAGGGATAAATAATAATAATTCCTTTCTCCCACAATGCGGTTGCTATTCAGCTATTGTTGCAATTTTACACGTGATAATGAGTTTATATTTACTAATAAAATTAGTCAGATTTGTCAGAATTTCTACGAATGAATTTCTGTATATCAAGCGAATTGTGTTTTGACATTATATTTCGCATCCCAAAATGAATTTTATTATTCAAATATACTACGGTTATTAAATAAAATAAATATGAGCGTTCGCGGCATCACTGTCAAAATTTATGATCGAAATACAAATGGAAATATCGAGCTTTTTCTTGACAGTCGTATCCTGGAATTCAGTTATGCGTTACATGGTATTATGTGGAGGTATTTTATATGTTGTCGTCTTTTTTCGTCAAAGTTTCTTGTTTATCTTCCCGTCCAAGTGACAATTGCTATCCTCGCCAAAGAGCAACGAATTCGCTCTATCACTTATAAACTAATACCATATAACTTTATTGCCTCGTTGCAAAAAGTTTCTCTTTTATATTTCTATTTTCTGAACGCGAGGATTCATTCTAGCGCTATCCTTCTGCGTATATAAAAAGAAATTGTCATAAATATATTTCCGCAAAAGAAATTTTACAATATAAATAAATCTCTTGTTCGAGATAAATAGAAAATTAATGTGTATCTTTGAATACTTTTCTGTATTTTTTATGATCAAGTCCATACTTCGTATATTCCCTCTTGTAATGTGCGGTGGATTAAAAAAAATCTTATAGCAAGCCTATTAATTTAAATAACTTCAATACGTAGAGATAAACTAAATCATATGGTTATAAAGAATCGAAGAACACAGTGTGTTGTAAGTTGGTTTAATAAATTCTAATTTTCAAACTTTTCTTCAGTGTATATTTTTATTTAAACACGCTTTATAGTAACCATATTCAGGCATGTGTCTATCAATATAATGATTTAATCAATTGGCTCATTCGTGTATAAGACATAGCACAGATGGCCGGAATTATCATTTTTATTAAAACTAATACATAAAATTATTTTTTCAACGTGATGGCATAAGGACTTTTCACAGCAGTATAGTTGATCTTCTCGATGCATTTTCATCGTTACTCTTTATAACTAGACTATAAATATAAACAGTTACGACTCCACAACTCATAAATAATAAATCTCCAGCATGGACCGATTTACATATTTCATTATCGAATAGACCATCCGGAATGAAAATGAACGAAGTTATTTTAAGAACTTAAAATAAAAACTTGTATCGCATGTAGAAGCACCTACTAAAAGAAATTATTTGAATGTAGTAACTCCGTACTGAAGACATTATCGAATTTAATACCATAGAATTAAATTTTTATAACACATTGAATCCAATCTATAAAAATATTTGTAATGGCAATAATATTTTATTTATGCTCTAAGGAATGATTCTTTATAAAAGTAGCTTATATATGATAACATGAGCAAAGAAAAAAATTCTAAATTAAATTGAGAGTAGTTGAAGAGTACAATTAAATCATTTCACAATTCCTCCAGTCTGGAAATCTTTAGTTTCTTCTGAAGAACTATTATCAACAATGGTAAAATGGCATTCATTAACCACAAAATGATAATATATGCATAGCTATAAAAATTACCATTAGCCCTTCATATAAGCTAGGATATGTGCATTGGGGACAGATGAGCGGGCGTATATAAAAAATATAATATATATAATATATTCTTCGGTGGCGCTTCAGCCCATAAAGCATCCTAGAGCCCTACACTAGTGGACTATATTCTATAACATAGAACGTGGAATTAACGGAGGAACAGTAAAAAGAACAGAATCTGGTGTACAATCAAATAAATACACAGGGTAAAATCTTTAATAGACCAAGTTTCAGCTCAGAATTAACTTATTAAACTTCCTAAATGTTGAGAATCACACAGGATAATAGAAAGAAACTAAATATTAAATATAGGACAGCACAAAGTAGGTAGAAACTCTCAAAAATATTTGTATATTTTACCACTAATAATTGCAACAGATATTAAATAAAATAATATAATTCAAATAGTATAATATAAAATTTGTATATCGATATAATCTTTATATGACGGTATAAATAAAAAAAGTTAAAATAAAGCAAATGCATCCACTAAAAGTGCTAAAAAATGACCTATTTACGATTATCCAGATGGCACGTATTTCTAAAGTGGCACAACTCAAAAATAAGTTTTTTTGAGTTATCACCATGTAAAAATTCCTCTATTAATCATCTTAAAGGCTTAAGAATCGAAATAGACAAAAATGACAATTTGAACGTTTTTTCGTGGTCTTTGGCAACACTACTTGTTTTTGCTGACAAAAAGCTCACAAAAACAGTTTTTGGCCTTTTCCCAAAAATTTATTTTGTGAGTTAAGTCACCTTAGAAATACATGTGCGATATATTAATCGATATATTGATTCAAAGCTTTAAATTAATATAGGATCGTTCGATCTAAGTAAGATCTTGATTCTATCTAACATTGTTTCTTATTAAGCGAAATCTTTTAAGAACAGTTAATAAAATTTGCGCTATTCTGTATATTTCCAAGATGTGTTTATATTGTATATTATATTGTAGTACAGAGACCATAACCTGTAACATTAGCACACCGACGTTTAATTTGCAAAATAATAACTTGTTAAAGAGCTACTACTATATATGAGGTGTGTGGTTCCAAAATTCACAAAATCCACTTTTTGACAAAAATGAGTTATTGGTGCCATCTTGTAGAAAAAATTAAAAGCTATAAACTGATAACGTATATTCTAATCAAAGATCACATTATCCTATTAAAATTTGCGCATGAAAGTCGGGGTTACGTGCCAAATAAAAAATTTCAACAATACGCGACCGTAAAAAAAAACAAGAATAAACTGCAGCAATTTGTATGGGAAAGTATATGGCACTTTCAATTTAAGGTATCGAAAAGAATATTATTGAAGAAAGCCACAATTAGTGGAAATGTTCTTGTTCAAGGCATATATAAAAGTACCATAAGTATGCCAAAAAAGTATTTGCAAGAGATGAAAAACTACGGACCAAATAAAGTCAAGTATTATAAAACAATGAAATTTTCTGAAAGCAGAAAAGAAAACTGTTGTAAATTCTCTTCTCTGCAAACATTACGGATAAAACTGCAGAGGAAATGAGCAGCTTAATTCCGATTTTTATAAGCGCATACTTGATGAAGCTGAAGGTAATTTGGTCGATGTAGAAGAAGATGATTTTCTTTATGAAGTCCAAGAAGACCTCATTAAACCTCGAATTTTCACTCGCTTTATTTTTGAATAAATTGTCACATTTTCCCAAAAAGAGCGTAGCAAAAGTAACATGATCCAAATGTACGCTACGAAAAATCACATTCTCCAACAGAAATTGTAAAATTGCTCAAAAAATAAGAGTTCTAAATAGTATATGAGACCACCAATAAAATCCCATATTTTGTACACAAATTTTGACATAGTTACTAAATACACAATCTTTTAATGTGCACGTTTTTCTTGCGATTTCCCAAAAAACAACTTATAGTGGAGAATGGGAGTTTTGAAACTAGACACCTCATATGCTAGTGCTAGTTTATGCTATAGTTGGTACTCCTGCAGGTCTAGCAAAGGTATAGCACCATCATCGCCGGTATTGCGACGATACAGGCCGAGGCAACATGAGGATCCTCAGGAAGGACGATACCGCTCTGTCCTCTGAATTATGGATAGTCTAGAGCACTATATTCATATACAACAAATAGCCCTACTAAGTTTATACTGCACTATAATACACTACATACAATGCGTTTCTAAGAAAAATGCGTTTATTCGGACTATAGGAATATTGTACAATAATATTTATGAAAAGATAATCCGAAGATTGTTGGACATAACCAATTATTGATTAGATTTATCTTTACAATCCCGAATATCGGGTTAATGTACACTAACCGTATATTAAATATTGATTTAATTCAGTTAGTGTTGCCAATTCAATGATTATATTATAGAAATTATTCAAGATACTACAAGAATTGAAATCATCAACAAATGAGCAGAAACGTGAACTCTCACTGGATAATATAAATTCCAAAAATGTATTTGAGTGGCATCCATTGTTGTATCTACTACTATTTTATGATTTCCAGACAATGAAACATCTTGTATATTTGGTTGAATGTATGTTTTACATGTGCAGAAAACGTTGGCAGCGTGGGCTAATTCTTATGCCCATATATCGTACTGACTATCGCATTTGAGCGTGATATTATATATAGGATACTGGATGTCTTTGTGGCTTTACTGGAGCATTGGATATAACCTTTCCATGTAACAAATATGCAATATCCTTTTAACTACCCAAATTGCATTAGCTGGAATTAACTGTGGTATATTTCACGTTCCGTGACCTATAAAGTCCTTCCGGCATATTCGAAAACGGGAATTTCACGAAAGGATAAATTGTTATACAACTTTAATAACATTTAAATGTTCTACTATAAATTTGTACTTTGCGCCAAATTATATTATAAATGAAAATAATCAGATTTAATTATATAGAATATCAGATTGAATAATTATTTATATTAGATGTATCGTTTACTTTGTTCTGTTTAAAAAAAAACGTATATTAGTTTACGAATCAAATGTATCACCACTAATTGAAACGCATATATAAATTAAAAGGATATTTCTTTTTTACATAAAAGTATATTATATAGTAACCTATTCCATAGCCATAGACAATTTTAAGGATTTTTTTGAAAAACAATTTTATACAAACAAAATGTTCACCATCCATTAATAATATATTTCACGGCTACAACTGTATGGATTAAAAATGTATTGGAGGGAGAACGCTACTATTATTTTTAATACGCCATAGATGATCAAATGCTTACAGCATACAACCTTTACATAAAAGTTTAATTTTTTTAAATTTACAAATGTACCTCGACAAAATTGAGAGACACACTAAAAAAAAATCGATATTAGCATGCAATTTTAATAAATATTTATCAAATGGGATATAGATTTTGCCGTTATGTTACGATATTCCTTATTACGGAAGAGAAATAAAAATACAATGTTTTATATCACGGTTAAAAACGAGGATTTTTCTTCCCTTTCTAATTAATTCAACTGAAATTAAATTCATCGTTAATAAATCATTCTTTCAATCTATCATATATCTATTAATCTCGCTTTTATATGGCTGAGGTAACAGCTTTTATTTCTATAATATATCTTAGTCATTGCTTTGCTTATATGAAGTATTCATTTAATCGAAAATAACCCGAGTTAAAAAGGTTTGCAAGGCACGTACACTACTTACGTCTACATTAACCTGTACCTTGAAGTATTTCGAGTCAAAATATCAGATTTGGCTTACCTTGTGAAAATTCTCTCAACTTTGCTCACCTCTGTTCATCCGCATTCTATTTATAGTTGTGGTCCTTAACAGTGCAATACGACGGTTATATTCCACTTCACTGGTACACTCTACCCCTTCAAATTTGCTGCTTATATCAGGTGTTGCCTTTTAATATTTGAGTGTCGGATGTAATATTGAATTGCTTCCTATCCTTGTGGTTACTATATTATAAAGGCGGCCGTGCGTGTCCAGAATCTTAAATGAAGATGAATAGGAAAATTAGATACAAACTAGACAAAATATTTAACCATATTATGTTTAATGGTTAATGTTTACAGTATATGACTTTATGAATAAATCATAGAAAATATTCCTTTATATTTCGTGTTAGTAGAAATTGCCGAAATTAAATCGTATTATTAGAGATTAAGAACTAAATAGACTAGCTGGGATTATCCAAGATATTATTTTTAACATTAAATATTATTTCATATTATATGCAAGCAACGACAACATTTTTGTGTTACATATTCTGTATATTCTTTACAATTTCCAACAAAAGAAATGCACTTCTAGGGAATAGCAATACAATTTGGAAGATGTGTAATATGCGATATTGTTATATATAATTTTTCAAATTTACAGTCTGTTATATACCGAATTTATAAGCATCTACGAAGTCTGATCACGTTCTGTATTAACTTATAGCCCAGATGCAGCGTTAAAATAAAAAGGACACGTTTTCATCATCTCGCTGTGTTCCTTTTTTACATTCAGCCCAATGACTATATACATACGTATAGACACAAACCACTAGGGGAACTTCTTTATTCAGCCCAAAAACTCACTGAAGACCGACCGACCGACCGGCTCGACAAATTTCGCGAGATTTTTTATCACATAATATCTTTAATGAATACTTCATATCTCTCGCTTCATAAATGGAGTTTCTTCACTACATGACCACGTATTTATTACATCCTATATATACTAAAACTTGCCAGAATTAATCAGGTCTCGATTACGTACGTTAAGTTAGTTTTAAAATCCTTTTTCGCATTATCAATGCAATTTTTAAATATAATAAAATAAGATGTATCCCTACGTATATCTCGTTTAAATATTTGCATCGTAACATTCACGTATAATTGAAAATCGATATTTAAATGACTACGGTTTGATAAATTTCTCGTATATAGCAAACATAATTAATCATCGGTGTTCGGCCACCTGTGAAAAAAGTACCGGTATTATTCCTCTGCAGTACAAATAGACTGGCGTTCCGATCCGTTACCGGTTCGGTGGTCAATTCCCGGTTCCCCGTCCATGCCCCGTCCAAGCACTATCTAATGGACAGGCAGACTGTACTCTGAACGTGAACAGGGAACCGCAGAATTGACCGCATGCATTTATTGTATTTTCCCTTCGGTGATTTTTTCTCCAAGTCGTTTTTTTGGACTGGTCTTTTTATCGTTGTATATATTCACTTATAAATTATATAGTAAGTTGCCTGGTGAATAGTCAGTTAGTGATTTCCTATTCAAAGGGTTACTGGTAATTCTATATACATGCCGAAGTAGTGACATGATCAAATATGAAATTATTTATTGAGTGAATGAATACATTTGAACAAACTAATATATTTTTATCAGATTATTATATATTAAGTAATTAATCAAAAATAGAGTGTTTAAAAAATTGCAGATATAGACAAATAAAGAAAAATTAAGACCCATTTGCGTGAATTGTACGAATTAGTAAACCCATAATTTATATTATATAAATGCCTGGCTAGCCACTTTTTTTATAAATCATGAATGTTGCATTTTGCAACAAAATTTCTAAAAAGTAAGTCCAACCAATTGTACCGTACTTCTTGTTTGAAAACATAGATTTCTTCCAAGGTAATTTAGATTTTTCGTTTGTCTTTTATTGTGGCTTTTATTGCCTTAAAGTGGAAATTGGTTATCACACACACACACACACACACATGTGTATATATATAATACTAACATCAATTCCAAGTTCCTCTTTTGTTTTTTCTCGAACCTATGTATAATTTAAAATAAAACTGTAATCAGCAACTCAAATTTTAAAGACATTATAAAAGCGCTCAAGGAATATCGGAAACCATTTGAAAAACAATTTCTACAGACATGTTCCCGAAAGCGATCTTTTACCTTTTACTTTACGGCAGTGCTCCTTAGAGTATTGTTGCGGTTCTAACAACACGATGATTTCTTATTCTGGCGTTAATACGAAATTGAAACTTTGCAGACTAAAGTGCTATGGTATGAGCCAGATAAAATAGTTTTCTATCGCTGTAACGTAACTCAAACGAACATATTGATTAATAATTATTCTAATTTCGATTAAATAAATAAAAACTTATATGCATAATCTTATATAATATGATTATATGTAATTTGATAATCTTTGTCGTACATCTGAATTGTTTATTCAAGCAAAAATCTGATTTTTCGTTTCATTTGTCCATCAGAATTATGAACAGATTCATGATTTGTGGCATTCGGGTCATTTTTATTACACATATCACACACAATAAATATTGTATAGAAATCAAAATATCAAAGCAATAGAAAAACCATTCCACCTGGCTGCGTCTATATACCGGTTGTGGCATAAGAGCAAGTATATTTCGCGATACAATCACTTCTATTCTGTGAAACTCGTGAAGCTTGTCAGGCACGTAGCTATGCTCTCTATTCCTGCTGCCAACAGGACTATATTCTATGCATGTTCTAGTCCGCAAACCATTTTAGATGTTGATACGGCGGGATAAACTTGGGGGAGCGTTTTGGTGATATTGGCTCAATCTGAATCGATAGCGAAAGTGTCTTGAAAAAGATATTGAAAGCCGAATGGAATCGCACGTGATATAGCTGTTTCATAATATATAATAAATTTTTGATATAATACACACTTTTGCTCTGCTGGTAGTATGCCCAATTTTTCCTTATATTTTTTAAATTGCACGGTCTACAAAAAAAAAATATTTACTTTGATTACTTACATCCGTATTTGGATACATACACATATATTCAATATAATTATTTAATGATATGTTACGTTATATCTTATACTGTATATTAATTAAATGATCGTCGAGTTTTTTTAAGTGAACCTTCTAGAGCTTTTAGAGAACGGAAGAAAGCGAATAAACTGCCAAGAAAAGTGCCAACAAGTACCTTGGAAAGAAGTAGAGAGTATCGAGCCAGGCAAAGGGCGTTAAAGAAACACGGTGGATAACATAACCTTCCAATGACCTCAAATTCACTGGATGAATCGATACCGTCGTTAAGTGAGAACACAGTGAGTGGTACAGAGAATTTGAATGCCACTGATTCAGGCGTACCGTCTACACATGAAGATACACGCGGTGTGAGAGATCAACGAAATGAATCTGATACAGCTGAGCGAGCCATCGACAAATAGAAATGCACCCACTAGTGCATCGTACACAATATTTAATCCAAACTCCTCTTTATAGACTGTACGACATTACAGTTAATAATACTTTCTTTGATGATCAGAGTGTCAATCAAAATCAATCAAAATCAAAATTAAATCGTTAACAAATGGAAAAAAAGCAATGCATAAAATGAACTTTTCCTAGGAGCTAAGAAGTTTCACTTCTACCGCGCGAGAGTCTCACGCATATATATTTTATTATATTATTTGGGTGATATTTTATACTAATATTTTATACCATTAATTTTATATATTCAAAAACTTGCAAGTTGTATCTATACACATTATTCTAATTACTATTTGACTAAGAAACCTTTAGTGCTGTCAATTTTTAAATAACAGTGTAATAGCTGAACAATAATATATTAATATAATAATATAATTATATAACATAATAATTTAAATAACAGTGTTTGAACGATACATATTTTGCAGATATCTAATATATCAAAAATCGTATATATCATATAAAATACCCGCAATGACTTTTTGTTTTTAATATTTCAAATCGAAATCAAAATTTATGGTGTAAAATTGCATTATGCACTTGATTTAAAATTACAGCATATGCTTTTTGTAATATTGTATTATATGGGTAATCATGGCCAAATATACAAATAGTACATTATTAGGGTAATGTGTAATATTTTCCGTGTAACTTGTGGTTGAAAATTACAAACATTTACGCACATAACCGAATTTATTATTGCGTTGCAATAAATTTATTGCAACAACCATAAATTAATTATTAGTTGACATTGTATTGTTTGCCTGCGATATATGAATATTACAGTGCCATCTCTAATAAATCACAATTTAAAATATAATCCCATTATATATAATATCAGTATCTAGCAACTTTATAAAATGACGGTCTATTCGTGGGAAATGAGCTTGAAATTTTATACAACCTAAATTTTCAGCACATGCCACATCAAACAAATTCAATGAGTATTTCGTTGAAATTATAAAATTTGTACGGATGATCACAAAAATATATAAATATGTCCGCAAATTAGATATCCTATTTATTCTATTAATGCTATACAAAATTTTCGATGGAAAAACTGAAACGTCACGAACTGAAATATTCAAATAGCATTTTTCAATTCGATTTATTTATTTATTCAATATTCACAAAAGGTGTGATTGAGATTACACATTTCGAAAAAAAAATTAGATAGATAAATGATCCGCAGCCACTCGTAATAAAAAAGAAAGTAAGAAATAAAAATCACGTCAAAGATAATGATTAGGAGCTTGCAATAAAACAATTTTTCATCGATTGCAATATTACACATTTCTATATTACTGTGCTAGAGATTTTGATTCACAAAAATTTATAGTCGTGTAGAAGATTATTTTATCACGAGTTAAAAAGTAATCAGTTATACAGAACCAACAATGCGCTCTGGTTCTTTTCGTTCTATTTTTCATTTTACCTGGGACAAAAGTGATTAAGCCAACATACGAAGGATCATATGTGAAATTTAACTCGTGCGTACACCTACACAGTAATTGTTGTTCGAAAATACTACATATTCACACAGTATAAACAATATTTTCAGATAAGGACTGCCGAGAATATTTGATCTTAAGAACTTTATTGATCGCATTAATTTAATTGCGTTAAACTCACATTAACTTAGCGTTAAACTAAAAAGATTTTAAAGAATATTAAATACTATTCTAGCAACAAAATTAATTTGTATTAATATATCTGTATTAACATCATAATTCGTCTTGTATTCGATTTGAAATTTTATAAATTGTACACAGTTTTTATTCTGCGTTTAATTAGATTATATCCGCAAACTACAGTTTTTAAAATTGGATTTGTATGGCGTTTTGTAATACAACAAATAATGTACAGTGTACTAATAGCGGTGACTTTCTTTGAGTGTTGCCAACATGACAAAATGAAAACATTCTCGGAACATGGGATGGACATTATGAGTGATGACCAGACAAATTTAATGTCGCTTCAAACAATAAAAATCTAACTAAATGACACTCTCGTCGGACTCTTCTCTACGTGCCTGTTTAACTCAGCATTGAGCGTATGTCCTCTTGCGGTTAACAACAACAAAGACGTAGGTAACGTGTGTCTAATGCTGTAAACCCACTTAAGTATAATCATGAAAGACAACGATGCAAAAAAGGACATTTCAGGTCCATCGTGGCTGATAATAGTGGTCCATACGTAAGGATAAAAATTAACTGTAATGTCTAAACGCTTAACGTATTAAAAGTGGTGTACTTATTAGTAATGAAATTACTGCAGGTAATTATGTGAATTATTATTGATTTAAAATTCATTTGAATGCATAATAATAAAGAATAAATGTAGAAATTATATGTACTAGAAAAATTATAATAAATTCCAAGATGGTTTATATTTAAATAGAATTTAAACGAAGAGGGAATCGCAGAACTGTTTAATAAATCTTCGAACGAAGTTTTGATTACATACTTTTAGTTAATAAGTTGTGCAGTTTTTTTTCCAAATTATTTTAAGAGCGAATTCAAATCGGATTTGGCAACGAATGTTTGTCCAATAAAATGCATTACTTAGAAAAATGTAACTATTCTGAAAATAGTAATAATTTGAGACCGGACTTTAGGCAAAATGCCTTAGATTGCCTTTTTTTTGCCTATTTCGACAATTTTGATCAAATTTTGCCTATTTTGCAGTTTAGCGCCTATTTTGTCTATTTCGACACGTTTCATGCATTCGCGCCTTTTTTCATATTTATTTTGCTTTTTACGATAATTTATTTTGTTCGATGATAAAAACTTTCTAAATTCTTTGTGTCCTTGCTTCATCACCTATGGAAAAATCCCTAATCATTCTTGATGTACTCTTAAGTACCAATAGTAGTTATTTTCTAACAACTGTTATTTCAAATAAATAATTCACCCTTCATTTCTTCAGCCTGTGTTTAGTTAGCGTACGAAAACAATCGAAAATAAATTCAAAATGCCTAAAATTAGTAGTTCATATGAATCCAAGATTCGAAAAATAATTCGGAAGTTCGGCTCTAATGTTTTTAATGGTGGCAGTATATTTGTAAGGTTTACGATACAAAAGTGAAACACGAAAAAAAATATTTTGTGTTTTTTTACTGTTTTTCATGCCTTTTTTGAGTTTTTTTCAAATAAAAAATGGCTTTTTTAGTGCCTATTCGCCGCCTATTTTGGCATTTTTTTAGTGCCTTTAATCAAGTCTCTAGTAATAATAAACGAGAAGCGGGAAAACGATTTTCATTAATTACTTTTAGAAGAATGTATGCGCTGTTTGATCTTAGGGAAAAATATTTTCCATTTCGTACAACATTAAATTAAATTTTAACATAAAATATTTCTTGATGTAACAATATCTGTGATCGATATGAAAGTACTAAATTACTTTCGTATTTTAATTAAATTATTTAATCACAGCAATACTCTTTGGAAAACTTATTATATAATACAAATGGGGGGTAATCAAAGCTAATCAAAATATGTTGGGACATAATTTTATTCCTAATATGAAATTTATATCAACAAAATATTGAAAAATCTACCAATCGTTATCCAAAGAAATTTTTTTCCAACTCTCCTTTTCTAATAAACAACGCCGCATTCGGAATTTAGTGATAATTTTTCGTTTTATATAAACCCAGTTCAACCAAAATTGAGTTTAATTTAGTGGCACCAATATAATGTGAACAGAACTGTACTCAGGATGTTTTAATGTACCGTTGATTGGTGAGATTATGGACGGGCGAGTACAATAAAATACAACATAGGAAATATTTTACAAATAATGCCGAATAATAAAATAAATTTTATTTACATGCATTTCAACTATTCCATTAAAAATCAATGATTGTCGTCCGAATTTGAAATCTTCTGCAGTTTTGTTAAAATTTCCCTTATATATTGTATGCGGCCTCTCCAGATCAACAATCAGTATATACAGGATAGGCAAGTTTCATTTTTTTTATCTACATTCAGTGTTTGAATATTCACACAAAGTAAATTATATATATCTACCATTTTAAATGTTTTAACAAAGCTAATAACCAACAATAAATACGTACGTACAATAATGTACAACAAATTTTATTAAATCTTGAAATCATAGATATCTCAATTAATAAAAAGCTCTTTCAACGATTCTGTATAAAATTGCCGATCAATAAAGTACACATACCTATCATTCCTAAATATTAATCGGTGACGATAATTCAAAGCCTAATTTGAGTTTAACTAGGAATTTTAATTCAACTCTTATATACGAACAAATAATTTATTCTCCCATCAAGCCCAAGATGTCCAAGCCCCTGCTCGATAGTAAATTCAACACCGCTGCAGAGATGTGCCGTATTTTAGCTAAGAGGTTCATTGATATATGCACCACAAGTCGCAGCAGGTTCAAAAACATCACAAGATGAAGCAGTCGGTGCATTCGATGGTTGAGACAAGCTCCTGTGACCGTGCTGTCTTTAAATCATTTAATAAAGTGGCTGTTACTTTTAGTACTGATTATAAGTTTTTCTTTGATCAGGTGATTTGCTTCTAATTGTATCTTTAGTAGATAATACACAATTCTTATAAAAACATGATTAGACCGCAATTCTTTGTTATTAGGACGAAATCGTTTAGAGATTGTTTGCATTAGTTTAGAGATTGTGCTAAACAGAATATTTTAAACATGCATTAAAATCAGATTACAAAAATGTATTTAATATTATAATTTCGGTATTTTTTGTGTAAATGTTATAAGTGTAGTAGTAAAGAATATTATTTATAATAAATAGGTTATGGATTTGGCCGTTACGTTGTGATATTCCATATTATAGGAGATTGAAGAAAAATGAACAGTTTTAATATCACGTAAAAATTTAAATATTTATTAAATATTTGTAATTATACCATTCTTGAAAATGCATTATAGCGAAACTAGTCGAATAAATATTTAATAAATATTTAATAAATATTAAAATTTTTACGTGATATTAAAACTGTGTATTTTTCTTCAATCTCTTATTTATAATACTTAGAACTTTATTTTGAAAATATATAGTTTCGATGCGTGAGAAGCAAAAATCTATTCCATGAAGAACTAGTCGACAAAACACGTTTTCTAACACGAAATTGAAAATTAATACAGTTGTAGGTAGGTACAGTTCATTGTTTTTTTTAAATTGGCGGAGAAGTTTGGTAGTCGTCTGCGCATACGGTTGTGCTTATCGGGGTTATACAGTACCAGTGGTGCCGGACAACAAAAAATACTCTAGGTCTAAGAATTTAAATTTGTCACTATTTTATAGCTATCGTACAAATTAATTATGACATAAATATGATACTATGATAAGTATTTATCAACATTTCTTATATTCTAGTATAACTTTTCTGCATTTTGTAATAATTTCATTCTAATTGCATGAAATGGTTATAACTGTGCGTGGTGATTTGTCAACATTGCATTTCTTAGGACGCACACCTGCACTAGACTACTTATTCTTTGGAGAAGACAGAAGCGTAGCACTGCTATGTACTGCAATGTATTGGTCAAGAAAGTTGTCATTTTTATGGTCAAGAAAATTGATCAAAATTGTCAAGAAAATTGGTCAATGTATTGGTCTAAAAAAATGTACTGCACTGGAATATTCAATATGTCACACGACTGATAACATACTATTTCGAATAGCACTGCTATGTACTGTATTGGTCAAGCCATTATACAGGTCTTGATTTATGATGCGTATATTTCTGTCATTCTCCGCCAATTAAAAAAAAAACGAGCTGTACCATTGGTACGCGGTAATTGCTACTTTCGAAAAATGATGCTGTACTCGAATCTGGCTAGATTTTTTGTCTTATAAAAAAGTTAAATTACAACTCAGGTAGTGTAGCGCTAGCTAGCTATACTAATTTACTATATAAAAAAAGAAATACACCTATATTCTTTTCAGAATGGAATATTGTTTATTTCCTGATAATTACGTGTTATAATATAAAAGCACATTTGACTGAAAGATGAAAAAATATGCAAATGATTTTTTTTTTCTTTAGAGAGGGAAATTAGTTTACAAGGTAAATTTTTGATTTTATGTATTCATAAATTACCATGCTAGTAATTAGCTAATATGCTAATAATCAAGCTAATACGCTTGCATCTAGTATGCTGGTATTCTTCAGAATCAAATTTGCACTTTGAACAACTTTACGGTGAAAAAGTACTCAGGCATAAACGACTAACAAGCTATTGCGCCAAATAAGGGATTGTTCTTTTAATCAAAGCAATATCAATAACACTTTATACAAACGCCTTATATACCTTCTAGTAAAATATTGCAAATTACACAAAGGACTCCGATGATAAAATCGAAATTATAGTTTTCTATATGGACGAACATGCTGGTGAGCTGTGCCATAAGAATATCGTTTGCGTTTCTTTTGTTTCAATAATGGTGATTTTTAACAAGATGTTAAAATTTTCCATGTAAAGGAAACACAAATAAGTGGAATCTGCGATCACCTTTAAATGAATAATTCGCTATTGTAAATTCCATACATTACTAGCTTAAAATTAAATTTTGAAGGCGACGAGCAAAATTCAAATTTTAGAAATATTCGATGTATACCAAATCAATTTTGTTTGTAATCAAATTATTAGAATTTCACAAAAATACGAAAATTCCAATCCTTATAATTCCAAATATCTGACACATAAATTATATTATTCTGCCCATGTATTTTATAAGTCTTTCTAAGTCAAAAATGATGAAGAGTATACAGACCTACTTCCGATCAAATCCGCGGTGCCGCAAGGTAGCGTCTTCGGTCCAATTCTTTATCTTATTTATACCGCTACAATAAATGTAATTACAACAGCAACTTTTGCAGATGATACGGCAGTCTTAGCCTCTCATACAAATCCTAGAGTAGCCTCGGAACATCTGCAAATAAATGTAAACAAAATTCATCACTGGTTTAAGAAGTGGAGAATACGAGCTAATGATGCAAAATCGGCACATGTGACGTTCACGCTCCGAAATGAAACATGCCCACCGGTAACATTAAACAATAAACCAATATCCCAAGTCGAATGTGTTAAATATCTTCGTATGCACCTAGATCGCCTATTAAGCTGGAAGAAACACATTTGGACAAAGAGAACACAAATGAATCTGAAAGTTTATAAAATGTCCTAGGCAAAAATTCAAAACTGTCCCTAGATAACAAAATCTTAATCCACAAATCTATATTGAAGCCAATATGGACATATGGCATTCAGCTTTGGGGTTCAGCATCAAACTCCAATATTGAGATCTTGGAAAGATTTCAGTCCAAGATTTTAAGAGGCATAGTAAACGCTCCACGGTTCTCAAACGAACAAATACGTAATGATCTTCGAATTCTTAGCGTGAAGCAAGAAATCAGTCAGCTAAATACAGCACAAGGATAAAGGCACATTCAAATCGATTTGCAACTCTCCTGCTAAACTCAATCCATCGACGTAGACTGAGAAGATTTAAAGCCAATAGATTTAGCCACTAGATTTTAATTATTTCAATTATAAAAAATCCCTAATTTATAAATAATTAAAGCTAGTCTAAGATTATATATGATTATGATATTATGTTATTGGGCAAATATCTACATGTTGTGCTAATTATCATACGATTTACTTATTGTTATTATTTGTACAGATTGTAAATAAATGGGAAAAAAAAAATATATTTTATAAGTACTTACATGAATTTTTAAATTCAGTATGTCCGATCATTAGCTCTTCCTAAATTAAGATGATCGAAATAAAAATCAATTCCGTCAAGCAATCATAATGTACTAGAACAATATACTAAGCGTGTTATGTCTAAAGAGATTGAAAAATCATTAATAATATCGATTACATCATAAATTATATTTTAGTATGATGGCTAAACTTATTTTAAATAATTTTGAAAATAACTTATATTCCAAAAAGTATCGCTTAAGCTTATAAACTTGATATACTGAAGAGTAGCAAATATAGGCATAAGATATCTGGTTTATATGTTATCTCAGAGCGCAGAAAAAAATCATATTCTATTAAATATATATTACGTTTGAATCAGATATGTTATTAATGCAAACTGTTAGCTACTGGCTATTAATATATAAATTATGCCCATTCGTAGAGATACGTTATTTTAATGCACTGGTCTTACCAATTGAGAAAATTGCGTATTGAAATAGCGAATCAATATTTTAAAATGATTATAAATCTAGATTACTTGTTGATTTATATTTACAGATTAAATTCGTAGGAAATAAAATAAAACTTAAATACCAAATACGTATTGCCCTGAACTATACTCGAAATATATATTATCAATTATGTTAAATTATAGGTAGGAATATGCCGCACTAATTTTTAATTAACCAATGAGAAATATAGAACCAAAGGTATTTCGATTGAAAATAATTGAATATGCGTAAAACATATTAAAGTGTTAAGTACAATGGAAGAAGAGTAGGATCCTCTGATTTACGGGCAATGCTTAAGATTGGGAAGAAATGTCGAAATTCTACGATGGCTGAAAAAAAAAAAGTGGTACAATCATATTATACGTTAAAATGGTACTAATAACTAAATTTAAATAAATTTAATATTTATTTGAGTTACGTACGGTTTTTAAGCAAATATAATAATACTATATATACAGAATTGCGAGTGCTTTGGAATATTTTTCTTATTCCTTTATGGAAAATATAATTTAAAATATGTACAGAATATTTACACATATATTATAATAATCGAGATATATATATTCTATAAATACAATTAAGTATATAGGAATCAAAAGTTTATTTATGACATATTTTGAAGCATTCAAAAGAGTAGGATCACCACCAGGCATCCCATATCACTTTGAAATTGCTTCAGACTAATTATTAATATCGTTGTGGTTTACTGTGAGGTCTCTACTTACACAAATATTTCAGAAACTGAGAAATCTTACAACAATTAACGTATAGTGGAGTTCGTTTTCATCACATTATAATTGTATTCCTGAAATATCTAGTAACAAAGCGCATTGTACACTACTTATAAAATAAAATTTTAATCGGCTAATAAATAATTGTGAAGTGGTTTATGGAATTCCAAATTCACAATAAAAACGTAATCGATTACAGTTTGTAATAACCCGTTTAGAAAAATAACAAGCAAACGTCCAATATAACTTCAAATAGATAAATGAAAATATAAGTTGGAAAAAGTAATACAGTAATGCAAATTAGATCTGTTTTTATTAAAAACATATCAGACGAGTTATTTTTGAATTTAAACATTGTCTATTAAGAAAGTATATACATTTTTATACAATAATAACTTATTTAAGCTCGACTTCGTAATTTGTTCAGTAAATTTTAATGACATTTATCAAGAAATTACTTGGCTAGAAACAAAATATATGCACAAAGTAGATAATATTTTCGCTAAACATTGAAATAATTAAAGCATCCCCACGGAGGTATAGTTATATTAAATTGTTGGTGCATATACCCTGCGTATATAAAAGAATTAAATTACGAATTAAGAATTAATTACCGTGAGTCAATATACCGAAAAATCTTAAACTAAATATATTACAATATGTAACACAATTGATATACAACAATATAACTAGAGACCGGATTATAGGCACTAAAAAAATATCAAAATCACAAAAAAACTTTTAAAAAGGCGCTAAAAAAGGCATTTCTTATTTTGAAAAAAGGGCATGAAAAATACTGTAAAACAGCATTTGTCCTTTTTCCTTTTTTGAATCTTGGATTCATCCGAACTGCTAATTTTAGGCATTTTAAATTTATTTTCAAATGTATTCGTGCGCTAACTAAACACAGACTGAAGAAATGAAGGGTGAATTATTTATTTGAAATAACAGTTGTTACAAAATAACCACTATTGGTACTTAAGAGTACATTAAGAACGATTAGGAACGATTTTTCCATTGGTAATGTAGTAATGACAAAAACAATTTAGAAAGTTTTTATCATCGAACAAAATAAATTATGGTAAAAAGCAAAATAAATATGAAAAAAGGCGCGATTGCATGAAAAGTGTCGAAATAGACAAAATAGACAGAATTTTATCAAAATAGGCAAAAAAAGGCAATTTAAGGCATTTTGCCTAAAATCCGGTCTCTAATTATAACCTTCTCAATTGAGGAAAGACAGATTTATGAGTGTCAATTAAGCTAACTGTTACATAATTTGCGAAATGAACAGCAGTAAAAAATAAATCTAAATTTTGTTTTTTTTTAGAATTGTTTCACAATAATATCACAAACATTCACCTGCGTAGAAAGACCATTTTTTTAAATCTTCGTTTGCGGATCTGTTTAAATTTCTTCGTGGTCCGTTCTAAGTTGTATCAGGCGCATACATTCATATTCACTGAAACAAAAAGAGAAAATAATTGTTATTAATACTTTCGGCGGAATTTCTTTGGGCATTTATCAATATATAATCATTTCCTTCGAATGCAATACATAAAAAAATATTATTTTTGATTTTAGAAATTAATTTGCTTAGTTAGTTAAAGAGTCCGCAATCCTAAAGATTGGTTGGAAACAGCACGCCATGCCGATCTATCCTGAGCTAATCCCTTCATCTCTCTATAGCTATTCATCTCAACGTCTTCAACTATCTGACTCACATACTCCAATCTAGGCCTACCTACCCCTCTCTTTCCCTCCACTCTACCTTCTATGATCAATTGCATAATCCCCCCATGCCTAAGAATATGCCCTACTAATCTGTCTCTCCTACGCTGTAACACTCTCCAGATACTTCTCTTCTCCCCTACTAACTCTAGTACAGCTTCATTTGTTACTTTATCTTCCCAACCAATCCTCATCATCCTCCTATAACACCACATTTCGAATGCTTGTAATCTACGCTTCTCTTCCTTTCCTATAGTCCACGCCTCACACCCGTACAGTGCTACACTCCAAACATATACCTTCAGTAAACTTTTTCTAATACCCAAGTCAATATTTGATCTTAAAATCTGTTCTTTTTCTACGAATGCCTTCCTACCCTGTGCTATCCTACACTTTATATCTACCTTGCTTCGATTATCTTTTGTGATTCTACTGCCTAAATAACAAAAATCTGACACTTCTTCGATTCTATTATCTCCTATTGAGATCCTCATTTTTTTAATTTGCTTAAAAAATAATTATTAAATAGCACATATTATTGCAAGCTACTAGTAATTATATACAAACCATGGAAAATTCGATTGATAAAATGTTTAATTAAATTAATTCTTCAAAATTTTGTATATATTATTTTACAGTAAATAAATATTTTGGTATGATTGCATTTATAAATTTCATGACCTACTCATATTATGACTTAGGTGTTACCTTCGAGCATCTAGAATATATAATAATATAGAATCTGTTAAAAGCGTAGTATAAAATTCATTTTATTCTATTAGGACCAAGAAATAATTAAATCGAAGTGCGTGTTGAAGCCATTGTTGCGTGCATAGTATTTTGATTGCGTTTCGGTTGAAATATTATTACAGTACATAAATGTATGTATTTGAACGCTTTTCCAGCGAACATGGCACAGTAATACATCTACTTAGACCTTGCTGCTTTCACATAAGCGGCCCTCGGTAAATAATTCACCATTTTGTCTGGATTCAGAGGTTAGGCTGAAAGATTGCTCATGCATCACCACATTTATCAAGGCAAACCCAATTTAATTGTGCTAAATCAACGTTCCATTCCGCTCTAGACGATTTAAATTCATTTAAAAGTCGAGTAGTGTGAAATTGATTTATGATTATTGAATTATACCTCCACAAGAAGTATGATTCCTTCAACAATTTCAAAACAACTTTTCACTAAAAGCATTTGAAAATCGTTAGCGAAAATCTATTTAACAACAGATTTTAACTGGAATATATTCTGAAATGTGCATTTTTATAGAATTTCGTACTTGTATGGATTTATTTATATACTTCACCGATATATGAAGATACATATAATCTTCAGCGAATATTTTGCGGAACTGTTTCATCGCCTTCACACAGCACCTAAAATAAGTATCTGCGTTCAAAAAATGTATTTCAATTAATCTAATATACGTGTACTGCACCGAATCCATGAATGCGTGACTGAAAATACTTTGCACTTATCATCAATGGATAAGATGTGTTGTAGATGGCTTATCCTTAAGTTCGCAAATATTAACCGTATGGGTTAGATTTGATAAGTTAGTTGCTAAAGTCTCTTCATGTACGTAGAGTGAATTATATCAAAGTTTGACTGAACAACTTTGTTTTTCAACTTATTAGATTGGACCGTCGGCAAGCTATGGAACAAAGTTTCACCTTGATACAGATTAAAGTTTTATAGTAATTATAGTCAGCGAATGTAGCCATATATAAATTGAAAATATAATTTACGCCCGAATATTCTAAAGAAAATAAAAGTTATATTAGCCTGAAATGAATTTAAACAAGTCTTAACGGGCGCATCGAGGAAAATTCGTAAAGTATTTGAAAATTTGCTAGTTTCAATGCGGTATTATGATGCGAGGGTATAGCGCTCAATAATTAGAGTTGATTATCAAAGCGAATCACTGATTGGATTTCATTGAATTTCCGCTACAATTACCAGCACAATTATCATAATAATTACGAGCACATGACGACAGTAATACGGCAATTTATTACATGAAGTTTATGAAGTTGATTATATGTCCATGGTGGTGCTCTATATACCAAATACAAAATTTCACCCGAATTAACACACGCAATTTCCACATATTTCGTTAATCCTCTATTTTGAATTACTCCTCAGTAAGTTTCTCAATAACATTCGTATCAACGAGTGGGCATTACCTACTGCAAATTGCTTGTGAATTACGAGAATGTGTGCTGCTGGTATAAAAGTTGATCGTTTGTGTATATCGAAATAAAATGTACTGGTTAGCAGTGGCGTCTCTTGACATTTCAATCGAGGGGGCGCATTTCTTAAAAAGTAACACAATCGTAAGAAATCTTACTTAAAGTGATTAAATTCAATCACTTCTTGAAAATGGTATTCCGCTCTTCTATCTTTCATTGAGGTAAACACTCCTTGCACAGGTTTGTGATAAATTTTAATCAGGCAATGGTCTACCTAATCCTTTAATTTTTACTTTGTCCTCAAGAGAAATGCTACATACAAAACTCTATTTTCAATAAAGTACTATCACTATTGATTTTTGTTAAATATATTCTTGGAGAAACACGTGGCAAATGTAGAACAATGCAACTGTCTTATCTGGCTATTCTGTATCAATTTTCCTGTATACTAGGCTTGTCTGTTGGGACGCTAAACAATTGCGGGCCGGAATAACTTAAAACAACTTTGTTATACATTCTTCGCTGTAGCAGCGTGACGTCACGTTGCCGGGCCTCTATTTTGTTTGCGGCGTATACGATGCGCGAACCAAAGAAACAGATGATACACTGCATACGGTCGCTTTCACTCTACCACTTGCAACAGATAGGATGACTGCATATGCACTTAACTCATACCTGCTCGCCGCCACACCGTGTTGTGTTTTGCGCTATCACAACGCAAGCTTTATCTTTTAGGAAAAATAATGCCTAGATAAAATATCGCAATACAATTATATATCTACGATGATGCGCTCAATGTTCAGGGGGGGTGTGTGCGGCCATGCGGCCTCGAAAGAAACCGCCACTGCTGGTTAGCGACCGGAACTCTGATGGTGGACCAATTAATCTGAACCCATGCCATCGCGTTATATATACATATACGATCGGGTGCATATACACACGTACATACAGAACGAAATTCAACATCCCCTAGCGGCTATTCCCTGGCTCAATATCCGCCTATTTGGAAATTAATTTGAATAATTATACGGCCGTTCTGTTGTTGCAGTAAAATTGCCCGGATATATATGGCGCCGTATATTTAATTTGATAATTTATATGAACATTTCTGTTCTAAACTTTTTCACGCAGGCTGTATTTAACTGCCCTCTTAAAAAGGGTTTCTACCTACTTTAGTTTAATTTTAAATCTAGTCGATTTATGAATCTATACGTATGGTTGCAGTATGAAAGTTAAATACACAATATATTTTTAAATGTGACTTACTGTATCTATTATTTCGTATATCTAAGGTTAATTGGTGTAGGGTTTCAATTAACAAATTCCTTAAATATATACAAGTTAAATTATGCAGTCATCAATATCGGAGATTGGTTAAAAATAGCACACGACATCGATTTCTCTTGAGCCATGTCTTTCATTTCGCTATTCCTTACATCGTCCTGCAGGTCCCTTGGCAAGCAGCTTTGTGTTCTCCGTCTTATCCCTTAAATATTAAGAAGACTGGTTAGTTGGCTATTGAAATTTTTGTGTCAAAATTATTATTTTTTAAATCGCCTGCAGTGTGTGACTATCTTACTCTAATCTGGGTTGATTTATTCCTTCCTACCCTGCCTTATATAATTGCATAATACTTCCTTGTTTAAGAATACGACTTATCAGTAAATTACTTTTAGGCTGTAATAATCTACTCCAAATATTTTTCTTTTCCTCCACTAATTTTAACACGTCTTCATCTGTCATTTTATCTTCCCTCCCAATACTCATCCTCCACCTATAAAACCACATTTTAAATGATTCTATTGTACGTTTCTTTTCACTTGGATTGTCCACATCTTACATTCGTACAATGTTTTTCTCCACTCATATGTTATAAAAAATTTTTTTATTCCTAATAGCAAAGTCATTCCTATTCTCTTCGAAATTGTGTTATTATATTACTTTTGGAATCCCGTTTTACTTCTTCCTCGTCATATATCTTATAGACTAGCTTGAAATATATAAATATATATAAAACTAAGAGCAATAACTGCATCATTAATGTAAAAACTTATTATCGCATATTGCATCAAAAATTAAATTAACTTTTCTCATAAATCGCGCGTGCCCTTTCTGTCCAAAGTTTATTTATACTCGTAGATTGTAAGTTTATCTTGCCGCGCATAAGTAATGACTGTAGTCATATTGTTACTTCACGTTGTTATCTATAAATTACATGCCCTATGGGCTTAATATTTCCTAAATAGACACTTTTATATGACGCGGTCGATATAATATAATCATACGATATGCTGGGGCCGCCAAACTTGGTTAAATTGACAATTTATTTTATCTAGATGAATCTAAATATGCCGTTCGAACTATGGCTCTTATCTCTTAGGCGGAGGCTTAATACTGTGGTACAATACGGGCAGGCCATCAACTAAAAACAAGATTCGGCATAAGAATGCTAATTGACATGCGGGTGCACTAAAGACATTACAATCTAGATGAATGATCGATTATTATTCAAGTATATTCCCAATTGGAACGCAAGAGACAACTGAAAGAAATCAATGTTACGGTAAAATATTATATTCTTTCCGATCTTCGAAACGATCGAAAAATGTGAAAGATTTTTTAGCAAATAAGTCAAAAATGTTTAAAGGTCGTAAATTGTAACTAATACTTTTTCAGGTATAATTATATAGTAATCTCAATGAGTGACAGAAGTGACATATTTGTTTAATTTGATGATTGACGCTCAACCTACGAAATGCGCAATTTATAATTTGTATTTTAAGGACTATAAGATATTGGGGAGTGCAAGAGGCATTAAATATGCCTCGTAAGGCTAATAAATGCTGTAAAATCGAAAGTATTAAATACAAATATGCAGATGTTATTAGCCCCTAGCGCTTAAGTGAATTTTCTTAGAATACGAATTAACATGTGATTAAAACTAATCTTAATTAAATTTATTGTTTAATAAGTGAAGTCCAAAAATAGGCAGGTAATTATTTTTGCCAATTGCTATTGCACAAGTCACGATATGATACAGAATGAATCTATTTCTTCCTAACGGAATTAATGTTAATATATTTTCAGTATTCGCTATAACTTTTATTATACGCTTTTTTGTTGACCAAACGTGGCTCTGTTTATTTTGTAATTAAGCCCTTAATTAGTGATATAGTAACCTCTGCGAGAACACCTGTTCTCTCAAATTACTTTAATAATAATTAATCGGGTTAGCCAGAAAGTACGCGGGTATATGTTGCAGAAAAACGCGCGGCGGCGTCTACTTAAAATGCAGCAGGAAGAATAAATAATCCCTTGTGTGAAATCTGCGGCCCTTTTGATGGCATTTTAATGCAATAAAGTTCGGTATTAGTTGAACGAGATACTGGCAAAAAAACAGCCGCGTATATTCTTGGTTTCTAAATATATAAATTATGTATCATGCAGCATTTAAAACTTCTTTGCGATGAATTTGTTTTAATGAGCCCATGTAGAGCAACTATCAGGGTTATGTAAAACGAAAGTGTAGTATTTTTAGATATTGTAGCAGAGTGCGCTTGAAATATCGGATTCGAAGAGGTGCCTTTCATTCCTTTTCGGTAATATTTTACGCGAGGACCAAACACATAAATTTAACTTTACGACCGCTGGTCGATTTTTAAGTAGGCATCCGCGTCGAATATAAATATACATGCTGCACTAGCACCCTCTAACAGTGGTGGTAGCATCGAACCCTAGGGTGAATTTTTAACGAGCCGTTTCAATTCCGTTTATGTTTTAATTAACGACACACCGCTGCCTAACTTGGCTTTAGCTCTTTTCCTTCTTGTAATACAATTTAGTCGCATTTCTGAGTACAGTGAATCTATAGCATATGGATCTACACACGAATATTTAACAAGATTTTATAGAGGCCGCTCAATCCTCAATAGTGATTGTAAAAGACGCCGTACTGAAACCAATAAAATTAAAGCCGAAAAAGGGCTGAGCCCTCAAGGTCGCATATAGTAGGTGTTCACAGATGCTTCGTAATTTCATTTCCATCGAAATTGAATCAGCTGCCCGAGAGTATTATCCACATTTTGCTGACGGTAAGTTGGATACAGTAAATTTAATTTAAACATTCTTCGCAGGGGAATTAATTGTATATGAAATCTGCATCCGTTGAAAATATGTCAACCGAGAAAAAATAAAAGATTTCTTAGTATATATACTTCGTAGCTGCATGGTATGTTCATTTCAATTCATTGTATGTAAGATCATTTCAAATTCATTCTCAAATTAGATAGTAAACATATTAGGTTCCTAAATCCAATACTAAAATCGACCCAATTCTCCACAATGGCATTGTGTAATTCGATTATATCACCTTCTTTAGGTACTTCTTGTTATTGCGGTTGACAGTACGTTTCTCATTTCTGGGATAATCTAGAAACTCCTACTAGCATTCTACAACTTTTCAATTTGTCATCTGATCTAAATTACGTGATGGCGAAATTGGATATAACATTGAGAATTTTCAGTACACCAGCCAGATGAAATAGAAGCAGAAATTCGAGATTGTGAATGGTAAAATTACACTGCTTAATAGTGGTGCAGTGACGGTAGTGACATCTCTCAAAAGCATCATTTAGATCGTAATCTGAGATGCAAATGGTTCTACGTCTGCAGTGTGTTGGATTAAATTGATACAGAATAATGGTATAGATATAAATTATAATAAAAAATGTTACATACACCAATGCAAATAATTCTTGGGGGTATATTTTCTGAATTAACTATTATTTTTTAGCTACTTTAATAATTAAATCTGGAATACGAAAGCAATTTTCTAAACATGTATTATTAGATCATTTCGGTTTTTATAATTATTGTATTTTTTATTATTTGTGCATTTGTGTTTGTCAGAAAAGTCCCTCATTTCAATTTCGTCTTGTATGTAGTTGGAACTGAGTTTGAGTTTACTGTTGCCGCTCCATTTACTTAATGTCATCTGACTCCGATAAATAAGACTTCTTCACTGCTACTTATTTTTCTGCTTGTGGTTGCTGCTATCCATAAAAATGCCCCTGCATCTACTGCAGTAAGACAACCATCTCTCGATAATTATCGACTCTCAGCTATTATTTTTAATTAAGCGCGTAGCTCCGACAGACATTTTTATAACCTCCCAGAAGAAGATATAAATAAATGCATATCGCGACGGCAAATCTAAGAAATAATTCTGAATAAAACGCATTTTGTCGGAAAATGGTTAAGTTTCTGGTGGTTTCAAACATATGGAATTAAAACGAATGCGCAACAAACAGTAATTTGTAATAAAAACTAGTAAATTAAAATGGCAGTTATGGCAATTATAGGATCAAATGGTAGCTTAACAAATTTTGGAGTTCAATTCAGTCGCCACTTAATGCCATTTAATCTGGGGGGGCGCATTTCTTAAAAAATAACATAATAGTGAGAAATCTTGCCTAAAATGGATACAAACTGATTAAATTCAATCATTTCTTGAAAGTGAATTCCACTCTTCTATCTTTCATTGATATAAACGTTTCCAAAACTTTTTCGTTAAGATTGTTTAGAAAATATTGGCATCGATTTCGTGTTAAATAACTCAGCAACTTGTAAATGGCCACGATATGAGAATCTGTCCTTCATCTGTGTTATAATTTTTTTTAGAAATGTCTCTTGTAAAACGCCGCGTAAATGTCCGGTTTTGAGCACTCCTTGCACAAGTTTGCGATAAATTTAAATCAGGCAATGGCCTACCTAATTCTTTAATTTTTACTTTGTCCACAAGAGAAACTCTACAAAACTCTATTTTCAATAAAGAACTAACACTATTCATTTTTATTAAATTATTTCTATTAAATATATTCTTGGAGAAACACGTGGCAAAATCGTACATACGTAACTCACAGAACAATGCAACTATATCTATATCAATTTTACTGTATACTAGGCTTCTCTGTTAGGACGCTAAAGAATCGTAGCCCAGAATAGCATAAACAACGATATATATTCTCGCTGTACAAGCAGCGTGAAGTCACGTTGGTATGACTCATCCAAAGCCGCTGGAATTTATGTACATAAATCGTTATATGGTATAAGCGAAGAAATAGAGAAGACATACTGCATACGGTCGCCCTCACCTATTGCTTGCAATAGAGTGAGATGAGTGCATATGCATTTAACCTGTACTGTGTGGTTGGGTGGCGCTGGAATGTGTACTACATATTAACTATATATTGCGAAGTATATGCAGTATAGCTATATAGCTATACTGCATACCATCGCTCTAACTTTAGCGCTTCCAACAGATAGGGCATATGCATTTGACTGGTACTTGCTAGCTGCCATATCGTGTGAGTCATGAGTGTTAGGTATGTTCGCGGCGCAATCTTTATCTTTTAGGAAAAATAATGCCGAGATAAAATATCGCAATACAATTATATATCTACGGTGATGCGCTCAATGTTCAGGAGGGACGCGCGGCCCTGCGGCCTGCATAAGGAACCGCCACTGGTTGAATTATCACTTTGTTCTAAACTACTAATATTTCTTATATCTCTTGTGCTACTGAAGATGGGGGCATAGCCTTCGAAATGTACATCATCTAGCTACTCAATAAAAAACTAAATAAAAAACAGTTACAGTATTTGGGTGATATTTTATACTATTATCTAACACCGTAGTGATAATTTAAAAAAACTGAATATTTTTAGATTAAATTTAAATTTAATGGTAAATGCACCTATTCGACAGCACTTAATTAATTTAATGTAGTGTGTTTGTTTATTATAGCTGATGCTCAGATTTTTAAATATCAATTTTTGATCCCTATTATTAAATGATTTATACACAGCAAGGAGAATACACTGGTCGTTCTGTTTATGCCTCTTAACAATGCCAAAATCGGCTTAATAATATCTGGCTTTTATGCCTACATGCGCATTGAATAAGCCGTCGCCTTTATTATAACTATAAAATAGGGGTGTATATTAATCATTTCAAATATCATACGAAGCATCATCATATGAAACGCTTTATCAATTGCCAATATAAAAGAATATAAAAGGTATCACAGAACCTATTCAAAATACTTCATACAAATTTCTAAAACCATTTAATGCCTAAACATCGTCTGTTTCTTCTCAACTAAACGAATGGAAAAAGCATCTACTCCATAACCTCTAGGTAGAAATTTATTTATTATATTATATTTAAGCTGATTATTCGTGTCCTTTTTTTGTGAGCTGGTTTACCAGCGACAAAGGAGAGAAGGGAATAGAAAATGTATAGGTGTCCCTTTGGGGCAGGATTATATACAAAAAAAATCACACGTTAGAATATTATCATACAGGATAATCGGAAAAGTAAAACCGGTTTTAATTGCGTATATACTATATTATTATCTATCTATTTTATGGTTGCCACTGATATTATTAAATGCTAGAGGTGTTATCCAATTTATCGTAATTTGAAAAGATCTTTTTTTAACACTTCATAAAACACTACATAAACAATTTAAAATAATATTTTTTTTTTGCTGTTGTATTACATTTATAAGTGCAGTATTATTGGTTTAGACCGCCAAATGAATTCTTAGATGCAACAATTTTGTTTTTGAATCAAAGTAATTAAAGCGAAACATACGCTGTATGCTTGTGCGAAAGGGTCCATATTTTTGACACACACACACGTTGACGTTAATTTACTGTCCCGTTTTTGGCTGGTATGATTAATGTTGCGCACAAACACACAGGCGAGTCGTCGAGGGAGGAATTCTCATCCCGTACCCATACAAGGATGGACCCGCAAGCGCGGGCTGAAGATAGCGTCGGGGCAAAAGGACGCGCGGAATTGTAGGTCGGGACTCGTTCAATCAATACGATATTATATTTATGGGGCCTCGGTATTTTACGTTATACGCTCGTACATTTGCCAGCAGTGTAAATTTGCAATCATCTGTTGCACACGCTGCTCGTATTGGGACTTGTACCTAATAATATTTTCTTCCTCGTTATGTTATTGCGTGTATGTTGTATGAATTAAACATATAGGAAGCCATAAATCTGGAGAGACATGATTGTGAAAAATGTTGTTGGATGCAATCATTCGTAATTCAACGTGGCAATTATTAATCTAATGTAAAATATAATGAGGTGGTACATAAATACAGTGTGGTCCAAAATATATACATGTCATTTACATTTGAGTGCGAAAATTGATATATTTAGATAATTGCAAAGAGATGATTTATAAATAAATATTTGTATTAAACGCTGATATTGGAATATTAGATATATATAAAAATATGAGATTAAAAACATTCATTTAATGAAATAATTAATTAGGGGCAAAAGCCAAGAAGAATTATTTATTAGTCATTAATAATACAATTTTTCTTATTTAAATTGAAGATGCGTTGATAACAAATATTTTATTTTACAAGCGCATCTGTGTAGAATATCGTAGACTTTTGAATATCATATATATGCGAGTATAGGAAATTATGAGTATCCATAACAAGAAGTGCTAACGAGTTGCTGTTTTCATTAAATTAACAGTACTAAGAACTTAAGTCTATACACATAAAGCAAAACGACTCATGCCAACATAAACTATAGTAAATATTAAAATTAGTAAAAGTACAACTCTTAAATTTCTAACTTGTAGAATATACTCTTACTTTTCAAGAAGTACAAATAATTTAATGCATAGTGCAAGCAAATTGGACTAATTTTAATATTTTTTTGTTTACTGTTAGATTATTAAATTTTAATGCTAGTATCGTTTGCTTGCAATAGTGCTTTTTTTTTTATCGGTTAGCAGTGGTTACTCATGCACGTACAGCGTTGAAGTGTTTAATAATATTCATATGCGAAAATGAAACTATATTTCGCATGCACATCACGCATTTGCCAACTAGCTTCGTAAATGACTTCTACATATATATAATGCGACGAGTTAAAGTCCTTTACGAACGACCAAGTGTTCCTGTTGCCGCTGCTGAAGCCTTCCCCTGTTAACCACACCCCTCGTTCGTAAACTCACTCACTTTAGCCGGCTTGTTACACTTAATTACAAGTTTACAGCCTATTCTTTCATACACTTCGCTATGCGCAACTTGTATACATATAAATACGGTGTGCCAGTTCACCAAGTGTTAAAACTTTCTGTCTGTGCAACAGCGACGAAAATTCCGGCCATCTTCTTACCATACATGGATACGAGTTGGAACGATTACTTGATACATGCTAAGAAAAACATCAAGGTGATTCCAAGATTGTATGGCATTGAAATTTGTAAGAAAGCCTCCACTTGCATTTCGTCGCTTGAGCGCAGCATTAGACCACTATGTCCAATTTTCATGATTTTTAGATTATGAGCTCATATTATATACTTCAAGTCGTGCTCGATTTGGTGCAGAAACATTATATGTCTAAACGCGTTGGCATCGTATTTTTAGAGCAAGAAATCAAATTACTAGCTTTCAATTACAAGAGCAATCAAAACCACAAGCAAATTTGTAAACACATAAAAAGTGCTCAGGCGACGATTTCATTAATTCGTTTACGTAATAATTCATCAATGTGATATGGAATTATTACGTAAAGGATTGTTGAGGAATTATTGGAGATACTCATAAAATGTTATATTAATTGCTAACCGTTTCTGTAATATTTATGCTGGTTTCTACGAAGCGGCAAAAATGATTTCTTCAAATACATCAGTTCGACTGCAATGGTTTTGTAAAGAAATGTGAACACGTAAATCTAATTTTGTATTCATATTTTAATATGTAAATATTTATTTCAAATCGGATTCTGAGGAAAGGAGTTTATCAGCTATCGAATTTGCTTTAATTTATCTTCCTGTATAGTATGTCCTAATTATTATCACAAACCATAAATCTGCACACAGACAAACGAACAATCTTGAGCGGTGTTGTGTCTGCCTTACGCACTGCCAGAGTACATTATCATAATATATGATCAGTGACGGACATTGTCATTGGGAATTAAGATTGTCAGCTTGCAATGACACATGACACAACCAGCCTGCATTTAGCATGCTTGGACAAACATGCACCCCATGCATCTGTATATCACCATAGGATATATAGTGTCCTCGGGATATCGAAGGATGCTTTGCAAGGGTCACTCTCCCCAACAATTGTGCAACGCGCCTGAGGGGACGAATTCAACGGACAAGGGATTGTAATTAAGAGAGCAGTGGTCTTAAAAGTTGTGTCGGTTTGAAATAGTATTCGATGGATTATTTAAAAAAACCTCAAGAGACTTTTACAGACGAACTACGGCAATTCTTTTGCACAACATTATATATAAAAAATACCCGGCTATAAATTGATGGAATTATTAATAAACTGTTTTGAAACTGCTGATTTGCTACCCCTACAATGCGTGAAGGGTAATATTTCTATGTATGCGTGTATTATTGCAGCAATAATGCATTTGTGGTCAAAATGTATTGTTTGGAAAATTTGGACGTAGAGAACTGTACAAAGTTGTTACGAATCACTGCTTGAAATTATTTAGAATGACGTCGGCTGGCCCCAATTAATATGGGGTGCCAACCCTAGGAATATGACTCTTATATGACGGCAGTTATGTTGGGTGAGAATTGCAATTAATCATACTGTGTACGGTTGCATCAACTTCTTTTTAATTTGATATGCTTTCGACGAAACAAATTTAGAATTTGAAAGGAATCGCTTGGAACCGGTTAAATTTCAGCGTATAAAATTATAATTACAGTTGCAAATGCGGCAGTTGCAACTTTATTGAATAAAGTTTTGTTCTTGTCAGTTGAAAATTATATATATATACGTGTGTGTGTGTGAAATTCGCAAGAGTAATGTGAAATACCTTCTGCATATCTTCTGCCAGCGTTTAATTTATTCTGTGCGCGAAACAATCAGCATCATCTCATGAAAATGCACATACATAGTAGTAGTCGTATAGTATTGTATAAAATAGTTACACTAATACATGCACAGCAATTACCTAGATATATATAACAGTACCCCAATTGCCACTGGGACACTTGGATTACTAGGTTCGATTTTCTTACAAAGATATCTAATTTACATTTAATTGACAATACACTGCGTAATTACAAAGGTTTTGGGAAAGTTTTTAAAAATTGTCAAATTTAACTTAGAACCCCTTTGATGATAAAGGTAATATTCCTTGAAAACACATTTCGTGGCGGGTACGAATGATATTTCATGAAACATTTAAATTTTATGTTATTATATTTTAAGTGATTTTATTAAATCAAACTAATTCTGTTACACTTATATACATTGGATTATTATGCTAAATCGTAGGATATACTAGAAAGTTGTCCACAACTTTTTTTTACTAATAAAAAGTTATAGTTTATTTCAATATCTACGCTTAAAGAAACGTAATTGTATAAATATAAAAAATATTCATAAACCATTATATTCTTCGATGTTGTTCACTAAAATGCAATTATGCATTATTTTATCATTATTCTACGAGGTAAGTTTAAAAAGTAGTGAGAACGCATGCACAGTGCATGATTTGGCAACATTGCAAGTTTTCCCGCCAGTTAACCATTTAGATAAACATTTGATCTACCTCGAGTACAAGTCTCAACTACCAACTGCTACTGCACTTTTTTTACTACGTGTTCTTGTGAAGCTAGTTTTTTAAGTGTGTCACGGAAATGGACGTAAGAAAATTGGAGCAACGTTATGCGATCAAGTTTTGTGTCAAACTTGCCGAAACCGCTACGGAAACTTTTCAAAAATTAACGCTAGCGTATGGAGAGCAGGTGTTATCGAAAGCTCAAGTTTTTAGGAGGCACAAAGCCTTTTTAGAGGGACGTGAAAACGTTAATGATGAAAATCGGAAAGGACGACCGCTCAGTTCAAAAACCGACGAAAATTTGGAAAAAGTGCGAGTTTTTGTGATGTCTGATCCACGAATGACTGTCAGAATGATCAGCAGTGAATTGAATTTGAACATTGCCACTGTCTACGACATGTCAACGCAGGATTTGGGCATGCGAAAGGTGTGTTCGAAGGTGGTTCCCAAAATCCTGACACCTGAGCAAAAACAACATCGGAGAGCTGTGTGTTCAGATCTTCTGCAGAACATTGAAACTAACAAAGATTTTCTAAAAAACGTGATTATAGGTGACGAATGCTGGATACTTGAATACGAACCTGAAACGAAACGCCAAAGTCAGGAGTGGCACACCCCCGACTCACCACGTCCGAAGAAAGCACGGATGAGCAAATCCAAGATTAAAACAATGCTCATTTACTTTATCGACAGTCAGGGGTTTGTTCATAAGGAGTTTGTGCCCCCGGGGCAAACTGTCAATCAGCAGTTTTACCGCGAAGTTCTCGAGAAACTAAGGAAAAGAGTTCTTCGAGTCAGACCAAGCATTTCTGAAAGTTGGATGTTGCATCATGAGAACGCACCTTGTCACACAGCACTCTCTATTAGGCAATTGTTGACACAAAAATGAATTTCAGTGGTTCCTCAGCCCCCCTACCCACCTGATCTATCACCCTGTGGCTTCTTCCTTTTCCCCAAGTTGAAAATTCAACTCAAGGGACATCATTTTGGCACTATAAACGTGATTCAGAAAACCGTGACGGACCAACTTCGTTCGATCCCACTTAACGACTTTCAACACTGCTATGAGCAGTGGGTGCAACGTCTCCGACGCTGTGTGGCCTCAGAAGGGAACTATTTTGAAGGTGATAAGGTTGAATTGTAAATATAAAATAAATAAAGAGTTTTATTGAAACAGTCTCATTACTTTTTAAACATACCTCGTATTGTATACCCGTTGTAGCATTGCAATAGCTTTTATTCAACACATGTACTTATTCACAACTGCTTTCTTAGCGAAAACGGTAAACATTTATGGAGTTTGTATTAATTTCACATATACTCGTAGGTATTATAATTATTAATAAACAGCCTTGTAAATGAAAAATTAAATTAATCAGCATCACGTGCGGAAACAGGGCTTACTGCATAATTAAATAAATTAGCTTCTTCTCGGCGAAAATTAAAAAAAAAACACACAAGTTCTAAGAAAATATATAAAGATTTATAAAGTCAAATCGTGACAGTTAAATTAGTTCACGGAACAACTTAAGCCTATTCACTACGAAATAAATTCAGTAATATGGATTCACGTCTCTATATTTAATGCAACAATGATTTAGCTCTTGGTGTGCAGTGGAGAGTACACGATGTGCAAGTGTGGGCCTGAAGATTGCTATATATAACGAGACGTGCAATGTAAATGACAATTATCATGTAATTACCGTGTAAATTACTGCGCTAATAAATAACGACGGGCTATCAATCAATCACGGCGGAGATCGCGTAATTGGCGCAAATTCCTTAAATCACTTTGAAGCAGATTTGATGCATTGAACACATTCAAGCGAGCCAAATGCGATATATAATTTAATAGACGATTTTAGGGCTGGTAAATTGTTTAGTAGTATAAAACTTGAAGTAAACATGTAAATAATATATGCGCTTGGGTAAAAGGTAAAACATTGCGAAATTTATTATTTAAAAAATTATCAATATGGTGTTAAATAATAAAATACATTTTGTTTTTATCTTGTGCTACTGAAGATGCGGGCATAGCCTTCGAAATGTACATCTAGCTACTTAATGTTTGTTACGGTATTTGGGTGATATTCTATACTAAATTTATTATAGTAATAAATTAATAGTTAAATTGCATGTAAGTATAATCGTACATTTTCGTGAAGCCAGCGAAAATACAGAGATTATTTTGATAATCAATATGGTGGACATTTTTTTTTATAAAAATGTCAAGTATATAGCGTATCTATAGATTTAGTACGAAATATTTCCATTTAATCGATCAAATGTAATTAATATAAACAGCACGAAAAGCCTGAATTAACTCCTTCATCTCCCTATAGCTATTCATCCCACAAATGCGCCATTATCTGACTTATATATTCTAATCTGAATCTACTTTTCATAGCCAATTCTTTAATACCCCCATGTCTAAGCATATGACCGACTATAGTCTATCACTCCTACGTTGTTATATTCTCTAAATGCTTCTCTTTTATTAACTGTAGCACGACTCTATCTACGCTCCCAATCCTCGTCCTCCTTCAGCACCACAATCGTAAATGTAATTAATACAAAAAATTTGATATATTAATAAAGTGAAATAAAATACAGACATTGGTACCTTGTTTTAAAGTGGACGAGTATATTTTGTGTTAATTAATTAAAACGTATAGCCAAATGCTGAAGAATGTATTCAATCAGATATTATCGATATTATTATGTAAAACGTATAAAAACAAAACGAATTTAAAAGCAAAGTTTTATTGGAAAAAAATAGCGATTATATCCCGATTTTTAATTCGTTCTTCTAAATTTATAACTGCTCTTTATAATGAATGATATTGGAAACTGAATCCTTCCCACGTAGTTTATAAAAGGTACATCTATACTTCCTCTGATTGGGCATGTTTTGGATTTATATCTCTACACGTCGGCTTTACTTGATTACAATTAATTACTTATTTAATTTCATAACTACTATCTGTTTGGTCCAATCCGCGGCCATATAGTAACATATACGAACGTTCGTTCATGCAGCTTTCGAGGCCCGATAAGTGTACTGATAAATTGCCTTTACCACCGCAACATTTATAAATCTATTTGTAATTACAAATAATATCTCGCATTAATCAATATATCTGAGTTAAGGAGCTGTGCTCGTCGTAGCCGCTATACCAGAACCGCTTTACCTTTACCAAATACATTTGCATTTAACGAAAATATGATTATCGCATAAGAAAAAAAGTTTTTTAGAAGCAGAGTCAATATTTTGTTTGTTTATTCCATCGGTGGATTTGTTACTTTTTGAAATTTTAGAATGTTAGCTGTTTATTGAAAATCCGATACTGGGATATCCAATATGATATAAACAGTTATGCCTTCCGCAATATTAATTGGCTACTATTTACCTTTATCGGATGTTATATTATAAATGTCTATTACTATATAAGGTTACCTGCCTTGCTAATTAAATTTTCATGAGAACTATTACGCTAACGAGACGTCCCATGTGTATTTATTTATTTGTACATTTACTCGAAATACGAGTACTTAAGAAAATGCTTGAAGTAAATAAATATATAAACTTTTTTTTAGTTAGTTAGTTTGTTTACAAAGTTAAATCATATTCATAATTTTAAATAGATGTATTTTTTTTGACTGCATCATTAGCGACTATGTTTGGATAAAATCGGATTTTTTTTTTTAAAGCACGAACAAAATACCTAATTGAATTGATTTCTTCCGATTACATACGAGGTAAGTTTAAAAAGTAGTGAGAACGCATGCACAGTGCGTGATTTGGCAACATTGAAAGTTTTCCCGCCATTTAACCATTTTGATAAACATTTGATCTATCTCCAGTACAAGTCTCAACTACCCACTGCTACTGCACTTTTTTTACTACGTGTTCTTGTGAAGCTAGTTTTTTTAGTGTGTCACAGAAATGGACGTAACAAAATTGGAGCAACGTTATGCGATAAAGTTTTGTGTCAAACTTGCCGAAACCGCAACGGAAACTTTTCAAAAATTGACGCTAGTGTATGGGGAGCAGGTCTTATCGAAAGCTCAAGTTTTTAGGTGGCACAAGGCCTTTTTAGAGGGACATGAAAACATTAATGATGAAAATCGAAAAGGACTACCGAGCAGTTCAAAACCGACGAAAATTTGGAAAAAGTGCGAGTTTTTGTGATGTCTGATCGACGAATGACTGTCAGAATGATCAGCAGTGAATTGAATTTGAACATTGCCACTGTCTACGACATGTTAACCCAGGATTTGGGCATGCGAAAGGTGTGTTCGAAGATGGTTCGCAAAATCCTGATACCTGAGCAAAAACAACATCGGATAGCGGTGTGTTCAGATCTTCTGCAGAACATTGAAACTAACAAAGATTTTCTAAAAAACGTGATCACAGGTGACGAATCCTGGGTACTTGAATACGACCCTGAAACGAAACGCTAAAGTCAGAAGTGGCGCACCCCCGACTCACCACGTCCGAAGAAAGCACGGTTGAGCAAATCCGAGATTAAAACAATGCTCATTTGCTTTATCGACAGTCAGGGGGATTGTTCATAAGGAGTTTGTGCCCCCGGGGCAAACTGTCAATCAGCAGTTTTACCGCGAAATTCTCGAGAAACTAAGGAAAAGAGTTCTTCGAGTCAGACGAAGCATTTCTGAAAGTTGGATGTTCCATCATGACAACGCACCTTGTCACACAGCACTCTCTATTAGTCCATTTTTGACACAAAAAGGAATTTCAGTGGTTCCTCAGTCCCCCTACTCACCTGATCTATCACCCTGTGACTTCTTCCTTTTTCCCAAGTTGAAAATTCAACTCAAGGGACATAATTTTGGCACTATAAACGTCATTCAGAAAACCGTGACGGACCAACTTCGTTCGATCCCACTTAACGACTTCTAACACTGCTATGAGCAGTGGGTGCAACGTCTCCGACACTGTGTGGCCTCAGAAGGGAACTATTTTGAAGGTGATAAGGTTGAATTGTAAATATAAATAAATAAAGAGTTTTATTGAAACGGTCTCTTTACTTTTTAAACACACCTCGTATTTGCAATAGACAAGCAAAAGATTAAATAAAGTGAGTAGTGCGGTAAAAGTAAAAATATAGAGCGCACCAGTTAATTTTAAATTGGCTAACTGTCAGTTGAATATTTGTTCTATCGTAAAGAATTTAATCAAGGCTCATTCGTTTACAGTTGATAATCTCCGCCACAATGCAAATATCTTTTTTATTCCAAACTAATGGTGATAACGAGTCAGACCGGCATACCGGAACTATTTTAACTGTAACATTCCGGAAAAACTATTAGTTCAATTGCGTTTTCGTATATGTCGGTTATACATACAGGATGATATACAACTAGAAAATCTCGTAGATTGTGCTGGGAATTTATGATAACTTCAAATTGAATATTTGTAAAATTTATTTATAGAAATATTGATATTGCATTGAAAACCATTTTTAACGACATGAAAATATGCGAGTTTGGTATTTTATGTAAATTTTACGAGACATATGTATCAAAAATTCTTGAATGAAAAAAAACGCTGTATGTAAAAAAGTACATTAACGTTTCCGCATAAAGATACACACATTGGGAAATGTGGCATTTATTGGGGAGCGGAAATAAAATAAAAATCGCTTATAGGATTCCCCATTGCATTTTCGCGACCAAACTACATAGTCCACATGAATATACCCCCCCTCATATATATCCTATATAGAACACATCCTAAACGGTGGTTGAAGACAGTTATCGATTTTTTCACTTGACCTAAAAAGCAAGTCCCCAAACATTTAACGTTAGTACATACGTACAGTTAAATCAAATTATAACTACTCTGCGAATTAATTAAAATACACATCCCTAACTATGTATAGAATAACTAGTAGCTACGAATTTGAAATAAACTACAAAGTTTTATTCAATTACGTGCACAATGTGTCGTTTAAATAGCAGGAAACTAAATTGCAACATTTCGCATATTGAGTGTTTACAGCGGACTGCCATTAATAATTTAAAATCTATAGAAATACGTAAATTCAGACATTGTTTAAATTGTTTGTCAAATAAATTTAATAACAGAGTTTGATATTGTAATCAAGTTATTCATTTCGATTTACATGATTGTTCGCAAAGTAAAAACTAAATTTAAATAAATGCAATAAATTTTCGCGGATTTAAAGAACATTTCTGCTGTTTGGATTTGTTTTAAACGTTTAAAATTCTATGGAAATATTGAAAAAAATCTATTACCAGTACATGGTAGCTGTATAACGTGTGAATATTAAATCAATCCTGCATAAATTAGATATTACAATTAGCGTCTAATCAGTAACTTACATTCTAATTTACGCTGTCTTGTAAATCCTATTAGAATATTCTGTACTTTTTTTATAGTACGTAATTTATATTAGGTAAACATTACTAGTATATATATAACTTTTCTAACTTATATTCCAAATCGATATTTACATCTCAAGCGATATTTCAAATAGAATACGCTAATCGCTCTTTTTAAAACGAATTTAAATAATATTACATTCATGTAGGAAAATATTGGCACTGAATAGAATATTTGAAAATACAAGAAAATCTTTAATTATTTAAATATAAAAAATATCATGAAGCTTCGAAAAGCAGAGTACTTGAGTATATTCTTTTTGATTGTTGAAGGATCCTTCATGTTCTTTTTATTTTATACAATGTGTAAATACAAAATATTCTGTATCTACTAATTTACTTTAGTTCGTATCAATCAAATCGCACCAATCAAAAATATCAGATAGTAACTAAAAAAATCCATAATTATTCCAAAAGTGTGTCCGGGGTAAAAGAAATAACTACCCATTCTAAATTTCACAAATTATGATACAGTTTCTTTCCAATTTAAAATACAAGGAGGTAAATGTTGAACATAACTCGTCACATTTCATATAAATTATATAAAATTTTCAGTTATCTTTTTTTTATTAAAAATCAGTGCATGCCTAAAATCCGCTGTTAAATATATTAATTAATTAATTTTATTACTTTCTTATACTTAACAGATTTCCAATTATATGTTTAACATTATATGAGGTAATCCGCATGCAATTAATTGTATATATAATAAATTTTAACATCATTTTTCATAGTATATAATATCACCCAAAGAATTAAATAGCTAGATGCGCATTTCGGGGTATTTTCTTCAGTTTTTATCTTGTGTTACTGAAGGTGGGGGCATAGCCTTCGAAATGCGCATCTAGCCAATAAATGCTTTGTGTTACGGTATGTGGGTGATGTTTTATACAATTACTTAACACCGTGGTGATAATTTTTTTTTTAAATCATTTTTCATGGTACCTTAAGTTTTGATAAACCGTGCATTAGGAGCGCTTATATTAATTTAGCTAAACAAATAATAATGTGAAATAGCTGTGAGGGTCGCGGCAAGGTACTAATAATACCACACCATAGCGAGGATATTATAAGGTAGAATAATCATTAAAATCGATTTGCTTCCCATCTGCTTCTATCTTTCAGCCCTTCTGTATCTCTTTCCTTATGCAATCTCGAGGAATGAACCCTTGATCGTGCTGAAGCTTCTACTGATGGTTATATATAATACAACCTGCGTGTGGGTTTAATTGGTTGAAGGGATTATTATTGCTTCCCCATTGGCGGTTGTACATCTACTTAAGATATCACGGACATATAAGCATTGGCACTTCACGTACTCAAGATGTATCTAAGAAGTACACTGGTGGTGCGTGAAGATGAATGCCTTCTTGCACTTTGAGTTGACAAATTTGTAAACGTATGCCTTTGTAATAATCGTTGATATTTGACTAAACCATATTCAGACTCAATTTATTTTTATGTAAATGTATAAATAAACTATCATTATTTGTATATTTATCAACAATCTAACATTCTCAAATGCTATTGGATACCTATGCAACTCAAAGAGTGTTAAGTTCCTGCAATGAAAACGGTTAGTTTCATGTGGGCAGGTTGAAAGATGATTAATGAAATTTCTGATGAGATTTTCCTGAATTCTGAGAATTCTACTCGGAAGGTATGAAGTTTACACTGCAACTATATATGAGGTTATTTTTTACGACCAGTAGTGTACATCTCCACTTACTAGAGCTTAATATAAGACTACACCAAACAGGAAATCTGATTTGAAAGAGCACCCTGGGTCGGTAAGGAGCGATATATTACGTATATACGACATGGGTAATTATTAAGTAATTGGCGAAGAATCTTGGCGGATTATCAAGTAGTAATGAGATGGAAATATAGTGTAGAGAATTGCACAAGAAAATACCAACGTGATGCCTAGTATCAATTGAATTGAAATAACTGTCCTATAGCTTACGGGATAAACTAGAATACTTGATGGAAGATTATTAAATAACATATTAAGAAAATTAAAAGAACAACACATATCAAAAATATTAGTAGTTTAGAACAAAGTAATAATTCAACTCCAAAATTTGTTAAATTACCATTTGATCCTATAATTGCACGTGGTTTGAATAGTATTTTAAATAAATATAATTTTAAAGTAACATATAATAGTCTTGCTAATTTTCTAGAAAATCCCAAAGATTTAATTGATTTCAATAAAAAATCTGGTATTTATGAAATATCTTGTTCTAGTTGTCCTAAAGTATATATAGGATAAATACGTAGACCATTTGAAACTAGATTTAAGGAACATTTAGCTCATTTCAGATTAAATAGAAATGATAAAAGTGCTGTATCCGAGCATATTTTTGACTATTCAAATTAGTTCACTTAAATGACTTAAAAGTGTTTTCAATTATTTCATGTTGTCTATTTAATTTATTTTAATAAGAACAGGGTTTAAATTTATTTTTAGTTATTTTAGATTTGAGAAACCAATTTTTATTATTGTTACTTGTTAGTTTCGTTAATTATTAATTTATATTGTTTTAAAAGATTAATACGTCATATTATAAGCCATTTTTGAAATACTTCTGTCATGTTTACTTATTTATTTAATAGTATATCAATCACGATTCGTGACAGAGGTATTTTATTTAGTTTTTATCTTGTGCTACTGAAGATGGGGGTATGGCCTTCGAAGTGCGCATCTAGCTACTTAATGCTTTAAGTTACGGTATTTGGGTGATATTCTATACTATTATTAAATAGCGTAGTGCTGATTAAAAAAAAAAGACGATTATTATAATAAAGAAATAAAAATCTTCGCTCCATATAAAGAGCTGATTATAGCTCAGGCTGGTTTATAGCTTGTGGCTTCTTTGACTTTGATTCATGCTTTTTATTCGTCGCATTCAGCGCAAATACTTCAAATGGAAAAAGTTGAAATTTTCGTCGAAAAAAGTGAAAAAGTGGTGTATATATACCTTTGAAATATTCCGATTTTTTGGCGATTTTGGTCAAAGTTTAACAAATGCTGCCTAAAACAATGCAAAATGGCTATAAATCGTCTTAAAACTATATTTTACTGATTTCCGGTTCAATTGGAAAAAGTTGAAATTTTCGTCGAAAAAAGTGAAAAAGTGGTGTATATATACCTTTGAAATATTCCGATTTTTTGGCGATTTTGGTCAAAGTTTAACAAATGCTGCCTAAAACAATGCAAAATGGCTATAAATCGTCTTAAAACTATATTTTACTGATTTCCGGTTCAATTGGAAAAAGTTGAAATTTTCGTCGAAAAAAGTGAAAAAGTGGTGTATATATACCTTTGAAATATTCCGATTTTTTGGCGATTTTGGTCAAAGTTTAACAAATGCTGCCCAAAACAATGCAAAATGGCTATAAATCGTCTTAAAACTATATTTTACTGATTTCCGGTTCAATTGGAAAAAGTTGAAATTTTCGTCGAAAAAAGTGAAAAAGTGGTGTATATATACCTTTGAAATATTCCGATTTTTTGGCGATTTTGGTCAAAGTTTAACAAATGCTGCCCAAAACAATGCAAAATGGCTATAAATCGTCTTAAAACTATATTTTACTGATTTCCGGTTCAATTGGAAAAAGTTGAAATTATCGTCGAAAAAAGTGAAAAAGTGGTGTATATATACCTTTGAAATATTCCGATTTTTTGGCGATTTTGGTCAAAGTTTAACAAATGCTGCCCAAAACAATGCAAAATGGCTATAAATCGTCTTAAAACTATATTTTACTGATTTCCGGTTCAATTGGAAAAAGTTGAAATTATCGTCGAAAAAAGTGAAAAAGTGGTGTATATATACCTTTGAAATATTCCGATTTTTTGGCGATTTTGGTCAAAGTATAACAAATGCTGCCCAAAACAATGCAAAATGGCTATAAATCGTCTTAAAACTATATTTTACTGATTTCCGGTTCAATTGGAAAAAGTTGAAATTATCGTCGAAAAAAGTGAAAAAGTGGTGTATATATACCTTTGAAATATTCCGATTTTTTGGCGATTTTGGTCAAAGTTTAACAAATGCTGCCCAAAACAATGCAAAATAGCTATAAATCGTCTTAAAACTATATTTTACTGATTTCCGGTTCAATTGGAAAAAGTTGAAATTATCGTCGAAAAAAGTGAAAAAGTGGTGTATATATACCTTTGAAATATTCCGATTTTTTGGCGATTTTGGTCAAAGTATAACAAATGCTGCCCAAAACAATGCAAAATGGCTATAAATCGTCTTAAAACTATATTTTACTGATTTCCGGTTCAATTGGAAAAAGTTGAAATTATCGTCGAAAAAAGTGAAAAAGTGGTGTATATATACCTTTGAAATATTCCGATTTTTTGGCGATTTTGGTCAAAGTTTAACAAATGCTGCCCAAAACAATGCAAAATAGCTATAAATCGTCTTAAAACTATATTTTACTGATTTCCGGTTCAATTGGAAAAAGTTGAAATTATCGTCGAAAAAAGTGAAAAAGTGGTGTATATATACCTTTGAAATATTCCGATTTTTTGGCGATTTTGGTCAAAGTTTAACAAATGCTGCCCAAAACAATGCAAAATGGCTATAAATCGTCTTAAAACTATATTTTACTGATTTCCGGTTCAAATGGAAAAAGTTGAAATTTTCGTCGAAAAAAGTGAAAAAGTGGTGTATATATATACCTTTGAAATATTCCGATATAAATTAAATTTTCACTACGAATTTTTATATTTTGATATAAAAATTCGTACATTCATATATTTGTATATATATTCATATCCTATGCGATTGAGCATATCTTTTATAGTATCGTATATGTAAAAAATGATAAATACTAATATCATAAAACTAAATTTAAACGTAATTCAAATTCAAAACTCTACATGGAAAAATTCAAATATATATCAATAAATATAACGATTTTTTAAATTGCGGATTTGACGATTTTTTTTCTTCAATTTTTACGTTTTGACAATAACATTTAAAGATTATTTTGAATGGATAAATTCTATTTATAATTCAGATTTTACTGGGACCAATTTAAAAGTTCATTTGCGAATTGCTACGGTTTTTGATTCCAGAACTCCAATTCGGTCCATAAAATATCGTCCACTTAATTTAAAAAAAATCAACGAGGAAACAAATTAATAAAAGATTATCATGGATTGCTAAAAAAATTTCGAATATTTTTTTGCTACTGATCGTTGGCAAATGATTATCATTTTAATGATGAGATATTAGAAAAGATCATGGAATTATATAAATATATTACTAACCCTGTACAATATATTAAACTTGCTCAGTTATGCGCTGAAGCATACATCATTTATATCAACTCGGAGTTATATATAGCTTTATATATAACGCATATATGCAATCCTTCGGTTCGGGTACTATCTGCAGCTGATGTGTAGTCCATGTATCATCAGGATACCTATGTTTATAATGTATATCTGTACGGTGTCTAATTTTCTTGTTAACGTGCGGCTCCTCACAAGAGCAGCGCGAAGTAGATATGAAGAAGAGGATGGTGCAGGGAACAAAACAGAAGAAGAAGACCTAAACGCACGGCAACACGCCGAATATTCATGGGCATATTTGATTTATTTTAAGAAAAAACAATGGGCAAAGTACAATACATGGGAACAAATGAAAATAAATTTTAAAAAATTACTAAAATTATTGACTAAAGTGATATAAAAGTGATTGCCAAATATCAATGCGAACTGTAGGTACCTATAAAAAAATAATAATAATAATTGCACGAGCTTGTATACAGAATGAAACAATTGGTAGATAACAAAACGAAATAGTTAGAAATCCATAAGTATTCAGTCTTAATTAAAAGATATTTATAATTGTTTCTTGGTAATATCGAGAATTTACAAAATAGAAAAAAACAAGTTAAAATCGTCACAAATTTCCAGTCTGCACAGCAGTCGATTTATTAAATACATATTTCAACGTCCAGACAATTTTTTATTACAACCCCATATACAACTGATTAGGATCAGCGAATGGATTCAAAAGAAGCAGCAGCCACAGACATTGCCACGTACATGTTTATAGTTTTTTTATAAACAGGAGTCCAGGGGGGGAATGCAGTCTGTAATGTGGCGAAACGCGGCATACAAAAACAAGCCACTTAAAATTCATCTAAGCACACCGCCAGCGAATCCTACAGTGCACAGAAACGTATAGTAATATACCTTTATATACGAAGGAGTTAAAGGAAGCAAGGGTATCGACACCGCAGTCGGTACTCCAATTTAGGCCGAACTGATGTGTTACATTAAACACTGCCAAATACACCTTCAGTTGATGCTTTAACAAGGAACACCGTCACGAACGGTCAAATTGATGGAAAACGCCTATTGCAATTAGTCCCGCGTTGTGAATATATTTTTACAATTTGCTGCATTTAAAATGGCAACCGTTTGGAGAGGAAATTAAATATTCCGGGACAGCGAAAAGCCCGATGGCAACGACATTTTAGATGCGGAACAATATTCCCTGGAGGCAAACTGCTGCTTTCGGTCGATGCTGCCGAGAACTACACATTTAATCCCTTGTCACTTTCGGGTGAGGCTCTCGTATTCGGCAGAAAATTGTGGAGCGCGGTGAAATTAACATTTCTCATTGTATTACTGTCTGTTTGTCTATTATTGTCTCAAATTTGCGTCGGTTATACCAATACTAAAAAAGGGAGATATTTCAGTCATATCTAACTATCGCCCTATTTCTTTGCTTCCAGTTTACTCTAAGATAATAGAGAAAGTTAGGTCGAAAAGAATTTTTGATTTCTTCGAAGACAATAATTTATTTAATAAAAAACTGTTTGGTTTCAGACGCAAAGAGAGTACTACTGATGCAATAGTACAATTTGTAAATGAGACAATAGTATGTTTTGAGAAAGGAAATTGTCAAATTTTCTGGACCTAAGCAAGGCCTTTGACTGTGCTGGCCATGTCATTTTACCAAAAAAAAACTTAAGAAGTACAATTTCTCATCTAACGGCATAAAATTAGTGTCCTCTTACCTTACTAATAGAGCACAAGTGGTGTCCTACAAATGGTATCAAATCTGATAAGAAGAGTATTAAAATATGGGTACCGCAAGGGTCAATTTAGGCCCGTTGCAATTTTTAATGTTCATAACTGATTTCCCTGACTATATGTCAGCTTATAACTGCATTCTTTATGCTGATGACACCACATTAACGATCAATAGTAATAATTTTGCTACGGTAGAGCCTAAATGTATTTCAGCACAGTCGAGAGCCGTAGAATGGTTCAATGCAAATAAGCTAAAACTGAATGAATCAAAAACAAATATTCTATTGTCCACATTAAGACTTGTACAACCCACTAATCTTAATCTGTCGGACTGTGTCACATTTTTAGGTCTGGATATAGATCCTAAATTATTATGGCATAACCATATTAATAAGTTATCGCTGCGCTTGGCTAGAGGTATTTTTGTTATTAAAAATCTGTCTAGATGTGTATCTGCGATAGTCTTAAAAAGTGGTCTCTGCGAATCGTCAATAAATTATGCGATTCTTGCTTGGGGTTATGGCTCTGGTAGACATAGAATTTTTAGACATTAGAATTATAGGAAACCTTAAATACAGAGAAGATTGCAAACATGTTTTTATTAATTGCGGCATTCTCACCTTTCCTTGTATTTATATTTTACAGTGTCTCCTGTATCCCCATAACAATTAACATAACTTTGTCTTACAGGAAGATATCGATAACTATACCACAAGATTTAGAGACAGGACTAGATTAGAATTCCGTAGATTAAGCAAGGCTCAAAAGAGTAGCTATTACTTACCTTTCAAATTGATTAACAAATTATCCACAGTAGTATGGAACATGACTTATGAACTTTTTAAATTAAATATTATAAAACTATTGAAATCCAAAGCGTACTATAGTATTAGTGAATTTTTAACATGTGATCTTCGAACCTAGTTTCTAAATAGCCTTAAACTTTTTTGATTATTGTAATTTTAGGCTTATTTCGCAATTCCGTTTATTGAAATTTTAAGACGTATGTAAATACTATATGTATACAAACAAACATGAATCAATTATCTATTAATAAAATTATCTGTGGTACATACAGAAGTATGGAATACGTTTTCTGGAATAGATTAAATATTAAATTATTTACATCCGATCGTAAATTATGCGTTTATGAACATCGATATTGTCTTTCAACAGTTGCCAGAATTCCGGGTATTGAAATTTGTTAACGATTTTAAGAGCAGCTTCTTTAAAATTTTGCCAGCTTCAAAGGAGCTGGCAAAATCAGCTAAAGCTATTAAGTTTGAGTTATGCACAACCATCTACTTATATTCATATACTTAAAGGCATTGTATAAATATATTATAATCACAACAGTTATATTAACAATGTAATTATTTACTCCCATCCCTATTCAATATGGATAAATATAACAAGGTAAGCGCCGCCAACACATCGAATATATTATAATGTGTTTATTACACAATTTATTTCGTCTCCCACAAGTTAAACCGCCTACTAAAAGGACTTCAATTAAAAATTATAACTTGATTTAGAATATAGGAAGCGTCGTGACGTGCCTTTGTTCAATGCTTGTGCTAAGTACTATCGCACATGCAATATTGTATGTGTAATCTAGTCTTCAGTGAAGAACGAGCTTGCTTCGCTTCTTCTAGTGTTTCTTTGGTATTGACCGTCGAGGACGTATGGTAAACGGTGAAGATTTACTAGCGGCGCGGTATTGTCTTTAAACGGGTTATTACTAGACATTGGATGCAGTAAACGATCTATCTTCCGACGATATCTCGCCTCCTATATATATTTAGCGGCTTTAGTTATCGTATCTTCTTCACGTATAAGACCCGGGGAACGGTGTTACTTAGAAAATTGCCACTTCTACACAGCTTTTATGTTTTCATGGCCTTCTTGACGGGCGTTTTTTATGCACACATTGGGACGCGCGGTAAATACAGACGATTATTATTTATGGCGAACGCGCAACGCCTATGTGATTTTATGATCTTTCCAATAATAAGACAAAATTGTAACTAGAGAGCGATGTGTATATAACACTGGATAGATATTCTTGACCGTATACCATCTCTTGAAGACAAATGTTATTGCTAGTAAAGTAATATGGATTACTTTGAAATGCGAATTTGTCAATATACTCCGTACTAATCAACATTATTATAATTAACATAAGTTACTCATTTAAAGGTATTGATTTAAAGAAGTTAACTTATTATTTGCTTAAATATCGTATTAACAATCAATATTATATTAAATGTAATTAGCTTATTTGGTTTTGCATAAAATAATTACTTAAAAGATTTTTTTACATATAGCGTCATAACAATTTATAAATTTGATTTAATTTCGTTTAATAATCGGAGAAGAAAAAAGATTAATCCTAGACTTGAACTAAATATGAATTTCAATTTCCATAGCAAAATGAAACATATCCAGATCAAATTAGGCATAAAATATGATCCTAACAAAGCAATAACAAGAACTTTTTTTTTAAAATAGCTTTTTACATTTTATGTTGATTTGGTGTTTTCGAATTGCATATTTTTAAACCATTGCTCTTGAAGCAGAGGAAATCAGAAAACAATCTTAACAATCGGGTATATGCAGTATCAAAAAATACACATTTAGTTTCATTTAGGCCAGCGTGATATATATGAAGCGAAGTATAAATCTTTTCTTTATTGTACCTAGAGACTGTATCGTGGTAAATTGTACATATTATCATAATACGCCATAACAATATAAAATACATCATATATTGTTGTGTTATTAATACCGATATAAAAAGCTTATTACCGAAGAACTAATTTCATGCCATTCTATCGTAATGGTCGGATTTGTAAATCATCTTACGAAAGGTTTTTTTTATCGGTTTCTTCTGAATTCCGCACCAACCGATTCTCATTATAATGCTCGAATTGCTATGTAGCAGCTGATTCGATGTTATTACAATTTTTTTTATTGCAATTATCTATTAATATTAACGGGAAATGGACTATAAGAAAATCAAACTTCTTCAATTTCAATACAATTCTTCAAGTAAAACGGAATTCATTCCCCTGGTTATATAAACTGCTAATTGTAACTGGCGCATCAATATTAACAATTTAAAATGAAACTTGTTGGGATTGTAGGAACAAGCGCCGAAAATTTTCATTAAATCGAAATTACTTTGGCGAGGAAATAAGCTGCGACCATTAATTGAATATTATTAAGCGAAAGCTTATAGACAATAAAAGCTCTATATATGCACCGAAATCGATTGCAATAACGCACCAGCCAATAATTAATACGTATACATGTATACTTATTGCTATTATGAAATTACGTTCGAAGCAACAGCATAATTTAACATAAATTTTGTGTAGTTTAAATCACATTCGTAACGCGAGGCCTCATAATCTCATTATAAATACCTTTGCCAGTCGTACGCTCACGTAATGAAGGAAACATTATACAAATATTTGCTTTTCCCCGTCAGATAGGTGCAAAAAAGCCTCACACTTATATACTCGTTTTGGTTTATTACTTTTCTTGCTATAATCACCATATTATGACAGCACGGAGTGAGTCCTTACAGATGAAAAAGCTCAAGTTGCTCTTCAGCGAGAGTAGGCGGTGACAAAATGACTTGTTGAACTAAATGGTCCGTATTACAAGATACCTATGCAATCTCATCGCATTGTTTCTGCACAGCTAAGTATTTATTGTTCGGGCCTCTGATGTCTAGGACGAAAATGTTCAAATTGTTGTGATAAACTTGAATAAAAGGAATAAATCTTACACACACGTTTTTACACACACAGTGATTAATGCAGCCATACATTTGAGAGGTGGGGAAATGAGCGCCATAATTTAGAACATCCGTTTCTTGTTAGAGCCATTTACGGACCATTTTGACATGTAAGAATTTAGAGCACTGATTGTCTGGGTAGGAGCGTATATATAGTTAATTTGACCTGGCGTGTACAATAAAAAAAACGTAAATGGAAGGAGCACTAACGTGCGTTAAATTTTCATCCGGTGCTTCCTAAATGTTATAAAGGCAGCGGGTCCAATTGGAAACAAAACTTAAATTTCATTTTAATCGTGCATATATTCGTATATTTCTAAATTTATTGAGTTTGTTGCTAGTAAATAAAACAAGACAAAATGGTATTCGAATGTAAACATTTTGTGATAACGTAACATTATGGCTTTATATAATACGCCAGTTTATTAGCTTTGTCTTATACGACTGAACTTTATAACAACCACTGTTGCATTTCAGTTAAACCAGGCAGATTTGAATAGTTAATGTACATACACAGACGGTATTATAAATTAGTGTAATACTACAGGCAAACTCCAAATGAAGAGCTACAGAACAAATTGTTGTTGGCATTTTCCTTCTTAAGTTTCTAAATTTAAATTGCAAGAATGCCGAAAGCTATCGCCTGATACTACAACAGTATTGACTTTGATCTTAATTAAATTCCAGCTATAAGTGATGAGTAGAATTTCGTTTTCTTCGCGAGAAACACTGATGCACATTTATGCGCGGTGCAAGCAAAGTTTACTAGAATTTGATATATATATTTGTGTATAGTGCTGTATATAATAGGACAAATAAATTATAAAACTTTTACTGTCTTACTCTATAGTCCTGAGCAGTAATTCATAAGCAAATCATCTGAATTTTCAACAAACTATAAGCGTGGAAAACTAAAAATAAACAATCCCTCTCCAAATCCTAACATAATTGTCACAAATGTACACGCGTATTGTTACATAACTCTATCAAACGATATGGCTATTTTGAATTATAAAATTTTAGATTGTCTAGTCTGATATGGGAAGTTTTATGGTGTCAGTGTTGTTTAAGTATAGTCACAGTCAATATCAATTTCGCAATCGAAACTTTGAGCGGAGTTTGTTTACATTTTATTAGAGCTCATTCAACAAAGTTGACCAAACTTTTGCTGTGGTTTAATCGTTCCGTACTTTTCATTTTCGATATATTTTTACTACTAAAGTAATGGAAACTATTAAAGTCGCATTTTATTTACTATTTTCGTCAACAAATAAGGACGCTGTTTGACCATTTTTCGCTATACTGTTATATAAAATTCATCAAAATCAAATCAGGATAATCAGAACCGGAAAAAATATTTTTCAATTAACCACACAATTTAAAAATAAACAGATATTGATCACAATTTAATTTATCAAATTACAATTCGAACAGCATATGGAATTTATAAGTTCTTTTAATGATATAATTTTGAAGTTAAATGCAGCAAGATAATATTAATTAGTCGCTTGATTAATTTAATAAAAAATAAAAAATTGATGTGTTTAGGCTTACTTGGTGATATTCCATTGTAAATTAAATACGGGAGGAATTAAAACTACGTTTTTATACCACAATAGGAAATATAAATTTATATATACCTCAGCAATATAATTTTAAATACCTTAGCTATAAGAAACCTCAGGTTGACTAAACTAAAACAATACCCTTCCTTCCTAAATAATATTAACATAAACAATACCCCTCCTTACTTGTATTAAAGCCTACTAAATTTCATTAATCAAAATTTGAATAATTTACCAGAAAACTATTTTTATACAACACGGTGCTGTAAATTGTTATTACAATAACAGCTGACATTTATACGAAGCATATCACGTAATCTAGCATGTATTTATCGACTAGATATTCGTAAATATGCCAGTTGGTTTTCTTAAATTTAGGGTCAGAACAAAAATATAATCACTGGCATTTAACCCCCGTTCCAATTTAAACTTATAATTTGAACCCCCATTAGACCCAACGGAATACCATAACATTATTGTTGAAGAACTCTTGTAAAAGAAACGGTAGAATACAATTTTCACTGCTAATTTTAAAAGCAAATAATATAGTAACAAACACGAAAATATTTTTTGGTTTTGTTAGCCATAGAAGTTGCATTTTTATTACGTAACCATCCGCTCACTAAAATATATTTCCATTATCAACTTCCTGCCTGAATTATTGATCTCCGTTAAAATGTAACAACATTATTCGGTTCATTGTAATGTCATATAAAGAGATATAATAAGAAATACAGTGGACATTCATAAGAACAGCCGTTGTATTGTTCTAAAATAATGAATAATTTACTGTCCGCAATTAGTATATTACTAATTCTTAAGCCGTTTATAATTAACAACTATCTATTTATCAGTAACAAAACAAGCATTCTTCATGTGAATTTATGAACGCACATTACATGTATATATATATATAATACTTATTAATCTGTAAACTGGAATATATAGATTAACAACGTCGAGCGTTGTCTTCATTTATTAATATAATCTGAAAGTCTACAATGAAATTTACTAAATCCTTTTTAGTGTGTTGAAATAACAAATATTTAAAAATTATTTTACTTGTTAAAAATGAGATTTCTATACAATTTTGAATAGTCTTAAATCGGTCAATGGCAAACTTGAGCTGTAAGCTTTAGTCTAGTACAGAGCATTAATTTTCAGATAATTTAAAAATTATTTTAACAAAGGACAAGTTCATTTTGTATTGTTTGGTACACTACCATTCCCTGAACTTTGCTAATATTTTAAGTGCATACACTTGCTTTCTATACGCAGACATTTTAATCTACTGAAAGCCGGGCTAATCTTTATTGATTCCATTTGTTGGTTAGATCCGTATAGAAAGAGACCAATTCGACCAGAGAGCGAGGTTGGATCTGGATGTATCGTGATTGTCGGGAATTCTCCATTCCATGTGTACAATGGGAGCAGTAATATCCTCTTTGAAATGTGATTAGTACTTCTATAGAATTGCTTCTGCGTAGTGAAAGTATAGAACTAATGGAACACGGTACAATTAGCTCAGGTAGTCGCTGCAGCGACCTAATAAAAATGGTCCGAATTCTACAGAATTGGCCTCTTTGGAAAACTGTCCCAGTGGTAATTTCACAGCCAGGTGACTGCTGCCAAACGCAACAATACGGATAAATAAATACATCTTCTCGACGACATTGTCGTCCAATATACATGGTCCCAAGCTTGTCCCTCGCAACAAATTCGAGCATTTATTTCTTTTCATACAAAGTGTCTCCGGCCGTATATAAAGAGACGGGTTTTTGCTGTGCGGTACTCGGCAAGCCGGGGAAAGAGTCTTCACCCATCGTTCGAGATGCGGTTACTCATTGTTTGTTGTCTGCTCTTTCTTTAAGCAAATAATGGCTGTCACTTTGATTCATCGACCCGAATATCTCTTCAGAATTGTCCTATATGTGCGTGCGTGCGTTGTTTCGTAAGATCTCTATACTTACATAAGCGATGCATGTGGACACTAGGAACTGTTCCTTTTGTAACTCGCAAATATAATACGACGCACCGATATTCGTTGGAGATGTCTCCATTTTGTCTTTCAAAATTGTTGTATACATACCGAAATATGCGAGAAGCAATAAAATCAGCAAACGCATTGCTAATTTCACCCTAATGAGCGTGAAACTTTATAAGAATATATATTGTGCGGTAACGGCTTTGTTGAAAATATAATAAAATATCAAGAAACATGATTTATGATCATACACATCTACGTAGTAAAATAGATTAATAAATTATTAAATGGTTAAAAAATAATGGAAGTTTTACGCCAGCACTGCAAGCATAGTTCAGGGAATTTGTAAAGTTCACAATTTGAATTTGTCAGAGGATAAGTTATGACTCTATTGACACTTCGCGCCATTCATCTTAAACTAAATGCGGTGCACAACAACAGCTTGGACTTGATCCATCGCAACGCTATTCCTGCAGCATTATTCCACTACAATAGTCATTGCTCGCGATGCCACATTGCGGAAATGGACCATTATTATTGTACGTTTTATTCCACATTTACTGTTCCTCATCTTCTTGGCCTCATCGAGCGAGCCATGAGTATGTATGCGGACCTATTGACATTTTCAAATAGCAAACATCTGGCGCTACGTGGTGGCTTTCTTGGCTGGCTGCATCATATATCGGAACAATTTTTATAGAAAAGTATAAAGTTTATGTTTGCCGCCCGATTCAATATTTTATTGTATCACCCTATTGGTTGAAATTGCTCGAATGTGGATTGTATATTTTGCTATTTCATTTTACAGAAATATATTAATCCTAGTATTCAATATTACATTTGTCATCTACCATATAGTACTCCGCATACTTGCAATGCTGCATCAAAGAGGTATGAATCTCTAATCTATCTCTAATTACGAAAATATTTTACACTGGGATTGAACTATATTGAATACATTAATAAATTACATATATATAAATTAGGTAGCAAAAATAGGGAAGGGAGTTCGGCAGGGATGTACACTCTCACCGTTATTATTTAATCTATATATAGAAGATGCAATAAACAAAGTAAAAGAAGAGTATAGTGTAGGTGTGAATGTACAGGGAGAGAAAATATATATGCTGAGATTCGCCGACGATATAGCTATATTGGAAGAAAGCGAAAAGAAATTAGAAAGGGTATTGAATGGTATGCAGGCAGTATTGACTAGGGATTTTAACATGAAAATAAATATAGGTAAAACTAAAGTGATGAGGTGTGACAAAAAGGAATGCAGTAGAAAAATGAGGATCACAATAGGAGATAATAGAATCGAAGAAGTGTCAGATTTTTGTTATTTAGGCAGTAGAATCACAAAAGATAATCGAAGCAAGGTAGATATAAAGTGTAGGATAGCACAGGGTAGGAAGGCATTCGTAGAAAAGGAACAGATTTTAAGATCAAATATTGACTTGGGTATTAGAAAAAGATTACTGAAGGTATATGTTTGGAGTGTAGCACTGTACGGGTGTGAGGCGTGGACTATAGGAAAGGAAGAGAAGCGTAGATTAGAAGCACTTGAAATGTGGTGTTATAGGAGGATGATGAGGATTGGTTGGGAAGATAAAGTAACAAATGAAGCTGTACTAGAGTTAGTAGGGGAGAAGAGAAGTATTTGGAGAGTGTTACAGCGTAGGAGAGACAGATTAGTAGGGCATATTCTTAGGCATGGGGGGATTATGCAATTGATCATAGAAGGTAGAGTGGAGGGAAAGAGATGGGTAGGTAGGCCTAGATTGGAGTATGTGAGTCAGATAGTTGAAGACGTTGAGATGAATAGCTATAGGGAGATGAAGGGATTAGCTCAGGATAGATCGGCATGGCGTGCTGTTTCCAACCAATCTTTAGGATTGCGGACTCTTGAACTAATATAAATTATGTACTTAACTAAGATTAAGATTAAGATTCCTTAAGCGTTCCAGTAGTTAGTTAGATACTTCAAAAGTATTTTTTGTTAATTAAGAACAATTGCATATTCAAATATATCTTTATACAGTCGCATCCGGCAATTTGGCAAACCGATCCTTAAGTAAATACTTGAAATATTTAAACTAAGCGTACATCCCGTACTCTAGAAAATGAAACTATATATGAATATAACTAACTATTACCCAAGTATTTCCAGTGTAAATATTAATCTACTACTATAACGCATAAAGCAAGCAGAAGTCTGGAGAGCAAAGTGTTTTGTACTTGCTGACAGGAGACATTGCCAAGTGCATTCATATATACATAATACATTTATGGACTATCAACGCGATATGTCCATCCGACAAATATTTGCTTAGCCAGCAGCTGATACCTGGATTCTTTGCTCTTCTGCGACCCCAACTACATATATGACAAGCATAAACACACAAATATACATAGAAGGGAATATATTCCCTGTTTATACAGATTCTCCCACCGCACATTCGTAGATAACCGAACGTATTGTACTGTCAACTGAAAACGATGCTCCCGAAAAAAACTGTCAACCGATCTAAAAGGAAACGTAATGTACGTAAGTACCATCTATATATATACCCGGTGCAGATCTACAAATATATTTCGATAGTTATATTTTAAATATTGCAAATAAAATTGATATAAAAGGACGTAATATACATCGAAATTTTTTTTATAAATGGAATTAAGCTTTTTTTTTCCGGATATATTGCGTACGAAATATTCCATATCATTATCTTTAACCTACATTGAGATAATAATTTTGAAGCGCTCTGTATAACCGCACATATCTGTTATTCACATAATATATGTGCTAGCAGTAGCCTGAGGAAGGTCTTCGTTAAATCGAAACCTGCAACGGCGCTTTGTCCTTTCTTCTGCTTTTGCATTGTTCGTACGTTAGACGCGTATATCTTATACCTATAGACCCAGATCATGCAGATATCCAATGATGCTTTGTACAGTTTCATCTCGTTTTTGGCTGCTTTGGCCCTTAAGGTACGATTGACAACAACGAAGATAGTAATCAAAGTATACTTACTAATACCGAGTGAGATCTGAATATTATTACAGCTACATCTTATAACGAAATTTGGCCAATGAGTTCACAATATTTACATTGAATGAATTGAATTTTGAAAAATAATTAAAGCAGGATTTATCACATACAATGATTAGAATTTGGTCGGGAATACTTCTAGCACATTTTCAATCATTTGACAACCAAGTTTCACTGAGTGGGAAATATAAAGTATATGGTATATTCCTTCTGACGTAAAGCACGCACTTGATAAGTTTCGTCAAAGCAGAACGCAAGAAATTGAAAGGGAAAGTTTGGTGACAGTTAAAGTTTATATAATATTATGCGTAAGTAGAAATTGAATTGAACGTTTCTATATACGTACACGTCTATGGTATATTACCAAAATTTACATGTACGATTCTTATTTCGTATTGACAAGGTTTTGCATATCACTGAATTGCAGTTGAAATATTTAGTTCATATATAATCAAACAAAATATGGGATTATCTCAAGGGCTTCCTATTGATCTTATAATATATCTCCAAGGATCTTAAAAAGAAGACATGTGAGATTTTTTGTTAATAACATAAGAACTATTACAACCGAGCAGATTTAAATAAAGTATATTAATCGAAGTAGTCTATTTTTGTTTATTTGCCTATATATTATGTTAAGCACATATTGGTCCACCAGAATCGCTGAATAAGACATTGAAATTTGAAAACTCAAATTTCAATGTCTTATATGCAATGTCTTAATGTCTTACTTTCATATATGTAAATCCAAATAAAAATTCGCATATAGATATTCGGGTGCATGTAAACTCCTAGACGAAGCCATTAGACAAGAATATGAGGGATTAAAACATGGTGGAATTCCTATACGAACCCCCATGTAGTTAATACCAAAGATGAAGCACTTAGAAATAACACCTAAAGTGTTTTTTGTCGACTTCGAGGTGGCTGTCCGTAAGGCCATACAAAATATTTATCCGGATAGCGATATTCTGGGATGCCATTTTCATCTCGGACAAGCATGGCACCGATAAATTCAAAAGTTGGGTCTTTCCAGACATTACCTTGACCCGAAAGATGATGTCGGAAAATGGCTGACCTACGTTTTTGGGCAACCATTTTTAAATTCCGCGGAAGTAGGAGAATGCCTTGCCGAAGATCTAATGGCAGAGAAACCGGAAAACGAACAAATCGATAAATTTTGCGACTATTTAGTCGATAATTGCATCGGAGAGGACAGCTGTTTTCCGCCAATCATGTGGGCGAAAGCAGCTGTGTATATGTGCCGGACGACGAATGCTCGCGAATCATTTCATTCGAATTTAAACTCCAATTTTTACAGCCCGCATCCAAAAATATACATTTTTCTGGAGGTTCTAAAAATGCTTCAAGTGAACACTTATGTAAAAGTTCGTAGTGCAAAAAGGAAAATTAAAGCCAGACGCAATAAAAGCTCGCAACTAAAAAATGTATATATCGAAGAAAAACTGCTACAGTAAAAGAGGACAAGCTAACAAGAAGGGATTTTGTAAAGGCCGTAGCCTACAAGAATAGCACACCAGTTGTTTTTATTTGTATTGCCTAGATTTTTATGTTACCGAGCATTCTGCAATACTAATGCATATCATTACTCTGTAATTAGTGGTATTAACTACAGGGGGGTTCCTCGCGGAGTCCGTCTTAGAATTTACCTATAATTAGGATACAAGGATTATTTGGTCTAGGAGTTTACCATCACCGAGATATTCGCCTATCTTTATTTTAGGACCTGTGAAGATAAGTGCATGTTTTGTTGACAGTAAATGCAGAATGATTGGACTTGACCTCTATTTTATCAATTATTTTTGAAGATGCTACTTTGAATGCAGATTGTATATTATGTAGTTATCTTCAATAAAGTATATTAGCTTCGATAAGGTTCGGAATCAGAATATGTTAGATTAAATCAAATGTTGAATATAACATTAGCCGTACAATTTCAATTTTGACTCCAACTAGAACTATATGTAACAGCATAATTACAATTAGCGATTTAACAATTCAAACTGATTATAGCCAGCGTCATGCTCGCAATTGTAATTAGTTCATAATTTGAATACAGATTTAAATGTACTAAAATTTTCATAGCCATCATTTGAAATGTGTATATATAATTTTTTGGATATCCGATGCTTAAAATAAAATGTCAGTTAGTAGATGAAGTTTAGCTGCTTGCAAATGTTTGTACACTATGATTAATGACACTGTTAAAAATTATTATTAATATTTACGTAGAAAACGTGCATTTTTGCACGAATATCGCCGCACATCGAACATCATTACTTTCAAAGTATTTTTGGCACAACTAATGATGACTGCTAAATATGTCTACTTGTTCGATGCGAAGAACATATTGCTCAGTGGCTTGCACTCATAGAAACATACATTGGTAACGATCATAATAACAGAACCGAAACAAAAAAGAACCTTTTCACCGTGCGGCAAAAACACGGCGAAAATTTATTCGAGGCTGTAGACAATAGCCACGAATATGATAATTTCTTTGAATAGCGGGGTGTCTGTCATGCGTCAAACATTTACATTTGTAAAGGGCTGCTTCGTTTTATACTGCTCGTTCTCTTTGTGCGTCTGTGCATCTTCCGTATGTTGCGACGCATTTAAAACATATCGGAATGAAATTGTGTATAACGCTAGCGGTTCTACATTAATTGAACAAAAAAAGAACAAGCGTGTATAACTTAAGCATCGTTTTGGACATTTATCAATTTATAATATACGCAGCATTTTACTTAAGTTTTTTTAACCGAAAAAGAATATATAAAATTTTATTCCCAAGAATTAACTTCTACCAATGGAATAGCAACCAATAGATAAAGGAAAAGATAAAATAAGGTTTGAAACGGTAGCAAGTAAATTAGTCACATGCAGGTATAATTTTGAAAGAGAACTTTGGAAAATGGGAAACAGAAAAACTGTACTAAAATAAAGAAAATAAAAATGTAGGGGTATAAAAAGCAAACGAAAGTTTGCTTAGTCCTGACCGCGTACATTTTGTTGTAGCTAAAAATAGTTTTGTATCTCTTAAATTGGACATTACGTCTATCATGCGGTGTGCTTTTATTGTTCGAAGCTTTTAATGCAACATTCTTCCACATAGATACATGTAAGTGTGCCTCTACTTACGACAAGTGCTACAACTATAGGTTATTCATTTCGTTTTATTGTTATTACGACGACTGGCACGTATTGTGTTCTATTGTTCTATAGTGAAACTAGTGGAAAATTAGAACAAAAGCCAGTGCCAATATAATGGACCATTATTACTATTAAGATTGTTACCTAACAAATTCATAGGACTGGCCTAAATAAATTCAATTGAACAAAACAATTACTTATAGATTCTCGTGATAAATGTAAAAATTCTCACCTTCGATTTAATATCCGCTACGCCCATAGGGGATGCGGCATATTCCTCGTATCACGTGGTAAACTAGGAGGATGCTGTAAAAACGGCGGCAGCTTCCCTGGAGGCGGTGGAGGTGGCAATGTAGGACTCCTTGATCGCTCCAGATGTGCTGGAGTCGATGAGGCATATATGTTCACTGATGACCGTTGATGATGGCACGGCCGCTTCACGTCTGGCATGGCAAATTGCAATTTTTGCCAGAATTGCCTATCGCCCCACTCAATAACGGTATTAGTCTTTAAATATAGCCTTAAATCAGGGTCTAAATCACGTTGAGGCAATTCACCGGTTACTATAAAGATCAACCGCCGTCTGCGATCTTTAAGGACCTCGTGTAAGGCGGACTTGAATTCAAACCGACACCATTCATTATGTAAAAAGTTCTTGGATAAAATTATAATAGTACGCCGTGACGATTCAACCGCTTCTATGATAGTATCGGCTACGTACGCACTAACATTAAAGTCCCGATAGTGCAGACAAAGTCTATAGCTCGATTCGCTGCCTTCGAGCCCGGGCGCCAGCACTTGACTCACAAAAGACTCATCCTTTACACTATAGCTAATGTACGCATCGAAGAGCCGATCCTTGTCTTGTTGCTCCTCAAAAGCTGTCGTTTTATAGCACATCCGCAGGCCGCAGCGCGAATAGATCCAGACGCGTAGTTCACGCCGGTAGTAGAATGCGCCGCAAACGATGACCACGCTCACTATAAACAAGCACATTGTCACCAACAGCAGTGGCAGATAGTCGTTTATCACCTGGCTCTCGACAATCGCGCGCGAATTGCCCGTATAGGTAGCACACGAGGTCGCATTAAAATCCGACATATGGGGTCCAAGAGTTTTGCTCACGGCACTGTACATACATTGGATTTTATTACCGTCGACAACTTTGCCATAGTTCACCTGGAGCCAACCGCGATACTTTTGCACGTAGGAACAATCGCAGGTCCACTGGTTATCGCTCAAACCGATTTCGACCAAATATGGATTCAGAGAAAATTGCCACACAGCAAAATTATTTAAGCGATTTCCATCTAAACGTAGAACTTCCAATTGTTTCAATTCTAAAAACGTTCGATTATCAATGTAGTGTATCGTATTGAATTGTAGATATAATTCTCGTAAATTCTCAAGTGTCGCTAATTCAAATCCCAACAATTCCTTAATGTGATTATTCTCCAAATGCAATATGGTTAGCCTTCTCAAACCACTGAATGTGTGATTATATACAGCTGCGATGTTTGAATTATTTGCATAGAGTACCTTTAAATTCTTCCTACCGATGAAGGAGTGACTGGATAGCTCTCCAAAATTATTGCCATCTAAGTAGACTTCGGTGGCATCCATTGGAATCCGATTAGGCATCTCAGTATAGCCACAGCTGGAGCACTCTACAATGTTCGCTGACCACGATTGATCGTGATAGCATGTGCAGTTTGTGGGACATGTCATTTCACAATCACACGCGTCAAAGTCGCAGCAGTGACATAGAGCGAAACAATGCGTTTTGTACGTGCAGAGAAACTGCGACGATTCTGCCTCCACCAGAGACAAATAGTTAGAGTCACGATTGTACAATAACTTACAGTAGATACTTTCGAGGTCCATCACGCGCGGATGTTGACGCAGATGGTCCAGTTTATTAATGCGCTGCAGCCACTCCATGGTACAATCACACTGAAATGGATTACCGCCAATATAGAACTCGGGCAGTGGACGTTCAGGATCCACGGGAGTCAGCCGTAATGCATTTAGGTCCATGCTAACAATTTGATTGGCGTATAGGTCAACTCGTGTAAGATTTGTCTTCTTAAGGAACGTGTGTTGTTCAACGATAGACACCAAGTTATCATTCAGGAAGAGAAGTTCAAGACCGCTAGGCACTGTTGCAGAATTAATTCGCGTCAATTTATTGAAGCTAGCATCTAATGTTTGCAGTTGCAACTCCATGTCCAGACCGTAATGATTTCCCAGCTCACGCACATTATTCGTGTGCATGTCGAGCCACTGTAGTTGGTGTGGTATCAATGCATAATCGAACCATTCTATTTGATTATCAGACACGTTCAACCAGAGAAGACTGGGAATATTCGCGAATAGACCGTTAATATCAGTCATGAGATTCGCATCTAAGCGAATCGCCTGCAGGTTTGCGCTGTGTTCAAATGCACCAGGTTCAACGCGTTTAATTTTATTACGCGCGAGATTTAGAATCTGCAGGGCCGGCAGATCGGAAAAGACACGTTTACTGATATTCTCTAGTCGATTACCAATCAATCGTAACCCATAGAGATTAGTCATACCTCGGAATCCAGGCTCTTCTAACGATATAATCAGATTTTCTCCGAGATCTACGGTGCGCATAAGGCGCATGTCTTTGAGTGCTAGTGGCACGGCTGAGAGCACGTTTCCATTCAGGTTCAAGTCCTGCAGACTGGAACAATTGCGAAAAGCCTCCGGGTGAATTCCCTCTAGCATATTATTATCCAATGCTAGAAGCGACAAAACGTACAATCCGTTTAGAGAGTACGCGTCGAGGTACGTGATCTTATTATAAGAAATAATTAGAGTATGGAGATTGTTCATTGGAGCAAACGTATCAGCGGGGATCATTTCTAACGCATTTCGTTCCAAGTTCAATATTTGCAGAGTATAAAGATCGCGAAAGAATGTCGGATCTAATTTAGTTATACGGTTGTAACTTAAGTTAAGGAGCACGAGACGTATGAGACCCGCAAATGTTTCGCTGTTAATCCAGGCGCTTGACAAATGGTTCCTTGACATATCTAATGCAAACAGTTGATCAAGATTCGCAAATAAACCAGGCGCAAGGACACTAATTGAATTGTTCTGTAAGTAAATTTCCTTAATACCACCCGCACAGTCCTTGAACAGTTCGGAGGGAAGAGCAACGACTTTGTTGTTAGATAAGTCGAACACTTGTAATGATTTCAGTCCTGCAAGAGCTTTATCGGCAATCATGGAAATTTCGTTATTGTGAATTAAGAGTTCGCGTAATCGCCGCAACACACCGAACCCATTAGCCGGCATTAATACAAAGTGATTAAACGACGTATCTAATATTTGAATATCGGAGCTACAAGGATGTGCCAGAGATCTTGCAGTATCCGGTCTTAAATTAATATCATCATCGGCTGTACTAATTAATGGTTGAGGTAAACTGGGTGCTTTTTCACGGAACCCTAAATCACTAACGTCTTGTAGTCTATTCTCACTAACATTTAGCATTACTAGATTGGTTAGTGGGCAGAATACATTTTCAGGAAATGACCAGATATTATTACAGCTAAGATCTAATCGCTCCAATTGCCTTACCGGCATGAAACTATCAAGTGCAAGGTCCAAATTCATAGCGGGCCATTCTGTATTATGCGTACGAATAGTCAAATTACGTAAATCTCTTAATCCGGTTAGAGTGCCCGCCGGCCATCTACCCAGCTTACAGTGCTCCAGCTCGAGTTCTCGTAATTTATTAAGATGGACAAAGCTACGATCGTCCAAACTACTTCTTGACATGATGACATCGCTACATTCGATCCGCAATGAAGTTGTGTGCTCTGACGGGATCACACTGAAATTTGTTGTGTCAAATTCAGAATTGATGGTGCGCAATTTGCAGGTGAGCGCCACTTCATCTTGGCCGGTAGAGGTCGTGGCCGGCTCCCTAACCCACCACTGGCAGTCATCTGGCGCCTCATACCGCAGCAGGAGCGGTGATCCGTCAGTGGGTGTGGAGGCAACGGCAGGCGGTGGCGGCAGCGGAGGATCTCGAGCACGACACACACACATCAAGATTGCGAACAGGAAGCAACAGCAAAGGGACGAGCGACTATTTTTTTGCGTCATGCTGTTGTTGTTGTAGCTTTTTCTTTAGCGGACAGGATTAAAATGTAGGTCAGTAGTTATAGCCAGCAGGATGGTGAAGAAAGAATATAGTCGCGAGTCCACGTTTCATACCAACCGACGGTAATTGCTGCAACATTAACCCTATCGCCGCCCTCTAAGAAAAATAACTGCCACCGTGCACATATATAAGTCGCCGGAAACACACCCCTGTTTTACTATAGCTTTACTATAGTATAGTGCCGTAACACGCAACAGCCAACTATTATAAAACTCAAATAGATTTAGATATTTTATATACCGTTAACTCTGCACTAACACACACGCAATTATTATATTATGCAATGTACTGATTGTGTACGAACAAAATTAATAGTTGTCGTACCGGGGCAGCGGAAGCTAAACTCAAGTGTAGTTTAACATGTTTACGTCTTTATCATCACGAACACTGCGAGTGAAGAGAGTAGCACTTCGTGAACACACGTTCACAGCGCACAAACTCCACAGCTAGACTGTCCTGCCAGACTCACCAGTGGATGCTGCACTGAGTCGTGCTGACACTCGTCATCGTCGCCGTACGACTGAAGCTTTCGTCCTGCCGATCGCACACGAGAGCGCCCGACCAGGACTCCAGTAGCGTGGCAGTATAGAAGTGAGCGGCAAGCATATAGCCCTATAGTCCTGCCCCGCCTGCATTTGCATTTGCACTATATGCATAGAGATGAATAGAAAGATGCATAGCTGTTAATATTACTCATTTATCTAATCTATCTTCTGTTAATAAACAATTAAATCATTTTATGTTACCCGCGGGTGTACTTAACAACATAGTGATTTCGACTGTTATATTTGGGGGGGGGGGTTATAAAGCGTTTTGGAATAAAATGAATAATTAGCAATACCTTTGCACTCATCTTTACTAGGGTTTCTATTTGACACTAAGTGTATTTAGAAAGATTCCAACACAAGTTTCCATGCTTTTAGTGCAGGAATTAGCTTAAATACGAATATAGCGTTCAGAAAAACTTACTTCGTTGTTGAATATATTTAATGTAGCCATCAATAATATATATTTATCAACCGAAATATATATGAATCATATTCGTTTTTCACTGAGTGGATTTGCAAGAAACGAAAAAAATCACTAATCCAATTATTCTTGAGTGGGAAATTGATATGAAAACCGTCAGCGTAATTTGTATAGTCCTTATGTGATACTGCTGTAGCATCCGTTGTGTACTTGTAAATATGAATTGCCACTAAAATTAACATTAAATTCAATCTACCTCAAAGCACGAACAAAAGCACAACCGATAAATCGTAAACGACAAATAATGAAGTTAAAATATTATTACCTACTTAAATTTACCAGCCATAAAATGAGACTAATATTTACAATACTTACGACACTTACAAAATTTTATTTGTAAATGCGAATTGGTTAAAAATATGTGCAAGTTATTAGATTAATTCCTCTTTTATCTTCTGCTTATTCTTTGTATAATTATCATTCCATTTAAATTATGCTAGCACAAATGTTAACCTTTGGCATTGTGCACAGGTAACGAATATTTGAACCCCATTCGCTATGGGCAGGTGATACTTCAAAATATCTAATTCATTTTCTCAGTAGGGTTCACTGTCAGGGTCTAAAATTTAATTTAGAAACTATCAGATTCTATTATTAATTGCTGCGGTTAAATAATGCCGTGTACATAAACACCTCATTAATAAAATTTATTAAGAGGAAATAAAAACAGAAACGCGTATTGGAAAAATATTTTTTATATACTAAGAACGAATGACTGCTACGTAATAAAATGTTAATATGCCACTTAATCTTTTCATCTCACAATATATTTTTCTTAGTTGAGTTGCCATCAGTGGCATAAGCCAAAATTCTCTTTAAAAAAATATTAAACAGGGGATGGCAAACTCTTAAGACGAACAATATCAGCATATTATAAGATTAGTTCAATCCAATCCTCCAGCGAAAAAAATATTTTTTAATACTAATTTTGTATCATTATCATATTAATTATTTTATTTAATGCCGATCTATCCTGAGCTAATCCCTTCATCTCCCTATAGCTATTCATCTCAACGTCTTCAACTATCTGACTCACATACTCCAATCTAGGCCTACCTACCCCTCTCTTTCCCTCCACTCTACCTTCTATGATCAATTGCATAATCCCCCCATGCCTAAGAATATGCCCTACTAATCTGTCTCTCCTACGCTGTAACACTCTCCAGATACTTCTCTTCTCCCCTACTAACTCTAGTACAGCTTCATTTATTACTTTATCTTCCCAACCAATCCTCATCATCCTCCTATAACACCACATTTCGAATGCTTGTAATCTACGCTTCTCTTCCTTTCCTATAGTCCACGCCTCACACCCGTACAGTGCTACACTCCAAACATATACCTTCAGTAATCTTTTTCTAATACCCAAGTCAATATTTGATCTTAAAATCTGTTCCTTTTCTACGAATGCCTTCCTACCCTGTGCTATCCTACACTTTATATCTACCTTGCTTCGATTATCTTTTGTGATTCTACTGCCTAAATAACAAAAATCTGACACTTCTTCGATTCTATTATCTCCTATTGTGATCCTCATTTTTCTACTGCATTCCTTTTTGTCACACCTCATCACTTTAGTTTTACCTATATTTATTTTCATGTTAAAATCCCTAGTCAATACTGCCTGCATACCATTCAATACCCTTTCTAAATTCTTTTCGCTTTCTTCCAATATAGCTATATCGTCGGCGAATCTCAACATATATATTTTCTCTCCCTGTACATTCACACCTACACTATACTCTTCTTTTACTTTGTTTATTGCATCTTCTATATATAGATTAAATAATAACGGTGAAAGTGTACATCCCTGCCGAACTCCCTTCCCTATTTTTGCTACCTCTTCTTCCCCCTCAATTCTAACTAAGGCAGTTTGGTGTTTATATGAATTAAAAATTATTCTCCTATCCTTATAATCTATACCCGTTTCTTTTAAAATTCTAAACATTATGTCCCAATCTACATTATCAAATGCCTTTTCTAAGTCTACAAAAGCTATGCAAGTTACCTTTCCTACCCTATTTCTTTTTTCTACTACCGTTTTTAGTGCTAGAATCGCCTCTCTCGTCCCTCTGTTTTTCCTAAAACCAAACTGATCTTCTCCTAGCCTTTCCTCTACTTTATTTTCTAATCTCCTATAAATAATCTTTAACAATATCTTCGGTGCATGTGATAGTAGGCTAATGGTCCTATAGTTCTCACACAAATTAGCTCCTATTTTCTTCGGCATTGTTACTATTCTACTACGCTGAAAATCCTGTGGTACTTCTCCCTTCTCATATATTTTACAAACTAACCTGTATAATCGCTCCTGCATTTTTTCCCCTGCGTGTTTTATTAATTCGGCTGGTATCATATCAATCCCCGCTGCTTTGTTATTCCGTAAATCATTTAATGCTCTATGAAACTCTGACCTAAGTATGCTAGGACCTAAGTCATCCTCATCTATCTGTTCCACACTTTCTAGCTCCTTCATGTCCTGCCTACTTTTATATAAATCTTCAAGATACTCCTTCCATCTTCTAGCTTTTTCCTTATTTTCTGTGAGTTCCTTACACTGCTTATCACATATAATGTTACCCTTTGGTTTTACTTTAGAAAAATGTGATTTAATTTTCCTGTAGCCCAAATCTACTTTACCTCTTCTCATATCCTCCTCAATATCCTCACAATTTCCTTTTATCCACTCTTCTTTCGCTAGCTTGCATTTCCTATTAATTAAGTTCCTTAGTTCCTTATATTTTTTCTGTCCTGCTTCTGTGTTTCCTATTTTAATTTTCCTTCTTGCTTCAATCATTTCCACTATTTCTTCCGTGATCCATTCCCTCCTACCTGCCCTTTTCTTTGTGCCTAATACTTCATTTGCTGCTGTAGTTAACCCATTTCTGATTTCTGAATTTTAAACGATACTAAATTTTCTATAATTTTAAAAATATAGTAGGGTAAAACAATATGTGATTAATATAATCAATAATAGAAAAACAAAACAAAATTACACTATCTGTGCCAAGTCATGTCTGTACCATCCACACTAAGATTATTTCTCCATCCGCAATTCCATTACCTTCATGTTTTTCTCTAATCTCTTTTTGAAACAAACACAATTATTTCTTCCCCTTATATGCCAGAGCTTTCTTGTTGTTGAATCAGTGCTTATCTATACCTGATTTTACTCCGTTATACCATCACAAGTTCTTCTGTGGGACCATAACCACCTGCTAACCATCCAACAACCGTTGGTACTTTCCTAGCGCAATAGCAGCAGAAGTCAGTCACTAACGTCAGGTCAGGAGACTCCCTGATCCCATCGTAGGCGTCCTCTCGGTAGTCTTATGCGTTCCAATGGCATGCTCTATATAGTGATGTGGCCTCTGCAGAAGCTTCTAGGTATCTGAGTTAGCGGTAATGGTAGAGAAAGTCTCCTAATCGTGATAAACGACATGTACAAGACGGAGGGGGGCGCAAGACTGTATCGCGGGTTGATATAGGTGGTGGTGTAAGGGTTGGTCGACTATAAGGTGGTTACAAAATTATACTGAATGTTTAGATTAATATTTAAAAATTATAGCGTAATCAAACATGATATATCTAAATACTTGCAAAAGAAAATGATTTGATTAATACACAAAAAATGACTTAAGATATAATTTCTGATTCTTTTGCTATTGAAGATATTATAAGACAACTCATGACTGTGTGGAAGGTGGTAAAAAATTCTGTGACAACACACAGTGTTAGTTATCAACTATCTGCCTCATCATACTCCACTCCAGCACATCCATCTCTCCGAGCATCCAACTTCAGCTTCGGCAGGAGGCATCTTCAGAAAACACGTGATAGCCTGGCGAACCGGCCAACTAACTTCCTTCCTTTGCCATCAATATTTCACACACTAGCCGCTGGTATATGTCCGCATGTATGTGGATAAATACATAATACGCATGTGAGTATTGACGTTAACCATCTTGTACCAATCGCCTTCTTTGCGAAAAAAGCCGACTTCTACAAGGAGTAAGAAGCGAAAATAAATTTCTCATTTCGAGACATCTATAATCGGAGAAGAGAAGCTATGAGCCAATGCGTATCTCAATAATAATTCACATTTATTCTAGTTTGATATTGCATTAGTATTTTCGATAAAATTATAAATATAAAATGTTTGAGTATAGATATAGAACATATATTAAAAATTAAGTCACTATTTTTCCCGCATTGGCTTGACTCGTTTTATTATCGCCATCCATCAAGCACCACGATTTAACTGTCTTAAAAAAATAGATTTAAAAATAGATGAATTGTAGAAAATCAAGACGTTCAATTTCTTCTCCTCGTTAATAAATCGGCAATTTATTGTATCCATTCTGTTTCATTCATATTTATCCCATTGCTGTAAATAAAGAACTTGTATTACTTAAATTAATCGTAATTTGTGCGGATATCGTATTTTAAAATATTAGTCTAATATATTTTCTCTTATATTAGCAATAAACCGTTAATTAAAGATTACATGGAGGTATAAATTTACATTTGGATTAATGCGCCCACACTGCGTTATTATATCTTTCATGTATTGTTTATAATCTCTGAAAAGGAAAAGCGAATGTACAAATTATCCTGAAAGGACACGTTCTCTGAATACGCATTCACATAGATTATCCCAAATAATGTATACCTAACGTTATCTAAAATTTGTTGTTAGCTTATATGAAATAATCTTTATGATTTATTTTGACCAAATATTTATTTCGTATGTTAGATCTTAGAGGATTTATATATTTTTTATAGCATGTTGTATATTTCATGCATTTATAAAATGTTTTTAAAATTATTTATAATGTAGTATCTCTCCAGAGTAAGTTTTGCTTCTTCATTACTTCTTATTAGGGCACAGCTATTAGTACCGTTCTATCCTTTATAAAACAATTACTTGAATGGTGAGAATTTAATGTAGGATATATATAATTAGACCACATTTAAAAACTTACCATTTATTATAATTATCACTACGGTGTTAAATTATAATAGAGAATATCGCCCAAATACCATAACAAGCATTAAGTAGCTAGACGTACATTTCAAGCGCTATGCGGTATTTTATTTAGTTTTACCTTGTGCTACTGAAGATGGGCGCATAGCGCTTGAAATGTACATCTAGCTACTTAATGCTTGTTACGATATTTGGGTGATATTCTATATTATTTATTATAATGTTTGATGTGATATGAATACTTGATAATTTCACTAAATAAATGGATTTTTTTTATGTGTTGAATATTATCACTTGCTTGATAGTTTCTTAAAGTTTATTCGATTTTTATGTAGGGGATGGTCCAGTAATATATTAGAAAGGAGACATGTAAAAATATTTTCACGTTATCATAAGGTGCACCAAGTGGAAAATATGTTTTTACACAGATGCACACAAAATGTACTATGGTATATAAACGCCTTTATGTATATATATATATGCTCTCGTACACAGCGAAGCTTGCAACATGTTTTCCCAACCCCCAACTTAATTTTCCGCTATACAGCCGAGCAAATGGTTTGTACTTGTACCGCATCTACATTCCTTACTTCGTGTTTTTTACGGTCAAATTATATTATATTAAAAATGAAATCACTATATTTCTTCTCGGGATTTACAAGAATATAACAAACGACAGCAACAAAATATAAAATTTATACACTGTAAATACAGAACTAATCTCTACTCATTTTCGCATACTAAAATACGTCTAGAAAAATAATTCTTGTATTACACAAGACTTGTTGTAGCTGCATTTTTGCAGAGAATAATACGTTAACGATGCTTATATAATAATCCAAAGTTGTTTGTTTCATTTGAATTTATAATCCTACCTAACGGCAAGTTGTTTTTTATAATTAATCGGCGAAATATAAAGGCAAATGCTAAAATTCACCTGCTGTTCTTTGGTAATTCAAAACCCATCTGTCCATTAGAGCATTTATAAATTTGTGGATTTTTTACTTTTATCTTTGCCAATAGACAACAGCGAGTGTTGACACGAAGACAGATGATAGTTCTTTTCACATATGTTCTTCATGTATATGCTGTAGATTATTGCTTCTTTGTTTGGTGCTGTGTCGGTGGTAACCATTCGGAAGAATACACTGGGCATGGCGAATGCGTTGGTTATAATGCGCGCAAAGACACTGAGAAACGAATGCCAAATATCGTTCAATTCGCATCGAATACTCGGGTTTTATTGTCACGAATTATGCATGGTCGTTCAAACATCAGTCTTTCGGTTTTCTTCTATCTCTGACTATGTCAGAATGTGCAGTCGCTATGCGCTCTGCCTTTTATTGCTATATTACTTTCGGCACGATTGATGCCTTTACGAGCCAAACCAAAATTCCAACTTCACGCTCAGTTTAGCGTATTGTACCATCCTCATCATCATCGTAATCAAAACTTACACTGTACTATTACCAACTGCGCTGGCACTTTATTATTTACTGTAATTATTATTATTATATTTAATTGGATTGTAATTTATGTTTGTACAATTTTTAATGTAAAGCGACTAATTAAACTGACTAATTTAAGACTTCAGCCAAGTGACTATTATTCCTGGATGAGTACTTGCAACAAATATGGCCGACGTACTCAACTAATTGTGTTTTATTGTTTTATGTAAAAATCGGATTATTCTCTGTTGGAATTAATGAATGCAAATTAGACCGGATGTTGCGATAAAGGCACACAAAGTCGCAGTATAATTTATAATAATTTCTCACCATCAGCATCAAATTGTACATCGCCGCTTGAAATCTAAGAAAAAAATTACACGAAGACACTAAATTACTTCATCAAAATTTAAAAGTAATGCCAACAAAAAATACAATTTATGCTAATGGCAATTAAAGATTTTTAATGATCAGTAATCCATCTGTGCTGAGGCTTTACGCTTTTAAATGATGGAATGAAGATTGTGTGAATATAAAGACACATTACCGCGCCTTGCAAGAACTTGTCAATAAATGGCTATAACTCAAACTCAGTGCTATGTTGAATGCCGCTTCATTCTTATGTTCCCTCGCTTCTTTGAATCTACTTTTGAAATTAATCTAGATATCCCGTAGTGATTTTCAATTACCGAATTATTCTTGAAACTGCTTTCTGCGGAACTATTAAGATCTTTCCACTACCTTAATTATAACTTTCCACTCGTACCTTAATGTCGTAAACGTTCACAAATTCATTATGACACCAACCGCATTATCATCAACATCAAGACAAGTTATTATATGCCGCAATGATTTTTAATAGTCATTCATGTATGTAAAATTACCAAATTGAATTAACTAATTTTAAAATAGCTTTAAACGAATCCTGTACATGAAAAGAACCGTAAAATCCGATTTACTGTGTATTAATTGCCACAGGGAAGTGGCATAATTTCACTAGGTATCGTATAAATAATATAAAGTAAATGAGGACTACTAAATTAATTTAGTGTCGATGATTAAGACATCATAAACTTGGGTAAAATGTGAAGGGATTTCTTGTCAAAGCAAAATTAAAAAGTATTGCACAGTACATATTAATTCCACTAAATTGTAATGTTTATATATCAAATATATTAGTGGATTCAAGACTTTTCAAGTGTTCCTTTGTATTCGTGAAAACTGAAGTTATTTTATGTCGAATATGAGCACCAAAAAATTTCAAGGTGCAATCAAATAATGCCAGCTTCCTAATTTGAAGACTTATGCGTATTTTTATTAACTTGACTTATTTTTTAAATTTGAAATAATTATTTTTCAATCACTTGCACCGTCTAACATATAAAAAAAATAATATAATATAATATTAGTTTATTAAATACCATTATTAACGAGAAACCACTAAAATTTGTAAAGCTGGTAACTTACACTCGGCACTAGTACATATTTATTGATCTGGTGCGTAAACTAGATAATTTGGACAGGATAATTTATTTTGTGTTATTTTATTATAGATTACAATTATAATTTAAGCGTGTAAGCTATTTATGGAGTCGCAAGCAATAATGTACAGCTAACTCCTAACTTACGTTCATGCTACAGTAAAGTCACCTAGTGAATTTACTCGGGCAAAAATATACCCCGTAATGACATAATCCATGCAAGAATTTACTGCGATGGTGATGGCTCTACGTTTAATGACCAAACTTTACATGGGGCTTAATGTACCACCAAAGCCAAGAAATATACTAGCTGATCGTATATTATTACTTGTTGGATCCATGGCCGTATGTAAATTCCACCACAATACAAAAAATTCATCATGCACGGTTCATCTTTAGTATAAAAAACGACCTACCATCTCATAGTGATTTATATTTGCATAAGACTAGATACGAAGACGATTTGTATTTCGATATTTACAGATTAATCAAGTGTATGAACGCACCGAACTATTGGTGTTGTAAATTTTTTTATTCAATGAACTATCCACTAATATAAGAACTCTGCTTGAGTTTAAACTCCAGCCACGACTCAAGAAATTTCTAAGTAAAAAAGCCTTCTATAATTGTGTTGATTGTGAGGTCTCTGACTTGTAAAACATACAGCTGGTAATGTATTTTAATTTTAATTTACTTTCGAATATTATTACTGTAATTTACCTCAATGTGATGTATCTTAATTTATTGATGTTGTATTTACGTATTTTAAGACGAATGAAAATGTTTTTATTTTAATCATGATATGATATGACACGACATTTTTTCAAAGTGCGAAATGATCCCTTTCTTCAGGTATAGAATACTTTAGTGAAATTTTTATATACATTCCTCAATATACCTATTAAATAACTTTACAATTTGTCAACACGTCTCTTTTTTCACCACAGTTATTCGCAGGGCATTTAAAATTCGCAAGAACAATTAAAATGTGTTCGGTCAATGTGATTATTTTAGCGTAGTTATTATATCCCACCTAACATGTAAATTGTTCCAACATTAACCCAGATCCTGAGACCAGGAAGGTAGGATCTAGGAGTTCCAAAATTGTAGACAGTTGTGATTCAGGTTCGGTATTTGGCAGTTTTATGTTTGTAGCGAAACCTGTGAATGTTCTTGCTCATCCCGAAATGTTTGTATGTTTCGATCTTGTAGCTAAAATCAACAACTCAACAATTGCAATTGACTCATTTAACTCTTTAATGTTATAATAGGCATTGTACAAGTATTAACTTGCCTTGTTTGAATTTTGGAACTGTCGTAGATGAAGGTTGGCTCGTGTTGGAGTTAAATCGAATGTAATGTAAACGATTTGTTCCGTAGCGATGGTATGCTACACGAAACCGGTATTATATTACCGGTACGAAACGCTTGAACCGCGCTATACTATTATGGGCTTTTACCTAGCGAGAAATCAAAAATTTCGGGTTTTGGTACTTAATTGATGAGCAGAGCAACTAAATATATAGGCTAATATAAAAAAAAACACAAGACATTATATATGTAAATAAAATAAGACAATTGCCACAAATTAATTATATGGTAATGGTATTGCTTATAAATTTATGCTTCTCCATCAATAGTTATTATTCTAAATAGTTTTATAAACTACGAATTTTTGAAACTGAAAAACTGCAAGAGAAATGGACACATTTTTTATTTTTAAGATTATTTTCCAGGCATCAATTCTTTCAATTCATGAGACATTGTTACTATGCCATGTCTTACGGAAATTTCTCATATATCAAATGCAAAATAAGTCTTTTACAACAAAGTCAAATCTTTGAGATGGGGGACTTCATGTGTCAAGCGGAAGTCTCTCAAATGTCACATTTATGTCCTTTTGAAGAGCGAATGAGAAGCGCAGTTTCATTTGCTCACTGAATAATACTCTGCTACCATTTAGTCCGAGCACTGAAGCTAAAGATGAATAATAAGTACGGAAATCTATGTTCTGAAGCTTTGCACATTTTTTTTTATTATTTGAGAAAATGTGACAGTATCTTGTTTATGTAAACGAACAAATTAACTCCAAAAACTCGCCGCATAAGATGATATTATTGAGGGTCTTTATTTCAAGAATTATTGTATTATCTCATTCGAGTTGCACAAGATCCTGATTAATATATCTTAGGAATTAGTGGCTATAATTCTTATTACACACCAAAACTAAAATGAAAACACCTAAAATGAAATACGTTTCTTTATCTTGTGTAGTGAATAATAGTGTTGGTAGATAATTAGACTGATAAATCAACAAAACATCAAAGTGGTTGTAAACTGAATATTTCCTTCGTTTCTATTCTAAGTTAGCAAAAAAACAGTGTTTGTTCATTCTGTCCTTCTGTGACATTTCAGTACTCAGGCAGCATTTTTGAAAAATCGCTTCGAATTCTACCAGAATGTGCTCTATGGTATGAAGGAGTGAAATACGTTCATATAAGACATCGTCAAGACGATTGTACTAGACCCTCGCATGGAAATGAGTATTTTGTTCTCCGGATGTGGAAATGAAAAGTCGTCCATGAAATACTCCACAAAAAGCGTACAATTCCATATTTTGTGGAACAATTTTTATGAGAACAGCCATATTGCTGTTGTAATATAAATTTACGTAGCTGGAGGTCTATGATTGAAATTCGGATCAAGAAGATGACCAAAACAAAATGATAAATTATATCTATTTGAATATTTTTTATAACATATTGTCCACCTTAATGTTGTTAGGAACTTCTAAAAGCTCGACCAAAATATGTTATGCATTACAAACGTTTTCTTCATGGCAAGGAAAGTTAAAAGTCTTATAATATCAAATATCCCTTGCAGAAAAACTATGAATTGAATACCATAAAATTATGAATTTTATGTAATCATATATTGTTCAAGATTATGCATCGAAGATATTGTTAAAGATTATTTATAGGAGATTAGAAAATAAAGTAGAGGAAAGGCTAGGAGAAGATCAGTTTGGTTTTAGGAAAAACAGAGGGACGAGGGAGGCGATTCTAGCACTAAGAACGGTAGTAGAAAAAAGAAAGAGGGTAGGAAAGGTAACTTGCATAGCTTTTGTAGATTTAGAAAAGGCATTTGATAATGTAGATTGGGACATAATGTTTAGAATTTTAAAAGAAACGGGTATAGATTATAAGGATAGGAGAATAATTTTTAATTTATATAAACACCAAACTGCCTTAGTTAGAATTGAGGGGGAAGAAGAGGTTAGAAAAATAGGGAAGGGAGTTCGGCAGGGATGTACACTTTCACCGTTATTATTTAATCTATATATAGAAGATGCAATAAACAAAGTAAAAGAAGAGTATAGTGTAGGTGTGAATGTACAGGGAGAGAAAATATATATGTTGAGATTCGCCGACGATATAGCTATATTGGAAGAAAGCGAAAAGAATTTAGAAAGGGTATTGAATGGTATGCAGGCAGTATTGACTAGGGATTTTAACATGAAACTAAATATAGGTAAAACTAAAGTGATGAGGTGTGACAAAAAGGAATGCAGTAGAAAAATGAGGATCTCAATAGGAGATAATAGAATCGAAGAAGTGTCAGATTTTTGTTATTTAGGCAGTAGAATCACAAAAGATAATCGAAGCAAGGTAGATATAAAGTGTAGGATAGCACAGGGTAGGAAGGCATTCGTAGAAAAAGAACAGATTTTAAGATCAAATATTGACTTGGGTATTAGAAAAAGATTACTGAAGTTATATGTTTGGAGTGTAGCACTGTACGGGTGTGAGGCGTGGACTATAGGAAAGGAAGAGAAGCGTAGATTACAAGCATTCGAAATGTGGTGTTATAGGAGGATGATGAGGATTGGTTGGGAAGATAAAGTAACAAATGAAGCTGTACTAGAGTTAGTAGGGGAGAAGAGAAGTATCTGGAGAGTGTTACAGCGTAGGAGAGACAGATTAGTAGGGCATATTCTTAGGCATGGGGGGATTATGCAATTGATCATAGAAGGTAGAGTGGAGGGAAAGAGAGGGGTAGGTAGGCCTAGATTGGAGTATGTGAGTCAGATAGTTGAAGACGTTGAGATGAATAGCTATAGGGAGATGAAGGGATTAGCTCAGGATAGATCGGCATGGCGTGCTGTTTCCAACCAATCTTTAGGATTGCGGACTCTTTAATAAATTAATATATTGTTCGATATAGAAAATTAAGGCAAGCGTTTCCTGTACATCTGATTTAAGCACATATTTTCTTCACATCTTGTATAAGAAAGTTTTGAAACAAAAGTTCGCAGAAAATATTATATGCAGGCAGCTTGTAGAAAGCACAGAGTGAAATGATTATTATAATGCACTTTTATGGATGAATCAGGCAAAGTATTTTTCATGAAGCAACTCGCATGGAAAATGTGAAAATGTCGCTGTCGCCGATGAGGGCAGCAATATGTTGCACCGAGCATGCGGAAATAGTTCTAATTTCTGCAGAATGACGGATGCATCGTTTCTGGGAACGATGTGACAAATGTGCTTCTTCAACCTGGACACTCTAGCATCCAAAGTAGATGGTACGTATATAACTCCATAGTATGAACGAGTCTACAATGCTTTCAGACATATAACACAGTGCAGCTTCCCGGTAAAGTAATAAAGTCGGAATATAAATGATGATGGATGAAACCAGTTTTTGAAGAAACAAATGGATAGTTTGTGTCCAACACGATATACTCTGCCAGAAGGCACTCGTAACCATTAATAATCTGATATGCATTTGGAAAAAAATCATTAAACACTGTGAAATAATATTTTCAACATAGACATCAATACCACAATGTTAAATTTAAAGATATATGCAGTTGATTAATTTTCTACTAGTCCCGCCATCATCGATAAGAGTTCCGTCATCATCGATAGGGCAAAATTTTTATTGGTCTTAATTAATTAGAAAGAAACTAATAAATATTGTGCACGCGAATTAAATTTATAGCTTACCTCAAATTTGTCACTTTACACATGCCATTTCAAAGTTGTACCGTTATGTAAAAATGTCATCGCCAATTTAATAGTAGTTACCACTCATTGCAGCAACTCTTGTAAGTCACGCTGTGAGTTATTAGAATCGCGTACTTATTATATCAGCGCTTACATTGTTGATTCACTTTAATTGAGTCTTTAAGTGGAGCATTCCTTTCCAGCAGCTCTATAAACACATCATCGGACTCGGACAGGCCCCTGGCTTTTATAATAGCCAACTTTCAATTTTTGCGCGCTTTCTTCACGATTCTGCGGTGAACAGAACTTGCCATTTCAGTTGATCCTGATGCAGCATGCAATCTCAGCGCGCACGGCACAAAACGCCAACTCGTTTCAGTGTATCCTCTTGCACTATATTCTTCGCTACGGTTCAATTGTTTACCTGAATCACGATGTCTTCTTCCAATTCGATTTATTCGTCTGTGCAAATGCTGCAGAGATTTGAAAAAAATACAAATCTGTTATATGGCGAATTCTACTGGAACGATTAACTTTGACACGTTTTTATAAGTCACTTCGCAATATTACTATTACAAAATTACAATAGTTGATGTTAAAACTCGGAAACCAGTATTTATTTCATTATATTACGTTTGCCGTTTTATATTTTACTTCACATTTTCGCTAATTAGTAAGATCTTAAATTAAACATATATTGTAAGCGGAAGAGAATACTCTAAATTTTTGGTGAAGCAGTATAGTTAATTTAACATACGATAGCTTAAATGAAAAAAAAGCCAAACTACTATGAAACATTTATTATGGAAACTGGTATTCAATTATGACCAACACCAAATTTTCATAAGAAGTTTATTACGAAGCAAGATGCTTTGGCATCATTGAGGACGGGTATTAACAACTTTTGAATTCCTTGAATCGCTGCTGTGCCTCTACTTTTTATGCGTTCCCTTATGGTCTGTTAAAAAGTTAACAATTAGCAACTACCTCAAAAAAATTCAGAGAATGCTTTTCGTGACTAGAAACGTGAGATGATATAAATATATAAACTAAACAATAGTATATGCTTTTGAAATATTTAACATTTCACTTGGAATAAACATCATTAATCTGCGTGATATTTTAATGGTCACAATTAAAGTTTTGGCCCCCAATAAATTAATGTAATCTATGAAATACCTATCCCTCACCAAAAGAATAAAAACTCGTTGTTTTTTTAAATTTTACATTATTGCTGCGTTATATATAATAATAGGAATGAGGTAAAATTATTTTCGTTAAATTATCTCGCTTTATTCTTCTTGGTAAATCTACTTTGGTGTCTTCATCAGACCATTCGCACCATACTACATTCAGATTTAATAATGTTGTCTCCATTTCAAATTGCTACCATTGTAACTTGACATATTTCTGAGAAGAATTTAAAATATTCACAGCGCACAATTCCAACAAGTTTATTTCGATTCTGCGCAATACATTCCTATCCTACTAGAGAAACTAAATCGTATTGCCTAGGTAAAATTTTTCATTTATATTTTGATCGATGAATTTTATTGAGCAGATCACAATCCCTATTTATTTATTTTTTGCTTTTGTAAATGTTTATCATAGCACCATTTTGATTCTTCTTAACAAGGATATCGAATCGCTTTTTTTACTTTTTATGATTAAAGCATTTGATATGTTTATTAAAGTTTTTAATATTTCATCGTATGTTAGCAATATTATAGTCTTAGTTCTGCAAAAGTCAATAACTTTATGGAGGTCTTATTTGACGGATTGCTTAATATTTTCTTCTTACTTAGGAATTGCTAGAATTTTATGCATTCCTGCGTGGCATATTTTCTCCCCTTTTCCTCTTGATAATATATATTCTTTGTTATGCCGATCTATATTTTCCAGTATTTTCCTTGTCGCTAAGCTATTTATATTCCAAAGTAACACACAAATAAAAGTCGTTCGTCAAACGTATAAAGTTGCGTTAGGGAATTTTTATCCTGCATAAATATTAAATAGAATTTATGATATTGGACTTGTTTTATTGACTTTATTATCATGGATTCGTCGGCGACATATTGACTACTAAAAACTTGACAAAGCGTCAAAATACTCACATAAACGACAACATAAAAAGGAAATTCTACTCACACCGAGTTCCATACAATCGATTTTTGATTGATATAAATTCATAAATATCTGTTCGAATAACATGAACTTCGTGCTGCCATATCCTGAACAAATTCAAAGAAACTATCAATCATGTCAAAATGTAATTTTGGTGTGTTAATAGAAATTTTAATTAGTAATTAAAAGGCAGAATCTCTTTCTGAATTCATATTAATAAAACGCAGTGTGGATATAATTATAAAAGCATATTAGTACAGTTCCAATACCTATGCCATTTTCTCCATACATTTGCAATGAATCCATCTTAGGCAAACATAACTAATGACACATTCATGCAGATCCGTGTTAGAGTGCCACACCACCTGTGGCTCCCCTAGCAATATTTTATGCTTTCAGAGTATAAACGTAGTGTAACTTTCATCTAATCAATACAAAAAAAAAAGTTTCAATTCTATTTAAATTACATCCTATTTAAAATACGCCATTTCATAAATTCGAAGTATCCACATCTAACATCGACGTATACAAATCCAGCCCAAAAGATTTAAAAAATCAGGTGAACGTGCAAGCTTCTGGCTTCTCCAATTCCACCGAAGGTGTGCACCTTTAAGCTTGGTCGCAAAAAAACTTTTCGCATTAATTAATTACGAATGAATTTAATCAGCTACGGTATGATAAAGATGCGTTTACATTGTATGTTTTGTTCGTCCAGATACTACATTTTGATTTTAAATATTTCATTTATTTATTTTATAAAAGAATAGTCAACTAAAATATATTAACCAAATGGCAGAGCAAAGAATCTGAAGTATGCATATATTATGTTTTATCCAAGAAAGTGCAGAATATAATGTGTAACGTCCAAAAGCATTGAGAATAATTTGCATCGTCTGATATAATGAATTTGTTCTAATTAAAGACCGCAGTACAATAATTAGCATTACACGTGAGAAACCGTCTGTAAATTCAGTGCTTTAGTAAGGCTCGGCGAGAACCGAGGTGTCTTCAACGTGGGTTGGTACTTCTTGTTTACGTGTTGCTCGCTTGAAAGCGAGCGAACAGGAAGTAACCGGAAGTAAGTTCTTCGTTCGTTCCCCCTTCTAGCTTGTCCCTCTACTGCCACCCTTTCTTACACTTAGCACGCAGTCGTTTGTTCTACCATACCAACAAAGTGGTGCTAGTGTTTTACTATATTGTACTATTACGCCTCCTGCGATGGTGGATCTTATAGTGAAGGTGTATCTGCTGTACGACCGAAACTTTCTGTCAGTTTGTTTATGGCCTTATGAAAAAGGAACGGCGCGGCGCGGCCCCCGAAGAGAAAAAAATGGTTTCCGGCCATGCTAACTTAATTACTCGACAACGCAAACAGAAAACTGAATCTATTATTAAATATGCTCAGAATGAATTATATTATAATAACCGAGGATCCAGCGAATAAAACGAAACGAAGAGAACAACGATAAAGTGTATTGTAATAATAATAACATACGGCACGGTGTGAATTTATTAACCATGCTATATGAGCTAAATAATATAAAACACCTGCAGAATTATAATTATGTTATACATATACGTACATCATACGTTGATTCGTTTCTAAAAATTGCAGTAGAAATATTTTAAGAATTTTTCTAAAATCTATCAAGTCTATCGTCTATTATTTTATGTTACAAAATGCCTCCACGGTAGTTTTAAAATTCCATTCTGACCATATTTAGTTCCTAATGGTTTCATACTACTAGATATAACTTATAATTTAACATACAGTCTATTAATTTTCCAACTGCATCAGCAAAGTGTTTTAATTAAGCATGTTTACTAATTAGTAATAATTTTCGTTGTTTCTTCCATAAATAAATTTCCAACTGAAATTTAATCATGTGCTTGCACATATCGTATTCGCTATTCTCAAAGTAGATTTTAATCTACTGCTTAACAATCAAAATCAATTAACGATTCGGTACTTTAACACTCACTGAAATAACTTCCTTGAATATGGAATCAAATACTCCTCTTCGCTTTTATTGGAAAACCTTTTCGTAATGTTATACCATCGAATGTCAAATGAAATAAGATTGGCATCGTTTTTTTGCGGGATCTCTATTGTCCATTCCACGCTCTGTAAGTTTTCTATCTTGTAAAATCTCTTTGCGACCAGTCCATTTTAAACTAAAGTTTTTGGACTCCACTCATATTGTATGCTGACGAAGAACATCTCAACCTCCATGTTGTTGGAGTTCGAGAAGACACTATAAGGGAAATTGAAATGTGATTACAGCAGTGAAAAGCTATCCAATAAGACATCAAGCTTCTTAAGCACGCAGAAATGGATGGAAGAATAAAAGAGAATTTATAGAAACATTTATACGGTGCGATACATTTAGCTGTAATTAACAATATTTTATTTGAAATGTAATTTGAAATAATTGAGAAATATGATGAATTCTGTTTGAAATGTCTGCAGTACTTGTTATTACTATGACTATCGATTATTTAAGAGTCACTTTAGCAGTGGCGGCTCGTGCCATTTCAATCTGGGCGGGCGCATTTCTTAAAAAATAACATAATAGTGAGAAATCTTACCTAAAATGGATGCAAAATGATTAAAGTCAATCATTTCATGAAAATGAATTCTACTCTTTTATTTTTCATTGATATAAACTTTTCCAAAACTTTTTCGTTAAAATTGTAAATATCTCACACCACATTTTTATTAATACACATCATCGCCAACGCGTTTAAACGATCATTACCCATAGCATTTCGCAAAAAAGTCTTGATTCTTTTAAGTGTTGAAAAACAACGCTCTGATTCAGCAATGGCCATCGGGGTTGTTAAAATAATTTTAAGTATTTTTATAGTTTCCGGGAAAGTTTCACTGAGATTATTTTGTAGCAATAACGAAAGAATTGATAAAAATCCGGACGCGAGTAAATGACTTCTAATTTTGTTTTTACTTTGGTTTTATTCAAAAATTGATATGCATGACACACGGTTTCCAAAAGGTCCACAGGAAATTGAAAATTTAGAAAATGTTGGCATCGATTTCGTGTTAAATAACTCAGCGGCTTGTAAATGGCCACGATATGAGAATCTGTCCTTCATCTGTGTTATAATTTTTTTTATAAATGTCTCTTGTAAAACGCCGACTAAATGTCCGGTTTTCAGCACTCCTTGCACAAGTTTGCGATAAATTTAAATCAGGCAATGGCCTACCTAATTCTTTAATTTTTACTTTCTCCACAAGAGAAAGTCTACAAAACTCTATTTTCAATAAAGAACTAACACTATTCATTTTTATTAAATTATTTCTATTAAATATATTCTTGGAGAAACACGTGGCAAAATCGTACATACACAGAACAAATGCTACTGTCTAATCTGGCTAGTCTATATCAATTTATATATATATACTCTCTGTATATATATATACTACTCTCTCTTCTCTCTGAACTTCTCTAAGCCGTTAAAGAAGCGCGGCATCCAATAGATGATATACTACATCGGTCGCCTGCACTCTATGATACACTCATCTCATTGCATATGTACTATATATATGTATTTAACTTGTACTGGCGAAGAAATAGAAGATATACTGCATACGGTCGCTCTCACCGATTGCTTGCAATAGAGTGAGATGAGTGTATATGCATTTAACCTGTACTGGGTGGCGGTGAACACGCAGCGGCACCAAATTAGCGATATATCTATACCACGCCAACGATAGATACAAATAGATACAGCATCGGTCGCCACAACGAACGTTGTGTTGATTGTTATCGCGGCGCAAGCTTTATCTTTTAAGAAAAATAATGCCGAGATAAAATATCGCAATACAGTTATATATCTACGGTGATGCGCTCAATGTTCAGGAGGGGCGCGCGGGCCTGCGGCCTGCATAAGGAACCGCCACTGCACTTTAGAGAACGAAGTTAGTTTTTTCGATTTAGATTATGGAGTTGTCGAGGCATTTAAAAAATATCTATCGATATATAAACAATTATTATTAACTAGGTTGTTTTTGGTGTTTTGAGAAAGTAGATCAAAATATAAAGAAATATGAAGGAATGGAAAAGAAAATGTCAGAACTGCAGAGGAGTTTGAAAATATTATTAGGTTAGTGTAACGATTTCAATAAAAATGCTTCGTGGAAAATAATCTAGGTTACAGGTAATAATTGAAATTGAAACTCAGTATAATAACAATGTGAAGACAATTTATGTTTGATGAAGAATTATTTAAAATTTGCTCAATGTTGAAAAGCAGGTAATCAAAAATAGTTCAATATTGTTTTTAATATTGAAATATAACCGTATTTATAAAGGCAATTTTGCAACATTATAAGACGATATATTCACTTAATCCATGATATCCATATAAACTCCCGTAATTCCTGATTAAAGCATACAATGTAGAGGAACCCTTAAAGCGATACTACCTGCACATTTCATGAGAGATTAAGATTTTATTAGAGTTAAATATGTCCAGTTTAACTGGTGCAACCAAGTTTTCCCAGTACGTTTATTTTTCATGTTATTATACTCGTATATGTATACGTTGTCCATACATATCTGGTGATAGAAACAATGGAGAGCAAAATGCATTGCATGACGTTAGTTCCAAACGCTTTGCTTGAAATCTGGACAACATAAGAGACGCGGGACAATGTATCAAATCCTGGATGTATTTATATACGTCCCTTTTTAGTCTTACCCAAAATGGATGTAGCCTTCAACGGAACGACCCGTTGAAATAAAATATATATTTTTCGAATGATTGATTATAGATCTAGACATATCATTTTCATTGCATTTTTATTACGCATAATACAGATTTGGGTATCGAATTTTGAAAATACCACCGATTAGATCAAAAATATACTAAAATAGAATTGATTTGAAAAAAATTTCAACGTTTTATAATATTGTGGAATATTTAATTTTAAATTGAAGCACACAGATATGAGTTCACGAAACAAATAAACTTCATATATCGAAAGATCAGCTGCTTGATAAATAATATCAACACCACTGCCTGGGGATGCCCCAATGTTACGCTGAAGAAGTATTTGCGTATATAACATTCTTTGGGTAGGCTCCTTCTTAGTCCCGCATTTACAAATTGAAAAAATATTACCTAAATAGAAACGAAACTGAGCTACAAGAAAACCTGAAGGAACACACCGAATTTTTTTGTGATTAGCATTTGCTATTTCCAGCGGTTTTATATATACCATGTGCTTCATGAAAATATTAATAACATATTGACTTTTTGTGTGAATATTTGTGTCTATGATAGGCCGTATTTATATACCCGCATATATATACATCTGCATCTCTATGTACGTAGTTTAATTAAAACCCCGAAGAACTTTGCGACTGTTAAAGTTTCAAACTCAGAGACGGGATTTAATTAAATTTAAAGTACAAACATTTTACAGAACAAATTGTGCCCAAACTGGTGGTGCGGTCTTCCATGGCTTCTCCACCCCGTTTCTGACTGCCTGCTGCTATGATGATGGTCCGTTACATATATAGAAACGGATCCTGATATTCTTGTTTGTATTTTTAACCATATTAGCCTGAGCCCGCAGGAGCACAGTACCACGATTTTAATGAATTCAATAACCGTGTTGGAAAAATTTTACGATTATATATTGTTCCTATAAAGATAGCGTTTTAATAATATAGAATATCACCCAAATACCGTAACTTAAAGCATTAAATATAAAACGTTCAAACCTATTTAGATTGACAAAAGTTACTACTATAATTTAGAAAAATATAAAACATATTTTAGATTTTCATTCAATACTTATTGCATGAAGAAGAGGTAGCAAAAATAGGGAAGGGAGTTCGGCAGGGATGTACACTTTCACCGTTATTATTTAATCTATATATAGAAGATGCAATAAACAAAATAAAAGAAGAGTATAGTGTAGGTGTGAATGTACAGGGAGAGAAAATATATATCTTGAGATTCGCCGACGATATAGCTATATTGGAAGAAAGCGAAAAGAATTTAGAAAGGGTATTGAATGGTATGTAGGCAGTATTGACTAGGGATTTTAACATGAAAATAAATATAGGTAAAACTAAAGTGATGAGGTGTGACAAAAAGGAATGCAGTAGAAAAATGAGGATCTCAATAGGAGATAATAGAATCGAAGAAGTGTCAGATTTTTGTTATTTAGGCAGTAGAATCACAAAAGATAATCGAAGCAAGGTAGATATAAAGTGTAGGATAGCACAGGGTAGGAAGGCATTCGTAGAAAAGGAACAGATTTTAAGATCAAATATTGACTTGGGTATTAGAAAAAGATTACTGAAGGTATATGTTTGGAGTGTAGCACTGTACGGGTGTGAGGCGTGGTCTATAGGAAAGGAAGAGAAGCGTAGATTACAAGCATTCGAAATGTGGTGTTATAGGAGGATGATGAGGATTGGTTGGGAAGATAAAGTAACAAATGAAGCTGTACTAGAGTTAGTAGGGGAGAAGAGAAGTATTTGGAGAGTGTTACAGTGTAGGAGAGACAGATTAGTAGGGCATATCCTTAGGCATGGGGGGATTATGCAATTGATCATAGAAGGTAGAGTGGAGGGAAAGAGAGGGGTAGGTAGGCCTAAATTGGAGTATGTGAGTCAGATAGTTGAAGACGTTGAGATGAATAGCTATAGGGAGATGAAGGGATTAGCTCAGGATAGATCGGCATGGCGTGCTGTTTCCAACCAATCTTTAGGATTGCGGACTCTTTAACTAACTAACTTATTGCAATTTTTCAGCCACTTGAATTAATTTGCCACTTTTCCAATCGTCTGTAAGCCTGAGAACTAACATCAAGCTTCGTATACTTATAATATATTTGCTTGCAATTCAATATAACATATATAATTTGATTGCGTTTTATAATAACTGAAAGCTCAGAATCTAACATTCTCCAAATATACAAATATTAGTTCCCAACTTACGATTCCATGACGCTGGATATCTGTTGACACAAAATTAAATTCGGGTACGTCAAATATTCTAATCTGAGGAACGATATTAAATCCACAAAACAATGTTTCTCAACTCAGGCGCTTGTCGCTTGTCTCCGGTTAAATTCAAACAAAGACTCGTGGAAACTATACATCAAACTAGTATATGATTATTACAGACTACATAGTTCTCGAGTTCTCTAAATTGGGGGCCAGCTAGAGCTAAAGGGCGACAAACCGAACGGAGAAATCTTATCAACTTTGAATTTAATAACGCCGTGTTAACTCGCGTTAATGGACAAGCTGTTGCTGAAAATCGGACACATGCTACTAACTTATACTGCAGTATTGTGTATAACGATCCTAGAATCCGAAATCATATATATTACGAAGTAACTTAACACGAATTGTCCAAAAATTATATTTGTATACAATTAAGAAATATCGCGGTATAAATTTTGAACTAATATTTGAACAATGATAATTGAAAATGTGAACGGAAATTGATTTATTTATTATAATATGGTTATTTTATACACAAGCATTATTGACTATTCCTATACTTTTTTTATAGACTTTATAGACTTTTTATAGTTTTCCTATGGTTAGATAAGTATTGTCTTTCATATAATAAATTTAATAATTTCATGTAGAAAATTACGAATAGCTTGAGCAATTTAACAATACAATACCAATAAACAAATAAATCATTTTATTAGAACAATCGATATTTTTAATTCCTATATCATTATTATATCTTTATAGTAAGTTGGTTTAGACAAATCGATTTATGGGAGAAATCATCATTTATAACACGAATGTAATTGAAAAATCTATGCGTTTCATAGAAATTTAAACTAAATACAATATTTATTCCAGGAGTTAAAAGTTTAGTTTCTAAAGACATTACATCTACCAGCATTGCAATTTCCAGCGAATTTTGCCTGAAGTTTATATTGGAGAGCTGGTTATGATATGACATAAAGTTGACACTGGCATCCATTAAAACAATGTCATGAAATGTCGGTATTACCCGTTACTGATCACCGATTTGTTTCAATTTGGATTTTTAATAATGTTAGATGAATGGATGAATATTGTTAGGTTGACTGACTCGTGACTTTGTACCTTTGATTTATTTCTTTTTGTAATTCTGTCAATCAATCAGCTTTGTCACAATACCGAAGTATCTAAAATAGTTTAATTATTTTTCCTATGTCAAAAAATGCTTGATTTCTATATTTAGATAAAAGGAAATTATTGATTACAATTCTAATGGTATTTATATATTTGAAAGTCACTCGAGACTGTAAGAAAAATATAAGGTATTCAGAATTGAATACAAATAAAATTATTTCATATTAAAACTTGCTTTGTGATATTCCATACAATGAGAAATAAAAAAATAAAAGTTTTTTAATTCACAATAATTAGAATAATTTAAAATGATTAATCTATGTATGAGATTATTTTAAAGCTGTAAGCGTTCTTACGTTAAAGCAAATTTCGGCATTTGAACAATAACTAAGTACGATTTTGTGCGTAGGTAAGATTACGTACTAACATTTACGACATATATCCGAGTGAAATTAGGCCTTTTAATTATGCGAAGATTGTTATTAATAAAACACGGATCAACGCCTAATGGCCGCATCTCGCTCAGCGGCAATCTTCCTGGGCGGCACACTTTACACCTAGCTCTCTCATCTTGAGCCATAATTAATCACTTTGCTTTAATCTCTTCATTCAAGAGTGAGATTCAACACTTTGTGCGCAGATATACACATGTACATGTACATGGATGTGGGTAGATTTGTATGTGTGCGTTGTATAGGTTCTTCCTTTCTCACCTCTATATTGATGTGGGCTAATATGTGGAAAGGTTTCTACCACTGAATGTATTCGCTGAAGGTATACCAAAATTTTATGAATATCGTGAGTCGGGTTTCAAGCCTTCGTTATTTGATTAAATAAAATATCTATCAAATTCTTTCATTTAACTATTCAACTGAATATCTCCAATTGTATCTTCTGAATCTTTAGTATTTTCTATAGAAAGGTTTTTCGCATATTTTTGTAATTTAGCTTCTTTTAAATTGCTTTATTCGATTACCTTGTACAAAGAGGCAACATTTGCTACGCTGAAAGTACTGAAATTGTCCAAAAATATTCTTATTCTTAGTTATTCTGTCCCAAATTATTTTAACAGAAATATCAATTATACTCACAATATACTTTATACAATATACTCACAATATACATTTTACTTCTGGTCCAACAAAAATGCATTTACCATGTCAATTGAATATAGGGAAAATATAACTATAACGAGTTAAAAGCTTTTGAAAATATATACATGCATAAGTCTAAATCAAATTTAATGAGTTTAGATTCAGGCCCAATTTCATCTTGTCTATGTAATTTATTTAATAAGAACTATTTTTAAATGCATTTTAATTTTTTTTATTTTTATTTATTTTAGGTTTGACAAACCTAAACTTGTCAGTTTCGTTAATTATTAATTTATATTGTTTTAAAAGATTTATAGGTCATATTATATGCCATTTTGGAAATACTTCTGTCATCTTGACTTATTTATTTGATAGTATATCAATCACGATTCGTAACAGAGGTATTTTATTTAGTTTTTGTCTTGTGCTAGTGAAAATGGGGGCATAGCCTTCGAAATGCGCATCTAGCTATTTTAAGGATTCATAAATATACATAGCGCGCACATTCATTAGATTATTCGCAAAATATAATTGTTTGGTAGGATACAGAGCATCTTTCTTCAGCATAATCTTAATTATATAATATAAAGTAATTTGTAGGGGGTATAAGGTCTTTTCATATAGTGATCCCCAATTTAGTAATCCGTACTTTATAACGGATACCACTAAACTAGTATAAACTGTACAGATTGTTTTTTTATGTAATATATTTCTTAGTGAATAAAATTTTGGGATTAATTTTCGGATTGTGCTGGTAAAATAGTTTACGTGATATTTCCATTTCATATGTTGGTCTATTTCTATTCCTAAATATTTAATATGCTCTATTCTCTCAACTACTATATTATTATCGAGTACAATGTTGTTAAAGTCGGGCAGATTTGTAATAGTTGGTGAGAAGGTTATAAATTTAGTTTTGCCTGCATTTAAACTGAACATATTTTTGTTTAGCCAATTTTTTATGTTATTCATGTGGTATGTTATGCGAGTCCTTACATCTTCCCAAGTATCTCCTGTAAAAATCAATACTGCATCATCTGCATAAGATAGTAAGTGACAATGATCTTGTTCTAGGTTTAGTAAGTCATTAATATAGATTAGAAGCAATGAAGGACCTAGTACGGATCCTTGCGGAACTCCATATTCAACACATTTTTCATCACTCATTGAACAGCCAATTCTAACCTTTTGTCTGTAAGATAATTTTTGAATAGTTGAAGGTGAACTCCACGTATGCCAATTTTTTCTAGTTTAGTTAATAAGATAGCATGAGAAACCGTATCAAAGGCTTTAGATAAATACATAAATACCGCAATTGTTTTTTTATTTTTATCAAAATTTTCAAGGATAACATTACAAAATTTATGATAATTGTTGGGTGATATTCCATACTATACAAAATATACATTATGCGTTTAAAATTTAATTTGTGTATTTATATATTAGATATAATATGCAAAGAAAAGTAAGTGTTTGTGTCTTCTCTCTAAGCTTCATATATTAAGAAATTAAATAAAATCACTCAGCTGATAAATTAAGCGCATACATCACAGTGCCTGTATTCTATATACCGAACGTTTGAAAAACTTCACTAATTAATTTTTATACCTTGAATATTGTTTAATATATAGATATAAAAAAATGTGATTGAAACTATCACAACATCAAAATTAAATTTAGTTTCATCATATGTATTCATATATATTTATGTCAGTACATATAACTGTTCTTCATCTTAGTGTAACTTCCATTGTCCATTCAATATTTGATAAAATCGCCACAGTCTGCTTAATGTGCCATAAAAACTGACCCCTGACAAAAAGTTCAATGTCGCTTGGGGTTTAATTGTTCGTATCGTGCCGGGGTATGTATTTGCTTTCTATCACACAGTACAAATAAACGTATCCATTAATTACATTCCACGTGACGTCATATCTGCCGCCGCCGCCGCCGCCGCCGCCTGACAAATTATTCCAGACGATTGAAATGTTCTCTCTTTGGATGCGGCCGCCTGTTTGTTCGTTCAGGCGATTTAGGCGGAGGCGCTCGGATGCACGGAGTTGCAGAGTATTCAGTTCTAGCTGGATGTTGCGCTATCTCCGTGGCCTTAATTTATAGTCACCACTATTTTTAGTCTTATACCAACTGTACCATGCTTAATGAAGAGAAATGCGTACCGTTTTGTAAATGTCCACGCAACTCATCTCTTATAGTATTAAACCGAAAATGATGTGCTAATAACAATTTATTTAGATATTAAGGTCACATCTAATAAAATGCACGCTCCAATCATAAATCTCATAAATCATCACGAATACTGCATAAATCTAAATGCATGGCTATGCATTTTTTTAACCAGTCTTTTACGTCATTTTAAAATCAACAAATAAATCAACATGAGGTGCTCATTGGTAGCAATTACACTCTTCCTGTTTCTGCGCACGAAGACGTGTCGAAGTATAAATCATTTGTCTGTTCCTTTATTTTTTTATTCTCACATGCCACAACGTACACAAAGAGCATTTATGGTAAAGGAAATGATAGAAACTATACGAGTCAACACCGCACACCGGGCGCGAACGCGAGGCGTTGAACCAAACACTTTATTCTTGCGATAGAAGAGAAAAATGATTTCCTGCCTTGGGGTTACGACGTGTGAATATGTGTGTTTATCTGGCGAGCGAGAAGGATGGAGCACTGGCAAAGAAGTGACAATAACTACCGCTGATGACATCTTTAATTACGCCCCGCAGATGATAAATGCAGCCTTCCTCTTGCCAGAGAACAAACTGGGTGTGCGGTAGTGTTATATTTACTATCCAAAGTGGTAACGATTATTCTCCTGCTGCGTTTGAAGACGAATTGGTCATATAAAAAATAACTGACAACAATAATTATATATATCCAGCGCACAATGAAATTTCGTATCATTTTCTTACAGACCAATAAAGTTGTTATATCTTAAATTATTTTAAAAAAATACAAAGGATTCTTTCTAATAATTCTTAAAGCATACATAACATTAAAGGTTTTCTATAAACTAATATGTGATATAGTTTATATTTAACACAATGAGTGTCTTAATCTTCCACTTTTATAGTTGTTAACGTCACTTTAATTTTCAATTTAAATTTGTGTACTTTAGTGATATTTATATATTTGAAAATTTGATTTAATTTAATATATTTATACATACTACATCATTATGTGGTTAATAGTAGAAATTTTCTTTTTTTATGCAACTTTCTATAGTTTAGTATTTAGAATTAATTATATTATGCGAAGGTATTTTTCTTATTTTTTTCTGTAATCGTATGAGCGGCATCTGTGTTCGCTCTCGCTCAAATTAAATGGACAAATTAAATTATAAACGTATATGAGATAGCCAGGAAGCGACAAGAAAATCCTTTTACTGGCCACGCTGATAACGACAGGCCATACCAAAGAAATTACATGAAACCATTATATGTTGAAATATATTGGATCTTAAGTAACCTTCTCCCTATCTCACAAATATCTTCGTTCCGTGAAAGAAGTCTTAATTATGGATACTGTCGCGGTATCACAAGCCCTAACACATAGTTAGAATAGTTAGTTAATTGAAAATTCGAATATTATCGGGTACGTTACACAATTCTTTTATATAAAAAAAAAATTGAAATAAGACTTAATCTGTACTTTGGTAAAGTAGATTTGGGCTACAGGAAAATTAAGTCACATTTTTCTAAAGTAAAACCATAGGGTAACATTATATGTGATAAGCAGGGTAAGGAACTCACAGAAAATAAGGAAAAAGCTAGAAGATGGAAGGAGTATCTTGAAGATTTATATAAAGGTAGGCAGGACATGGAGGAGCTAGAAAGTGTGGAACAGATAGATGAGGATGACTTAGGTCCTAGCATACTTAGGTCAGAGTTTCATAGAGCATTAAATGATTTACGGAATAACAAAGCAGCGGGGATTGATATGATACCAGCCGAATTAATAAAACACGCAGGGGAAAAAATGCAGGAGCGATTATACAGGTTAGTTTGTAAAATATATGAGAAGGGAGAAGTACCACAGGATTTTCAGCGTAGTAGAATAGTAACAATGCCGAAGAAAATAGGAGCTAATTTGTGTGAGAACTATAGGACCATTAGTCTACTATCACATGCATCGAAGATATTGTTAAAGATTATTTATAGGAGATTAGAAAATAAAGTAGAGGTAAGGCTAGGAGAAGATCAGTTTGGTTTTAGGAAAAACAGAGGGACGAGGGAGGCGATTCTAGCACTAAGAACGGTAGTAGAAAAAAGAAAGAGGGTAGGAAAGGTAACTTGCATAGCTTTTGTAGATTTAGAAAAGGCATTTGATAATGTAGATTGGGACATAATGTTTAGAATTTTAAAAGAAACGGGTATAGATTATAAGGATAGGAGAATAATTTTTAATTTATATAAACACCAAACTGCCTTAGTTAGAATTGAGGGGGAAGAAGAGGTAGCAAAAATAGGGAAGGGAGTTCGGCAGGGATGTACACTTTCACCGTTATTATTTAATCTATATATAGAAGATGCAATAAACAAAGTAAAAGAAGAGTATAGTGTAGGTGTGAATGTACAGGGAGAGAAAATATATATGTTGAGATTCGTCGACGATATAGCTATATTGGAAGAAAGCGAAAAGAATTTAGAAAGGGTATTGAATGGTATGCAGGCAGTATTGACTAGGGATTTTAACATGAAAATAAATATAGGTAAAATTAAAGTGATGAGGTGTGACAAAAAGGAATGCAGTAGAAAAATGAGGATCACAATAGGAGATAATAGAATCGAAGAAGTGTCAGATTTTTGTTATTTAGGCAGTAGAATCACAAAAGATAATCGAAGCAATGTAGATATAAAGTGTAGGATAGCACAGGGTAGGAAGGCATTCGTAGAAAAGGAACAGATTTTAAGATCAAATATTGACTTGGGTATTAGAAAAAGATTACTGAAGGTATATGTTTGGAGTGTAGCACTGTACGGGTGTGAGGCGTGGACTATAGGAAAGGAAGAGAAGCGTAGATTACAAGCATTCGAAATGTGGTGTTATAGGAGGATGATGAGGATTGGTTGGGAAGATAAAGTAACAAATGAAGCTGTACTAGAGTTAGTAGGGGAGAAGAGAAGTATTTGGAGAGTGTTACAGCGTAGGAGAGACAGATTAGTAGGGCATATTCTTAGGCATGGGGGGATTATGCAATTGATCATAGAAGGTAGAGTGGAGGGAAATAGAGGGGTAGATAGGCCTAGATTAGAGTATGTGAGTCAGATAGTTGAAGACGTTGAGATGAATAGCTATAGGGAGATGAAGGGATTAGCTCAGGATAGATCGGCATGGCGTGCTGTTTCCAACCAATATTTAGGATTGCGGACTCTTTAACTTTAACTAACTAAGACTTAATCTATTAATATTCTAACAAGATCTGTTATGGCTTTATAACTCTATTTTACCCTAACCAAATTTGATAGTTGTTAAATATTATTATACTTTCATTTTCCTATTAGGACAAAGTATCATATTTCAACAAATACCACTGAAGTATCGATACAAATCTTTGAAAAATCCAACACAGGTAACTTATAGATATTCCTCAGCAATTACACGAATATAAAATTAAAACTAAATTTTAGAATAAATGCTTTTTTAAATAGCATGACGTGCGAAAGTTATACGAAGTCGGAATTTTGATAGCGCGGTGATATTCCCAGAATTACATTTAAATGAAATGAAATGGTGGTGAACAACAAACTATTTATGCGCAAACATTGGGTAGGAACAATGGCTACAGGATTTCATATAAAAAACGTTTGATGTAAATCGTACGGCATTGTGTCCATGAACAATATAATCAATAAACAACACGTAACACACCACCTGATATACACTTTGAAATTATAAGGAACAGTTACAATAATACTGTTATGTATTTTCAAATAATCGATCGAGCCTCACAGATCCGAATTTTTGCAACAATTAAAAAATCGAACCTACCCAACTGACAAATGAAATGGAGTCGTAAGAAAATGAACTTGTTTCCAAAAGCTATAAAACAGATTTGCCTAATTTGAAATATTTTTCATTTTGCAGACTGAGAACCGGATAAAGTAGAATAATCAATGATATTTTTAATATACAAATGGTGTTTGGTATTAAAAAAATGATAAACTGTTATAGGAATAAGTTAGTTTTTACAAGTCTGCTTTGTTGGAGGTTAGCTTTGTTGTGTTTTGTACAAAAACGTTGCAGCAGCATTAAATGCAGAAGTGCATTGTATATACATACCACTGGTGGCCGCTGTGTTCTATAACTTGCCATATCGATGTGAAATTAGTGACAAAGCAAGTATGTAATTCGGGCACAACGGTGTACTGTTCACAATGTTCACAATGTTTACAGGATATACTTACACAGCGTGAAATCGTGTTTCACACAAAATCATCTGTAAGGTAGCCCTTGTCAGGATCATATTGCCTTTAATATCATTTAATCACCCAATTAATTAAATCAGGAGATTGATATTCCGTGCGAGATATTGTGCAGTTTTTTTATAAATTTGGTGCACATGCTAAGAAATTGCTCCCAATTATGAAAGTTTCAGCTAACGCCAAAATGTTATCAATATTGCATTAACAGTTTTGTCTAAAAACACTAACATATAGTAGCGTTCGTGGTATAATTTTTTTTGGCATAATTCGTGGCACAGGTGGTTGGAATTGGTTGGAAGCAACACGCTAAACCGATCTATACCAAGCCTATTACTGGCCATCCTAAAATACTCCACTATCTGATCCATATAAACCAATCTATATTATCTATCCATTCCTTTCCCTTTACCATACCTTCTATAACTAATTCCATAATACCTGCATACTAATTTATTCAACAATAGTCTATTTCACCTACGCTGTAAGACTTTTCAAATTCCTCTACTAACCGTAGCATAGATTCATTTGTCACTCTATGTGCCCAACGAAATCCTCATCATCTTCCGTGTAGCACCGCATTTTGAATGCTTTTATTCCACGTGTTTCTTCCTTACATATAATCCACGCCTCACATCTGTACAATGCTACATACCACACGTATGCCTTCAATAATCTTTTCCTAATGCTTATGTCAATATTAAAATTTCTACCTTGTCTATTTAAAAGTACTTAAAAAGTTTTTTCGTGATATTAAAAGAATTTAGTTTTCACTATTTCATTTAGCATCGTAAAGTAAGCCAACATGGAAATGTAGGTATATGTCAACCAAAAAAAGGACATTAATGCGATTCATAAAATCCTTATTTCATCCAAGACACTAAGTGCAATATATATTTAAAGGTAGAATTCACGAGTAATTTATATAGAATTTTCAAAAGAATCCTTAATATCGTCCTTTCACGATGCGGTCTCTTAATCTGAATGTTGTGTGTATTAAAATATCCCTGGTCCTAATGTTATAGAGTCAAATATCGTATAAAATTTAAAATTTATAAAAAAAAAATTTATATCGTAGGAGTTGGGAAAATGAAGAATATATTATTATTTCGGGTAAAGTTAAGTACGAAAACAAATATGGTTGTAAGAATCGTTCTATATTCCAGAAAATTACAGATACGTATGACAAATTCCCGCATATTTTTCCCTCCGTAATTTAATATGGAATCCGAGGACCTTTAGTCCTTAGTCATTTTTTGTTGATCCTGTGTTATGCTTTGCATATGAAAACGACGCAACTTCATATCATATAATATTCAACGCAAATGCCTGTTTATGGATCAGGTGACCCGTATATTTGAACAATGGCCTGCATTCGCACACAATGTGCTTCTGAAATAGGCGATAGCTTTTATCATTAAATCCGTATAGTAAAATCGAGCATAATGCATCGGTTAAAGCTCCTATCTACTCTTTATCTACAATAGTGCAGAATAGTAGATTGCGCTTTGTAACCCACAATGCACCCCGACTAGTCAGACAGTTAATGACGATTTTCCTATTGTTTCGTGCCTTTGAAACCGCATAAAAATACAACGTACAATTTTCAGTATTTATCGGACCAATGTAATCCGCAATTCAACGAATGATGAAATAATATAATATTGTTAATTCATGGTGGTATTAATAAATAGCTATAGAAAGTTCGGTTACATATGCAACTGGTAGAACACCAGTGCATTTCATATTTTAATTAATATATTGCTGTTATTGTTGAAGAACTACTTTATAAGACTAACTATTTATATGTCCTTTTTCAATATCTTGATTCATTTCAATAATAGATTATCTTTAATACGAAAAATCTTCAACAAAGCCATTTCAAGAATTTAAATAAAAACGAAATGATAGTATATAAATTGCATACATTTTTTTTTTCATTAGCTGTGAAAGATTTTGTGTAATAAATACGCTTTCTTTTTATTCTATATGAAAGTTTGCTATATAAAAGTTATCCGCAAAGTATTGCGAATCTCTGGATTTGTAACCAGCACAACTTGGATTCTTCATAACAACGTTTGATTCCATTCAATATAAAGAACGAAGGATATCTGAGCTATCGCCCTGCCTTTTTTGGTGATGTTCACGTTGACCACATATTATATAATATACACGAGGCAATGGTGCAATTTGAATTTGCTCAACGTTAAAGAAGCTATTGTGTAACGCAGTGGCGGCTCGTGCCATTTCAATCTGGGGTGGCGCATTTCTTTAAAAATAACATAATAGTGAGAAATCTTACCTAAAATGGATGCAAAATGATTAAATTCAATCATTTCTTGAAAGTGAATTCCACTCTTCTATCTTTCATTGATATAAACTTTTGCAAAACTTTTTCGTTAAAATTTTAAATATCTCGCACCACATTTTTATTAATACACATCATCGCTAACGCGTTTAAACGATCATTACCCATAACATTTCGCAAAAATGTCTTGATTCTTTTAAGTGTTGAAAAACAACGCTCTGATTCAGCAGTGGTCATCGGGGTTGTTAAAATAATTTTAAGTATTTTTATAGTTTCCGGGAAAGTTTTACTCAGATTATTTTGTAGCAATAACGAAAGAAAATTTGTGGCTCCAATTATTTGATAAAAATCCGGGCGCGAGTAAATGACTTCAAATTCTGTTTTTAATCTGGTTTTATTAAAAAAATGATATGCATGACACACGGTTTCCAAAAGGTCCACTGGAAATTGTTTAGAAAATGTTGGCATCGATTTCGTGTTAAATAACTCAGCGACTTGTAGATGGCCACGATATGAGAATCTGTCCTTCATCTGTGTTATAATTTTTTTTGTAAATGTCTCTTGTAAAAGGCCGCGTAAATGTCCGGTTTTGAACACTCCTTGTACAAGTTTGCGATAAATTTAAATCAGGCAATGGCCTACCTAATTCTTTAATTTTTACTTTGTCCACAAGAGAAAGTCTAAATAACTCTATTTTCAATCAAGAACTAACACTATTCATTTTTGTTAAATTATTTCTATTAAATATATTCTTTGAGAAACACGTGGCGAAATCGTACATACGTAACTACAGAAGAAATGCTACTGTCTAATCTGGCTATATATTAATTTATATATACTACTCTCTGTTCTCTCTGAACTTCTCTACGACGTTAAAGAAGCGCGACATCCAATAGAACGGTCGCCTGCACTCTATGATACACTCATCTCATTGCATATGTACTGTGTATATGTATTTAACTTGTACTGGCAATGGAGAGCCGCTGGGAATCTGTGACATATATTAGACAATGTAGCAAGGATCGAACCGAAGAAATAGAAGATATACGGCATACGGTCGCGCTCACCGATTGCTTGCAATAGAGTGAGATGCGTGTATATACATTTAACCTGTACTGGGTGGCGCTGAACACGCAGTGGCACCAAATTAGCGTTATATCTATACTATACGAACGATATATACAGATAGACACAGCAACGGTCGCTGCTGTGACTTGAAACGGATACCACAACGAACGCCACACCGTGTTGTGTTGGTTGTTATCGCGGCGCAAGCTTTATCTTTTAGGAAAAATAATGCCGAGATAAAATATCGCAATACAATTATATATCTACGGTGATACGCTCAATGTTCAGGAGGGGCGCGCGGTCCTGCGGCCTGCATAAGGAACCGCCACTGGTGTAAAGTATAAAAGAAACTTTATACACAATAATCGATTAAAAACTCTGCAATAATAATTTATCAATGTACTAGAAAATATAAATCGCAAAGCGAGTCATATTTCTCCTTTACAAAATGAAAAATTATTATGAAAAAAGATTTCCTCACTGCAACTTGCGAAATGCAATTTTCCAATCAGCTGATAATTTATGGAAAACACGCCCGATCATCTAATAAAGTCCGCATTTTCGACATTGAGTACGTCATATTTTTCAAACATTTAATAATAATCTTCTCCGTAATGATCATAAGCGTAACTGGCATTTGTGATCAAGTTGAATGCGTGTCGCGTATAAAATTGCGATTATTAAATTTTAATATCGCCCGTCCGAGTTTGTTATGGCATTGTTCAGCCATTCAACAGTCTATAAAACTTTCATGACAAAGAAAGGTTCTATTTTGTGCAATCACTGTAGTTCAATTTTATTACTATACATTATTTCGATTGTCAATATCTTGACACTATTTTAGATGTCATCTATTAGTTTTGAGATTAGTTATTTACTAGAATTGTGCAACTTTATAATAAGAGCTTATAATTAAATAAACGCGTTTGTTGGAACGCCAGCAAGACTTTCTGGGAAACCATATTAGTTTCCTTATTCAGTTTATGTAGCTATATAAAATTTAGTTTACCACCTGTTGCTGCTTCTTCAGTATAATAAAATTGTTTTGCTATTATTAAGTGCGCAAATTTGTAACGATTCATTATTTTGTTATTTCTTCACTCCTTATCCTTATATTTAACATCATCATCATAATATAACACTTGTAAATAATTAAATATCATATTCTCGCAAAAGTCAATAATTTGCAGATTTGAGTAGAAATTTGCAAAATTAAAAACGTTTCGTGGGCAACCACGCATTTTATTATTTTGCGACGATTTTCTCATTACCATGCATTTCGACATAATTCCAACAAATCGCTATCATCTAATTAAGTCCATCGAACTTTTTTAGGGGTGAAGGTTTAAATACCCTCACATACGATATGTTTATGTACGCACGAAAACATGTCCATAATGACGTGTATTCTGTCGCCGTTTGTTATACCTTAGTCCACGGTTTCCCAACCGATGGTACGCGACCGTGTCGAAAAATATTTAAAAAAATCCGAAAATTAAATGTGTGAGAGTGAATTTTCCGAACCACTACATGTGAAAAGGAAATTCAGAAATAAGCTCGATATTGAAAATGACCTACGAGTGAAAATAAGCTCAATTAAGCCAGATATTGATGCTCTGGTACAAAAGAAACAACAACAGGTTTCGCATTAATTTTAAATTTTGTACATTTATGAATCCTGATTTTTCTTGTATTCTTTATTTGCTCATTCATATACAATTTCTAATATTGAATTACAATAAAAGGTATATTGTAAAAATATTCATATATAACTCATTTTTATTTAGATGGTACACATTTTTTATAAATTGGCGGAGAATTTGGTAGTCGTCTGTGCATAGGGTTGTGCTTATCGGGGTTATACAGTACCAATGGTGCCAGACAACAAAAAATACTCTAGGTCTAAGAATTTAAATTTGTCACTATTTTATAGCTATCGTACAAAATAATTATGACATAAATATGATACTATAATAAGTATTTATCAACATTTCTTATATTCTAGTATAACTTTTCTGCATATTGTATTAATTTCAAAGAACTCATTCTAATTGCATAAAATGGTTATAACTGTGCGTGGTGATTTGTCAACATTGCATTTCTTAGGACGCACACCTTCTGCACTAGGCACACCTACTTATACTCTGGAGAAGACAGAAGCGTAGCGTGTTTTGGTAGAATTTTATTTATACTCAGTGATGAAAAGGTTGGGAACCCCTGCCTTAGTCCATCTGTATTTTGTCGTGTCCGTTTATTATGAGACCGTAAATAAACCCTCGTTATCGTACCGGTTAAATTAAAAACGTATTTAGGTAAATTAAAGAGTGACCCGGTAGGTTTGGGGTCTATTTTAATATAAAGGGACAGGTATATTCACAATATACAGATTGTAGCGAAATGAGCTTTCATGATACTCCTTAAATTATTTTAAAAAGTTCAAAATAAATGAAACTTAACACATGTCTGTAAATTTCTGATTAGATTAAATAAACATTTTAATGTCAATGTAAATCAACAATAGGGAAGATGAAGAGAGCAACTTGAGGAATAAGACGCATAGACAGATATATCTTCATGCATTATTGTTTGTGAATTATACAGGTGATTTTATTAAAAATGTTTTAATTGAAAGTAATTGGAAACCTTTGTCGCACATCAAAATTATTAAATTTTCTTTCGATAGATTATGTGCAAATTCTACACAGAACAATTATTTTTTTTTAATTAATAAAAAATATGTTTCTTCGCCTTACTTTTGATGCAAAAGATTCAACCCTATGTATTAGGCGCACCTTGTTCTCGGCGTTTCTTGTTGCTCGTTTTATTTGCTGTTACTGTATGATCGCTTACATATAAATTTGAAGGTTTCTCTATTGCTTCGTTGCCGTGCCATGACTACAAAGTACTAACCAGAATGAAGAGGACGGGCGTACAATTTAAATTTGTTTATAAATTTTGGTTGTGGCAGAAGCAAAATCGTTCGGGTCCACCGGAAATATTAAAGCAACTAACGATTGGATGATGATTATTGCACTGTAAAAAGGTTAGTTATTACGGCCTGCTGAATATTTTTGTTTGCGTGGTTGTGGGTTACATAATTGTTGAAGTTGTCGACTTATTTTTTGGTTGGTTGTTTTGTATGTTAGTGTACATTCTTAGAGAATAGCGACTAAATAAAAATAATAAAATTCAGTAAAATACATCTGTTTCGACTATTACAATTATAAAATATGTATAATGAAAAATTTTCAATATATATGTACATCCAGAAATTTTTGACGCACAGAAAAATTCGTTCAGCAAATAAAATAAAATATATATAAACCATTAAGCAATATTATATTCTCAATTTGTATATTTCGAATATAAATTGCAAACTAAATACTTTATTTTTAATTCGATGATTGTAAAGGTTTGGGAAACAAATTGTACTTCAGAGTTAAAAATGAAATGCTGAAAGATTTACATCACATTATGATTATATTAAACACGCCATTCCGAATCTACATTTTTCATATTTATTTGTAGTTAATACGGCCCTCTAATAACCCTTACAAACATCATATGTCTTGACGAGACAGATTAATGAGCACATTCCCAACTTTAATACAATGCGGTAGCATTTCCTGAAGAAGATTTACATCTGATCGTAAAAAAGGCACCTAACCTGCGCGGACGGACGGATGGACTGTCTGGTCAAAGAACCATCTAACTTAATACGGTGGTTGCACCGTAACAATTGGTGATAAAAGAATCTTACATGTGAGCAGCTACCAGCAAGGGTACAGAAGATAATTTATAGTAGCAAAAAAGATGATGATTTTAATACAACTGTATGCAGATTGTGCAATGTTTTAATTTTAATATTTTGTAATTTTTATGCGGTTAAATTACATCCTTTTAAAGCTGCTGTATAAATTAAGTGGTGACAAATTTATAAGTACACAACACGATTTAGTTTTGTGCATAAATAACCAGCTACTGAAGCGAAGAAACCTCTCGCGCTATTTTCTTAACTTGTAAGATACTAATCTAATCAGCTAATAATAATCTCGACCTTTGTGAGCTTGTTTAATAATTTTATAAACACTACCTTCGGCTGACGATGTGTTCGGGCGTGTAGAAAATCATGCTGAGCTATAAATTATCTACGTGGAATTAATTACACTTTTTTGCACCAGGATCATAAATTTCGAAAGTTGATATTGGTTAAAATAACGTCTAAATAAAATAAATTAGCAGTGTTCATTTCCAAGAATGTTATAAGTGACTTAAATCAGTACACATAATTTTAAACTTTTAATAAATTAATCAAATGAAAAGGTGTTAGATTTTATTAATATGTTAAAATATTTGTGTAAGAATTGATATAAAATATATATGTACAGGCGAAGATTTATGAAGTACATGATAGAGAAATCAAAAAATTAAAGCATGTTTCAAGTAATAGAAGAAAATGGAAGCACATGGAAGGTATTTCAGCATTGCAGGGATAGTGGAATAAGAACTAATCTTAAATACAAAGTGCAATATAAGTTATAGAAAGTATAGCACAGGGAAGAGAAGGTATAAGTATATGCAGATTATTACACATAACTTTATAAGTTATAATGTTTTTTTTTATAACTGATAATAGGGCCCTAAAATATATCGTAAGAGTATATTCGAAAATATAAAAGCTTGGTACTTTTAGTCCGTTATCAGAAAATTATACTATACATACGAGGTAAGTTTAAAAAGTAGTGAAAACGCATGCACAGTGCGTGGTTTGGCAACATTGCAAGTTTTCCCGCTAGTTAACTATTTAGATAAACATTTGATCTACCTCGAGTACAAGTCTCAACTACCCACTGCTACTGCACTTTTTTTACTACGTGTTCTTGTGAAGCTTGTTTTTTAAGTGTGTCACGGAAATGGACGTAACAAAATTGGAGCAACGTTAAGCGATAAAGTTTTGTATCAAACTTGCCGAAATCGCAACGGAAACTTTTCAAAAATTGACGCTAGCGTATTGGGAGCAGGTCTTATCGAAAGCTCAAGTTTTTAGGTGGCACAAGGCCTTTTAGAGGGACGTGAAAACGTTAATGATGAAAATCGGAAAGGACGACCGCACAGTTCAAAAACCGACGAAAATTTGCAAAAAGTGCGAGTTTTTGTGATGTCTGATCGACGAATGACTGTCAGAATGATCAGCAGTGAATTGAATTTGAACATTGCCACTGTCTACGACATGTTAACCCAGGATTTGGGCATGCGAAAGGTGTGTTCGAAGATGGTTCGCAAAATCCTGACACCTGAGCAAAAACAACATCGGATATCTGTGTGTTCAGATCTTCTGCAGAACATTGAAACTAACAAAGATTTTCTAAAAAACGTGATCACAGGTGACGAATCCTGGGTACTTGAATACGACCCTGAAACGAAACGCCAAAGTCAGGAGTGGCACAGCCCCGACTCACCACGTCCGAAGAAAGCACGGATGAGCAAATCCAAGATTAAAACAATGCTCATTTGCTTTTTTGACAGTTTTGTTCATAAGGAGTTTGTGAACCCGGGGCAAACTGTCAATCAGCAGTTTTACCGCGAAGTTCTCGAGAAACTAAGGAAAAGAGTTCTTCGAGTTAGACCAAGCATTTCTGAAAGTTGGATGTTGCATCATGACAACGCACCTTGTCACACAGCACTCTCTATTAGGCAATTTTTGACACAAAAAGGAATTTCAGTGGTTCCTCAGCCCCCCTGCTCACCTGATCTATCACCCTGTGACTTTTTCTTTTTCCCAAGTTGAAAATTCAACTAAAGGGACATCATTTTGGTTACCATAAACGTCATTCAGAAAACCGTGACGGACCAACTTCGTTCGATCCTACTTAACGACTTCCAGCACTGCTATGAGCAGTGGGTGCAACGTCTCCGACGCTGTGTGGCCTCAGAAGGGAACTATTTTGAAGGTGATAAGGTTGAATTGTAAATATAAAATAAATAAAGAGTTCTATTGAAACAGTCTGATTACTTTTTATACACACCTCGTATGTTTGAAACACTTCCATAAACGCATATAAATTTAACTTCGAATTCAAATAAGTATATGGAATGAAGAATGGTATCACGCGCCGTCTACAATTAAGCAACACTTACGTAGTAATATATTACAGCAATAATTGTGCCCATAAATAAATAAATCACAAATTATAGAGTACGGTTTCCATCAAACCGCTATCTACTAAATCTGCTTTTACGATCGTGTAAAACAGCATCTAATGCCGAAAAAATGTTGTAATAACTGCACACGTAATTCATCTTTTATGGTTCAGTGACTTCTTCTATGCTCTACCTTAACTGTATGATTAACACTGCTATAATATACGACGAGGCATCTCCATCGACAAATCAGCTAGCTTATAAAATACCGCAGACTTCACAACCTTGCACCAAATAAAAATATGACTTGGATTCATACATATTGAATATCTTTGAATTGAACTTCAGATCGCTATGCAGAATAGCAGTGTCTGTAGAGTTTTTATAAGGTGCTCCCAGATGGCGGGAAAATAAAAGAAGAGGAATATGTAGTAGACTGGTATCTTCTAGAGGTGTCTCTGTCATAAATTATATATGTTTTATATATAATTATTCACGCAACTGAATTCATGGTAGTTGAGAACATAGGACGGTACGAAACACCGAAATATGAATTTAAAACAAGAAGTACTGGTAGTCTTCTAAAAAATTAAATATATATTCATCTGCAATTATAAAATGATGTGGACTAGTTTTGTTTAAATTTTTTACTTCAAAATGCTAAAGGCGCTATGAAGCTGAAGTGAAAATTTAAAAATAACTATTTGAGGATCCAATTTGTAAACATGACCTAAGATTGGAGTGTCGATGGTGTACCAATGCACCGCATAATCCTCCGAGGGGCAAGACATGGACAACGACACTTTAACTTATAGACTGGTCGCTATAAAACGAATGCCGGTGTATAATAAAAATTTCAAGCTAACCCGAGGCAACAGTAGTTCATGCAGTCTTACACGATGATAAATTTTGGCACAATGTTTTAGCATGATTAACTTCGTATAACGACATTATCACATATGAAATTGAAAAAAGGACTGATAGTAATGTATATTTGGGAATGATTTAATTTATAAAAATTTATAAAGTGTACAGGATGGTCATACTCAATATAGTAAATAGACTGAAGTACTGAAGTTCAAAATGCGGGCAGAAATATAAGTCAGATTGTACAGGATTATAAGATGAAAAATACGAAAATGAAGAAGATAACTCAAAGAAATCTGTTTAGCGTACTATCCCTGGGATTGTGGACTAACTCGTAAAATATTCTTTAAAAAATACTATTATTTTCTTTAGTTTATCCGACTTTGCACAATAAACTGACTAAAACACAATCCTTATCAGAAAATAGATTTCATACCTAATGCGAATGGTATATTTAATATTACGATATTAAATTTGGAATTTAAGATATTTCATAATATATTCAGTTGACTTTTCGTTTCTTTATTAATGGAGTTATAATAATCTCAGTAAATAAATGTGAATAGGTAATTAGCATTGCGCATAAAACTAGAATAAATGAGATAACGAATGGAATATATTGCCTATTTTACACTTCGTTAACGAGGCTTCAAGAAAAACTAGTTACTGCTTATTAAATCGTTGAAATGAATGGTTAATGGTAATTGGAAATACTTCTTAGTGTTACGTAATACATGGTTATCTTAAGTACATGGTACTCACGAGTGAAACTGACTCAAAATAAAAGTTTTGATTACCAGCAGAATATTTATGTTATATAGATCAAAGTTATCTTTTAATGTTATAAATAGACACCGGATTTTACACCATTTTTTGCCTATTTCAACAATTTTGATCAAATTTTGCCTATTTTTCAGTTTAGAGCCTATTTCGACACTTTTCATGCATTCGCGCCTTTTTTTCATATTTATTTTGCTTTTTACCATAATTTATTTTGTTCGATGATAAAAACTTTCCAAATTGTTTGTTTCATTGCTACATTACCAATGGAAAAATCCCTAATCGTTCTTAAGGTACTCTTAAGTACCAATAGTGGTTATTTTGTAACAACTGTTATTTCAAATAAATAATTCACCCTTCATTTCTTCAGTCTGTGTTTAGTTAGCGCACGAATACATTCGAAAATAAATTCAGATTAATTATCAGTTCAGATCAATCCAAGATCCAAAAAATAATTCGGGAGTTCGGCTCTAATATTTTTAATGGTGACAGTATAATATTATTTTGTAAAGTTTGCGATACAAAAGTGAAACATGAAAAAAAAATAGAGTTTTTTTTTCAAAATGAGAAATGCCTTTTTAAAATTTTTTTAGCGCCTTTTAGCCGCCTATTTTGGCATTTTTCACGAATCAAATCACTAAAGATCCATAATGACAACATATAACACTACTACAAGATTTCAAGTTGAAATATTCACCGCAGAATATTTTTTATTATCTGTGTTGATTTGTTCCTTAGAATATGTTTACAGGAGTGATATTTGGAACAAGGGTCGAGTTCATCTCCCTGTACAGGACAAATATATTTAATAATTCAATATGTTTATAAACCGAAGCATGAAATTACAAATTATACTTTTAATAAAATATATTCCATTCAACATATACAAGAGCATTTCATATCCACTTTTTATGGTACTTGCTGGATTGCCTTTAATAACCCGAAGGTATAATTTCAGGCAACTATGGCCATATGAGGTGTGTAATAATAAGAAGGTGCACCCGAAAATGATCAACGTGTAACAAGCCTAAATAGTGAGAGAGCGCAATAACAAAATGATGAAAACCACATTCTGTATTGCCAAAATATTTTCAACAAGTACAGTGAAATTTCGGATTACTTTTTATTGTATAAGCTACATATGATTACAAGAAATTTACTTACGCAATGTTCTCGAAATAGTGCCAATTCCTTAAATTTAAACACGCTGTAATATCTTATTAGCAATTTACTTAACAAAATGTAAAAGAAAGTCTGCACGTTATATATCTTAATTAAAGCGAAAAAAATATATAAAATGCATATTATAATCAAGTTTTGAACATTAACTTACATTTAAAAGTAAAGCAGTAAGTTCGCATATAAATATATATATTTATATATCAGTAGAACAATAAACAAATCTAATTTTATTGTAAATTTGTGCGTCGTAGAACCAAAAAATGGATGCACGTAGTGAAGCTAATTCCCTACATCAATCTACATCACGTGGCTGGAATTAAAGTCAACTGATACGTGGTATTATTTTTTTTATCGATAAATAGGATTATTTCCTTACAACAAAGGCGTCCCCTTTTCACGAATTGATCGAATAAATAACACACGTTGTCTACGAATTATGGAAGCTTTGGATTTTGATCGAAACGGAAAACGTTTCTCACAGCATTTTAATGCTCCATGGATTTCTATACGAAACCTTAACTAGATTAATTTCTGACGGTTTTGAAGCACTAATCAATGGTTTTCAACCATCCGTATGTGCCTAGGACGTTAGCGGTGGAAGTAGTTTCTATCGTATTGAGCTGCTTGCAACTATCTAATAGGATTAGACCGATTTGATATCAACCGTATATAGACAGATAGCACTGCTGTAGCTCTTTCTAGTTTCTATATGCTGTAGGTATCAAAGTCTTGAGCAAATTATAAAGGGCCAAAAAGAAATTGTGATAGTTCTGAAATGAGTTAATTATATTTAAACTAAGTTTTTTGAAGTGAAACTTCTATAGGCGCGGTAGGGACAATTGGCCTAAACGTCACGAAAAGTGAAACACGCTACGCGTATGCGCCGCGTGTGCGTGTGTAATAAGGCAACCAGTAGACGCTTGCGTATTTTATTATATATTACACAAACACAGCTTAATCTTTTAGCTAACAATTTCCATTGTATGAAAAGTGAAATGGAGAAAAAGACAAGTACAGACAGAGTGCGAGCCTTTAGAGAACGGAAGAAAGCGAATAAACCGTCAAGAAAAGTCCCAACAAGTACCTTGGAAAGAAGTAGAGAGTATCCAGCCAGGCAAAGGGTGTTAAAGAAACACGGTGGACAACATAACCTTCCAACGACCTCAAATACACTGGATGAATCGATACCGTCGTTAAGTGAGCACACAATGAATAGTATAGAGAATTTGAATGCCACTGATTCAGGCCTGCCGTCTACACGTGAAGATACACGCGGTGTGAGAGATCAACGAAATGAATCTGATACAGCTGAGCGAGCCATCGACAAATGGAAATGCACCCACTAGTGCATCATACACAAAATTTACATTCTTTCAACCTGCTCATCGCGAATTTGATAAACAATTTTTCAATAATCCACTAGGTGTTCCATATGTGATCGAATATGGTTTAAGAACGATGTGAAACCTGTTGATCCTAATCACGAGCAACTTTTACATACTGCGTTTTCAGCCATTATCATTGAAGATGTGATAGCGTGCAATTTATGCCGAAATGCTCTCACTCGGAATACCATTCTAATGTTATCGAAGTCAAATGGTTTTGTCTACCCAGAATTACCTGGTCATCTACCAAAATTAGATTTAGTGAGGTTAATTTCACCCAGAATTCCATTTATGCAAATTCGACGTTTACGACATGTACATGGTCAACATGGGATTTATGGGAAAATTATTAATGTTCCAATATCTGTGAATACGATGGTGAATCATTTGCCAAGAGACATTGATGATGATCATTGTATTAATGTCCACATAAAAAGAAGAAAAGTACACAGATTGAGTTAATTAATTGGTTTGGTGAGAAAAAGAACTTTAAAAATATGGCTACAATATTTAATCCAAACTCCTCTATATAGACTGTACGACATTACAGTTAATAATGCTTTCTTTGATGATCAGAGTGTCAATCAAAATCAAATCAAATCGTTAACAAATGATAAAAGAGCAATGCATAAAATCAACTTTTCCTAGGAGCTAAGAAGTATCAGTTCTACCGCGCGAGAGTCTCACGCATGTTTTTTTTTTAAATAAATTTGGCCTACCTTTAAATGAACAATTTTACTAAATTTTACAGATTCCTTCTTTTATAAATAACATTCTCTTGGATACTTCAAAAATATAAATAAAATTTATTACATTTAAGGTACCGACAGCCCACATACCTTTGTGTTTCGTCTTGTGCTATCATCAATCTCTCTACGTGTCGTTCATTATCATGTTCCATATTCTAACTTAGGATACTTTCTGTCCACCTATCTGACTGCTTAAATTACGATAATCAAGTGTTTCCTTTTGTGTTCGACGTCTGATTTACCTGCGTTCATGTCTGGCCGCCTATTCAAGTAGAATAGACCTTACTGATCTACAAGGGCTTGTCGATTTTCTTTATAATTATCCAGGTCACATGAGCCACATAGAGGTCTCATTAATATAGATTTAAAGGGACATATGAGATCTGAAACTACGTGCACGTAAGCATTAACCGATAGTTATACGTCAAGTTCATAATAAAGTAAAATAGAACTAAACCTGAACGCTAAGTATTGTTTTTAACTAGGTATGTAATTATCCTCTTGGACAATCCTCAATTTAATATAATCCAATTATGATTTCTCTAAGCTAAACGTAATTCCTTTGCAAAAGGTTTCTAAATTTAAACACATATTGCGTTCGTATAATTTGCATCCCATTCCGGTTATAATAATCAACTATTGGTTTGTATGAAAGGCCATCAAAGATATAATTTAGTGGTTATTTGGTAACCGCTGAGGCTGAAGCATTGTTCCAGTTTCGCTGCATAGTCAGCATAATTTTGCAATGCAAGATGAGGAGGTAGAGCATATGGTGTGCGTACTCTAACTTTCATTTTGAGGCTCTACATAGACGAACTTATAATTCCTTGGTATACCTTTAATCTGCTTGCTATTCTCTGTCTACAGTTCTCGGTAACCAGTCACTAACAAGTTTGCCTGAGTTTCTATAATAACAGTCTATATTTTCGGCAATAGTCAGAGCAGTGTCTATAAATTTTGACCGATTCTTATCAAAAAGATAACAATTTTTTTGGAAAAATATAAATCAAGAAGCTAGTTTCATGTATTAACTTAATATCTCGATTAACTTGCTTAGGAGACGAGACTTATTGTTTACAATTTCATAGACAAATTGAGTTCTAATTGTAGATAAAACACCCTCGCAAACATGTGACAATTTATTGGCGAACTATATATAAATTTATAATCTTCTTATAGTCCGCCTCTGTTAATAAAACAAACCTTGGGACAAACTACCCCTTATTTTAGAGGGTCCTATATTAACGCTTTATATTAGAAACGAGCAGACGGAAATAACACCATGTGTGATTGTTTGTGTGCGAAATGCGTGAAGATATCTATCAGATGATTGAATTTATACTTTATTAGAGAAGCGGAATGATATAATACAATAGAAAAGAATGCCACAGAATAGATCTGTGTGATGCTCGGTCTACCGATAAATGTAATAATATAACATTAAATTTTTAGGGTTCCTATGGCGATATAATTTAAGAATCAGACATCAAGAATCAAGTGATTTGGCTGAAAGTCCACAAATATGCTTTTTTTTCTGTCGTTTTTATTATCGTGTTATAAGGATGGAGTCGTTGCAATTTACCTATCCGAATGTTTTCTGCAAATAATATTATTTATTGCTGAAATTTAAGTGGATTCCCATCACGAATTCACATTTCGCTGAAAGCAACAGCTCTCAAGGTGCGTGTTGTACTGGAAACCTATACTTTTCAACCATCAAGTGTCAAAAAGTATCGATTCACACTATCCACTTCTTCCATCTAACAACCTAACATCTCCAGAGAGGAAATAAAAACACCTATCTTTATCTCCACTCTAATACGTACATACCTACTGTGCCGAGAGCTAGCTATACAATTGAACAACTGCAAGTATCCAGCGCAGTATTGCAACGTTATCACATAAGCAATAGAGATAGGAACGAAGATACTTTATTGCAAGATTGGAAACGGGTCTATCAGCTCTCTATACTCACGTCTGAAACATTTGTTGTTGGCATACAATCGGCCATCATCACATCACCAATTCACCATCATCATCATCATCATCATCATCAGCGGGAGCGGCAGTGGCAACGCCGGAGCAACGTATGGCTATGATCATCTTGTTGTTCTGTATATGCGGTACGGTTACAGGGCCCCAACAAGTCACAAAGTATATACCCGAACCAACAACGAGACACGAGAGGAACACCTCTGGTGGCAGTACCACTTTGCATGGCCATAACTGAAGTAACCTACGGAAAAACTACAAAACAAGAAATATTTTTTCAATTTCATGTTACAATCTTGGTTACCACTTGCCCAAGAAATTTGACTAAATCGCTGCATACGGTTGTTTTTGTTGCTTTTTTCGTATTAATAGCCTGGTAATGATTTCTTAGTTAACTCGTTAAAATGGTAATAACAAATCAAGACGAAAGCTTGTTGTATTGGCTGAACTGAGCTCTATGTGTGGAAATCGGAATTTATGATATTGGCATATACTCGAAACGTGTTTGTATCTATATGTGTGTGTGTGTGTGTGTGTGATTGGCAACTGTGGCGGCTTGCTCACAGGAATAAAGAGACGAAGACCTGCAAACAACATAATGACCCATCGCGGCTCGCATAATAACCAGACACGCTCGGTGCTTCATGCACCTCTGATGAACAAGCCATGGTTAAGAGTCCCTATCGTTAGACCAGCAACTGCAATAGTGAGACTTTTATTATATGATAAGTCGGACAATTTTATACTTAATTTTAAACAATTTATCGTATAACGGAAACTGAAGAAATGAGACATTTCGCAATGAAATTTATTTATTTAGAACAGATTTGAATAGGATGACCTGAGTTAGTCCAAAAAAATGCTCGGCTACAGCACTTTTATGTTTTCTACTTAATCTGAAATGAGTTAAATGCTACTTAACAACGCGCATCTAGCTACTTAATGCTTTAAGTTACGGTATTTGGGTGATATTCTATACTATTACAAAATCTCTAATTACTGTATTTTTTACGTTCTTATACAAATGGACCGGTCCAAAAATTTATCTTGTTGATATTAGTACATTACTCAATTATTTTAAATCAGGAAGCGAGAGTATTTGTTATTTGGACACTTCGAATGCACTACAAACGTAATATTTTTCTTATACAAATCCACACAATTTCCCTTTAGAATATTCTCAAGATTCGTACGAAACACGCATACATATCAACCCACCACGCATACTAAAGTGTGTGGCAGGAAAGACCCATCATCACCTGCTTATGTCGAAACCAAACATCGTCTCCTAAACTCTCGACAACGAGAGTAGAAGACGCCAGTGTCCAAATCCAGGAGACTATAGTTTCAGTGCTCAACAGACGAGCACTCGATGAGGCAGTAATAACACCTTACGGTCACTATCGCAACTTTGAATCGCCTCGCTGCCACCTCTATGCGAGCACGAGGAACTTCTTCGGCAGGTCCTGCGGATGGTTGATGAGAAAGTGAGATGGCATAAGAGCTGGTTAGCAAAACAGGAACGTATTGAAGAATTTCAGTTGAAGGAAATGTTGAAGAAACAAAAAAAATTGTTGCTTGAACAATGAAATTAATAGTAGTTGATGAATCAGTACCAAAAGTATTGATCGAGACCATAAATAGATTACGCAATATAAGGTTCCCATACAATAAAAATAATAGTACATCACATTCATATAACAGCAGTTTTAGCCAGTTAAAAATTCCTTTTCGAACAATAAATTTTGAGGAATTTAGTTTAAGAGCTTGCGTCGAATTGGTTATTAAATGTAAATTTCTCGTAAACTACCTTGCAAATAAAAATTTTCAATTCAATTCTGCATCCCCAATAAATTGACTATTATCAAATTCTTAGCTATTTTGAGCTACTGGTCCACAATTTTGTTGGGACATAACGACCCTTTTGAAGAAAGGAAATAATAGTGTATGGTTTAATTTGATAATTGGATCGAAATAGAACGAGTACTAGTAGAACAAATTGGGCATGGCGGAATTTTGATAGCTACGCTTTTTTGTGAAAAGTAAGTGGAAGTTACTTGAGAACTCCAAAGAGTTATCACAAAGTAGAATATACTTATAAAATGGATAACAAACATCTTAAATCCAATTTTCTACGTAATAATTTTGTTTCAATTCGCTTAAATAAAATCGTACAATAAACATTCGAATTCAGTGTATAAGTAAAGTGTTTGATACCAATAATTTTTTTTTAATAATAGATAGATGTATAGAAACAATTAAGGAAATATCGATATATTAGGAATATGAAATATTTGCAGCTAAATTCTTTTAATTTTGATATACTTATTTCCATTTGATTCATCTTGTAATAATAAAGTAGTCCTAGTTTATTTCAGCGAAGCTTCATATTTTCTGTCATTTTATAGCATCGTTGACTCTTGAAGGTATATTGAATAAATTTGAAATTTTGAATAAGGTTTACGGCGTCACTAAATCTAAATTTTATTATGTTCTTGGAGACACCCTACACCATTATTATCTATTGACTGATATTATTAAAAAACGCCAGCGTTTTCTTGCCTACGATCGGATTCGTGCACATAGCGTTCTAATAAACATAAATTATGCAACTGAATGGACATTTTATAAAGCCGTTATATTACCAGATGATGATACGGCATCTGAACAACAATAGATGCTAAGGTTAGGCTTCTTCAGCCGAATACCGGAGTTTGTTCGTGAAGAATTTTTTCTAGAGCTCTCATATACTTAGATAGGTATATCTCCGTAGTCATCTATTCATTGGCTAAAGTGAATTATATGGAAAATTCAGGTACTTGTAAAGGAAATAGAATTACATTCGAAATAGATTGTTAAACGTGTGATTTAAAAACACAGCTGGTGGTGAATTGGGATATGAGTTTCATAGATTCGAATTTACAATTGGATAGCAAGTTTCTCTATGTAATTGGTAGTTTAAATTTTCATTGCTAATGTTATGGTGTTCTATTAGAATATTAATTTTATATAACCGTAAATTTTAAACTTATATTTTGATTGCCTATATGGTAATCCTTGATTACCATATCGATTATGGTGTGAATAAATTCCTAACAAAGCTATTTAAATTGTTAATTTCAATTAGCTTATCATTAAAAAATATATACTCCATTCTCGCATTAAATTTACACTGGAAAATTATGTTGATTTTAATTCTGATTTAATAATAATATTTCCAAGTCATACTCTTAAATAATCGATAACACATCAAAATTATAACCCGATTTTAATAAGCTATGTTTTAAAATAAGTCAGTGGTTTTTCTGCATGAATACCTATCAATAGTACATTTAAAAATTCATCACTTTTTGCACTAGTGGTTGGACATAGAATAGCGTCTTGTATAACGATTGTCCCCTACATTGTTGCACAATAGAAACTAGATAATATCTTGTTAAATCTAGCAGAAGACGTGTATTTTAATAGGATTACTTCTTCCCTATAGAAGAATTCAAAAGCTTCATGAAGTTTTGAAAAGGGAACTACTACAAAGACGTGAAAATTGAAGAAATGTAAAAAATCAAATGTTCGTAGGATGAGGTTGGCAATTGTTTACTCTTTGGTTTTTATATATTTTTTGTACATAGATTATAAAAACTTTCACAATGTTAAGTATGAATGAATTTACTATTACATAAATACGCCGAATTGAGCAAAAATCTATGTACTATTCTAAACCCACAATAGATTTCTCAAAGAATTCTTAGAATCTATTATACAGCAAAATAGGACAAAATTGAATCAAAAAAGCACATTCAATAAAAATGGTTGCACGAATTGAATCGTGACGTAGAGAGTAATACGATTGACACTGGTATTGTAAATTGAAATGTAAGATTAAATCAAGAATATTGATATCAATTAAAAAAATTGGTATATACGAACACAGGACAATTCTTTTTCTTGCAATAATTAAATATTTCAGTAATTATATTTACTTGCATAATTATTTTACAACTTTCCCAAGTCATTACGTTCGTATTTTTACTTTCAGAACATCATTAATCATTCCTCTAATTCTTTCAATTACGCTTGCCACACTGAAATACATTTTATTACATAAGTACGATAATTTAAAGCGCATTAATATAATTACACCCATCACGTGACTAAGCTAGTCTTCTGGACCCTTAGCTCACTATATCCATAAACGAATATCTGCTGCGTATAGCAGGTGATTCTAGCTAGCTGCTTTGATATTTCTTCAGCTGATTGCGAGCCTGGCCATTGTTGCATCGACAATGCTAAGGTGCTTCTAGAATGTCTTATGTCCATCTGCTTATGGCAGTACTTTATTAATAGTACATACGTATTATGTTGTGTTAAGAAGTGACTTCATTGGGTGGTTTAGTAAGTTTCAGGTGATATCTTGAACCAAATCTTTGGTCATCAATCTCTTTGTTTATGGGCCTAGTATCGCTGGCAATTACGGTGCTATTTATTAGTTTAAATTCTTCTAGTATTCTAGTATTATCAATATATATTTAAAGCCAAAAGATGATATATGAAAATCCTGTACAAAATCTAGCAATTTTTTATTTTATCTTAGCTTATGGTTTCTTTTAGATATAATGATTTTTCGTGGCAATATGATAAAAAAAACTATCTGACAATAATAGATATAAATCAGGAATGTAATTTAATTAAATTAAATTATGGTATACCAGAAAGAGTAAATGCAATCGCAGGATACAATCATATTATTAAAAATACAATGCTAACTATTGAAATATAATATTTTTTGAAGCATAATATTATATTTATATTACCTTTACAACATCATATAATATACAGAATAACATCATTTTATTACTAATACAAAATGTCTTTTAAAATACCTGTTTTGGTTCACTTAAAAAAAATGACTTGTTCTAGACACTATTGCAAATATGAAGTTTCCTTATTTACTTAGAAGAATTCACTTTTACCTTTCGTAAAACATTGAACTATTTCAGATGTTCAATAATAGTATGCTTATTATAATGGTGGAGAAAATTACATACACGGATTATTTAACTGTTAGTTAGTTAAAGAGTCCGCAATCCTAAAGATTGGTTGGAAACAGCACGCCATGCCGATCTATCCTGAGCTAATCCCTTCATCTCCCTATAGCTATTCATCTCAACGTCTTCAACTATCTGACTCACATACTCCAATCTAGGCCTACCTACCTCTCTCTTTCCCTCCAATCTACCTTCTATGATCAATTGCATAATCCCCCCATGCCTAAGAATATGCCCTACTAATCTGTCTCTCCTACGCTGTAACACTCTCCAGATACTTCTCTTCTCCCCTACTAACTCTAGTACAGCTTCATTTGTTACTTTATCTTCCCAACCAATCCTCATCATCCTCCTATAACACCACATTTCGAATGCTTGTAATCTACGCTTCTCTTCCTTTCCTATAGTCCACGCCTCACACCCATACAGTGCTACACTCCAAACATATACCTTCAGTAATCTTTTTCTAATACCCAAGTCAATATTTGATCTTAAAATCTGTTCTTTTTCTACGAATGCCTTCCTACCCTGTGCTATCCTACACTTTATATCTACCTTGCTTCGATTATCTTTTGTGATTCTACTGCCTAAATAACAAAAATCTGACACTTCTTCGATTCTATTATCTCCTATTGAGATCCTCATTTTTCTACTGCATTCCTTTTTGTCACACCTCATCACTTTAGTTTTACCTATATTTATTTTCATGTTAAAATCCCTAGTCAATACTGCCTGCATACCATTCAATACCCTTTCTAAATTCTTTTCGCTTTCTTCCAATATAGCTATATCGTCGGCGAATCTCAACATATATATTTTCTCTCCCTGTACATTCACACCTACACTATACTCTTCTTTTACTTTGTTTATTGCATCTTCTATATATAGATTAAATAATAACGGTGAGAGTGTACATCTCTGCCGAACTCCCTTCCCTATTTTTGCTACCTCTTCTTCCCCCTCAATTCTAACTAAGGCAGTTTGGTGTTTATATAAATTAAAAATTATTCTCCTATCCTTATAATCTATACCCGTTTCTTTTAAAATTCTAAACATTATGTCCCAATCTACATTATCAAATGCCTTTTCTAAGTCTACAAAAGCTATGCAAGTTACCTTTCCTACCCTCTTTCTTTTTTCTACTACCGTTCTTAGTGCTAGAATCGCCTCTCTCGTCCCTCTGTTTTTCCTAAAACCAAACTGATCTTCTCCTAGCCTTTCCTCTACTTTATTTTCTAATCTCCTATAAATAATCTTTAACAATATCTTCGATGCATGTGATAGTAGACTAATGGTCCTATAGTTCTCACACAAATTAGCTCCTATTTTCTTCGGCATTGTTACTATTCTACTACGCTGAAAATCCTGTGGTACTTCTCCCTTCTCATATATTTTACAAGCGAACCTGTATAATCGCTCCTGCATTTTTTCCCCTGCGTGTTTTTTTTTTACTGTTATGTGAGAATTTTTGTAAATGATAAGTTTTGTTTCGTATTCTCTTTCGAGTGTTTTATATTTGCTATGACGCTACATGTTCCTACACGTACATACAACGGCGGCCGTTTTTAACAAGTTAATGACACTGAATTATAACGCAATCACGCCCGCTTTTAAATTACCCTGCCCCGTATTGTCCCCCTCGATCCCCCTAGTCCCTATCCAACATCCCAATACGAGCGTGAGTATATTATTGGTTTTGAAGTCAGATCGGATGGTTACCTATGCCCCTATGTATTCTATATCATACACATCCTTTTACAGCTTTATAATTTACTTCACTCCACTTAAATCGTGCAGCAGTTGAAACGTATATTTAAACTGTTAGCTGCTGCAGAGGTGTTCTGAATGATATTTTGTATATAGTCGATATTTATGTGTTGATTGAACATATCATTTTGTTTTCATTGTGAACTCGTATAGGTTCTTTATTAGCTATTAATATAGGTAGATCGTGTAAGGGGTAAATGGATGTAAAGGTGTAAAAGCATTGGAAATTTTAAGAATTGAGTGGTTACGAAAGTTAGTTGATTTAATGTTTCTCAGGAACAAATGGTCCGTGGGAATGTAGATAATAAATTATTTCAATTTCTTTACTAGCAGATATTTGATATATGGAAAAAACGAAAGATATATTGTGATCGAATGTGAAATTGCCATTTGTAAAATTCCATTATAATCTTTATTAGGAATTATGTTACTTCAAACGAGTTGAAATGAAATAAAGATTGCAGTTGTAATTTATAGCGAATGAAATCCATCGCAAAGCGATTTTTATACCTAAATGAGTTTAAGAATTTGATATCATTAAAATCATAATTGCAAACAATTAGTGGACAATAATTTATAAATAATAATATAAAATTTGCAAATTGTTATATGTAGTTTTATATAAAAAAAAAACGAAAAATTTATGTTTTCAGAAGATCGCGTATTAAAATACTTACAATATTAAATCTTATATTATTATGTTAATAACAGTGGAAATCAAATATATCAAAATCTTTGTTTTAAATGAAGATATATCAAGATTCTATAATTAAGTTCAGCGTATTTATGCCGCTAATTCCAAAATATTCAATCATAATAGTTAGTTAAAGAGTCCGCAATCCTAAAGATTGGTTGGAAACAGCACGCCATGCCGATCTATCCTGAGCTAATCCCTTCATCTCCCTATAGCTATTCATCTCAACGTCTTCAACTATCTGACTCACATACTCCAATCTAGGCCTACCTACCCCTCTCTTTCCCTCCACTCTACCTTCTATGATCAATTGCATAATCCCCCCATGCCTAAGAATATGCCCTACTAATCTGTCTCTCCTACGCTGTAACATTCTCCAAATACTTCTCTTCTCCCCTACTAACTCTAGTACATCTTAATTTGTTACTTTATCTTCCCAACCAATCCTCATCATCCTCCTATAACACCACATTTCGAATGCTTGTAATCTACGCTTCTCTTCCTTTCCTATAGTCCACGCCTCACACCCGTACAGTGCTACACTCCAAACATATACCTTCAGTAATCTTTTTCTAATACCCAAGTCAATATTTGATCTTAAAATCTGTTCCTTTTCTACGAATGCCTTCCTACCCTGTGCTATCCTACACTTTATATCTACCTTGCTTCGATTATCTTTTGTGATTCTACTGCCTAAATAACAAAAATCTGACACTTCTTCGATTCTATTATCTCCTATTGTGATCCTCATTTTTCTACTGCATTCCTTTTTGTCACACCTCATCACTTTAGTTTTACCTATATTTATTTTCATGTTAAAATCCCTAGTCAATACTGCCTGCATACCATTCAATACCCTTTCTAAATTCTTTTCGCTTTCTTCCAATATAGCTATATCGTCGGCGAATCTCAACATATATATTTTCTCTCCCTGTACATTCACACCTACACTATACTCTTCTTTTACTTTGTTTATTGCATCTTCTATATATAGATTAAATAATAACTGTGAGAGTGTACATCCCTGCCGAACTCCCTTCCCTATTTTTGCTACCTTTTCTTCCCCCTCAATTCTAATTAAGGCAGTTTGGTGTTTATATAAATTAAAAATTATTCTCCTATCCTTATAATCTATACCCGTTTCTTTTAAAATTCTAAACATTATGTCCCAATCTACATTATCAAATGCCTTTTCTAAATCTACAAAAGCTATGCAAGTTACCTTTCCTACCCTATTTCTTTTTTCTACTACCGTTCTTAGTGCTAGAATCGCCTCTCTCGTCCCTCTGTTTTTCCTAAAACCAAACTGATCTTCTCCTAGCCTTTCCTCTACTTTATTTTCTTTATACTCATAATTAATTAATTAATTTCTTGTTGCTGGAATTTTATACGAGGTGCTTGACAAACATTTCTATTTTGGTATAATGATTGATAATAATCTTAGCATTTCAGGGTTAAATATGTTTATTTCATACTCATGTAATTTAGGATCTGCTATTGCACTATTTATATGAATAAAATGGTATATTTCAACTTTATGATTTAAAAATAATCCATTAAATTGACTAATGCAAAAACTTTTTCCATTACTCGCAGTAATGTTTTTTTTCCAGTACAAACGAAACTTTGTGTTTGTACCTAAACATTCTGCACGTTTGTTGACGCATTTGAAAACCAGCGCATGTACAATCCATTATAATAGGGTTATGTACCACAAATAAATAGAAAATATGCAATTTTAATTTAAAAAAAATAGATTGCTTATTTGACACTTTGTACTGGTTGTAATCGTTGCATGATTTTATAGATAAATGAAAAAATAATTGTTTTTCTACAAACTATAAAGGTATCCGTTTATTGTGCTACAAGTATATCAAGTTGTTGCAATTGAATCACCTAAATCTATTAGAAAATAGGAGAATTTGAGATTTAAAAAATAATTAAAAATAAGATTTTTCATCCTTCCTAAATATGTCTCTATATTACATACCGCTGTAATACTCCTTCCAATAAAACCCAGGATTTCTTTGTTATCCTTTCCATCACGTTACGTGTCAGGATACCTAAAATAGCCCAACACGTGATACAGTATATATATACACGCATCTGATGTGGTACGGTTTTGAGCTTGAGATACGAGCCGAGACCATTCTTCTTTGTCATTCGGGGTGGAACGGATGTATCCGCCAATTCGGCGTAATTCCATTATCAGTATTCCGCGGGCGTCCGCCCGAAGTCGTTCGGCTACTTCGATGTCTTTGGAAGCTTGCGAGTCTGCACGCCAAAATACACGATAATATTCACGCCAGTGACGTAGTCAGAATTATCTGATATTTTCTCCAGTTATAATTCTAAAATCGTAGTTAAGAAATTTACTATTAATTTGCAATTTACTTGAAGAAGGAAGGATCGGACAAATGATTAATTAAAAGCACCAAAAGCACAACAATCACAAAATAATACACTTTTGTTACAATTATATAGCAATCCGGTTGAGTGAGAAAGGTGTATTATTTATGTAATTCTTGTTTTACTGAAAATAGTGAAATGATCCTCGAAATGCGTTTTGAGTTGATACATTTATTTAGGTATTTCGGTAATATTATATACAATTATTTAGTACCATAATGATGATTTTCAATCCAAATAAAAATGGTTGGAACTATTACTCAATCACAGTGATGCCAAACTTAAAATTTATTCTTGACACGCTCTCGCACCGATTGTAATTGATATCGATACATTCAGTTTGATAAAAAAATCTTTTTAACAAGCTTTTGTGAAAATAGCGTATTGTCATCTGAACTACGTATGTGTGAAAAGTTCCAAGTCGATCAGGTGTGTGGAATTGTGTCAAAATTAGCTTACAACAATTCACCTTAGCTAACGAACAAGTTTAATAAAAGCTTATAAGAAATTAATGAATTTATTTGTATTTTATATTTTTTCGATTTTTGTAATCAACGTTAGTTTAAGGAAATTACTGCAAATAAAACTCCATACATACAACACTGTCAATAATTGGATGCCGCTTGGCGTGGTATAACAGTTAAATAATATAAATCCAGAAGGAAACTATAACATTGATGAAAAGTTGATGACGTTTATTACGAACAAGTTTCGAGGACATATTATCGAATTGTAATTATGCAATTTCTTTAAACATTCAAAACCAACCAAGAGAAGCACAAAAAGCGATCTCCCAGATTGAACAAGCCTCTTCATAAAACAACATGCTTCTAGAAGAATACAGAAACTGCATAGAACATTGATATAATTATTGTTTTTGCTAAGAATATATCGGTGGTAAAAACACGTCATGCCATGTTTTGGCCATTTTCTGATTTTTACTCGCGTAAACAAGATACGTTGTGGTCTATACGAGGTGTGTTTAAAAAGTAATGAGACTGTTTCAATAAAACTCTTTATTTATTTTATATTTACAATTCAACCTTATCACCTTCAAAATAGTTCCCTTCTGAGGCCACATAGCGTCGGAGACGTTGCACCCACTGCTCATAGCAGTGTTGGCGGTCGTTCAGTGGGATCGAACGAAGTTGGTTCGTCACGGTTTTCTGAATGACGTTTATAGTGCCAAAATGATGTCCCTTGAGTTGAATTTTCAACTTGTGAAAAAGAAAAAAGTCACAGGGTGATAGATCAGATGAGTAGGGGGGCTGAGGAACCACTGAAATTCCTTTTTGTGTCAAAAATTGTCTAATAGAGTACTGTGTGACAAGGTGCGTTTCCATGATGCAACATTCAACTTTCAGAAATGCTTGGTCTAACTCGAAGAACTCTTTTTCTTAGTCTCTCGAGAACTTCGCAGTAAAACTGCTGATTGACAGTTTGCCCCGGGGGCACACACTCCTTATGAACAATCCCCTGACTGTCGTAAAAGCAAATGAGCATTGTTTTAATCTTGGATTTGCTCATCCGTGCTTTCTTCGGACGTGGTGAGTCGGGGGTGCGCCACTTCTGACTTTGGCGTTTCGTTTCAGAGTCGTATTCAAGTACCCAGGATTCGTCATCTGTGATCACGTTTTTTAGAAAATCTTTGTTAGTTTCAATGTGCTGCAGAAGATCTGAACACACCGCTATCCGATGTTGTTTCTGCTCAGGTGTCAGGATTTTGGGAACCATCTTCGAACACACTTTTCGCATGCCCAAATCCTGGGTTAACATGTCGTAGACAGTGGCATTGTTCAAATTCAATTCACTGCTGGTCATTCTGACAATCATTTGTCGATCAGACATCACAAAAACTCGCATTTTTTCCAAATTTTCGTTGGTTTTTGAACTGCGCGGTCGTCCTTTCCGATTTTCATCATTAACGTTTTCACGTCCCTCTAAAAAGGCCTTGTGCCACCTAAACACTTGAGCTTTCGATAAGACCTGCTCCCCATACACTAGCGTCAATTTTTGAAAAGTTTCAATTGTAGTTTCGGCAAGTTTGACACAAAACTTTATCGCATAACGTTGCTCCAATTTTGTTACGTCCATTTCCGTGACACACTTAAAAAACCAGCTTCACAAGAACACGCAGTAAAAAAAGTGCAGTAGCAGTGGGTAGTTGAGACTTGTACTGGAGGTAGATCAAATGTTTATGTAAATGGTTAACTGGCGGGAAAACTTGCAATGTTGCCAAATCACGCACTGTGAATGCGTTTTCACTACTTTTTAAACTTTTAAACTTACCTCGTAAGTTGCTGGCAAATCTTGCTACATCAATGGTTTTTAATTCGGTAGAAATTGCCGCATGTCAATTATGATACGTAATCAAATAAAACGCCTTCAGAAACTTCATTTTTACTCTCCTGTAAAATTTACAAAATTACACTTATCATGTTTTCTCATCTTACCACAGTTTAACATATCAAATGAAAGTTCTTTCAATACTGAAACATATAATGATGGGTCATAATATTTGAAAAATAATGGGGCCATAATATTACAGATGGTCTTTAAATACACTGTTAGACCATCAGATATCCATTCACGATATAATATTGCATATATTTATGGAATATTATTTTAATTCACAATAATATGAAACCCGCGTTGTTTCTTGGATTTTTTTTTATATATTGTAGACAAGTGATATGATATATATTTTCCATCTGATGTATTCCATCCACAGGTTCAGCATCTTTCCATTATTCGTGTTGAGTTATCATATATCGCCTTTGTTAATATCAACATATATATCATTGATATCGCGCGTATGTTTCGTGCTTGGTATTATTCAATCATTTCTGCAAACAAGTTTTCTTTTTGTCCCGACTTATAAATATTTCCTTGGCAAGCCAGAAATAGAGACAGGACTGAAGGGAGGACTGTAATGGTGTATAGCTATAGAGATTGCTGACAACGCTCGTATAATATATGAACATTGGGCTTCACATTTGACAATATATAGCGTCTGGAGAAATTTCCAGGACCCCAGCATATATCAAAGACGCGTCCAAATATGCGACAGTTATTTGTGTGTCACGAATACAGTCTTTGGAAATTTATCAGAAACACACGCTCGTATATACATACATTCATTTAAATTCCTATGCGAAATGATGGATTTTATTTTATATTTTTTAAATGTAATAGCCAGGCGGAGCAAGGATGAGCCTTATATCTTTTAAAGCTTATTATTTGATGGCATTCATTTTGGTTGTAGTTTACAATTTTTTTTCATTTGCCAATAAATGGATTTATTATTATTTATGTCGCTGTTTGAGACAAGAATTCAACTTGTTTCTACTAGCTCGCTAAAATAACAGATGAAGAAAATGATTTATATGCACTTTCTAATTTCTAATTCAAAAATCTACAAATCACGACTTTCACAAAAAAAAAAACAGTTAATATCTAGTATTTCGTTTACTTTTAAATTACAACTAATTATTTATATTTCATTAATCCACGCAGTGTTCAATCCAAATTAGTTTGCAAACAAGACGTAATCTGTCTTCTTTGTCGTCGTTAACTATTGTCATTTGGAAATACGTGGTAATGTTAATTAGTATTTGAACGACTCGTATTCAATTAATTGATACGATACTGAGCAAACATTTGCCACATCCGAAACTGGAACTTATTTAGGTTATGTCAATATACTCCGTTAAAGCGCTACTCGGTTCGTATATCTGTTTCTGCTTTCTGCTAAAATACATCTAGAAAATCCTGGTCTAGTTTGTGAATTCATTAGAGAAATTTTGTAATAGTTTTTATAACATTCTAAATTTAGTATATGACCCAAATACCGTAACTGAAAGCGTTAAGTAGGTAGTTGTACATTTCGAAGGCTATGCCCCCATCTTCAGTAGCACAAGATAAAAACAAAATAAAATACCTCTGTCACGATTGATCGTGATTGATATAGTATTAAATAAGTAAGTCAACATGGCAGAAGTACTTCAATATTGGCATATAATATGACCTCTAAATCTTTTAAAAACAATACAAATTAACAATTAACGAAAATATTGATTTGTGAAATCTATAATATTAATATTTAACACCGTAGTGATAATTTTTAAAATTCTAAATTTGATTTATTAAAATATAACGTAACTATCACCAAAACAATTTCCATTCGTTCTTTGTCAATGTGAAAGTGAACAGAATAAATAACGAATTTTCAAAATTTTTATCTACTTCAATGCACAAAATAGCATTTGTAAAACACACAAAATAATCCTTACAATGTGGCAAATATTTGACTAGCCATTTTCTTGTAAACCTCTTTCCAAATAGTATAATTAATTCTGGACGCGAGTTTATTAAAATTTTATAACTCCCACAAATTTTTTTATTGCTTTGTCCGTTGGTCAGGTGTATTGTGTTACTTTATTATATAGTTTTGATTTTCAAAGTTTCAATTAGCTTCTTTAATCGGGCGTTTAAACATCTTTGAAGCTCTTCATTGTATGCAATTATTGGTCAAACTTTGCAACAAAAGTTCGCAATATCCAATATTTGTGAACTCATTATATTCTTATAAAGTTTTATACTAGAGATGCGAGAATTCGTAAAAATTGAAATTTGAATCGAATTATCTTTCTCTACAATTTATACTAGTATAAAATATTGTTGATATGCTAAATATATATTTAGCATATATATTTAAAATTATTTAAAAATTACCACTGCAGTTGCTTTAACAAATTCAAGCATAGATTTTTGATTTTTAATGGATTCTTTCGATTTTTAATAGATAAGATATGAATTGATGGTTAAAATTGGTTAAAATTACATATTTGATAATTATAAATTATTCTCAAGGTTATATAGAATTATATTAATATAATATAATATTATAACTCGTTATTTTCGAATCTTTGTACTATAATTGTGCTCACAATATCGGTTTAAGTTTAATAATATTTGCTACATATTCTTATTGATCGGTTTTTTTTTTTCATGATTAATTCTTGATATTTTGGTCAATTCTGTTATGTTTTTTTTATTATTAGGTCATTATTTTGTGATGTACTGTTATTGGTATGTAGTGCGATTACCCTATACATTGTGTTGTATGTCCAATAAATAAATAAATAAATAAATAATTGCCGAAAATTCTGAAATGCTCACTTCTACTAATAACTTCTAATTTCTACTTATTTCATAAATATCCTATAAGTATAATTGAATTGCATCTGCCCATCCCCTTTTTACCTGTGCACAAACTTGGACTTGTATGTGTCGAGCAGTTCGCTCATTCTTCGCGTTGACGCGTTCTGATTGATATTCAATTTCCCATTTTATCTGGTACTAATCGATGTGCAATGGGGCTTTAAGTGAAACGTCACGGCTTGACGACTTAATTATTTATTTCACAACGATGAAAGCTTATGTCAGAACTTGCCTTCCTCCTCTGCATATTATATCAAATAAATTCTCGTCGTTTCATATTAAATGTCCTGTTTACAAGCAAAACAAAAAGATAAATTAAATTTATACCAACTAACATTGGCGGGGATAATAATAATTTTCTTGCAAAATTGTACTATTTTAACCTATTAAGGATTATTTTATAAGGGGGTAGGCGACGATTGTTATTTTATACCATCAAGTTTTTTATAAAGCCTAGATTGTGGAAGGTCTCTTGTGTTTAAAATAATTATTTTCATTTGAACGAAATTTGATTTTGCAAAACATTTACATGAAAACTCAAAACATTGAATGTTTTTATGCCGCTCATTCTCAGTTTGTTTAAAACAGAAAGGAAAATGTATTATAAAAATATATTATTTTGGGCATTACATCTAATCTCTTTTTATATTGAAATTTAGTGTTATAGAATTCTTCTTATATATAATGATTCAAGAAGCATATTTTGATGATTGATTAAAGTTAGATTTTTAATATTGTGCATATAATATATATTTATATATGAATTTATATACAAATATATATACAATACTTTACAACTTTTTTTTGGAGTTTATTTCAGAATCTACGCACATGTTATCAAATAAAATTACTATTCAGTCGTTATAATTCTTAAATGCTTCATTATTTTCCATCACGCATTTGCATCAGCATATGCCGGATTTGCTTATGAGTAAAATTTTGAATCATATATTGAAGCATAAAAGTTATGAGCATATCAAATTTTTACAGCAACTGCCGTGAGATTAACTGTGAAATTATCTAATCGAAATGTGATTATATAAATTCGCACCCGGAATTATTTCTCCTGATGTTAAAAACATAAATAAAGCAAGTCAATGAACTATAAAAATTGGAAAAACAAAAATGATATTCACTTTCACAATACACAACCATTTTTCGGCAACTTGGATGCTGCAATTTTAAATAATATGAAACATCTTTGTTCGCACTATCTAAGAGAACGAACTGCATCGATAGCGGGTGAAGATGGTAAAAAGTTACCAGCGTGCAGAATTCCAATAAAATGCCATACTTGTCATCATCGCCCCTTGCATATCCAACCTCCATGGTCGACTGCTCCTGATGCTGATGCGCTCGCAGCCCTTTATATTCAGCTCTTCCTTCACTACTTTATTTTCATTATTTACTCGGCAAGAAAATTATCGAAGCCGCCGAGAACAATCAACTGCAACCCCCCAAAATACGATTCCAAAATGGCTGCATGCAATCCACACAAAAAATATATTTAAACAAATAAATTAAACGAATTTATTACGACCATCCAATTAATTAATTCTATCAACAATTTCGTAATCGAAATACTTCTATAGTTGCTATATTATAATGGAATTTTTCGATTTTTATATTGGTATGTATATATATATATATATATATATATATATATATATATATATATATATATATATATGGTAACAAACGAGGTGTGTTTAAAAAGTAATGAGACTGTTTCAATAGAACTCTTTATTTATTTTATATTTAAATTTTAACCTTATCACCTTCAAAATAGTTCCCATCTGAGGCCACACAGCGTCGGAGACGTTGCACTCACTGCTCATAGCAGTGTTGGAAGTCGTTAAGTGGGATCGAACGAAGTTGGTCCGTCACGGTTTTCTGAATGACGTTTATAGTGCCAAAATGATATCCCTTGAGTTGAATTGTCAACTTGGGAAACAGGAAGAAGTCACATGGTGATAGATCTGTTGAGTAGGAGGGCTGAGGAACCACTGAAATTCCTTTTTGTGTCAAAAATTGCCTAATAGAGAGTATTGTGTGACAAGGTGCGTTGTCATGATGCAACATCCAACTTTCAGAAATGCTTGGTATGACTCGAAGAACTCTTTTCCTTAGTCTCTTGAGAACTTCGCGGTAAAACTGCTGATTGATAGTTTGCCCCGGGGGCCCAAACTCCTTATGAACAATCCACCAACTGTCGAAAAAGCAAATGAGCATTGTTTTAATCTTGAATTTGCTCATCCGTGCTTTCTTCAGACGTGGTGAGTCGGGGGTGTGCCACTCCTGACTTTGGCGTTTCGTTTCAGGTTCGTATTCAAGTATCCAGCATTCGTCACTTGTGATCACGTTTTTTAGAAAATCTTTGTTAGTTTCAATGTTCTGCAGAAGATCTGAACACACAGCTCTCCGATGTTGTTTTTGCTCAGGTGTCAGAATTTTGGGAACCATCTTCGAACACACCTTTCGCATGCCAAAATCCTGGGTTAACATGTCGTAGACAGTGGCAATGTTCAAATTCAATTCACTGCTGATCATTCTGACAGTCATTCGTCGATTCGACATCACAAAAACTCGCACTTTCACGAAATTTTCGTCGGTTTTCGAACTGTGCGGTCGTCTTTGCCGATTTTCATCATTAACGTTTTCACGTCCCTCTAAAAAGGCCTTGTGCTACTTAAAAACTTGGGCTTTCGATAAGACCTGCTCCCCATACGCTAGCGTCAGTTTTTGAAAAGTTTCCGTTGCGGTTTCGGCAAGTTTGACACAAAATTTAATCGCATAACGTTGCTGCAATTTTCTTACGTCCATTTCCGTGACACACTTAAAAAACTAGCTTCACAAGAACACGTAGTAAAAAAAGTGCAGTAGCAGTGGGTAGTTGAGACTTGTACTGGAGGTAGATCAAATGTTTATCTAAATGTTTAACTGGCGGGAAAACTTGCTATGTTGCCAAATCACGTACTGTGCATGCGTTCTCATTACTTTTTAAACTTACCTCGTATATTTTGTACCTTATCCTTTCCATCAAATTCGACTTTATTTTCGGATAATTTGCAATATACCAACATCAGCAACTTCGTATATGTGTGCTATGCAGCCATTTCTTTCTTAACATTGTGGACATCATCATCCCCTTTGCGCGTAGCCACGTTCACGTTACCCCATTGCATCGTTGTCGTCAGTCTCCTTAAGATCCTGGCGGTGCTTTCCACCCCTGTCATACGTTATTACATTCCACCGAACGTCACAGCCAACTACCACTAAAAGGTAACATACTGACGGCATTCTTTCCTTCCTATATACATATGGAATTCGCAAAGGATCAGAGTTTACACTATATTGTTCGATCTACATGCATAAAATTAAAATTAAAAAAGCGTTAATAGGCTAATTAATAGACACGAAAATGTTTACATATTTTTTCAGACCTTTGGTCAATATGGTATCTCAAATTTCTAATATTCCTTCCTCTCCCCCCCCCCTCCATATATATATAGCACATCAATCAAATAATTAATCGTGAATAGGTATATGCAGAAGATTTATAATAAATTAGATGTGCAAATAAAAAAAGGTTAAATTTTCAATCCTCTGAGTTTGAATACAAAACTCTTTTCAAATACATATCGGTTTTGTTTCAGTGACTACTGCCTCAGTTGACTTTTCCTTCTTTGTTTTTTATATGCGTGACTTATATGCGGACGAGGAGATTTTTGGGGTTAGCATAGGGTATAAGTAAACGAAGAGCTCATAGCGATTCCCGTAAGATGAAAAAAGGGCGTTTGGGTAAGAAACGAGAATCGAGATAAAATGAGGAAACATATAAGGCAGGAAGTAGTCATATGGGAAGATAGGTTGCATACTATAATTTGTATACTTAGGATTTACACAGTGATATATTTAAAATATTAATTAATTTCCATTGACGGATTTAATGCGAATGTAATTTTAATACATCAAATACACAAATAATTCTTTAGTTCACAATTCTAGGGATTGGTTAGAATTTGCATGTTATGTTGATAACTCCTAAGCCGACTTCTTCATTTCTCTTAGCTACTTATAATAATATCTTGCATTATCTGACTTACGTACTTTCCTTTAACGTTCCATTATTAATTTCGTAAATACCCCCCCATTTTAAAGAACATGATTTTAAATTTATGGGTTTATAAAAAATTATTTACATTTCTCTAATATATAATGAAACTGTAAAGTGTCCAGGACGGAACCATAATTAGTAATTAATGAATAAATACGTAAAGCAAAATGCGTAAATAGTGCACGCTCAACTTTTACGATTCTGTCAAATATAGTGAGTATACGAATCTCCCAGTAGGATACTTCTTTTCCTTTATTTCGTATTAAACTGCCTAGTCATTCATGTAATATCTTCCTGCATTCACGAAGCTGATTCTTGTATGTTTATCCGTCACAAAAAATATATATATTTAAAGAGAGACCTATGGAACAATTTTAATTTATCTTTATTTTTATACATATAATTTATTTCGCTAATTTTTAACTTGAAATGCAAATCATTTGCGAGATTTTTTAGCATATTTGCTCACGCGGAACTATAGAAAAATATCGAGGTAATTATTTTTCACCGGATTTTTTGTCCTTATAAATTCTGATATGATATGATTGATATGATACCAGCCGAATTAATAAAACACGCAGGGGAAAAAATGCAGGAGCGATTATACAGGTTAGTTTGTAAAATATATGAGAAGGGAGAAGTACCACAGGATTTTCAGCGTAGTAGAATAGTAACAATGCCGAAGAAAATAGGAGCTAATTTGTGTGAGAACTATAGGACCATTAGCCTACTATCACATGCATCGAAGATATTGTTAAAGATTATTTATAGGAGATTAGAAAATAAAGTAGAGGAAAGGCTAGGAGAAGATCAGTTTGGTTTTAGGAAAAACAGAGGGACGAGGGAGGCGATTTTAGCACTAAGAACAGTAGTAGAAAAAAGAATGAGGGTAGGAAAGGTAACTTGCATAGCTTTTGTAGATTTAGAAAAGGCATTTGATAATGTAGATTGGGACATAATGTTTAGAATTTTAAAAGAAACGGGTATAGATTATAAGGATAGCAGAATAATTTTTAATTTATATAAACACCAAACTGCCTTAGTTAGAATTGAGGGGGAAGAAGAGGTAGCAAAAATAAGGAAGGGAGTTCGGCAGGGATGTACACTTTCACCGTTATTATTTAATCTATATATAGAAGATGCAATAAACAAAGTAAAAGAAGAGTATAGTGTAGGTGTGAATGTACAGGGAGAGAAAATATATATGTTGAGATTCGCCGACGATATAGCTATATTGGAAAAAAGCGAAAAGAATTTAGAAAGGGTATTGAATGGTATGCAGGCAGTATTGACTAGGGATTTTAACATGAAAATAAATATAGGTAAAACTAAAGTGATGAGGTGTGACAAAAAGGAATGCAGTAGAAAAATGAGGATCACAATAGGAGATAATAGAATCGAAGAAGTGTCAGATTTTTGTTATTTAGGCAGTAGAATCACAAAAGATAATCGAAGCAAGGTAGATATAAAGTGTAGGATAGCACAGGGTAGGAAGGCATTCGTAGAAAAGGAACAGATTTTAAGATCAAATATTGACTTGGGTATTAGAAAAAGATTACTGAAGGTATATGTTTGGAGTGTAGCACTGTACGGGTGTGAGGCGTGGACTATAGGAAAGGAAGAGAAGCGTAGATTACAAGCATTCGAAATGTGGTGTTATAGGAGAATGATGAGGATTGGTTGGGAAGATAAAGTAACAAATGAAGCTGTACTAGAGTTAGTAGGGGAGAAGAGAAGTATTTGGAGAGTGTTACAGCGTAGGAGAGACAGATTAGTAGGGCATATCCTTAGGCATGGGGGGATTATGCAATTGATCATAGAAGGTAGAGTGGAGGGAAAGAGAGGGGTAGGTAGGCCTAAATTGGAGTATGTGAGTCAGATAGTTGAAGATGTTGAGATGAATAGCTATAGGGAGATGAAGGGATTAGCTCAGGATAGATCGGCATGGCGTGCTGTTTCCAACCAATCTTTAGGATTGCGGACTCTTTAACTAATAAATTCTGCAATCTTGTTGCCCTGCAACAATTCTATTAATCAAGCAACCAATTCTTACAAAATGATAACAGCCGATTTTTGCATCTACAACGATTTGTATTTGCTATTTTAATAATTAAATGAATTCAAGGAAATATATCAAAACTGAAAATGCGTATACTTAATCTAATTTAATATCTGACGGACCCTCGGTTTTAAAATTCAAATTTATTATCTGTGTAATAAATACCTCAAACGTTTCCCGTGGGTTTATTTGAAATGAAATGCGGGCAATATATGTGTATGTGGTATCTAAGTTCCCAGAAGGCCTGGTCCTCATCACTCGCGTCACGATCTCTCCCCAGGGACTTGTTTGGGCCGTCAGGACCCCCATCGTCTTGCGCCCGTCCTGTTATTGTCTTGTGGGACCCTTGTCTGTCAGTCAGTCAGGACTTATACTGCGTGTCGTTGAATACCAACTTGTAAAATTATTTTTTCGAATTAGATACGATCTAAGCCGCTCTATATAAAACAACCTTCATTATTTCGGAAACCGTTTGAATTCTAAACAATTAGTCCGAAGAAAATGTTTGTGTGCAAGAAATATGAACTAAAATACTAGCCATTAAAATTCAATTTTACTAGTATTTTTCGTTGTGTAATTAAAAAAAAACACTTTATATTTATTAAGGCATAAGCGAAATGGTCAACCACTAACACATACACATAGTAGCTGTTTCTTTTTCGAGTCTTTTCATGTTGATGAAGGTAGAAGGCAGCAATTACATAAGAAAAAAAATTTTGTTGCGACTCAAGATCTGATAAAGTTGTCCATGTAATTTTTACTCACTTCGTTTAGTTTAAAGAGTCCGCAATCCTAAAGATTGGTTGGAAACAGCACGCCACGCCGATCTATCCTGAGCTAATCCCTTCATCTCCCTATAGCTATTCATCTCAACGTCTTCAACTATCTGACTCACATACTCAAATCTAGGCCTACCTACCCCTCTCTTTCCCTCCACTCTACCCTCTATGATCAATTGCATAATCCCCCCATGCCTAAGAATATGCCCTACTAATCTGTCTCTCCTACGTTGTAACACTCTCCAAATACTTCTCTTCTCCCCTACTAACTCCAGTACAGCTTCATTTGTTACTTTATCTTCCCAACCAATCCTCATCATCCTCCTATAACACCACATTTCAAGTGCTTCTAATCTACGCTTCTCTTCCTTTCCTATAGTCCACGCCTCACACCCGTACAGTGCTACACTCCAAACATATACCTTCAGTAATCTTTTTCTAATACCCAAGTCAATATTTGATCTTAAAATCTGTTCTTTTTCTACGAATGCCTTCCTACCCTGTGCTATCCTACACTTTATATCTACCTTGCTTCGATTATCTTTTGTGATTCTACTGCCTAAATAACAAAAATCTGACACTTCTTCGATTCTATTATCTCCTATTGTGATCCTCATTTTTCTACTGCATTCCTTTTTGTCACACCTCATCACTTTAGTTTTACCTATATTTATTTTCATGTTAAAATCCCTAGTCAATACTGCCTGCATACCATTCAATACCCTTTCTAATTTCTTTTCGCTTTCTTCCAATATAGCTATATCGTCGGCGAATCTCAGCATATATATTTTCTCTCCCTGTACATTCACACCTACACTATACTCTTCTTTTACTTTGTTTATTGCATCTTCTATATATAGATTAAATAATAACGGTGAGAGTGTACATCCCTGCCGAACTCCCTTCCCTATTTTTGCTACCTCTTCTTCCCCCTCAATTCTAACTAAGGCAGTTTGGTGTTTATATAAATTAAAAATTATTCTCCTATCCTTATAATCTATACCCGTTTCTTTTAAAATTCTAAACATTATGTCCCAATCTACATTGTCAAATGCCTTTTCTAAGTCTACAAAAGCTATGCAAGTTACCTTTCCTACCCTATTTCTTTTTTCTACTACCGTTCTTAGTGCTAGAATCGCCTCCCTCGTCCCTCTGTTTTTCCTAAAACCAAACTGATCTTCTCCTAGCCTTTCCTCTACTTTATTTTCTAATCTCCTATAAATAATCTTTAACAATATCTTCGATGCATGTGATAGTAGGCTAATGGTCCTATAGTTCTCACACAAATTAGCTCCTATTTTCTTTGGCATTGTTACTATTCTACTCCGCTGAAAATCCTGTGGTACTTCTCCCTTCTCATATATTTTACAAACTAACCTGTATAATCGCTCCTGCACTTCTCCTCACTTCGTAAGTTATTCAAATATAAAATGTAAGTGCGATTAAAGATCCATTTCATATATAAAATTAAAACTATGAATGCCATGAAAAGTATCTTCCAAATATCAATTTTGCTTATTATTAATTTTATAGCAATATTGTTTTAATTGACAGGGTATACAATAGTTTCTAACTTATGTTTGGCAAAATAATTCTTAGTATAGAATATCACCCAAATACCGTAACTTAAAGCATTAAGTAGCTAGATGCGCATCTCGAAAACAATGCCTCCATCTTCAATATGACGCTACTTAAATGCTTTAAATTCCGGTATTTGGGTGATATTGTGTACTATTATCTAACACCGTAGTGGCAATAAAAAAAATTAAAAATTCTTGTTGATATAGGATCCCTTAAATATGAATGATAATAGTGCCTATAATATAGTGCCTATAATACGTTGTAATAAATGTAATAAATAACTTGTATTTTTAGGGACTTACTGCAATAATTACTACTTATTTAGTTCGAGGTCCTTTTTTCAAGTCGCTTTTCCTCAGTTGACTTGTTAATACGCTTACTGAAGGAGAAAGTTATTTTTAGGGGGATATGACGTGAATTCTGATTGCCCTCTGGTCCTACACTGTAGATGTTTTTTCGTCCAGAAAAAGTTTCGTCTACTTGTATTCTTTTCGTCGTTACATCAATACTTTATAATGTGCAGTATTACAGCGAACTGTGCCATTATCCTGAAGGACTCGACGATTTTTTACCGAAAAAAAAAGTACCGAGCTAATAGAATTTTGCGCGCAAATAACGAATTCAATATTTGGTATATATTAAATTTTCGTATGTGATATATTATATATATATTACTGAAGGTATATGTTTGGAGTGTAGCACTGTACGGGTGTGAGGCGTGGACTATAGGAAAGGAAGAGAAGCGTAGATTACAAGCACTTGAAATGTGGTGTTATAGAAGGATGATGAGGATTGGTTGGGAAGATAAAGTAACAAATGAAGCTGTACTAGAGTTAGTTGGGGAGAAGAGAAGTATCTGGAGAGTGTTACAGCGTAGGAGAGACAGATTAGTAAGGCATATTCTTAGGCATGGGGGGATTATGCAATTGATCATAGTAGGTAGAGTGGAGGGAAAGAGAGGGGTAGGTAGGCCTAGATTGGAGTATGTGAGTCAGATAGTTGAAGACGTTGAGATGAATAGCTATAGGGAGATGAAGGGATTAGCTCAGGATAGATCGGCATGGCGTGCTGTTTCCAACCAATCTTTAGGATTGCGGACTCTTTAACTAACTATGTGATATATTTAAATAATTGCAAACTATTAAATAGATTCATATTACATAGCTAACGTTCAAACTACAACGATTGCATTAATAAATTAATCTATTTTTGTAATATCTTTTCTAGTTTGCATTTTTTGTTATTGCTTGAAAGTGCGATTTACTCTTCAGTAAAAAAGTTCGTATGCATTTCATCATTTATCGTATTTCACATGAATGTTTGAAGCATCGATGAGTCTCTTATAACATAAAAAGCAGCAATATTTTAAGCATTTTCTTAATAATATCTTGCGTAGAATATCATGTAGAGTAATATTTACAAGTGGAAGATCATGTTTTACATTGAGTAGACACCGTATTGAGCTCTGATCGATTTCGTGCTGTTGTAACATTGTCTAGACCTGGTGATTTATAGATTCGCTCTTTGATGGACGTCGGCCGATATTAAATCGAGCATATAACAAGCTGAGATTTACTTGACATGAAGCTTACGACAGTGTAACAGCGAGCTCAAGCAAAATTTAAGAATATAATATAAACAAAATGCAAGATCATAAAACAATCTATCGCAATTGATGCGAGGTAAATCTATAGCCTAATCGCAGATCGTATGCCTATGTTGAGTTTTTTTGCCTAGTCGCTTTAGAAGAAGTGATTTATTTATATTAAATGAGATTTTTGATAGGATTGGCATGACTGTGGTATTAAGAGTTAGACACCTCCTTTCGAGTGGAATTTAACATTAGGCGCATAACAGACTGATCGCGTAAAATATGGTGTTCGTTTTCTGCAGATACACGATTTCGTATGCATGCATGACCGATTACAAATTACCAACCAATATGCACCATAGTTCAGGACCCCGAGGGTTTACTACAACACCCATATGTAATGCAAAAAGCAGCAAGCGCCATTTTACAGATCTTAAGAAAAAAATCGGACAAAACATTCTAGAAAATTCATTTTCTCGTTCATTTTCAAATATTGTTCTGGAAGTCGTACCTTCTTTACTAGTCCAAAAATATTAGTTTTATAACTATTCCAAATTTGTTTTTCGAAGTCAATAAATACATACAAATTCACTTGAAAGTATCAATCCAATCTATATAGATTACAAAATTTGGAGCAGGGATCTTTGAATTTATGAACACATTTCGATTGTTGGCTTAATTTTACATTGAATATAAAAAAATACATTGTTTATCTGAAGAAAATGTACATTGAATAGGTCGAGTGTTGTATAAGTCCTAGTTGTCTTTGAATCGATATAAAATATGATAAGACTCAATGGTTATTCAATGATTGCCTATTAATGCAGAGAAACATTTTTAAATAAATAAAAAATCGTATTCGATTCATTGCTTTTCCAACTTAAACCCGCTGCTTTTTATTTTAACTAAATCCAGTATCGGATATTAAGGGCTACCTAGTAATGATGACTTGCACTTGAGGTTATGCTCTAAACATTCTACAGTACAGAATATAGATCGTCCATCAGTCCAGTTTTTTTTCTGTTTTCCTGGCGATGGCATGAATATGTAACAGTTGATTAACTGAAGGATCCATCAAGATGCTTGCTTGTACCCAGATTTTGAACATCTATTTACTTCGTGATATAATTTCGCAGAAAAAAATAAGAAATGCTAAACTATTGTGTTTCGTCAAATTTAAGTCATTTGTGATTTCGATTCTTAAATCAAAATTGGTATTAATAAATTCATTATTCCTATCCTGGGTTCAGTGGAAGAGCAACAACATTTATTTTACTGGACATTTTTTCTTTTTGAACAATGTTTTTTTTTTGTTGAACTTCGCCCATTGTGGCAAAAAATTGTTATTCTTTTCCTATTGTATTTTATATATTGTATATATATATTTTTTTGTTTTTTGCCCAATAAAGACGATTATTATTATTATTAAATATCTTTTCAAGTTGGTTATGATAGACTTTTTAAATAATGTATAAAAGAAATTTAATTAAAACATATATTTTAACAAATAAACTGAAAATAGTTGCGCAATCGGCTATAGTGGTATTTAATTATTATAATCCGCTAATGAGACACAATTATTTTTGAAATGATCGATATTGAAATCCGAAATTTACATTATCCACAGCCATTTTTTGATATAAAATTTATAACAATGTATAAGTCATTTTTTAAATCTTGACGCACCTAAATCATCCTCTACTGCGCATAAGGATTGAGCTTCCACTACCATTGTTGCCATATATGAATAAAAAACTTCAGTACAAAGTGCTCAAATTGTAAACTGCATAGCAAAATTCAAATTGAGAATATTTAATGTATGAATATATACGGCTTCGATTAAAGTCCACAATTTAGTAAAAAGTTTCGAGTTATTTATTATTTGTTTTGATCAATTATTCTAATATAATACTCTCTGTATTTGTTGGCTGTCGTTATGGCAACATTGCAGTAATTTTGACCACACCCTCAAATGACAAAAATGCAGTGGCGAGCATCTCTTCACGAGCATAATGTTTCGGGGTGTTGAAGCGGTCAGTATATTTTCATTTTTTTTTGTTATCATTTACTAGTCTTAATTTATAATGCGCAGTAGAAGGGGCTGGCTAACGACACTTTAAAAAAAAAGCCTATATGTATACTAAATATGTTATTATATTACAATTAATAGTCTATAAATATAATTTATTTATATAAATTATATTAAAAATTATGCATCTCAAAAAATCTTCCTTGCTATAGTATTATGTTAAAGGAATTAAACAATTGAAACGATTTCAAACTTTTGAAGATATTACTATTCCCCGTAAACTATTCGCTTATTTATGTAAGGGATGATTTTTCCCTGGTCTCTCTTTATATTTTTCAATTGTTCATTTAGTTGTTTATAATATATTTAATTTATTTGAATGAAATTTGCTGTCCTTAGAAAGCTTTTATCTACCTCGCTTAGTTTCTATTTTTTTATATTTATAAAAAAGTACTCACGGAAATCTCTCGGGGTTAACGTAATCTTGATTTGGGCTAAATATGTGCCATGCCCGTTTAGTCGGTATCTAAGCAGGCAGAGGAATCTGCGGCAAGCTGCTCGCCGGAATAAAGTAATTGGAAAAACTCCCTTCTCCTTCTTCTTGGGAATCCGCTCTCCGGTATTACGTCATTAGTCAAATCTTCCTTAAGCTGCTGGTTGCTGCCTACCGTCACTCCTTCTTCCTCACCGAAGAGAGGTTCCTGTATTGCTGTTGCTATTCAATGAATAAGATCGATTTATTGTGGCGAGCTTCGGTTAATCGCAATGAGCAGTTTAAATGGTAAAACCACAATGGCACTATTTGGCACATAGCGTTTTTGGAATTATGACAAACAAGATTTTTTAACGGGCGAGTGAACAAATAATTGCTTATTAATTAATACTTTATTATATTTTATAGATTGGTTGATTTGCCGTGGTTTTCGTTTGTATGAAATTTTTTTTAAAATTGTCAGTCTTATCTACAACGTGATGGAAGATTTTATCATTAGAGTTTAACATTAACATTTGATGCATAATATATGTTCAGTTATTGTGGTTGTAGCATTACCTATTTTTCTTAGATATGTTGATCGTACGCTGAAGGATTGACGGATACATCTCCTCCGTTACCTAACCGACCGTAATAAGACAAGTTTCAATTGAAAAAAGCATTAGTCATGATTTGAATGTTATTCATCAGTAAATCACGAACATGAGAATGGCAGCTCAACTTATATCGTTTTCCATCTATTCTCTTCATTAGCTTAAACTTTGATAGTCTGCCAATTAGCGCAAAAATGCATTGATATACTATAAATGTATCGCGCTGATGACTTTTTGCGCATTCAAAATGGAAAGTATAGTTACTAATGAATAAAATGTTATTGTTGGTTTAAATTCTACATTTAAACCGAGATTTCTGGTAAAAAAATATTTTGAAACGAAAATTTCATTTAAAATGGGAATATCTGATTTTAAGCATCCAAATCTAATTGATATTCTTTTTTATTCTTCTAATATTCTTCAGTTCTCTTCTACTTATTTTTGAAAAAATATTTTTTATCTCGAGGGAAATGTACAGAGACAAACGAAAAGAAAAATAAATACTGGCACATACTTCGCTATATGATAAATGACTCTTATTACCAAATTTAGGCTAATAGCAATAAATTGGGCACAAAATTCATAGCATATTTTAAAGATAATAATCAGTTGGTACATGAAAAATATAAAAATCTCGGTAATAAACATTAAGATGTAAAATTTTGGTATCTTATCTAATAATTTTTTTATTATTAAAACTACAGCCCCAAGTGCCATCAATTTACACTAATACCTCTCTATACGTCCCCCTCTTTATACGACTTTTTGCTATAACGGCCTTATGTAATTATGGCTAAGTTTCGATTTAAGGCCTATAATTTTTCGATATACAGCCAAAAAGTCGGGAAATTCTCTGTGTACGTCTTTTGTCATGTGGAAATTATATGGAAAAATTATATGGAAATAAATGATTCGTTATACAACATTTCGTTTTACGGCCGACTTTCCAGGAACGTATCTAGGCTGTATAGAGAGGTAATGGTATACTATACATATGAATATGTATACCTTTTAATACATATTTGAAGTAGAGTTCTTTATTTTTATTTTTTTAATTATCACTACGGTGTTAAATAATAGTATACAATATCACCCAAATACCGTAACTTAAGTAGCTAGATGTACATTTCGAAGGCTATGCCCCCATCTTCAGTAGCACAAGAGAAAAACTAAATAAAATACCTGTCACGAATCGTGAATGATATACTATTAAATAAATAAGTCAACATGACAGAAGTATTTCAAAAATGGCATATAAGATGACCTATAAATCTTTTAAAACGATATAAATTAATAATTAACGAAACTAACAAGTAACAACATTGGTTTGTCAAACCTAAAATGACCAAAAATAAATAAAATAAAAATAAATATAAAAACAGTTCTTATTAAATAAATTAAATAGACAACATGAAATTGGGCCTGAATCTAAATTCATTAAATTTGATTTAGATTTATGCATGTATATACTTTCATAAGCTAGGAATAATTCAAAACACTTTTAAGTAATTTAATTTGAATAGAATGACCTGATTGATCAAAAATATGCTCGGCTACAGCACTTTTATCTATTCTATTTAATCTGAAATGAGATAAATTCTCCTTAAATCTAGTTTCAATTGGTCTACGTCTTTGTCTTATATATACTTTAGGACAACTACAACAAGATATTTCATAAATACCAGATTTTTTATTGAAATCAATCAAATCTTTGGGATTTTCTAGAAAATTAGTAAGACTATTATATGTTACTTTAAAATTTTATTTATTTAAAATACTATCTAAACCACGTGCAATTATAGGATCAAATGATAATTTAACAAAATTTGGAGTTGAATTATTACTTTGTTCTAAACTACTAATATTTTTGATATCTCTTTTCTATGAGGGCATAGCCTTCGAAATGTACATCTAGCTACTTAATGCTTTAAAATACGGTATTTAGGTGATATTCTATACGACTCAAATTTTTTATGTTTAAATTTCAATAATATTACACATACAATGGCAAACAGTACGTAAGAACTAGATACATATTTCGGTGGTTAAGCCCGCACCTTCAGAATTTAATGCTGGAATGATTTTGAATTCGCAATTTTAGAAAAATTCCAGATTCTTTCCGATTTTAAATTGATTACTTCTCCAAGTCATTCTTTAGAGTTTACACGTTACGATAACTGAACCTGCATAAATATTATTAGATCTAAAGTCATGGAGTATTCGTATATAATGTAGAACAGACTCTAATGCTGGCTGCAACTTTACAACACTACCTACAGTCCATCGCTGATATCATTAGTTATCATTCAATCAACTTAATACGGCTGACACATCCATGATTGATAACGCAGCTCTCGTTAGCGCATGGCCGACGCAGTCAATACTGTCAACCCAAACGTCATGTGCAGTATCTGCAAACATGGACGCTAGAGAGTTATACAAGCGTGGCAGGAACCTTGCCAATTATTGATTTGTTATAGACGACGAAGAAATTATTGTGTAGTATAGGCAAATATTTTTGAATTTCTATCTAATTCATTCCATTCGTTAATACGCTTGCATTCTACCGGTACTATACAAATCTAAAAGCACATAAAAAATCTACCATCAATTTGTTAACATTTGTCATCATGCGTATATTTTTTTATAATTTCTTAATGTAATCATTACAGTACGAAACGATTTAGCGAAACCAAAAAGTGATGATAAGTACAATATTTTTCGATTAGATATAATACATGCCAGTGGCGGCTCGTGCCATTTCAATCTGGGGGGGCGCATTTTATAAAAAAATAACGTAATAGTGAGAAATCCTACCTAAAATGATTAAATTCAATCATTTTTTGAAAGTGAATTCCACTCTTTCATTGATATAAACTTTTCCAAAACTTTTTCGTTAAAATTGCAAATATCTCGCACCACATTTTTATTAATACACATCATCACAAACGCGTTTAAACGATCATTACCCACAGCATTTTGCAAAAAAGTTTTGATTCTTTTAAGTGTTGAAAAACAACGCTCTGATTCAGCAGTGGTCATCGGGGTTGTTAAAATAATTTTAAGTATTTTTATAGTTTCCGGGAAAGTTTCACTGAGATTATTTTGTAGCAATAACGAAAGATAATTTATGCCTCCAATTATTTGATAAAAATCCAGACACGAGTAAATGACTTCTAATTCTGTTTTTAATCTGCTTTTATTCAAAAATGGATATGCATGACACACGGTTTCCAAAAGGACCACTGGAAATTATTTAGAAAATGTTGGCATCGATTTCGTGTTAAATAACTCAGCGGCTTGTAGAGGGCCACGATATGAGAATCTGTGTTATAATTTTTTTGGTAAATGTCTCTTGTAAAACGCCGCGTAAATGTCCGGTTTTGAGCACTCCTTGCATAAGTTTGCCATAAATTTAAATAGGCAATGGCCTACCTAATTCTTTAATTTTTACTTTGTCCATAAGAGAAAGTCTACAAAATTCTATTTTCAATAAAGAACTAACACTATTCATTTTTCTTAAATTATTTCTATTAAATATATTCTTGGAGAAACACGTGGCAAAATGTACATATCGTACATACATAGAACAAATGCTACTGCCTAATCTGGCTGTTCTATATCCATTCATATACATGTATATATACTCTCTGTATATATATACTACTCTCTCTTCTCTCTGAACTTCTCTAAGCCGTTAAAGAAGTGCGACATCCAATAGATCGGTCGCCTGCACTCTATGATACACTCATCTCATTGCATATGTACTGTATATATGTATTTAACTTGTACTGGCAATGGATAGCCGCTGGGAATGAGTGACGTATATTAGACAATGAAGCAAGGATCGAAGAAATAGAAGAAATAGAAGATATACGGCATACGGTCGCTCTCACCGATTGCATGCAATAGAGTGAGATGAGTGTATATGCATTTAACCTGTACTGGGTGGCGCTGAACATCCAGCGGCACCAAATTAGCGTTATATCTATACCATGAGAACGATAGATACAGGATAGACACAGCATCGGTCGCTGCTGTGACTTGCAACGGATAGCACAACGAACGCCACACCGTGTTGTGTTGATTGTTATCGCGGCGCAAGCTTTATCTTTTAGGAAAAATAATGCCGAGATAAAATATCGCAATACAATTATATATCTACGGTGATGCGCTCAATGTTTAGGCGGGGCGCGCGGCTCTGCGGCCTGCATAAGGATACTGATACATGCATATATTTTCGTCTTATACATAATACAATTTCAGTGTAACGAAGAGAAACATGCATATTATTGCGAATTTATTTTTCGGCAATTCAGAATAGAGCTATTAATCGCAGTTTCTCCTTCGCTAACATTTCAAATTTCATCAAAGCCTATCCGATTGAAACCGTTTATCCCCACACATGTATTAAGTGGATGAAAAACTCTTCAGTGTAAAATAACCCTACTTCCATTCAACAACGCCATTTAGCATACTATAAGTAACGTATACAGTACTATAATAAGTACTTCTCACACATATAGGCAATATCCATCATTTGATACACTGCCGCATACATCAGCCCGCTTGATTGATTACTCGCTACAGAATTTTTATAGGAGATATATCAATGTCCTGAGTTGACACTATCGCCTTGTGTATAGCATTTGATACACAACGATTTACATGGCGACTTTATAAAGAGTGCAGGGCACATAACCGTATTTAGGTATTTAGCACCGTAATGCCTGTGTAGAGGATAGTATCAAGATCTTGTCTGCATACGCACAGCGATGCTATTCTGTTTAGATGGCGGCTGTATCGCGATAGAAGGGTGAAGTGTAAGGCTGGGTCCGCAATAGCTTAGTACAGTGTGAATGCCAGAAGTAAATGTGAAAGGAGAACTTTTAAGATTAACAATGATATACAGATCGTTTTTTTTTTAATTGGCGGAGAATGAGAGAAGTATACGCATCATAAATCAAAACTGTCATAATGGCTTGACCAATACAGTACAGAGCAGTGCTATTCGAAACAGTATGGCGTTAGTCGTGTAGCACATTGAATATTCCAGTGCAGTACATTTTTTTTGCTACTTTTACTGAAATATAAACAAATAGGTAATTATATTGTCACATAATATAAAATAGAAAATAAGTGCACGCAATTTATAATTACTAATAAACTCTTACCTATTAGCTTTGGGTTGACTTTGAGCTGGGCATAGAATATTATTTCGATTTTGAACAAAAATATAACTTTTATTTCAATAAATATAATTCTACCAAACACGCTATGCTTCTGTCTTCTCCAAAGAATAAGTAGGTGTGTCTAGTGCAGAAAGTGTGCGTCCTAAGAAATACAATGTTGACAAATCACCACGCACAATTATAACCAATTTGAATGAATTCTTTGAAATTAATACAAAATGCAGAAAAGTTATACTAGAATATAAGAAATGATGATAAATACTACATATTTATGTCATAATTAATTTATACGATAGCTATAAAATAGTGACAAACTTAAATTCTTAGACCTAGAGTATTTTTTGTTGTCTGGCACCACTGGTACTGTATAACCCCGATAAGCACAACCGTATGCGCAGAAGACTATCAAAATTCTCCGCCAATTAAAAAAGAATGATCTGTACCTTCACACCACTTGAATTATTATGTAGGAACTCTACAACTTGAAATTGTTCACTTCCAATTACTCGCCAATAACAATAAAACGATGGACAAGAATTTTTATAATCTTGGCTTCGTAAAATGTGACGCTTTTACTAGTCACTTGTGTTTTTCAAATATTAATTTATTGGATATAAAATCCGTATTATATTACCATGTTATTTTTTATAGTATAGAATATCACCCAAATATCGTAACTTAAAACATTAAGTAGCTATATGCGCATTTCGAAGGCGATGTCCCCATCTTCAGTAGCACAAGATAAAACAAAGTAAAATACCTATATCACGAATCGTGATTGATATACTATTAAATAAATTAGTTAATATGACAGAAGTATTTCAAAAATTATATTTATTTAAAAATTTAATTATCTTTTGATATATTATCTGTGCCAATATATCAAAACTAAAAATGGTCGGATGGAATTTTTTTAGCCTAAATGTTGTATGATCTTAAAATATCAAGATAAATATTAATACAGAAAATTAATACTGTCTATAAACAATTATGTAATATAATAAATTAACTTATTAATTACTAAAAGTTAATATTTTGGTATCTGTTCCAGAACGTTTCAAGAATATTATATAAAATAGAAGATTATTTGTTCGAATAGTATAGAATATCACCAAAATATAGCGTAACTCAAAGTATTAAGTAGCCAGATGCGCATTTCGAAGGCAATGCTCCCATCTTCAGTAGCACAAGATAAAAACAAAATAAAATACCTATAAAATATTCAATACTAACCGTATATTTAACACCGTAATATTTAACACCGTAGTGATAATTTTTAAAATATGTCGAATGTTCAGAAAGGGTTGTAAGAATGCATGGTGGGACCTCCATTAACGGATACCTCGATAAACAGATTATATTAACTTTTATCGATATAAAATTATGAAACAAAAATAATTGTCATCACATAATGGAAAAAAGTATACACTTTTTAATTGAAGAAAACTCACAATTTTAATTAGTTTAAGAACTAGTTCGAGTTTGTGGAATTTTTGAAATAAAAAAACCGCCAGGCGAAAGAGAACTGCTTCTTACAACACGGTGCAAAATTTCATAATTTTATCACAATTCTTCTATATAAAAAAAAAAGGGAACCCAGAGCAACGTCGCAATTACCCGCCCAATTCTGCAAACGATGCTGTACTAAACATACAAATTGCTTCGAAACAAATTTCGCATTGCAAAATTGATCATCCAAAGAAAGCTACTCTAAACGGCAGCACGCGCCTGGAGGTAGCGGCATATATCTGCGCATTCAAGACATACTGCCACATTCTCTGAAGACGCGACACCTACAGGCAGCGCTTATCTATCTATCGCTCGGATTTGTTTATACTATTTTCAGATTGTTTTGTTGATGGCTTCATAACAAATTACACGAATTATTCGAAAGTTACAATTTTATGTTCACATAAGACATTAGAAACACTTAACATTACACCAGACAAGAGCGGCATGATAATAGATAATCACGTCAGAGTGAAATGGGATACCGAATTATTTAAAGAAGTAAATATATTTTTGAACAAATATTTACAATGTTAAAAATACACCAAATTTTTTTAGTACTCACGCAAAAAAAAAAGTTTGGAACGAGATGAGAATATCTAAGCAAAAAGGCGAATTGTAATTTGATTGCAGACATTTATATGACAATATTTCGACTTGGAGGACTTTTAGAAACTAATTTTAATGATATAGTGTCATTAATAGTTGATAAAACTATAAAAACATTTTAGTAAATTAAAGAAAAATGTACTTGTATAATACAGGTATAAATTTGTATTTTATTGAGTCCAGTTCAGTAAAAGATTTTTTAAATCATGATTTGTTCATGGCGAATAGAAAATGTTTAAAAATGTATTATTTTAGCTTATTTGTTCTTGATAATTTTTTTTGGCAAAATTACAAGAAAATGTTTTTGTAATCAATAGAGACCGGATTATAGGCACTAAAAAAATGCCAAAATAGGCGGCAATAGGCACTAAAAAACTGTAAAAGAGGCGCTAAAAAGGCATTTTTTATTTTGAAAAAAACTCAAAAAAGACATGAAAAACACAGTAAAAAACACAAAATATTTTTTTCATGTTTCACTTTTGTATCGCAAAACTTACAAAATAATATTATACCGTCACCATTAAAAATATTAGAGCCGAACTCCCGAATAATTTTTTTGGACCTTCATCTGAACTGCCTATTTTAGGCATTTTGAATTTATTTTCGATTGTTTTCGTGCGCTAACTAAACACAGACTGGAGAAATGAAGGGTGAATTATTTATTTGAAGTAACAGTTGTTACAAAATAACCACTGTTGGTACTTAAGAGAACCTTAAGAACGATTAGGGATTTTTCCATTGGTAATGTAGCAATGACACAAACAATTTGGAAAGTTTTTATCATCGAACAAAATAAATTATGGTAAAAAGCAAAATAAATATGAAAAAAAGGTGCGAATACATGAAAAGTATCGAAATAGGCAAAATAGGCGCTAAACTGAAAAATAGGCAAAATTTGATCAAAATTGTTGAAATAGGCAATAAAATGCAATTTAAGGCATTTTGCCTAAAATCCGGTCTCTAGTAATCAATATGATTTAGTATATAAAAAAGTCATATTTTAACTCGACTATATTTTTTTGTTTTTTGGGGGTTTTATTGCATTTTATTAGATTCTCTGGGGGGGTTTGTAATATTGATTAAATTTGAAATTTTAGACATTTGTAAAAAAAACGATTTTTGTCCGTTTTTTCAGTTTTGGATGATTTAGATAAATAATTAATTTTCTTTTACAAAAATATCCCATTGCAAAAATAGTTAGAAATTATAAAAATACTAGATTCTTTAGGTTATCCTGTTAACCTTGCTATCTGTATTATTATTAATTTTAATTGATTTATTTTTATTTTTAAATGATTTTTTATATCTTCATTACTTTTCAACACAAACAGAACATCACATCGATTTCGCAGAGATATCCCTCGGCTTAATATTTTTAATATTGCAGATTTGCATTTCATTGACATTTCTTGTAAATATATTTACATTTTTTTATAAATATCTGAGATGAAATGAAATAAATTATTTGTAGCAATTTTGCTTTAAAATTTCGAAAATAAATACCCATATTTATTTTTTCAGAGTACATATATCTTTAAAAACGATTAGTGTTAATTTCACCCCGTAAGATTGTGCTGAAGGACACATTACACTAATTTATCTAGTATTAATTAACATGCACCTTGTGTACAATATATATTGCCGTGTTTTCTATAGAGAAGGTTTTCCCCCACAATCATAAAATCATCTTCACTGCAGTACACAAGGTGAACGAATATGTCTTCCTGTTAAAATCTGCACAGCTACAAATTGAAACATAAAATTTATATAATATAGTGGAAATTCGTGCTTGGAACCAGCCGTGCGTTCCTCTATATACAAAGGCAAACCAACTTAATAATTTACAGTGTAATAATTTATATCGACGAAAATGAACTCGAGGTTTTAATTAATTTTAATTAATGTGCCTCAGCAGAATTAATTTGGCGCAAAGCACTTTATATAAACCTATTAAGAAAAAATAGTTAAAGAAATACAATATTATGAAGAACAAGGTACTGTATTATGAGAAATCTTGACGTAATTTACAATAAAATAAGCCTAGTGTCTTTTTAGTTAGCCAAAAAAAAATTGCCAAAATATCACAAATTTTATGTCCATATAAAAACTACATATAAATCGAGTAATTTATATCTCGTATATATGATTTATTTAATAAAAAATTCTCTATATTCTTAAAATTGTAATTGGAATACAATTGTACCAATTATGAGAATGTAGTAGCCAGATTCCTATTATTAGAAATATTGTCATTGTATTCCTTCTACACAACTATCAATTTGTGTCTATAATAAAATATCGTTCCAGTAATTGAATTACATGCCACCACAACGGGACACTCCCGCCTAAACTCGGGGCAACTATGGGCAGGGCACGCATCTAATCCCGTCAATATGCGACATTATCAATTCCCTTGATCCGTGAATGAATTCAGCACATGTGCACATCGGATGTCTGCAGGAGTGTCCTTCTTGTCCTCGTGCAATGTCCTGCCAGGCCCCGGTATGCTCGCGGCTACGGTCGCATACATAAATGCCCGATTTGTTTGCACAGTGGTCACAGTCGGGGCCCTAACCCTCCATTATGGAAAATTTTCAATTGTACCAACATTCCATCGTACAAGTACATGTAGTGATCTAACAGCAGCGCATAATGTCCCATGTTCGGTTCAATTTGGGTAATGTATTTCGTGTAAACCTCTAGAAAATATACAGGAAGCTAAGAGTATAGATAAATAACAATTTCAATTTATTCGGTACCAAAAACTCTCATTAAAAGTAATATTAATATAACGTCTTCGTCAATAAAACGATATTTTATTAATATATTAAATTCTAAATTTCCTACAGTTAAATTAACTTATGAAATCGAAAATGATAATCAGTTACCTTTCTTAGATGTTTTAGTCATTAGAAATAATAATATATTAGAATTTGATATATGTATAGAAAATAGCGATGCGTAGTTCACTCGCGAACCATTCACTCTGAACGGTTCAATCACATGACTGTGACGATGTTTTGCAACGAGCTATAGGCCACTATGACCTAGTTGGTCACGATGTACTTGTACTAGGTTCTGAACCCGTCGTCTACTAAACCGTTCATGAATCACAATGACTCGTAAACGATGCAGTATAGTATACATTACATACACAGTACTAACATTTATTTAGTGATAAAGTGTGTTGGTGAACGGAACGAAATAGGAAACTCGATGCAATATTGCAACAGCAGCATTGCCGAGATGAGTCACAATTTATATGTTGGTATCAGATGTCATTTGGAATAATATAATTAATATATTCGCAAGATTAAATATGTTCTTAAATATGTCATGCCATAGCTAATGTTTGCAATAATGTAAAAATAAACATCTAAATCTTATAGTTCTTCTATTTCATACTGAGTGCAATGCAATCGCTTAATATCAAATCAAAGCTGTGAAGTTTGAACAGAGAAGATTCGGAATAGAAAATATAAATTATAACGCCAAACAAAATGATTCTATCTAGTTCATTTTATTATAGTTTGTACATTTAATTATCAAGTGTTGGTAAAGTAGTAAACATTTTCATCAGTAACTACCAATAAGTATTTTAGAACTTCATATAAATAATCGTGAGTACCTAAAGAAGATTATATTTCTTTATATATATGTTTTGTATAAATTATAAACATTGTTGTCTTTTCTTCCTCACTCTTAATTCAAGATAAGTATTGTAATATTTCAATTTATTTATTTTTTACCATTTAATATTTTTATATTGATAAAAAAACAGATTCGTTTTAGTATGTGCATGTATTGGTTCATATAGGTCGTGAACTAGTTCATTTAAAAAAGATGTAGTAGTTCACGACCTATAGTTCGTGAACGATACATTGAAATGAACTGCGAACTACGAACTAGGTTCTCAAAGTGACCTACAGTTTGCCATCGCTAATAGAAAAGCTACAAATATGGGCAACAATATAAATAATTTTTATTTAATTGTTTTAAAAGATTTATAGGTCAAATTATATGCCATTTTTGAAATGCCTCTGTCATGTTGACTTATTTATTTAATTGTATATCAATCACCATTCGTGACAGATGTATTTTATTTTGTTTTTATTTTGTGCTACTAGAGATGGGGGCATAGCCTTCGAAATGTACATCTAGCTACTTAATGCTTGTTACGGTTTTTGGGTGATATTCTATATTATAACTTAACACCGTAGTGATGATTTTTAAAATTAATGTAATATTAATACATATTTATCACTCATATTACTTGCTCTTCGTCCATACACTGATCCTAGATCTTGTGGAGAAGTATCTGTAGGGATCAATTTACTACTCTGGTAGGTAAATTTTAATTGTACAACTCCATTTCATATTATTTGTACGTTGCATACTACTATGTGACTATTGTATTCTTATCAAAATTTAAAAAAAAGAAATTTAAGATTTATCCATCATCAATATTAGTTATCATACATTATCTACTTAATTAACATTTTATAACATCATTTCACGTCACAATTGTTTTCTAGCAAAGAGTAATTTCTAGCAAGAGTATCGGTGAATAACAAACTTTGTTAGTTTATTATCAACACTTGTCCCGATCTATAGATCTATGAAGATCCTTTACGATTTTTATTAGGATCCTGTATGTTACGCTATGAACAAAAGATGAATACGTTGACCCTCCTGCTTGTATAAGGACATAAGTTATGCGTAAATGCAGCATTTTATTGATTTGGAATGAATAATGTCGTATATATATATATATATATAGTGAGGGTGCGTCGAACGAAAGTTATGGGAATTTATATTAGTCCTGTAAAGATAATGCGAATTTCTAAGATACGTCCAAGGGGTGGAAAATATGAAATGTTTGCTGTAGTCATAGACGTAAATAAGTCAAATACTTGGAACTTGAAGAGTAATGGATTGGCAAACAATAACCTTTATAAATTGGTTTTAATTCAGAAAGCCTTAACAATACATCAAAATGAATAATTTAGGTATAGAAGAAATTAAATAGCCACGTTTTATTACATATCTTTTAAATTTGTTATCATCTGCCCTTCTTGATACTATTGACATGAACAATATATTTTTGTAAATCAACAAAGAAATATAATTAGTACATGTAAGTAAATGTCTGATTTTGTAAGGTTGATAATATGTAATGATGAATCTAAGCAATAACTAATGAATCTGAATTATAAATTAAGGAGAAAAAAATAAATACTTTGTTAAATGATGTGTATAATATTAAAAAGTATGAATATTTAGAAAAAATAAATTGTTTGAAAACTTCTCTAGTAAAATCTACAACTGCAGGACGTTTCGTCTGATATTAAGTATATGAAGAAGAGTGGGCGTAATATATGTAAAGCTTGGCAAATGTGCGTTGAATATATAAAGTACATTCAGTCTCTTTATGTAAACACATAGATGTCTGTCTATATATATTCGCAGCAGCCCTAGATACGTATAGTTTAGGGGCGCAAACTATTCAAATATAGAATTAGTCCGCTTGCCGCATGTTTTCCATTGAAAAGATAAATTGGATTTTCGATTGGAAATTCAATGGAACCCCGCCGACGATATTGTTTCTCCCCATTTTGACTCACGCATTTGTTTGTGTTAAAATATGTAGATTTCCCCATTTTGTACGATATATCTGTGTTACGATTGCCATACATAATGCTTCAGAATTTTCACTTTTTTTTCAAACTCAAACCGTTCTATCCTAAACAAAATTATTTTAACTGAACTATAAAATTTTATATATTATAAGTTTCAGTAAATTTCTAAATGCTGTATATTATTATACAGAAGCATTTATTTAATTAATTCGCTTTGGCATGCAATTGATAACAAATTCTGGATTTTAGGAACAATTCGGTCAGCCGAACTACAATTTATTATAGAATTTTTTTAAATCTCTTCATTAATAAATAATAAAATTAATAAAATGTTGTATTGAATTTTAGCTATTTTGAAAGCAATATATTGAGAATTCAGTAATTACCATCCATACAAAATCTCATTATCCTCAAACTCAAATTACATTTCCTATATTGCCATTTACAATAATTTTGAATAAATAAAATAAAATTTATTTGCTGTATTTTATTCTGAGATAATCGATATGTTATTTAAATTACTATATAACATTACATTTAAATTCAAATTAGCGACATGAAAATACAAATATTTCTATATTTCTATATTTAAATTTAATAATAAAATGCAAAAATAAATGCATGTTTTTGTATCTATATATTGTATTAAGAAAAACCAAAACAAGCAGTTTGCCTACAAGATCTACTACACTCTAATTATGTGCAACTTCAAGTAAGGATATAAAGAAATCTCTTTTCGGTCATCAAGAATTACGCAAAACATTTAATCTAGCAAAAGCGATGAGATCAAACGCAAATGTAATGAAACTGTAATTGAATTGTTCTGGGGATATATATTTTTTAAATAATATAGTTAAAATATAGTTGGATGTAACAAACTTATCGTAATTTATAAATATTTTGGTTTTATAGAAAATGATAAATAACTCAGTTGTATATAGAACAAGGCGAATATTAGGAGCTTAAGTACTTCGTCAAATTCGATGTCTTTTTTTGTTTACAGACGATTACATTCTGAATTGTTAAGTCGCTGACAGAAGCAAATTCGCGGGCGCTAGTTTACTGATCGTCTGTAAAGTTGCTAAAGTTTTAATAATGTAGACTCTGCAAAATTACAATAAATACCGCCGTACTAGAAAGTCTCACACGCGTTCAAACTTATCCGCAGAATTATCAAAAGTTTCAGCACATAATCATACTTTTATCATAGCAGACGGTTTAAGAGTGTATATATCAGCTCAATCTGTTGGAATAGCACACTGCGCAAGAACAGAGTGTTGAAATATGGTGGAACATTTAATGCCATTTTACGAGTGCAGGTTGGATTATTGTACTTGCTGAACTATCACTACGAGAAAAGAATAATTTCAGTGCAGGAAAACGTTGTCGCTTTACGCAATCCCTGCTTTTGGCTTTGTAATTTCTAATTTCCGCATATGCCAGCCAACTGTCATAAACCAGTACCGCATGTGCTGAAGTGTTGATAGGAACGACAGGATACTTCTATCTAGTTAAAGCTGTAATTAGATCGATCCATTCTAACCTATTTTCTAAGGTTTTTTATAAATTTATACATTTTTCTTATAAATAAAATTTAATCATTAAGACCTTAAGTAATTTTATATAAATTGGAATTCAATATATTTTAAAGCTAGATCTAGTTTTACAGCTTAGCCCGTGACAATTAGCTCATGAAACGATTTTTTTCTGATATCCATAGCAACGTTATCCATATTTTTCTATACTAATTGAAAAACGTTGTTTCAAAGATTGAATTGTATTTTTAAATCCCCCAACAAGCTCGTTCAAATTTTGTTACTGCTACTGAAATTGTATTAAAACTAAAATTTAACAACATTTTTTTATATTTGTATTGCTTGCCGTTGTATACAAAATGGAAAAGAACTTCCAAAATTAATAAATGTTTGCATTTTTGGATATTCTGATTCTAAACAGTAGCATATCAGCAATCACGGTAACAATTTCAGAAGTAGCGTCATTGGTAGAATGGTTATGACTTGAGCGAACAATGGTGGCTGTGGAAAAGTTATTTTCACTATTTACAATATGTGGAGAGAAAAAGGATTTTATTTCAGTTTGGCTACTATCTGAGTCTTTAGCAATAGGAAGAAACGTATACAAAAAACAATTTATTATATTAAACTAGTGGAAAGTATTCGGATGGAAAATATTACTAAAACGAATACTAGCATCTTATCCTTTTTTTTTATTGAAGCGTACAACTAAATCTAATGTAAAAATGTATTAATTTGAAAAATCTGTTAAATAAAGTAGAATATTTCATTGATAGATACTATAAAAAAAATCATATATATGTACATTCTTTTTAATTATTTCAATATTTGACGATCAATGTTTAGGATATTTTTATTTTTATTTATACAAATATTTAGGATATAAATTTCAATATTGCACTCCATGATTTACGTACATCCAATTTTTTATTAATTAGTTTAATTTGAAATCAACGAAAATCTCAAATTCATTTATCTTCTCTCAAAAGCGATTAAAAAAGAAAAATATTACAGGATATTTTGTCATATCAATCACTACGCTATTTATAATAATAATAATAATAATCTTTATTGGTTATTTCAAATAAAAAATTAAAAAATTAAATAAAAATAAATTACATTGATTGAAATTATATACACTTGTAATTCCCAAAGGGCGAAGTTCAGCATAAAAATAAAAATACAGTATTTTAAAATCAAAATAATAATAGTAATAGATATAGCGGTTCTACCACTTAACCCACTTAATATACAGGGTAGGCACACAATATTTATACACCATAAGAAAATTAAGAAAAAACCAAGTAATAAAAATAATACATTCACAATTATTCAATGTTGTAAAATTGAATTGATTTATTCAAAGGTTTAAATTAAATTAAATTAAATATAACTAAAATGAAAAATTAAAATTAAATTTTTTTATTTTATCATTTTATATACATTTTTACCAATTATACGACCAATTCCAATTACTTCAGGGTGTCTTTCGCATCTCTGTTGCTTGCGTATAACCCGATAACAATGGAAAGTTATTGTTACCTAATATTATCCTTGGAGATATTTCCGAAGCTATTGTGCTATTTGCGCCTTGGCAAAAATAAATCAGGCCGCGAGTTAATCCAATATATTTCTTCTGCTTCTACATTGTGGTCATTTTTACTGTGATAATAAGACAGCAACGAAGATTAATTTCATAACAGCATGTAGCTTACACTAGGTACATATAGCGTATGACATTTACGTAACGAAAATAATGAAATATCAGTTATAAATTCACGACCTAAATTTTAATTTTTAATATTCCAAGACCATCTTTCACACAATTGAAGCTAATCCAATTTAATTTGTACTTCGGCTACCAAAACATTCAAGATCACAAGTTTTCTCCAAGTTATTAGCGAGTATAAATCAATTTTTTTTACACTCCATGTCCTTCATATTATGAAATAAGGAGCGAGACTAAGTTTATATATTTTTTGTAATAAACATATTGTATAAAGTAAATAAACATATTTTGATTATTAACCCATATATAGCTCAACTTACTACTTTCTGAAATACTAGTTTTTCAAAAACAAAATGTTTATACCGCAGTAAATTGGAAACAACTATTGATTGTTTCTAACAAATATTTTGAAATGATTGTATCTTCCTGTATATCAAGCGGAGGAAAGTGTGAAACTCTACATACGTACAACTAATGGCATGAAGAGAACGACAACAATACGCTAAAGTCGCGGAATACAATGGCCGACGATGAAGAACGGCCGACAAAGATGGCTGTGGCCAACTAATATAATATATGCGTGCCAAGGTTAAAAGCCAACCATCTAGACTTAGATATGTGGTATATGTTGCGGAACGAAGAAGCCTCCAAGCACTAGGAAAAGCAACCCCATTGTCTTAAGTTTCACCTACTTGTGCCTAAGGACTCATTAGCACTCCGACATATATAATAATATTTCCCAAGTTGTTATAGCCCTCGGCGGTGATAATATATTATACTCGGAACGTATGCTTAGTTTTCGACGAGTTAAAAAGGTTGATCTATGGATATATATGACGCAAAGATATATATGAGGCGCTTCCTTGTAACTATGTAGATAATAGGATAGAATATCACCAAAATACCGTAACTTAAAGCATTAAGTAGCTAGATGTGCATTTCGAAGCCTATGCCCCCATCTTCAGTAGCACAAAATAAAAACGAAATAAAATACCTCGAATTGTGTTTGATTAAATAAATTAGTTTCGTTAATTATTAATTTATATCGTTTTAAAAGATTTATAGGTCATAATATATGCCATTTTTGAAATGCTTGTGTCATGTTGACTTATTTATTTAATAGTATATCAATCGCGATTCGTGACAGAGGTATTTTGTTTAATTGTTTAATTTTGTTTAATTTTTATATTGTGCTGCTGAAGATGTGGGCATTGCCTTCGAAATATACATCCAGCTACTTAATGCTATATAGGTTACGGTATTTTATACTATTATGTATAGTATAAATATTATTCTATACTATTATTTTATATATATATATATTATATTAGTGAATATATTAATTATTAGTGAACCACTATTAATAACAAAAGGAGTGCCGCAAGGGTCGGTCCTTGGCCCAATATTGTACCTACTTTATATACAAGATATGCAGAGAATAGGATTGAACGGGACCTACAAGATCTTCGCGGACGACACTGTACTATTATATAGTGGAAAAGAATCTATTGAAATAGAAAACGTGATAAATAGTGATCTTAAAAAATATTTTGAGTGGCTACAAACCAACAAACTTACTATAAACACAACAAAAACAGAATATTTACTTTACAAGCAAAAGAACAAAAGTGATTTACCTTAACATAGACAATGAAATATTAAGTCGGAAATTTAGTGCAAAATATTTGGGTGTAGTAATTGACTCTAATCTAAATTATGAACTAAATATTAATAATATCAAAAAGAAAATAATACCGTTAGTGAGTGCAATAAATAGACAGCCAACTTTACCTGAAAAACTTATTAAACTTCTATACCATGCGTACGTATATCCGACCTTAATACATGGGATATCAGTCACTTCACAATGTGCAAAAACTGTTTTTAAACAATTAAATGTAGTTCAAAATAAGGCACTTAAAGTAATGTTCAAGATCCCTCATATGACACCCTCAGTGATATTATACAAAAACCTAGAACTATCGAATATTAACCATAGAAAACTGCAAACTAATATCCAAAATAATAAATAAGAAAATAAAAACTAACCTACAGTTGCGGTTTAATGCAGACATACATAGTTTAGGAACCAGAAATAGAGGAAAAATTGACTTAGAAAGTGTTAGAAGTAATAAAGGATACAACAACTTTATATTTAGGGCAGCACAACAATTTAATCAATTGCCTGAAAATACAAGAAACGCAACAAAACTAGTACAATTTAAGAAGCTTCTCAATCAATATGTATTGCAACATGATGTTTAATATTTTATAGTGAAATAGATATATAGTTTAAAAAACAATTGTTACTTAAGACTGACTGCTTAATACCTTGCTTTGCTTATTTAGCAGCGGTCAAAATTACAAATGTTACATTTAGATATTTTATATTTTATAACTGCTTATTTTTAATTTAAAATATATATATATATATATATATTATTTTTTATATATTATTCTATACTATAGATTAGAGAAACGGGTGTATACATATTCCTATAAATTTCATGTAGTCGAGTTAATGATGGTCAAATTCCTACAAAGGTACATATAAATTCCTATATGGTTCGGTCTCCAAGAAAATAAGCTCCTTAATCCCTCGTTACTGATATTCAAAAGAAATATTTCCAATTGAAATTAAAAATTGAAGAAGAAGACATAGATATATATTGCCATATATTTAACGATCGTGACAATTACCCAATTAACAATAACCCAGATGACACAGTTGGTGAAAGTACAGTAAGTCAGAATGCCGAGGAAACAAAGTTACATGTGCAAGAAATAAGTGATTCGTGCAAGAAGAAGCCGATGGACAACAGGCGTTTGTAGGAATTTGACCATACACATTTTCGGTTTCTTCTACCTGACCCCATATTTATAGGAATTTACCATCCACGAGAGAAACTATCGGATCGGCAATATCCATTTATTTATAGGGTATGAATATTGATATGAATTTACCATGAGAATTGACTTAGAGTAAATTGATCAGCTAAAGCTTTAAGCTAGCATTAGACATAAAGGATTTCAAATTCGTCAAGATATATTTCGAAATTCAGTACGATATAATTAAAAGATGAAATGAAAAATGTTAAAAATATACAAGGATAATCTGAAATTAATTCTAAAATTAATAGTTTTCCTTCTAAAATATTTAATTAATTAAAATTATACTACATATCCACTACGGTGCCTATTTAAAACATAATTTTAAATTAATACTACAAAATATAAACCACATTTGAAATAAGAGAATTATGTATTCGTAGGTGAGACTAATATTATTATATTTTTATTATTCACTAAAAATAAATTCACTTATAAATTCACTAAATTATTATTCACTAAGCATTTAATTTAATATATTTCTAAAGATGTTTTATTTTATTCTTCCGTACTTAGAACATATTATATAGAGAATAGGACTAATATCATATTATAATAGTTCAATAAGCATTTAATTTAATATATTTCTAAGGATGTTGTATTTTATCCTTCCGTACCTAGATCCTCGTTCAAAGCAGACGACTGCTACTAACACATGCAGTACACGATGAAAGTGGTTGCCTAACTATTGGGACTATCTGTGCTATGAGGCAACCAAGTATAGTGATGACGAAGACATTCAATTTCCATCCGATCTGATTATCTTGACGTCACCGCAAATATCAAACGCGTCATGACGTGCAAGAATTAACTTTGCAAGAGGAACAATTGATTACTATAATACATTAAATATGAAACTGGGTTAAATGAAATTTTATATATATATATATATATACATACACATACCAGTTTCTTATTTAAGTGACATTATAAAACATAAATTAAATTTTATTTTTAATGATTTATTCAACAATATATTATTTCTCTACAATTAAGGCATAATACTGGAGTATATAATTGTAAAAAACTGTGATATGCTAAAATTGTGATATAGATATATTACAAATATCTGGAGGATCCAAGGTTAAGAGAATCCTGAGAGAAGTGGCGAAAGACTTTCAGAAACAAAATATGTTATAAGCAGTTTTCGATAACATTTGGATAAGCCAGCATCATAATTGCAAATTCTCTATCCAAATATCCCGTTTTTTTATGCAGTCACCTTATTGTATTCTATCTTCAATTAAGCAGTGCCATGTCCTTGGTCACAGTCTGTCCGTCAATCAGATTCCTTCCAACATGCGTTCACGCTACTCTATTTACCGTATACATTCATACAAGACTAACGCCAAAACGGTGTTTAATATAAGACGTGACACATCGCGGACATGAATATCAGGAGAAGCCTGCGTAATTACATACTGATGACGTGGATGGTCGGTTTTAGACAATAGACTTCACGGATCATCGTGATGTTGCTTATAATGTGCTTACTCTGAAGGTGCATTTACATAGAAACACATAAGATATTGACTGAATCGAAATAAGACAATGCGAACCCAGGGACACTTCAATAGCTTTAAAAATTGTCCGAGAGACTACATCTTATCTGAGCACATTGTTCGGATAATTACTATTTCCCATCGATAGTGTGCTGATTGTAACCACCAAAACAGCATGGTCAGCATTAATTTCGTATAGATTGTAAATTTGTCTTTACGATGTTATGTAATTCAGTGAAATATATGTACTTTAGATACCCATTTTGGCACTCACCTTGAGTAACGGAGGTATTTTATTTAGTTCGAATTTGTTGTACTGAAGATGAGGGCATAGCCTTCGAAATGAGCATTTAGCTATTAAATGCTTTGTTCTACGATATTTGGGTGATATTCTAATCAATATCGCATAAATGTATTTTAGAAAGCATTCGTAGCTTTAGTAAACCATCTAAATCAAAAATTCTGATCAGAAATTAATTTTGTATTATTAAATATAAATTTAGCAACGCTTTAAGCAAGGACCTTGAATAAAATGTATAGTTTAAATGTTCAAAATACGTTTGGGAATGCAGGGTTCAAATTTTTTATGTTTATTTCTAAAATAAAAAGGTACAAAATAACTTTTAATCATTCTGATGAAGAACCTGTTGTTAAAGAAAATTGGTAATTTACCTATGCGTATTTTAAGAATAAATAAAATAAAAATGGAATTGATATATCCTAATCGCTATCGAAATCAATTGTCTTACTACAAACTGTTAGTGAAAATAATCCTTTACGATAAAGTACGATTAATTACTAACTCCGAGCAAATATTTAAGAAATTCCTGAAACTACTATATCTATATACTGCCAGTGTAAATGGTACTTATAATTGTAGGTACACTATCGTGGCTCATCAATCTCCAGGCAGGAATGAAGAAAACAGATTTCAAGCGACTTCCGGCGCTCGCGCAATAATCCATTTATATTATACGGGGACGAGGAATACGATCAATCTCTTCTCTTTCGCAGGACCCAGACACTGCTGCACCAGCTAACAGACAATCAAGAGCACGAGCTGATATATAAAACTATTACTGTATAATAAATTTCATTAAAACATAGATGGTCAGGTTAATTGAATAAGTGAAGGAGCGTTCTCTTACAAAAAGTAATTGATGTGGAAAAGAAGTGTGCGAGTAATTGACGCAGAAATGTCCCCGAGACTCGTAAATTATGTAAATTACCTATAATTTACGGTAGCCGTTATTAATTTAATTTTACACTGTGAGAATTAATAATATTGAAATATCAGCGCATATTTATCTAATACGTAAAATTTATATGTTGTTTAATTTTTCTTAACATTGTAGAGGTACTTCAATAATATATATCTAATGGTCTTTTTTTAAGATTTGCATCTTGTTATCGAAAACTTATTTCGTTAAATATATCATATAGATATGTAATTCGAATCCTTCTGTCAATTAAACGCAAAAAGGAAGCATTGGAAAAAACGGCACTAGCTGGTTTGTACCGATAAACTAGAACCAATGTATTATAGATGTTTAATCTGGCGATATTGATTCCTAAGGATCAAACAGAAGCAACAACGAGCCTGTTAAAAAATATAGGACACTGGAATTCTTTGGGGGGTCTATTATAGTTCAGATGATTCAAGTATGTTAATTTATGAGTAGGCAAAGATTATTAATACATGTAATTTGTAAATATGAAAAAATCAGTGGGCATTTTTCATTATGGAGAAAAATATCTATGAATATTTTTGATAGCATATTGAGGAGTATTGATTCTCTTACAAGCGGATCGGATTACGTTCAGATTACAGTGATGGAACCGTAATGACTTCCTAAAATAAATAACGCCGGAAAATACAATTTCTATAGCATTACATCCAATCCATCAACGATGTTGTTTATATTTTTATATATATGTATAGCTTTAGTTCACTAATATGTGTTCAAGGAGCAAAGGATTACATAAAATCAATCACTTAGACAGTAGATCTAAAGAACATTGCTGCCTTCAGATATTTGTTTGAAATATGGCGAGGTCAAAACATTCCCTTTCGGAGATTATTCTACTTTTTCCTTATTATCCCAACCTATTAATTTATATAAAATTATGAAGAATATAACTTGAAAATAAATATCATTTCGATTGAAATAGAAGCATTTTCCATATATAAACTAAATGTTCCGTCCATCATTTAGTTTTCAACATATTATTGTAAGAATCGCGAAACTACAATTTACATTTCAATATCTGATAATGAAAATATTTCAATTCTATTCCGATTTCAGTCCGAGACGATTGGAACTGTACCAAATTAATGCTGTATATGTTTATATAACAAACGAAGCAAGAGAAAAAGAGTTGAGAGTCTAATTCCGTGGAGGATTTGAATTGAAAATAGAGGGATCTGAAATGGAAGCGAAGAACACCACGGGAAAAGTTTCCGGTATTTTCTATAAACGTGAAAATAAAAACAACAAGTGCCATGCTCAAACAAAAATATCAGGAAACTACTGCGGAAAATATTCTATGTTTTAAAATAGATAAAATGGTAGTAATTCCAGATTCCGACTTTAAATACGAATTGTAGGTTTATAATTATACAAATACACTTTGTATAGAAGAGAATTGTTTTCTGGCAAATTATAAAATTTCAAAAACTTTATTGTATTTATATAATTATGAGGCATTGTACTCATTTCTTTTTGTTGTCAATAATATTAAAAACTAACGAGATCCTGCCTTCTAAATTTATGATATCAAAAAAAATGAGATATTGGAATATATATAAGCAACTTTTTTCCTTCGCTTGAATACTTTCAATATACAAGTCTAGAATCTGCTTGCTTTTGCACAGTAATGAGCAAAATCTTGACTTTTCATGCAGACAATGAAAACTTTCATCGGAGCATTTTTATATATAAGCGAAAAATTCTACACGCTTCTTCTTTTTCTTCGGGTTTATATTTCATTATGGTTTTATATTTTCGAAAAACACGTATGAAAAACAAACAAGGTTTGTAAAACTATAGTCTCGCTTCAAGTTTTATTAAATGACAATGTATTGAACATTTAATTTACTTATTTAATATTTAAATACTTGACATTGCTAAAAATCGAATTTATACCAAGATAAGAACTATTAATATCAATATAACGTCTGTTAGTTATAAGATTTTTTTCAAACAACTTTGTCTCATCATATGTACATTTATTTTTGTTTTTTTTACTCAGTACATTTTCCATTTCATTCTGAATGCATATATAACACAATTTGGAATAGCTGAAAGGTCCATTTCCATGATTGAATCAGGTAAAAGCATAATCAAATTGAAATGCACCAGACGTATGCACCGAGCATGCTATTATCTCATTAGACTATTGAATAGTCATTTCATACCCACCTAATTATAAGCGCTATATGTAATTGCTTTAGTAATTTGATTGACTCGGAGCCAGAATGTCCCGAATTACCAATGCCGATAACAATACCTGCAGGTTGAGTCTATTTATAGAGTTATGGAGCATAGTCGAATTCTTTGTGTGGAAGATCGTATTAGATCAGTTTAGCAGGTATTCATAACGACACCCGAGTTTCAATATATCGCATTACCATTTCCAGTTAATTGAAGTTAAGAAAAATACAAACGAATGTTTAGTTACATACCGAAATTGTGGATTATTCAAACTATTCGTTGGAAAGTCATATTTTATAATTTATATTTATTTGGTATTATAAAACCAAATGAAGCAAAGTTGAGTAAATTGCAATTACATAATTAACGATATTACAATAACATATGAGAAGAAGGATTTTATAAGGAACCAGACAATGATTAAATACGGTCTGCTCAAATATATCTTAACAAAGCGCAGTATTCCAGGACTGATTAGACAGCCAAGGAGGATTACAGTTGTTTCCCGTATAGTTCTTGGTATTCGTTAATATAAAGGAATCATGATGGCAACCACAGAAGCTTGAAATTGCAACAAACCGTAATCTAAATTTTCACATATTGCAAATAAAGTTTTCACGAGATAAAAGATTTAAAACTTAACATTCTCAATTTAAAGATATATAATTTAAGAAATGAATCCCTATCACGGTCATGAGGATTGGAAAAATTTACTTCATAAAGAAGAGAATGAAAAGGAGTGGATTAATCAACAAAATCTACTATCAATGTGATATTAAATTGAATTACTTTTTGAGCAAATTTGCATTTAGCAAAACCATTACCACAAGTCCTAGAAATAAGCTTCGGATCAGATATGCTGGTTGATATACGCTCCAAATTCTTATTTTAGAAAAAATTAATAATGCTTCAAGATAATAAAATATTCGTATAAAGGCTTCTCGCGTTTCTTTGCGGCTGGTTAGCTAGTTTTTTCGTAAATAGAAATACGGTGCAAATTCTCTTTGAAATAGCACAAGTACATTTCGAATTAATTTCGCATTTATTGTGCATAGCACAAATTGTGCAGAGAAAGAATGCTAATGTTGTTTCGATTCGGTACGAAAGATAATTTCATAATAATTAAGATAATCTGCAAAATTAGAGCATTGTTTCTCCTTATTGATTGCACATATTTTAATTACCATTAATAATTGATTATAATAGTATTAGAATATACCGTAACTTAAAGCATTAAGTAGCTAGGTGTACGTTAAGTTGCGGTATTTGGGTGATATTTTATACTATTATTTTACACTGTAGTGATCATTTTTAAAATTGATTATAACTGAAATATTAATGGAAATGTAACTTCGGGGCGAACTATAATGGAAGGGGCAAATTATTTAGAAAAGTTTAGATTAAGATGCTTGCATAAATTGAAATTGGGACAGCTATTGTCAACTGATCTATTGTCAAAAATAAAAATAAATTGTAAATTGTCTAGATATACCAAAATGGTTTTTTTTAAACAGAACATTCGTCACTATCAGTAGCTATTTATTTTGAAGCGACAGTACCTCAGTTCCATAAATGCATGCATAAATAATTATTCCTAAACAACATAAAGATTAGAAATTGGTTGCTAAAGAAATAAAAACATACTAACGTAGTTCATATACATTTTAGAAAGAGCGCGTCGTTAAGAGAGTGAATAAAAGATTGCCTGCGGCCGAGAAATGTCCTTAAAAGATAATAACCAACACACCGCCACCGCTTCAACCGCAGCCACAGCACAAGAGCGCACACCAGATAAGGAATATTAATTTCCATTTCCATGAAAATCTGCAAGCCGGCAATCATGCTAATGCGATTGATAAATATAGTTTGGATCTGCTCAGTTATTGCTTTTGATAATAGGACGAAAGTAATTAATGGGCCATCTGGACGCTAACTTATTATTAATTGAATCGTTCTTAGAGTTCACGAATTGTTCCAATTCATCGGCTTTAATTAAAAGCCACACCGTTGTTACAGCAAAATTCAGAAGGAACTGGTTGCGGACTTTTAAATAAACAATTTCTTTATATTTTCAAGCAAATTACGCAGTTTTTAATTAAAGAACGTACCGCATGCATGCCTTGGGGGATTTTGCGTTTCGAGATATTTTCGTTTTTATACCATTATTGTAAAGCCGGCTACAGACGACGTGACACGAACGTTGGGGCGGCAAACGTTTGGCATTCGTGTAGACTTGCGCATGCGATTCCTATACACGGTGTGAAAGTACAAACGTATGCTTGTCTTGTTGGTTCATTCTCTTTGATGTGTGGTCGAAATGCCGCCTTCGAGGCGAACGTAGGTGATGCGTTTTCATTCGCCACGTCGTCTGTACCCAGCTTAAGAATGAATCCATCTAAACTGGTTTCGAGTTGTTCACTTTGAATGGTATAGAGTGAAACTCTATTATGTATATGGGAAATGTTGCGTATAGAAAAACCCATACTATATATTGCAAATATCATGCTTGTATAACGCTCAACTAGGAATATTCATCCCGTAAAGTTCATAGATGGAAATTTCATCGCGAACAAAAATTCACAGCCGTAAAAAACTGGAACATTGAAAATTATTTATCGAATTACTATTTAGTATAATAAATAAAAAAAAACACTGAAATAGGAATGAATACTTCCAGTTAGGAATATATTTTAATTTAACCATACATTAATTTAACTGAAATTTTGTCTTCGTTATTACCGAATTTATTACACGAACAGTGCTTGCATAAATGCTTCGGTTTTTTCAATGACTTTTGTATGGTTATCGCAATTCTAGAAGGACAACTCCATAGTAAATACGACTATTATAATTAATCAAATTACATATCAAAATATACTGTGCAGAAAAAATGGGACTGTGCGTATAAAACCTGCGTTGCCCGAGGCACCAAGCGAAGTGGATGTCAAAATTTAAACATACCGCATTTTCAATGCCACGTGTCCTATCTTTTGAGCCTTTTTCGGTCTGTATAGGAGCGGAATAATATTGAGACTATATGGATATTTTTATACTAACATACAACGAATTTTAGGCTCCATCTGAACTTAGAAAAAGGGCGAACGCTCGTGTAGTTTTTCGATCGTATGTGAAAAGTCTTTTCAGAATGAAAATAAACTCGTTGCCAATATCGGCGTTATTTATTATTGAATCCCAAACTCTGTACACAATAGCCAAAAGAAAAATCAATGAAATCTGCTAGCAAATGGCCGATAGAAGCCCATTTTTTTTGAAATACCAAGTTTCTTCAAGTACAAGATTTTTTTTTTTAATTATCACTACGGTGTTAAATAGTAGTGTAGAATATCACCCAAATAACGTAACGCAAAGCATTAAGATGTGCATTTCGAAGGCTATGGAAAATTGTTTAAGTGATTTTATTGCTAATTTATTTATGAGTTATTTTGAAACTAAAATACAGGAAACTGAAATTTATTTTCTTTGAGTTTGGATTAGATATGTACATGATATCTTTGCGATTTTCGATACTAAAGAATCTAATATTGATGATTTTATTAATATATTAAATTCTAAATTTCCTTCCATTAAATTTACTTAGTTAGTTAAAGAGTCCGTAATCCTAAAGATTGGTTGGAAACAGCACGCCATGCCGATCTATCCTGAGCTAATCCCTTCATCTCCCTATAGCTATTCATCTCAACGTCTTCAACTATCTGACTCACATACTCCAATCTAGGCCTACCTACCCCTCTCTTTCCCTCCACTCTACCTTCTATAATCAATTGCATAATCCCCCCATGCCTAAGAATATGCCCTACTAATCTGTCTCTCCTACGCTGTAACACTCTCCAGATACTTCTCTTCTCCCCTACTAACTCTAGTACAGCTTCATTTGTTACTTTATCTTCCCAACCAATCCTCATCATCCTCCTATAACACCACATTTCAAGTGCTTCTAATCTACGCTTCTCTTCCTTTCCTATAGTCCACGCCTCACACCCGTACAGTGCTACACTCCAAACATATACCTTCAGTAATCTTTTTCTAATACCCAAGTCAATATTTGATCTTAAAATCTGTTCTTTTTCTACGAATGCCTTCCTACCCTGTGCTATCCTACACTTTATATCTACCTTGCTTCGATTATCTTTTGTGATTCTACTGCCTAAATAACAAAAATCTGACACTTCTTCGATTCTATTATCTCTTATTGAGATCCTCATTTTTCTACTGCATTCCTTTTTGTCACACCTCATCACTTTAGTTTTACCTATATTTATTTTCATGTTAAAATCCCTAGTCAATACTGCCTGCATACCATTCAATACCCTTTCTAAATTCTTTTCGCTTTCTTCCAATATAGCTATATCGTCGGAGAATCTCAGCATATATATTTTCTCTCCCTGTACATTCACACCTACACTATACTCTTCTTTTACTTTGTTTATTGCATCTTCTATATATAGATTAAATAATAACGGTGAGAGTGTACATCCCTGCCGAACTCCCTTCCCTATTTTTGCTACCTCTTCTTCCCCCTCAATTCTAACTAAGGCAGTTTGGTGTTTATATAAATTAAAAATTATTCTCCTATCCTTATAATCTATACCCGTTTCTTTTAAAATTCTAAACATTATGTCCCAATCTACATTATCAAATGCCTTTTCTAAATCTACAAAAGCTATGCAAGTTACCTTTCCTACCCTCTTTCTTTTTTCTACTACCGTTCTTAGTGCTAGAATCGCCTCTCTCGTCCCTCTGTTTTTCCTAAAACCAAACTGATCTTCTCCTAGCCTTTCCTCTACTTTATTTTCTAATCTCCTATAAATAATCTTTAACAATATCTTCGATGCATGTGATAGTAGGCTAATGGTCCTATAGTTCTAAATTTACTTATGAAATCGAAAATAATAATCAGTTACCTTTCTTAGATATTTTAGTCCTTAGAAATAATAATATATTAAAATTTGATATATGTACTTCTGTCATATTGACTCATATTATTTAATATTTTATTATTTATATTATTTATATATTATTTAATAGTATATCAATCACGATTCGTGACAAAGGTATTTTATTTCGTTTTTATCTTGTGCTACTGAAGATGGGGGCATAGCCTTCGAAATGTACATCTAGTTACGATATTAGGGTAATATTCTATATTATTAAAGATTTTTCTTCATATTTCTATATTATACCTCGAAGATAATAATGTACATTTTGTAAGACAAAATTAATTGTTTATATATAATATATTCCATAAATTGTATGTCAATCAATGTTAAGCAAGTGACGAACAACTCTTGCAGGAATTCGTTCTAGATTTAATAAGTAAAGCCCATATATTAATATTTTTAATATTAATTTACTAAATGCATGTGTGTGTCGCTGTCAAAGACTACATTACATCTAAAGCTTAAGAATATCTGAGCCAAAGCTTGAATTTGCGCTCATGTAGCGTAGGTAATTTATGCAATGCACAACCCATATATGTATATCCAGCTGTAATCAATTAGTATAATTAATTAGCCAATGGAACTGGCAGCCAGTAGCCTACAATAGTATTCCCGATACTTACATTAATTACATTTAAATATCGATTAAATAAGGATGATCTCGATATGAATTGTTTTATTTCATCAAAAATCGGAAAATCGATAAATTGTTGAATCTCGAAAATATTTATAGTTACAAAAATTATATATATATATGTATATGATTGAAATTTTTGGGCGGTTATGAAAAATTATATAGTACAATTAGAAATTCGTTGAAAATGTTCGTTGTTAGAGATATTGATATTTTGAAATTTTAGAAATATATTTGCTCAACTCTATCTTCACATATTATGTAACGTAAATCAATACATTACCATATAACCTATTTGCATATGAAATTTGATTTATGTCTCCAAAATTAAAATTCGTTTATGCATTTATATGGAAAAAAAAACGGCGGGAATTGTAATTCATTTCGTATTAAAATACTTCCCAATTAATTATTATGAAAGCTGCATGAACTTTTAATCATTCGAAAAGCTGCTTTTAATTAAAAACTTTATCGGTATATAGGCTAATGATAAGATATTTATATTACAGATGTCGGAAAACAGTGAAGGAAAATATATACATATATTTAATATAAATTTAAAAAAAAAGAAATAATTGCAACATTTTTGTCAATAAAAACTAGAATTAAGGTATATCAAACAATCTGTAAACTACAGTTTGAATATTGTCGACTGCAATAAAAATGTGTTTATATACTATATAATTATTTCTATTGCATATCGATATTTTAAATTATTCTTATGAATATTACTTCTTTAATCTTTTCACAATCATAATACATACTGCATAAAGTTACAAGTATGTAATGATTTTATTGCCATATTTATTTTTGCCGTACATTTTTGCCTCAATTTTAAATTATACTATAATTCAGACAAAATTTCATAAAATTTTATGTATCGTTCATGGGTGCTATTGCAACGATTACAGTATTTTCTTAAATCGTTCTAAAACGTGCGATATAAAAGTAGTTGCAGTACTTATATTATATGCATCTTCCGTGTAAAATAAAATTCTTTGAGAGGTGTAAACGACTCGTACAACTTATATATTCATAAATGCGCCAGTTAGTGGAACGGGCTACCAGTTGAACGCTAACATTGAATTAAGGATGACCAAAAGAAGTCTTGTCCGATTGTTGCGTTACCGAATATAGAGCCGTGACTTTCGAAATGCGCATTCAACAACTGTATGCTTCGTGTTATGGTATATGGGTGATATTTATACAATTTTATCATAAGAAAAATATTTAAAGAAGGCAAATAAACTCATTTTTAGTTTATGCAACAAATTCCTCATATGGGTTTTAATTGGATCAACAGCGTGATTAATTTTCGTAGTCCTAGAAAGCAGACCATAATATATAAAAATAAAAAGCACCAGCATTTAAAAACAATATATAAAACGCAATATAGCAAATATAGCAAACGTTTTTAAAAATCCATATTATATAATCTTAAATCTTTTATAGTCTTCATTTCATTATGATTTGTGATTGGACACCACATTGGCAATTTCTGTTGTCTGTCAATAATCACTTCATTTTATTCTATTTTATTTCAATTGTGGTTAATTTTATTATTGTTTGTTAACACCTGAATGAAGTAACACTACTCTTGTATGCATACTTGCACGACATCGTATTCTGTGCACCAATACAAGAACAGGTAGCTATTTACCACATATAAAAAAATTAATATACGCCGTACTGGCTGTCCATTTCCACACTCATATATGTACTTCCAGAAGATATATCTATACGTACTTTATACGCATATATGTGTCCCTCGGCTCTTTAATTAGAGGCCCGGTTTACCGAAAAGTATAATCAGGGACAGATGCATCTTCTCTTTTATATATATTATACAGTATGTACAACGTGCACGTATAGATGTTATGATTATCACATGTATATATTCAGGGTGTAAACTTTCAAAAGGAACCTAAATGTCGAAATGCGGCTAAAATCACCAACTATTAAACTTCTCAATTGATACAAGTCCCCAAATGTTCATAAAGAGGAAAAGAAGCAGACTTAAAAAGTATTGCACACTACTAAATAATTGTGCTTCAAATATACGTCTGCCGCTATCAAATTATTAAAAACCTGTAATTGATAATCCGTTTAAAATTATAATAAAAATTATCAAAGTATACTACGAAGAAAATTCTAACTGTTTGATCTCAGAATTTACTTTAACTAAAATAATTTCAGAACACAATCAAGTATAACATAAAAAATTAAAATTAAGGGAATTGTTACAAATAAAAGGTGACTAGTTAATACATTTTGAATTCATCTGTCTGATAAAATCAACAATGCAATATTAAGTAAACCTTACAATCTAAAAAAATCGGAATTACTACCTCTAGCTGCTATACGGTATTGCCACACTGTACGAATATAAAAGAGACTGGCCATCAGTTTTGATTGTGGTAGAACAGGAATATATCGGCCACGATCGTCAACTAGAATCGTTATTTTATATAGGGCCAGGAAAAGGTGTTAGAATTAAAAAAAAAAAACGTGTTATGGTACCTTCGTAATTAACGTGTTTAATTGGTGAACCCTGTCGGTGATTTTAAACATAGGTACACGCATGATGCATCAGGTGTCTGCACCCAGACTAAAGAGATGTTAAGTAATGAAATGCGCCTTGTCGTTTTAATTATATAAAGACATATAAGGCAACTATATTTAAACATCGTGATTAGAACGCCGTCAAAATGTTCAATATGTTCAATTGAAAATTTCAGTCGATGAAATTCTCAAACAAAACTAAATAGATTTATGGTGTTTTAAATACATATCTGTTATTTCTTTATTCTGTTTAATAAAAAGATTTCTACTTAATCATTTCATTTCATTCAATACCCTGTAATAACATAATTAAGTTTTGCGAATATACAGCACAAAAAAAAAACGTTCAGTTCTTTTAATATATTTTTTTAATTTGCCATATTTGTATTTTTTCATTCATTGAAAACTGTATTATTTAACATGCTACCACTTCTTATTTAGATATAAGAATTAAATCATTTGTAATATTCCTCATAGAACGACTGGAATTGCTTTCGTAATTAATAAAAATGTATATAGGCAACTTGTGTGTGTGTTTAACTAATAACAGACCTTGTGGATTTCTACGTGGATACTAACAAATTAAATTAAGATTAAGGCTCCGCCAAGAATAATTCATACACTCTACAATATTAATTGATGAAGAACTGAGAAACTACATAGGTTTGTACACAAGATTGTGCGTGAATATTTCGATGTTAGGTGAACAGGTAATAAATTACTTTCGCGATTATATGAAAGTACCGTTTTCAGCCTAAATAGTCCAGATTTCTTTCAAGAAGAAGACTTTTCAAATATAAAACCCAACGTAAATATAAATGCAACATTTATAAATAATAATTTAATAAACATACATTATATTATGCATATTATGCGTTTCTTTCAATATGTAAATTACTATATTAATTGTATAGATTATCTCTACAATTATTTAACACCGTAGGGATAATTTTAAAATCCTTTTAAATTTTTCTTTCAATGTTGTCTTCAATGTGAGGCTTCATTTTTGTTTTTGTCTTCGTAAACGTTAAAATCTTAGACAGAGAGCGGGGGGGAGAGAGATAGCGATAAACAGGATGACGGTAATTACAATTCAACGAAGGACCATTGTTTATAATCATCATTTCATAGAGAAAGTTCACAAACGGAGACTCCATAATGGGTAGTCCATTAAATCATACTTGATATGGCCACTATGAGAAAATGGACTGTAATACTATGGCATGGCAATAGCGCGCAGACTATGTATTTTATTATTGTAGATTGACGCTTCTTTTGAAGTGCTTCTGTCCGACAAATGCAGCGAAGAACGATTATTCGATCATTTTTAATAGAATTTGTATTTGCTATGATCGTAAAGTATAGTTTATGGTTCATGGGGATACTGAAACTAAAATGCTTGAGATAAGTTTCGAATATGCCATTCAATTTGAGCTAGATGAAAGATTCACAATGTCATTTTGCTCTCAAATTTGAGTATATATATTAAAGAAAGTAATATGAAATACACTACGAAACAGTCCAAGAAGTTTCCAAGTAAATATAATAAACAGATTCAAATTTAAGATGTAAAATTCACGAAGGAATGCAGATTTAATGAGACGCACTAGTTAAAAATAACTGCCATTTTCACCAGTTTGTTTCATTTTTCTGCCAAAATGATTCTCACTTTCTCGAAAATTCTTGTTTATGATATTATAACTACCGACGAATTTGTTGCTATAAAAATTGCATACTGCTTATAATATATAAATAATATATTCAACATTATAAATTTATATAAATATTTTGCACTACATCTTCATAATTTCTATAGTTAATTAATTTTTAAAAAAACGAGCTTTTCGCTCTTGGTCTATACAAATGTGTAGTTACAAAAATATCTTCCTGGCATATAATCATTAATATTATGTAACTGACATCTTATCATACGAGGTAAGTATAAAAAGTAGTGAGAACGCATGCACAGTGCTTGATTTGGCAACATTGCAAATTTTCCCCCAGTTACCATTTAGATAAACATTTGATCTACCTCCAGTACAAGTCTCAACTACCCACTGCTACTGCACTTTTTTTACTACGTGTTCTTGTGAAGCTACTTTTTTAAGTGTGTCACGGAAATTGACGTAACAAAATTGGAGCAACGTTATGCGATAAAGTTTTGTGTCAAACTTGCCGAAACCGCAACGGAAACTTTTCAAAAATTGACGCTAGCATATGGGGAGCAGGTCTTATCGAAAGCTCAAGTTTTTAGGTGGCACAAGGCCTTTTTAGAGGGACGTGAAAACGTTACTGATGAAAATCGGAAAGGACGACCGCGCAGTTCAAAAACCAACGAAAATTTGGAAAAATGATCGACGAATGACTGTTAGAATGATCAGCAGTGAATTGAATTTGAACATTTCCACTGTCTACGACATGTTAACCCAGGATTTTGGCATACGAAAGGTGTGTTCGAAGATGGTTCCCAAAATCCTGACACCTGAGCAAAAACAACATCGCAGAGCTGTGTGTTCAGATCTTCTGCAGAAGATTGAAACTAACAAAGATTTTATAAAAAACGTGATCACAGGTGACGAATCCTGGGTACTTGAATACGACCCTCAAACGAAACGCCAAAATCACGAGTGGCACACCCCCGACTCACCACGTCCGAAGAAAGCACGCATGAGCAAATCCAAGATTAAAACAATGCTCATTTGCTTCTTCGACAGATTGTTCATAAGGAGTTTGTACCCCGGGGGCAAACTGTCAATCAGCAGTTTTACCGCGAAGTTCTCGAGAGACTAAGGAAAAGAGTTCTTCGGGGCAGACCAAGCATTTCTGAAAGTTGGATGTTGCATCATGACAACGCACCTTGTCACACAGCACTCTCTATTAGGCAATTTTTGACACAAAAAGGAATTTCAGTGGTTCCTCAGCCCCCCTACTCATCTGATCTATCACCCTGTGACTTCTTTCTTTTTCCCAAGTTGAAAATTAAACTCAAGGGACATCATTTTGGCACTATAAACGTCATTCAGAAAACCGTGACGGACCAACTTCGTTCGATCCCACTTAACGACTTCCAACACTGCTATGAGCAGTGGGTGCAACGTCTCCGACGCTGTGTGGCCTCAGAAGGGAAGTATTTTGAAGGTGATAAGGTTAAATTGTAAATATAAAATAAATAAAGAGTTTTATTGAAACAGTCTCATTACCTTTTAAACACACCTCGTATATACGTTCATCTATAAATCGCTTAATGGTATGAGATCTCACCTTTCGAGGCAAATTAAATACCTCTGTTCACAATTTTACAAGGTCTAATAAGATCTCTTTAACACGAACAGTGAAATTATACACATCTTGCATTTGAGCAACAGCCTTCTACATGAGCGATCTATAAGCAGATTATCACAAGAGCAGATGTTTTTTTAGCTAACTAGGTAACTGTTAGCTACACCCTTATTATCCAGAGTTAGTCTAAAGAGGTGCGAACTTGCTGTAGGGCACGTGATTCTTTATATCGTTGTTTTGATCCTATTTTTTTTTCCAATGGAAAAACTAGTCATTTAATATGACAGACGAGGTCATGTAACCAACCATTGGGGATATTCAGTTTGGTTGGTAATTTTCGTGTATCTGCCGATACCAGTTTTACGGACTACTTAACTAATATGGGTTTTATAATAATGTTAGTTGAAAAGGATTGGTACCAATTCACGACACAATTTAAAATGCGAATAAATAAGAAACATTTCACTGTGAGATTTTATCACACGCATATATTGTTCTTTATTTGTTAGTTACTAGTTGAATATCTTTTGCGATTATATGAAAATATCACCAAACTAATTTTCGCCATTATGTTGATAAATTAACAAAGATGTTCTAATAAAACAAAATTGTTGTGAATAAAAATCGAGGCCACAAATTTCCATGTCATATCATTTGAGAGAAAGAAATATTTTGAGAAACCGTTTTGGTTTTTTCTATAATTAATTGTTCGTATGTTTTTTTTTAATATCGTCTTAGATATCAGAAGAAAGCGGTTGGTTATATTATATGTAGAGTTATATTACAATATTTCGTTGTTCAAACCGAATTATTTAAGTCCACGTTACAATTGAAAATTTTGAAAGTTTGAAAACTTCTGAGCCCTACGCCATAATTGCTTTATATTTGATCTTTTTTTTATTTTCTGAAAATTACATTTAACCACATTTTATGCTTCTATGTAATTATGTAATTAGAAAATATATTTCAGTTTAAAGGAACTGCTTTGGAAAGTAGAAAATATTAAATAGCGCAAAGTTATTTGACGATAATAATTTGAGAGCGTAAGTTTATTTTACATCTACAAGTAGTGTTATTATCTGCAACAATTTTCCGAATTTCATGTTAAAAGGTAAACCTTTGTAAAACGCTGTTAATTCAAAGAGTCGATTTGCATTTCAGGCAAAAACTAATATGACGAAGGAATCTTATTAAAAGAGACGTAGACACAGAAAAGTTTTCGTGTCAGGTTTCGTATAATTCTAATGTGTAACGTAATTTAGCTGGATGTTATTCTCGTCTACAATGATGATTTTCGTTTATGCAGTGTGCTATCGATGAAGAAGATAATTGCAAGTTAACAAGAACAGCTGTACGTCAGCGTGGCGCTGCTAACTAGGTGTGCGGAAGGTCCTTTAATACGAAGAACCTACCAAGTCCTTTACACCATATCCTACATATGAAACCACCTAGAGCTAGACAATATAAACATAGAATACAGGCATAGTGCTAGCTAGTAGATAATGCTTCGCTAGATGCATTATATATCTGAACCTAATACGTTTACGGGTGCCATTTGTAATTAATACGTACGTAGATATGGCGCACTAAATCATAATATACATCGAAATTACACAATATGGGAACGCAGAGAGGGTGACAGCGTCTAATGTATGCACTTTGTGGATCTGTGGGATATCGAGGCTGGAGGCAATATAGACGTTATCAAAACTATCAGATGTTGCTGCTAGGAAGTGCAGATGGAATATAATGCGATGCTTGTTTTATACTAATATATACAATCGAACATAAAACGCTATGAAAGGATCAGAATTTTATAGATGACTTGAAGTATGTAAAATAAGGATAAAAGAAAATTGTGTACAATCCATTTTTAAAATATTAACACTGAAGTTATGATTATATCTCGAGGTATATCCCAATCTATCGAAAAAACTAAACGGGCGTACCGAGTAAATTTTGATAATAAAATATTTTGACCTGTATGCATATCGTAGTTTATTTATAACTGTCTTAAACGCTAAGCCCCAAATTTTAATAGCGCAACAATCAAACGAATAATGTAATGTACCTGTGCAACTCATCAAAATTTTTAGAAAATGGCACATAATCCTATATGCCAGGAGTGGCCAACTTGTTTGTTCTTGAAATCGACTTTTCTACTTAAAAAGTGATTGCGATCCACTGTAAAATTGTTAATATTTCACAAGGTCCTTAAAAATCGATATCTAGTGAAATATACAAATGAAGTTTAAATGCGAGACTCTCGCGCGGTAGAAGTGAAACTTCTTAGCTCCTAGGAAAACTTGATTTTATGCATTGCTTTTTCTCCATTTGTTAACGATTTGATTGATTTTGATTTACACTCTGGTCATCAAAGAAAGCATTATTAACTGTGATGTCGTACAGTCTATAAAGAGGAGTTTGAATTAAATATTGTGTATGATGCACTAGTGGCTGCATTTCTATTTGTCGATGGCTCGCTCAGTTGTATCAGATTCATTTCGTTGATCTCTCACACCGCGTGTATCTTCACGTGTAAACGGCACGCCTGAATCAGTGGCATTCAAATTTTCTATACCACTTACTGTGTCCTCACTTAACGACGGTATCGATTCGTCCAGTGTATTTGAGGTCGTTGGAAGGTTATGTTGTCCACCGTGTTTCTTTAACGCCCTTTGCCTGGCTCGATACTCTCTACTTCTTTCCAAGATACTTGTTGGCACTTTTCTTGGCGGTTTTCCTATAATATGCAAATATTTACTGAAACCATCACACATTTCATTTTAAGCCAAGAATCATTCGTTTAAAGTAAAATTTTCATTTATAACAGCCAAAAGTACAATTTCAAATCGCAGCAGTTATCCCTTAGTGAACTATTACCTTATATTCGCAATATTTTTGCCATACTTTTTAATTAATGACAAAAAAACTTGTTATTTATCTACAAAGTTAAAGTAAACAATGACTTGTCGCTTATTAAAAATACTAATTCATAAAATTGCCTAAAAATTCGGATACTGTGCAAAGAATGATATTAGATTAATATATTATTTATATTTTCTGCATTTTCATTATTTTTAATATTTACCATTATTTGAGATGGACATGAGTCATGCATTTAAAGACAGTGTTGAATTGTTTGTGGGGAGCAATTTTTGTTTTGCTGTTTTGGCCCATATTAAAATATAAACAAAAATAAAGTACCAAAATTTTGCTAACTTGTGGTTTAAAAAAGTAACCCTTTTCTAACAGAAATTGTTATTCTTCATAGAAATGTGATTTTTTGAAAGGTATTTACGAAATTCATCATACCAAAAACTTTTCAGTAGACCAATAAGATAGGAAATAAACAATCATTTTAAATCAGCGAAAGTTACATAATATTATTTATGAAAACATATGAACCAATATAATAAGGCATGATTGAGATGAGCACAATCAATAGGACCATTACGACCAAACAGACGACCATTTGCAAACGACACTGGGTGAAATAATAAAAAAACTTCTTCAGTTTCCCATTATGCACAAGCATACAGTTATAACAGAATTGTACATTACTAGAAACGTTCTCTTCGTAATCATTTGTCCATAATTACGTTGAAGCCTCTAAAACAATTCTCCATGACCAATCATTTTCTGAACGTTAGTTTATATAGGAAATAATAAGGCCTTTACTGCTTACATCTCACACAGAATATAAAATGTTAGTACACTCATGTACGATTAAATGCTCACCAAAAAATCGCTTCGTAAACCTATTTAAGAAATAATTTAAATAAAGATTTAATTTAATAGCAAATTATTATACAACGATTACCCACAGTGCCCTAACTGAACTACGGCCATTTTTTTGGACAATAGAAAAAAAAAATTAATGTGTCTTTTTTCACATGCCGCTCACTTTTTTTCATTTTGGTCAATCTATAGTGAATAAACATGGTTATTGCCCACGAATGTACCTCATACGCCATATGTCGTGTATAGTAAAAGAGAACTAATTAGATCGGAATGCATTTTAAAATGGACTAGACGTAATATAAATGCTTAGCGGAGGTAGTGCATCTATATATATAGGTAAGATATTGTACGCGACCGTGTTATGCCATCTTGATGGTGATAACCGTGCTCTTTCTGCCGTGGTCATCATCAAAGAGGTGTTGTTGCTGAAGAACAAAGATAGGAAACCGACGTACCTATGCAGGTGTTCTCGCCTCATATAACTACGTCACTTGTCAAACGATAATATGGTATGAAGAGAAAATGGGACTTTGAAAATATAGTGCATTGTTGGCAAATGGAGACGAATATCCTGAGAAATAGAATTCGTTTGAAATATGATGAAAATTGCTGTAAAATGTCATAAAGACATATAAATCTGAATGTTACTCGTAACAAGTGAACGAGTTCAATTACAAAGTTAATAATAACAAAATTATGTGTCTTAGAATTGTATTTTCCTTAAATGGTCAATTCTTTGAGCAAAAAGAAGGTACAGATATAGGAAATTGTTTAAGTCTATTTATTGCTAATTTATTTATGAGTTATTTTCAAACAAAATTAAAGGAAACTGAAATTTATTGTCCTAGATTTTGGATTAGATATGTAGATGACATCTTTGCGATTTTTGATACTGAAAAATCTAATATTGCTCTATATGGAAAATCTACAAATACTGACTGCTATATAAAGAACGATTCAAATCATTGTCGTTAACATAAATATGCTACTTTTATTTTTTTAATTAACCGCTTATTAAGTTTTCCTTTATCTAATGATAAATATAACATTGAATTAAATAATATCCGAAATATATCAGTACAAAATGGCTATGCTTATAAAATTATAAATAACCTATTAAGAAATTTTAAAAGAACAAGAGATATCAAAAATATTAGTAGTTTAGAACAAAGTAATTTGTTCAAAAGTTTAAAACAACTCCAAAATTTGTTAAATTACCATTTGATCCTATAATTGCGCGTGGTTTAGATAGTATTTTAAATAAATATAATTTTAAAGTAACATATAATAGTCTTGCTAATTTTCTAGGAAATCCCAAAGATTTGATCGATTTCAAAAAAAATTGGGTATTTATGAAATATCTTAATCTAGTTGTCCTAAAGTATATATCGGACAAACACGTAGTACAATTGAAACTAGATTTAAGGATCATTTCAGATTAAATATAAAAGATAAAAGTTCTGTAGCCGAGCATATTTTTGAAACAGGTCATTTTAATGCTTTAAGTTGCGGTATTTGGGTGATATTCTATACTATTATTTAACACCGTAGTGGTAATTTTTAAAATAACCCAAATGCTTCTAATATTTATAATTTTTAGAGGATATAAGACATATTATATTGTGTAAAATGCAATATGACACATTCATACAGATTACAGATACTTTATAATAGAGGGCCATATGGATTTGTAATAAGAAGCAACAATTATAGATATCTTGTTTAACCTTATTTTCGAAAAAAAGAATTTTCTTAGCCATAACATATAACTTAGATTTAATGCCGATGATATCCCAAGATCATATATTTTTCCTTATTTCCATAAATGAAATATTTTTTTTATTGACAACACTGTTGGCTCATCCTGTGGCCAAAGTCGGCCGCTCGGACGCCCATCTTTGACAGATCTTAATGGGACTATAACTTAAACATAATGAGCGTATTATTGAGCGGTTAATTTGTTTTCGATAAATTAATAAGTGAACGACGTACGCTTAGTGTCCGAATATGAATGTTGCCAGCTCACACGCATACAAGAAAATGATGCGAAAAGAACTCAATCGAATGGAGTCGTTTCGTAACATTGTGTGAACGGTCAAGGTGATATTAAAATATTAAAATATGGGTACCGCGAGGGTCAATTTTAGGCCCGTTGCTATTTTTAATGTTCATAAATGATTTCCCTGAGTATATGTCAGCTTATAACTGCATTCTATATGCTGATGACACCACAATAACGATCAATAGTAATAATTTTGCTACGCTAGAACCTAAATATATTTCAGCACAGTCGAGAGCCGTAGAATGGTTCAATGCAAATAAGCTAAAACTGGATGAATCAAAACAAACATTCTATGGTCCACATTAAGACTTGTAGAACCCACTAATCTTAATCTGTCGGACTGTGTTACAATTTTAGGTCTGGATATAGATCCTAAATTATATGGCATAACCATATTAATAAATTATCGCAGCGCTTGGCTAGAGGTATTTTTGTTATTAAAAATCTGTCTAGTTCTGTATCTGCGATAGTCTTAAAAAGTGCTTGCTATGGTTTGCGAATCGTCAATAAACTATGCGATTCTTGCTTGGGGTTATGGCTCCGGTAGACATAGAATTTATAGACTTCAGAGACGTGCCATTAGAATTATACGAAACCTTAAATACAGAGAAGATTACAAACATGTTTTTATTAATTGCGGCATTCTCACCTTTCCTTGTATTTATATTTTACAGTGTCTCCTGTATGCCCATAACAATCAACATAACTTTGTCTTACAGGAAGATATCCATAACTATACCACAAGATTTAGAGACAGGACTAGATTAGAATTCTGTAGATTAAGCAAGGCTCAAAAGAGTAGCTATTACTTACCTTTCAAATTGATTAACAAATTATCCACAGAAATAAGGAACATGACTTAAGAACTTTTTAAATTAAATATTATAAAACTATTGAAATCCAAAGCGTACTATAGTATTATAAGAGAGGTTTAGGAACCAGATTAAGAATTGTAAGAGTTACCCTGGAGCAGATATTGATAGTGACCATAATTTAGTAGTCCTGGACTCAGAGGTCAAATTCAAGAAATTACAGAAGTCTAAACAGGTCAGAGTAGATGTCGATAGGTTAAAATTAGCTGATGTATGTGAAAAGTACAAGCAGAAAGTAGAAATCATGGCTAATGGAACATCTAGGAACGACATAGATTGCGAATGGAGGGAAATCAGAAATGGGTTAACTACAGCAGCAAATGAAGTATTAGGCACAAAGAAAAGGGCAGGTAGGAGGGAATGGATCACGGAAGAAATAGTTAAAATGATAGAAGCAAGAAGGAAAATTAAAATTGGAAACACAGAAGCAGGACAGAAAAAATATAAGGAACTAAGGAACTTAATTAATAGGAAATGCAAGCTAGCGAAAGAAGAGTGGATAAAAGGAAATTGTGAGGATATTGAGGAGGATATGAGAAGAGGTAAAGTAGATTTGGACTACAGGAAAATTAAGTCACATTTTTCTAAAGTAAAACCAAAGGGTAACATTATATGTGATAAGCAGGGTAAGGAACTCACAGAAAATAAGGAAAAAGCTAGAAGATGGAAGGAGTATCTTGAAGATTTATATAAAGGTAGGCAGGACATGGAGGAGCTAGAAAATGTGGAACAGATAGATGAGGATGACTTAGGTCCTAGCATACTTAGGTCAGAGTTTCATAGAGCATTAAATGATTTACGGAATAACAAAGCAGCGGGGATTGATATGATACCAGCCGAATTAATAAAACACACAGGGGAAAAAATGCAGGAGCAATTATACAGGCTAGTTTGTAAAATATATGAGAAGGGAGAAGTACCACAGGATTTTCAGCGTAGTAGAATAGTAACAATGCCGAAGAAAATAGGAGCTAATTTGTGTGAGAACTATAGGACCATTAGCCTACTATCACATGCATCGAAGATATTGTTAAAGATTATTTATAGGAGATTAGAAAATAAAGTAGAGGAAAGGCTAGGAGAAGATCAGTTTGGTTTTAGGAAAAACAGAGGGACGAGAGAGGCGATTCTAGCACTAAGAACGGTAGTAGAAAAAAGAAAGAGGGTAGGAAAGGTAACTTGCATAGCTTTTGTAGACTTAGAAAAGGCATTTGACAATGTAGATTGGGACATAATGTTTAGAATTTTAAAAGAAACGAGTATAGATTATAAGGATAGGAGAATAATTTTTAATTTATATAAACACCAAACTGCCTTAGTTAGAATTGAGGGGGAAGAAGAGGTAGCAAAAATAGGGAAGGGAGTTCGGCAGGGATGTACACTTTCACCGTTATTATTTAATCTATATATAGAAGATGCAATAAACAAAGTAAAAGAAGAGTATAGTGTAGGTGTGAATGTACAGGGAGAGAAAATATATATGCTGAGATTCGCCGACGATATAGCTATATTGGAAGAAAGCGAAAAGAATTTAGAAAGGGTATTGAATGGTATGCAGGCAGTATTGACTAGGGATTTTAACATGAAAATAAATATAGGTAAAACTAAAGTGATGAGGTGTGACAAAAAGGAATGCAGCAGAAAAATGAGGATCACAATAGGAGATAATAGAATCGAAGAAGTGTCAGATTTTTGTTATTTAGGCAGTAGAATCACAAAAGATAATCGAAGCAAGGTAGATATAAAGTGTAGGATAGCACAGGGTAGGAAGGCATTCGTAGAAAAAGAACAGATTTTAAGATCAAATATTGACTTGGGTATTAGAAAAAGATTACTGAAGGTATATGTTTGGAGTGTAGCACTGTACGGGTGTGAGGCGTGGACTATAGGAAAGGAACAGAAGCGTAGATTAGAAGCACTTGAAATGTGGTGTTATAGGAGGATGATGAGGATTGGTTGGGAAGATAAAGTAACAAATGAAGCTGTACTAGAGTTAGTAGGGGAGAAGAGAAGTATCTGGAGAGTGTTACAGCGTAGGAGAGACAGATTAGTAGGGCATATTTTTAGGCATGGGGGGATTATGCAATTGATCATAGAAGGTAGAGTGGAGGGAAAGAGAGGGGTAGGTAGGCCTAGATTGGAGTATGTGAGTCAGATAGTTGAAGACGTTGAGATGAATAGCTATAGGGAGATGAAGGGATTAGCTCAGGATAGATCGGCATGGCGTGCTGTTTCCAACCAATCTTTAGGATTGCGGACTCTTTAACTAACTAACTATAATATTAGTGAATTTTTAATATGTGATCTTCGAACCTAGTTTCTAAATAGCCTTAAACTTTTTTGAATATTGTAATTTTAGGCTTATTGCATACTATATGTATACAAACATGAATAAATTATCTTATGTTAAATTTTTTTTATTATTATTACATATAAAAAAACAACACTTTTCAGTTGACAACTGCAGAAATGGCTAATTAAATAAAAAAAATGAAAACAATATATATTTGATATGTGCTTCTTCGGTTCATAAATGGCATCGCCTGCACACTGCTGCGGTGGTGTACAAATAAAAAATGCCCAGCTTTAAATCTTAGATTTGAGATCTTGATTTTTTTTCAATAATGCTTATATAATTCAAGTTCATTTCTTCATTTAACACACGATATATGAATTATATTTCAATTTTTCGAAGGTGTGTTTAGAACCGAACCACTGTAGTATTTCTAGAAATTAGGCTCAACATAATTCTTCACACTTCGGTATCTCTAACCATTCAATCGTGGACATCCTACTTTATCGCTGTAGCCATCTAAACCCTCCAACTTCCAAGTGAACCGCATATTAGCATCTCTAGCATAAAGTCTCGAATGAAACAAGGCGATGATTCTTGCACAATTCTGATAGATATTCGTTATACAGTTATCGCTGTTAGCGATTATCAGACTACATTACAATAAGCATAATATATATAGAGGGAGACATTAACAATTCCATCATATTTGCTTATTTATATAACAACCCACCCCCCATATAAAAAATCTTTTTCACAGAAGCTCACTTATTCTTATTCAATGGTATTGAAACATTATTTTGAAAAATTCGATTGTTATATTTATGTTTGTTTATTTTATTGTAGTGGCATTAAGAGAAGGAGATTTTATTTAAATTAACACTCAAATCTCCTGAAGAACTCAGATATGCTTCACTGGCTTCGAGCTGTTTGATAACACTGTGCATATAATATCTTTTGTCTTCCTGCCTATATAAAAGGTATATGTCCTGGGGCTGATATAGGCGATGGACTGATGCCGATTTAAATACCTGCAAATATCACATTTAGAATGTTTAAGTCCCCGCAGTGTTAATGCATAATCTATGTGTTACACCTAATGCCTTTACCATTAAAAATAAATATCGTCAGGCGAGTCGTAATGATAGTTGTGACGAAGAAATATGCGCCCGGCCGCATTGGTAACACTTCGTTGATTATCACTTTTGAAGCAATAAGTAATACACAAATCGATTCTTATTTGATACAAGAAAAATGACGGATGATTATGCATACACGTTCAATATGAGTAGAGACCGGATTATAGGCACTTAAAAAATGCCAAAATAGGCGGCAAATAGGCACTAAAAAACTTTTAAAACGGCGCTAAAAAAGGCATTTATTATTTTGAAAAAAACTCAAAAAAGGCATGAAAAACACAGTAAAACAACATTTGTCCTTTTTTCTTTTCCCTTTTTTGGATCTTGGATTCATCTGAACTGCTAATTTTAGGCATTTTGAATTTGTTTTCGAATGTATTCGTGCGCTAAGTAAACACAGACTGGAGAAAGGAAGGGTGAATTATTTATTTGAAATAACAGTTGTTACAAAATAACCACTATTGGTACTTAAGAGTACATTACGAACGATTAGGGATTTTTCCATTGGTAATGTAGCAATGACACAAACAATTTAGAAAGTTTTTATCATCGAACAAAATAAATTATGGTAAAAAGCGAAATAAATATGAAAAAAGGCGCGAAAGCATGAAAAGTGTCGAAATAGGCAAAATTTTATCAAAATTGTCGAAATAGGCAAAGAAAGGCATTTTGCCTAAAATCTGGTCTCTAAATATGAGTAATAATAATATATTTTTGAAGATTGCGATAACCGAAGATATTTTAAAATAACCCAAATCATTATTATTAATTTAAAAAGTTATCACTACGGTGTTAAATATTAGTATAGAATACCACCCAAAAATGACTAAGTTTGGATTAGATATGTACATGACATCTTTGCGATTTTTCATTCTGAAAAATCTAATCTTGATAATTTTATTAAAATATTAAATTTACTTATGAAATCGAAAATAATAATCAGTTACCTTTTTTAAATGTTTTAGTTATTAGAAATAATAATATGTTAGAATTTGATATATATAGAAAAGTTAAAAATACGGACTGCTATATAAAGAACGATTCAAATCATTGTCGTTAATATAAATATGCTGCTTTTAATTTTTTAATTAACCGCTTATTAAATGATAAATATAACATTAAATTAAATAATATCCGAAATATAGCAGTACAAAATGGCTATTCTTATAAAATTCTAAATAACATATTAAGAAAATTTAAAAGAACAAGAGATATTAAACATATTAATAGTTTAGAAAAGTAATAATTAAACTCCAAAATTTGTTAAATTACCATTTGATCCTATAATTTCACGTGGTTTAGTAGATAGTATTTTAAATAAATATAATTTTATAACATATAATAGTCTTGCTAATTTTCTAGGAAATCCCAAAGATTTGATTGATTCCAATAAAAAATCTGGTATTTATAAAATATCTTGTTCTAGTTGTCCTAAAATATATATAGGACAAACACGTAGAAACTAGATTTAAGGAGCATTTAAATCATTTCAGATTAAATAGAAAAGATAAAAGTGCTGTAGCCGAGCCTATTTTTCAATCAGGTAAAACTGTTTTGAATTAATCCGAGTGAAGTGCTTACGAAAGTATATCCATGCATAAATCTAAATCAAATTTAATGAATTTAGATTCAGGCCCAATTTCATCTATTTCATTTAGTTTTTATCTTGTGCTACTGAAGATGTGGACATAGTCTTCGAAATGTACATCTTTAAGTTACGATATTTGGGTGATATTATATACTATTATTATTATGTTAAAAACAAGAAATTTATTATTTAATATATGCTATTATGTAACATATGGCATTATCGATACCTCTGCTGAATGCCAATTAAGATACTTCTCATATCTATAGATATTTTAATAAAATTCTGCAAGCCACGTTCAAATTTTAAATGCACAAGAATCAAGATGATTGGATACATTTCAGGGGAGCGTTTCGATTTGGCTATCTAAATAATATACGTTTATAGAACCATTCACAGATTGAGATCCGTTCGAAGTATTGGCGTGCAACTGCTTAAATTGTTAATAAGATCGAATCGGATTGGAATGATTACATATATATAGTACCCGACACTATACAAACACTGCTTTGTACAGACTCCCTCGTAGTCGTATAGTAAGTAGCATTTTCAATTAAATTAGCTGCTTCGTGGAGAAATTGAGGATGCAATCGTTCCCCAAGCCAGCCAGAGATCCAATGGTATTCCTCCAGGCCAACTGGAGCAATGTCGGCCGCCACACGCTGAATTCCAATTAGCTTGCGAAGAGGATAAACGAAAACAACTCGCCATACTTCGGTACCGGTCTTATAGAAAAACGATAGTGCACAGATAATATGAACCGCTTTTCAAGAAACGTACATTCCCTGCTTGGTTTCCTTTTAAAATTCCTTCAGATGGTTCGATTAGCAAATGTGCAATTAGATTGGCAACAATCGCTTTATTATACACTATTAGTGTATACTTTGTATTGAAAGTCAGTAGTATAAATAAGGTGTAATTTTGCTTTACGAGCCGGTAATTATACAAATTTTAGATTTTTAATATTTAATAGCCGCTAACGATTAAAATTTAAGTATATTGTACAACGTGTAAATACTCAGGTTATTAACATCTATAATTTATATGAAAATATAAGGTTATTAATTGTTCTCTTCGTACAATCTGAAAATGAGTATGCAAATAAAGAGATGCTCAAGTTTTCATAAAAGCAATTATTTCTTCAGGGGATGTAATCGAGAAAAGACGGAAATGATACGGAAAAATAAATGAATGTATTAAGTTCGTAAACATTGAAAAATCCATCGTCCTTTGTTGGAAATTGCAAGCGAAGAATAAAATTCTGATGCAAAAGCAACATACACTAGAGAAATTGAGTTAACATAGTATATTACTGCACATCGGAGAATTTTTGTGAAATATATTAACTGTGGAGGATGTATGGAAAACGTCGAAAACAAATTCTTCAAAATTGACTGATATTATAAATATATTTCTTCCGCACAAAATATGATTAATAAATAGTCAAAACATGTTCCTTCACTAATTTCGAATACTGACAACTTTTCTGTGTAAAGATTCATGGGTAAATTTGAAATCTCTTGATTCGTAATGCACTTATGTAAACGTATATAATGAAGTCATCCTTTAGTCTATTTGTCGAGTGTACAAACTAGGCTTCAAAGAATATAAGAGGTCGAGAAATGTGACTGAAAATTATGTGACAAGCTGCTGATAAAAACGTAAATATAATCGATATCAACAGAAATTGTTCAGGAATAAATTATTTGATCAGAGGCTTTTTATATCTTGCAGCAATACAGCGGTACAATAAGTTTACACACATATAGCCCAGTAATGAAACAAAGGCAGAACGGGAAAAGAAGGAGCCAGTAGCATCGCACTATACATTCAGTCAAGACAACAATAGATGAAAAGACCCAGTGTAATTTCTGTCTTTCACGTTTCCGATACTGAGTGCAGTGGAATAATGAGTACCGTTATATCGAATGCATACCAACGACATGTTGTACATTATAATGGGATAGATAGATATATCAGTAAGCCAGTGTGAGCGAGATCGACAAAGTCTGTGCAATTTTAGAGATGATAATGCACTTTCTGCGAAAGGATAAAGATGGAGCGATGAGTCGGTGTGAAAATGGGCGATAAACTCAAGTGTGAAAATGTGGAAATTTCTATTGTGTTTAAACGGGGGCTAAATAGTCGTGTTTATTTTACGTACGCCGCTTATTAAATAGCATAAGATTGTGTTAATAGGTAATTTTCCTTTGCTTGAAACAAGAATTCATGTGCATCATAAACAGATTTGCATTTGCTTTTGTTAACATTGTTTTCATTACAACCGAATGATTTCACTATAAATTTCAATAATTGCGGAAAATCATTTATCTGAATATTATTCTGCATTGTTTTATTGTATTTTATTATTCACTAAAATGAATAAAACTTTGATCAATCTTCAAAATTTATTTGATCGTATTGTATGTTTTCTACTTATTGTTACTAGAGGAAGACCTCATTTGGACCACATGCTTTGGTCAATTGTTCACATTTTCGAAAACATATTCATTGTATTTTCTAATCGAATTTCATCTCAACATTTAAAGAAGATGTTTTGATAGAAGTTGATTTCTAAAAGTAAAGCGAATTGTGATCAAATATATTTGAAAATATTTGAAGATATGTATAAAAGTATGTATACATCCCATAGAAAAATCGGCGATTTCATTTTCACTTGATAGAATCAAAATTAAAATAGGATCAGATTATCAAAAAATAAATAAAAAATGCTAAGTATACTCGCTCTGAAATAATCGTTAAAATTTTCAAAATTTCGTCATAACGACTCTTTATGGTGTATTATTATTGGACCGGATTTAGAGATAGTTCAAAATCTGCAATTGATTCCGAAAATTATAAGTTGAATTCTTATAAAAATATATATGTATATTCATACATCAAAATCAAATTTAAGCCCAATTTTCTCTTACTGTGCAAATGATCATAGATTTTTATTATTCTGATTTTTATAGTTCATATTTTGTACGTAATAGTTTATATAAAACTGGAACTGTTGTTATATTGACTTTTTGTTCAATTATATAGCAATACCCGTAAATGATTTTATTTGGTTGATTCTTGAACTACTGCGTATCTTTTTTAAACGCTTTCTGATGTTAATAAATTGATTTTCAGAGATAAAAAATATTTTTTTGTCGTGAAAAATACAGTTTTAGTCCGCGAAGTACGAAAATGTCTTTATAACGCTTGTATTCGTCGAAAGTGATCATTTTTAGACGTTTCCAGCTTTCTGACGTTAATAAATTGATTTTCAGAGATAAAAAATATTTTTTTGTCGTAAAAAATACAGTTTTAGTCCGCAAAGTACGAAGATCTCTTTAAAACGCTTGTATTCGTCGAAAGTGATCGTTTTTAGACGTTTCCAGCTTTCTGACGTTAATAAATTGATTTTCAGAGATAAAAAATGTTTTTTTGTCGTATAAAATACAGTTTTAGTCCGCGAAGTACGAAAATGTCTAAAAACGGTTGTTCTAAAAACTTTATGTTACGATATTCGGGTGATATTCTATACAAATGTTTAATACTGTATTGACAAATTTACAACAAAGAACTTATACAACTTATCACAACTCCCCATAATATATCTATGCATTTTTCACAAATCTTTTAAATCGCGGAAAGTGCTTACAATGATCAGAATTTTAATAATTTACATGAAGCAAGCATTTATGGCCGTTCGGATTATTCAGCCATATATCATTCGCTCGCCAATAGCGCTATTATCCCTGTACATTTTGACTGCGTGTCTATACGTCACCACCATCAGTACTTCCGGTTCCTGTTTGCAGCGCCAAGTCCTCTGCTGGGCGATATCATAGCTTACTGGGACCGCGCACATTACTAGCAACTAAATGCGAGGGTTGTTCTTCGCTTGCAAGTTGCAACAAACAGTGTACATAACCGGTAACATGCTCTGGCACATCATTAAACTACAATAAACACTTATCAGGCATGCGTTGGCACTGTATGTTGCCTATACATGATACAGTATAATATCATGGGTCTGATATGTTGCTTCGCAAGAGATATAGGATATATGAGGATTATATCCGGCGGTTCCGCAAGAACAGAACCGTGAGGGGAAAATGCAGAACGGGATTTAATATGTTCATTCTGCAAAAGACGATTTTAAAATATTACACGTGCGCTCATGAATTATATTTGTATTTCAATATACTTATAATCTCAGTATATTAGTCCTAGTATAGCTATCGCTATATTTCTTTTTAAATATAATTATTTGATTTATGCGTTTAAATTATTTGAGAAATGATCAGGAATTTCCTCAATTACCGACCTGGTGGCTAAGATTTCATGGTTACGGACATTTATATTTACCGCCACCTTGCGGTGATTTATACGTTTATTCCTCCCCACGCACTCTAGCACTGTTTACTTTTGGCATTCGCGTGCTTTTTATGACGTACGCATGCAATAGTAAAACTAGAAACGCGTTTTCCATACGCAACGCATGTCAGCTGGAACATAATAATGGATTTGTATATATAACCAGTGGCGGCTCGTACCATTTCAATCTGGGGGGGGGGGCATTTCTTAAAAAATAACATAATAGTGAGAAATCTGACCTAAAATGGATGCAAAATGATTAAATTCAATCATTTCTTGAAAATGAATTCTACTCTTCTATCTTTCATTGATATAAACTTTTCCAAAACTTTTTCGTTAAAATTGTAAATATCTCGCACCACATTTTTATTAATACACATCATCGCCAACGCGTTTAAACGATCATTACCCATAGCATTTCGCAAAAAAGTCTTGATTCTTTTAAGTGTTGAAAAATAACGCTCTGATTCAGCAGTGGTCATCGGGGTTGTTAAAATAATTTTAAATATTTTTAAAGTTTCACTGAGATTATTTTGCAGCAATAATGAAAGAAAATTTGTGGCTCCAATTATTTGATAAAAATCCGGAAGCGAGTAAATGACTTCTAATTCTGTTTTTAATCTGGTTTTATTGAAAAATTGATATGCATGACACACGGTTACCAAAAGGTCCACTGGAAATTGTTTAGAAAATATTGGCATCGATTTCGTGTTAAATAACTCAGCGACTTGTAGATGACCACGATATAAGAATCTGTGTTATATATTTTTTTGTAAATGTCTCTTGTAAAATGCCGCGTAAATGTCCGGTTTTGAGCACTCCTTGCACAAGTTTGCGATAAATTTAAATCAGGCAATGACTTACCTAATTCTTTAATTTTTACTTTGTCCACAAGAGAAAGTCTACAAAACTCTATTTTCAATAAAGAACTAACACTATTCATTTTTATTAAATTATTTCTATTAAATATATTCTTGGAGAAACACGTAGCAAAATCGTACATGCACAGAACAAATGCTACTGTCTAATCTGGCTATTCTATATCAATTTATATACATATATATATACTCTCTGTATATATATATATATACTATTCTCTGTTCTCTCTGAACTTCTCTAGGACGTTAAAGAAGCGCGACATCCAATAGATCGGTCGCCTGCACTCTATGATACACTCATCTCATTGTATATTTACTGTATATATGTATTTAACTTGTACTGGCAATGGATAGCCGCTGGGAATCTGTGATATATTTTAGACAATGAAGCAAGGTTCGAACCGAATAAATAGAAGATATACGGCATACGGTCGCTCTCACCGATTGCTTGCAATAGAGTGAGATGAGTGTATATGCATTTAACCTGTACTGGGTGGCGCTGGATATCCAGCGGTACGAAATTAGCGTTATATCTATACCACGCGAACGATAGATAGATAAATACAGCATCGGTCGCTGCATTGACTTGCAACGAACGCCACAACGAACGTTGTGTTGATTGTTATCGCGGCGCAAGCTTTATCTTTTATGAAAAATAGTGCCGAGATAAAATATCGCAATACAATTATATATCTACGGTGATGCGCTCAATGTTCAGGAGGGGCGCGCGGCCCTGCGGCCTGCATAAGGAACCGCCACTGTATATAACGGTGTTAATAACATATTTACGACCGTTATAATGGTAGGCTTTGGTGTTGATATATCCCATGCGTATCCCGGGTACCTTCTATGACCGTTGTACTACATTCAGAATAAGCCGCAAGTGTTCTATGCAGAGCCGGCTCTAGAGTCCGATCGGACCAATCTGGGGGGCAAATATATAGTAAATCTTTGGATGTTGTTGATTTTATATAGCCTGTACGTATAAATAATGTTGTAAAAAAATATCTCTACTGCAGTCATTTTAAATGTATGTATATGACAATGGCACTTAATTATAAATTTATCTTAAAATTGTGAGTATATAATATGAATTTATGAAATAGAATTAAATTATTTGTATTCAAATTTTATTTAAACAACAGCATTAGAATTTAATGTAGATTATTAAAATAGCAATTACCTGTATATTTAATAGTATAGAATATCACCCAAATACCATAACAAGCATTAAGTAGCTAGATGTACATTTCGAAGGCTATGCCCCCATCTTCAGTAGCACAAGATAAAAACTAAATAAAATACCTCTGTCATAATGATAATTTAATAATCTGTGATAATTTTTGAAACGTGTATATTTAGTTAACATATGCAACGTTTTAAGTTAGTGTATTAATAACACGAGTCCGTACCATAATTCCTTAAAAGAGTAGTGAATACGCAACAAGTTCATATTAATAAAAAATTAATAATAAATATTGGAAAAAGCCTATTTACTAAATAATTATAAAAATCCATTAAACGTATATTTTTAGGATTAGATTTATATCAGAAATATATATGTGAAAAAATTTAGACTTTATTTCGACAATTTTGATTCTTACAATATATACAATTGATTTTTTGTTTACCTAATATATACCTTATTGGTTATTACTATTGTTAATAGTGATATTATGTATAAAATTGTGAAAGTATTTTACAATTATTCAGTAATTTGCATTATTTCTAAAATATTGAATATATATATATATATTTAGTAACTTACAAAAAGCAAACCTTAAATATCACATACTTGTGACATTTAATTAGTACATAAAATTTCATGATAATTTACTTTAAATAGTAATATACATAAAACAATTCTTTACAACATTGATTTATTTTTTAGTAGGTAATATTGCCTTATCGAGTGTTGGTAATTACTAGAGACCGGATTTTAGGCAAAATGCCTTTTTTTGCCTATTTCGACAATTTCGATCAAATTTTGCCTATTTTTTAGTTTAGCGCCTATTTTGCATATTTCGACACTTTTCATGCATTCGCGCCTTTTTTTCATATATATTTTGCTTTTTACCATAATTTATTTTGTTCGATGATAAAAACTTTCCAAATTGTTTTTATCATTGCTACATTACCAATGGAAAAATCCCTAATCGTTCTTAAGTTACTCTTAAGTACCAATAGTGGTTATTTTGTAACAACTGTTATTTCAAATAAATAATTCACCCTTCATTTCTTCAGTCTGTGTTTAGTTAGCACACGAATATATTCGAAAATAAATTCAAAATGCCTAAAATTAGCAGTTCAGATGAATCCAAGATCCAAAAAATAATTCGGCATTTCGGCTCTAATATTTTTAATGGTGACGGTATAATATTATTTTGTAAGGTTGCGATACAAAAGTGAAACATGAAAAAGAAAAATGTGTTTTTTACTATGTTTTTCATGCCTTTTATGAGTTTTTTCAAAATAAGAAATGCCTTTTTTAAAGTTTTTAATTGCCTATTTTGGCATTTTTTTAGTGCCTATAATCCGGTCTCTAGTAATTACACAGAAAATATTAAAAAATATTTTCTTAATTTTTTAAGGCTATGCAAATGCTACTGTGCTAAAAATAGATTTTCCCTACTTCATCACGAAAGAATTTTTGAATCACCGAAACTGGACATACAAATATTCGTATAAAAAGCTTGTCCTGAAACGAAAAAATTCTTGGCTTGTCTTATTTTATGATATATTTAATTTTTGCTGCTTCACCATTGGATGAGTATGATATAATACAATAATTATAGTTAATTATATAATAATTATAGTTCTCCAAATAGTTTAGTTGATGAGCGAATTTATCTTACCAATAGTATAAAATAAAATATATCTGTGGAAAATACAATTATTATAAACCAATCACGTTTAGTGACCAGTGGTAGTTTTTATCTTGCGCTAGTAAAGATGGGGGCATAGCTTCCGAAATGCGCATCTAGATATTTAATGTTTGGGTATTTTACGGTATTTGGGTGACATTCTACATAATTATTTAGCACCGTAGTGACAAATTTACTACTCACATAGATTTACCTATATATATGATTTTCGAGTGGGTAGCATATTCTGGCAGGATTTTTTTTGGAATAATATAACAAATAGATGTGGGTCACATATGGAAATTTTCCATAAAGATGTCAAGACGCACCAGGCCAGAGGTCTTCGTCCTAGTGACGTCGTGCATTGGTGGCGCCGCTATAACAGCGCCGCCGCCACTGGTTGTATTTATTACAGGGACTCAGATCCCGACTAAACGGGCTATTTCCCATTCTCATGAATATATCGTGACGCGTGGTGAGATCGGAAAAAAGTACGCTTACGTGCACTAAAATAAATTACCCGCCTGTTAGAATGAATAAAATTTGATACGAAGCATACATACTACACCCAGTAACGTGCCGCACGCGAAGCAAAAGAAATGGAGGATATGCCATTCGTAAAATTTCAAAATCGTAATATTTCTTTGTTCCAAGTCAAATTGTGAATCGCCTAATATATATATTCTACAACGAATGTACGTTTTAAGTAAAATCATTTAATTTGATATGTGTTTTGAAATTGTATTTTTATACTGCATCGTTATAAAATTTGTAATAAAAATAGAAAAACAAAGTTACTATTGCCTATACTGTTATATAACCATATCGAAGATTTTTTTGAATTATATTATATACTCCTGCTAGCGAAAGAAGAGTGGATAAAAGGAAATTGTGAGGATATTGAGGAGGATATGAGAAGAGGTAAAGTAGATTTGGGCTACAGGAAAATTAAGTCACATTTTTCTAAAGTAAAACCAAAGGGTAACATTATATGTGATAAGCAGGGTAAGGAACTCACAGAAAATAAGGAAAAAGCTAGAAGATGGAAGGAGTATCTTGAAGATTTATATAAAGGTAGGCAGGACATGGAGGAGCTAGAAAATGTGGAACAGATAGATGAGGATGACTTAGGTCCTAGCATACTTAGGTCAGAGTTTCATAGAGCATTAAATGATTTACGGAATAACAAAGCAGCGGGGATTGATATGATACCAGCCGAATTAATAAAACACGCAGGGGAAAAAATGCAGGAGCGATTATACAGGTTAGTTTGTAAAATATCTGAGAAGGGAGAAGTACCACAGGATTTTCAGCGTAGTAGAATAGTAACAATGCCGAAGAAAATAGGAGCTAATTTGTGTGAGAACTATAGGACCATTAGCCTACTATCACATGCATCGAAGATATTGTTAAAGATTATTTATAGGAGATTAGAAAATAAAGTAGAGGAAAGGCTAGGAGAAGATCAGTTTGGTTTTAGGAAAAACAGAGGGACGAGGGAGGCGATTCTAGCACTAAGAACGGTAGTAGAAAAAAGAAAGAGGGTAGGAAAGGTAACTTGCATAGCTTTTGTAGATTTAGAAAAGGCATTTGATAATGTAGATTGGGACATAATGTTTAGAATTTTAAAAGAAACGGGTATAGATTATAAGGATAGGAGAATAATTTTTAATTTATATAAACACCAAACTGCCTTAGTTAGAATTGAGGGGGAAGAAGAGGTAGCAAAAATAGGGAAGGGAGTTCGGCAGGGATGTACACTTTCACCGTTATTATTTAATCTATATATAGAAGATGCAATAAACAAAGTAAAAGAAGAGTATAGTGTAGGTGTGAATGTACAGGGAGAGAAAATATATATGTTGAGATTCGCCGACGATATAGCTATATTGGAAGAAAGCGAAAAGAATTTAGAAAGGGTATTGAATGGTATGCAGGCAGTATTGACTAGGGATTTGAACATGAAAATAAATATAGGTAAAACTAAAGTGATGAGGTGTGACAAAAAGGAATGCAGTAGAAAAATGAGGATCACAATAGGAGATAATAGAATCGAAGAAGTGTCAGATTTTTGCTATTTAGGCAGTAGAATCACAGAAGATAATCGAAGCAAGGTAGATATAAAGTGTAGGATAGCATAGGGTAGGAAGGCATTCGTAGAAAAGGAACAGATTTTAAGATCAAATATTGACTTGGGTATTAGAAAAAGATTACTGAAGGTATATGTTTGGAGTGTAGCTCTGTACGGGTGTGAGGCGTGGACTATAGGAAAGGAAGAGAAGCGTAGATTACAAGCATTCGAAATGTGGTGTTATAGGAGGATGATGAGGATTGGTTGGGAAGATAAAGTAACAAATGAAGCTGTACTAGAGTTAGTAGGGTAGAAGAGAAGTATTTGGAGAGTGTTACAGCGTAGGAGAGACAGATTAGTAGGGCATATTCATAGGCATGGGGGGATTATGCAATTGATCATAGAAGGTAGAGTGGAGGGAAAGAGAGGGGTAGGTAGGCCTAGATTGGAGTATGTGAGTCAGATAGTTGAAGACGTTGAGATGAATAGCTATAGGGAGATGAAGGGATTAGCTCAGGATAGATCGGCATGGCGTGCTGTTTCCAACCAATCTTTAGGATTGCAGACTCTTTAACTAACTCCTGCTATATTCTTATATATAAAATTCTTTTTTTCAAATATATTATAATACAGATATATTATGATAATGCAGTGCGTGTTCTACGATAATAAAGAAGTCATGGTATATTTAATCAGTTAATAAAATTGATTTAAGTTTTAAACAAATTTTATGCTGCGTACTAAAGATTCTTTTAACAGAATTGTTAATATAGATTGTCTCCTCCATAATATAAGCATTCTCCTTATTTAAAATTCATTACGGTACACGAATGACGGTATTTATATTTATATGATAAATTTTATAGGAATAATTCCGTCATCCGCTTGCCCAGATATTCTCATAATGGAAATTCTGAACTTGTACAATTGTGAGGCTTATATATGGATTCCCGGAGAAATGTTCCCAAGTGCCCCGCAGTATTCAAGTTTTAAATTAATTGGAATTTATTTTGATATACTTATTGCCCAAAAAGGTTATCTTACACCACTGGCATTAGTTGAATGCATAAGTATTTTACGTCTCCGGATTTAATTTTTATATTTACGTTCGTATTCTAAACTCTTTAAATAATCAGAAGATCTTTAAAAATATAAAAACGCATATTAAAATAAGTAGCTGTTATAATATGATAACAATTGAATATATAAAAAAATGTTCTGGTATTTTCTTGCGCTTAATAAGATTGAACCCAATAAATATTACAGAGAGAATATAAGTATTGAAATATAAAAAAAAAATCCGTCATTAGTCACGGAATTCGCGTTATACCCTAAATATTTCATAACATTTTTTGTTTGGGAAATTTATTTACGTATACGCTGGAACAATCGTTTATATGAATCATGTTATTATTTTTTTATTAAATATATACGTATATATATCCTACTAAAATACTGCCGCTGTATTTTTAAAGAAGGTTCAAATAGCTCGAAACCTAATTTGTTTCTTTAGGACGGAAAATATACACTTTTTATTAGTGCTGGGAATGGTTCCGGTAAACCGGTGCACCGGTTTCTTTTTTGTCGAAAACCGGCAACTAAGACAATCTCGGTTCACCGATTTTCGGTGAAAACCGGTTTTTCGGTGAAACCGTTTTTCGGTGAAAAGCGGTTAATCCTAAGGTAGATTTCCAAAGTAAAGATTCTTTTTCTTAAGCTCTTTTTCGATAATTTTGATGAATAGCTTACCTAACAGATATTTGCTTATTTTATTTTATATAAAATTTTATTGGGATAAAATTAATAACATAAATAAGTAAAGTGACCATACGTCCCGCTTTTAGCGGGACAATCCCGATTTTCGGTCATTTGTCCCGCTTAAAGATAAAAATCATTATTTCCATGCTTACTACAAAAGTTTACCATTTACCTGTATAAAAAAAATTCTGCGGAACGCCTCGAGAGATTGCAATGATTTTGGTGTTATATTAAAGCGATTATGTCTATTTTTGCCCATATTGTTCAAAATTTAAGTATATTTGCTAAATTGGTCGCAAATTGAACAATAAGAATGACTAATTTTCCCCTACATTCATATAGACTTGTATATTATAATGAAAGGTTTAGCGACCATGTACAATCGAGTCAAAGAAATAGTCAATAATTGTAGCTTAAAGTGTCTGACTTAAAATTATTCTAGGCGAGACCTGGCGATGCTATATATATATAAATAATTATTTTTTACATACATTTCTTATATTTAAAATTTTTAAATATTTTATTTTGATTTTTGTCAAATATTTTATAGCAAATTATGTTGTATTTACAAAATAAATAAACAATAGCGTCCTCAAACAATCGGTCAATAATTGTATTTTCTTTTTTCAGTTTTTAAACTATACATTTATGTCTGATTTGCCATATTCTTGGTAGTAGGTGTACTACGGTATAGATAAATTCCGATAATAAAAACGCGTTTCTTGATAACGAATACTCGACTAGAGCGAGAACTTTCTCAGAAAACGACGAAAGTCTCGCTTTAACCAACGCAATCAACTTTTTCGAGTTTATATTCATCGCTTCAACTTACCGTTCAAGGTGACATTGAAACTGCCCATATAAAATAGCATGTGCAAATATGGGATTGCATTCACGTAACCATGTAGTTAGAGTTGAATTTCTCGCCGCGTTTGTCGAGAATAAATAGTGTGTAATCTGTGTGTGTGTTTATCGTCGTTGTCGCACACACATCTACTATTAAAATATGTAGATGGCGATACCAACATGATCAGCAACTGTAAATTAATACGCGATGTTAATTGCGTGTTCAATTTCAAAGGCAGCATTTAGAAACATTTTTATATGGACTGTCCATGCTAAGATTATACATTTTTATTAAACGTGAAAAAATGATTGAATGGGACATTTCTAATGGGAAATGATAATTTTGATGAAAATCGACCTCTGCTCTTTGCTTTTTTCGATATTTTTTCGATAATTTTGATGAAAAACGACAGGTATATACCTTTGCTTTTTTTCGATATTTTTTCGATAATTTGCATGAAAAACGACAGGTAATATACCTTTGCTTTTTTTCGATAATTTTTCGATAATTTGGATGAAAAACGACAGGTAATATACCTTTGCTTTTTTTCGATAATTTTTCGATAATTTTGACGAAAAACGACAGGTATATACCTTTGCTTTTTTTCGATATTTTTTCGATAATTTGGATGAAAAACGACAGGTAATATACCTTTGCTTTTTTTCGATAATTTTTCGATAATTTGGATGAAAAACGACAGGTATATACCTTTGCTTTTTTTCGATAATTTTTCGATAATTTTGATGAAAAACGACAGGTAATATACCTTTGCTTTTTTTCGATAATTTTTCGATAATTTTGACGAAAAACGACAGGTATATACCTTTGCTTTTTTTCGATATTTTTTCGATAATTTTGATTAAAAACGACAGGTATATACCTCTGCTCTTTTTCGATAATTTTGATGAACAGCTACCTAACAGATTTTTGCTTATTTTATCTTATATAAAATTTTATTGGGATAAAATTAATAACACAAATAAGTAAAGTGACCATACGTCCCGCTTTTAGCGAGACAATCCCGATTTTTGGTAATTTGTCCCGCTTAAAGATAAAAATCATTATTTCCATGCTACTACAAAAGTTTACCATTTACCCGTATAAAAAAAATTCTGAGGAACGGCTCGACAGATTTTAATGATTTTGGTGTTATATTAAAGCGATTATGTCTATTTTTGCCCATTTTGTTCAAAATTTAAGTATATTTGCTAAATTGGTCGGAAATTGAAAAATAAGAATGACTAATTTCCCCTACATTCATATAGACTTGTATATTATAATGAAAGGCTTAGCGACCATGTACAATCGAGTCAAAGATATAGTCAATAATTGTAGCTTAAAGTGTCTGACTTAAAATTATTCTAGGCGAGAGCTGGCGATGCTATATATATATAAATAATTAATTTTTACATACATTTCTTATATTTAAATTTTTTAAATATTTTATTTTAATTTTTGTCAAATATTTTATAGCAAATTATGTTGTATTTACAAAATAAATACACAATAGCGTCCTCAAACAATCGGTCAATAATTGTATTTTCTTTTTTCAGTTTTTAAACTATACATTTATGTCTGATTTGCCATATTCTTGGCAGTAGGTGTACTACGGTATAGATAAATTCCGATAATAAAAACGCGTTTCTTGATAACGAATACTCGACTAGAGCGAGAACTTTCTCAGAAAACGGCGAAAGTCTCGCTTCAACCAACGCAATCAACTTTTTCGAGTTTATATTCCTCGCTTCAACTTACCGTTCAAGGTGACATTGAAACTGCCCATATAAAATAGCATGTGCAAAGATGGGATTGCATTCACGTAACCATGTAGTTAGAGTTGAATTTCTCGCCGCATTTGTCGAGAATAAATAGTGTGTAATCTGTGTGTGTGTTTATCGTCGTTATCGCACACACATCTAATATTAAAATATGTAGATGGCGATACCAACACGATAAGCAACTGTAAATTAATACGCGATGTTAATTAGGTGTTCAATTTCAAAGGCAGCATTTAGAAACATTTTTATATGGAATGTCCATGCTAAGATTATAAATTTGTATTAAACGTGAAAAAATGATTGAATGGGACATTTTCTAATGGGAAATGATAATTTTCATGAAAATCGACAGGTCTTTTTCGATAATTTTTCGATAATTTTGATGAAAATCGACCTCTCTTCTTTTTCGATAATTTTTCGATAATTTTGATGAAAATCGACAGGTATATGATACTACAAAATAATGTTCTAATAACATCTAATGAAGAGAAATATTTTGGAAAAATTATGTACAGTCGAATAGTATATTGAAAGGAATATTTTTAAAGACCTTTCATTTGAATAGTATAAGTATTATTCTTCATGCTCTTTCTACGCTTTTTTCAAACCTAAAGGAAAAAGATATTAATATAAAAAGCTTAACATAATATTTCTCACATTATATACAATTTACGGTACGATGAAATATATAATAAAAAAAATTCATTGTTTGAAACCATACAAAATTTAATTTCACATCATCTCGTTCTTTTTAAATATTCAATGTGTCTATAAATCACGTTGAAATTCGTGGTAAGCTTTTTATGTGTCAATATCATACACAAAAAAATACATTATTCGCTATATAATACACAACATATAATGTACTTTTTACTGTATCCGAAAGCGTTCATTCCCATTAAAGCGTCTAATATAAATTTCAATGTTTATAGCATCAGAAAATGACTATTCCTCAACATTATCCACGTGGCTTATCCTATTATGGCACCCTCTTTATCAAGTCCATTTTTTATACTTCATCATTGTTAGAAAAACACCATTACCACCCTCTACAAGGGGCTTTTTCGCGTAGGCCGCATTATGCAAAAATGCACTTTCGCCATTCATGTTGCCTAATTTCCCCATCAGAAGCGCTTCATTGCGCTCGCCAAGGTCTTCTTCGCCATTGCTTTGGTCCTTCATGCTGCGTTGCCATACTGCGCTATTTCCTGTCTTCCCGAAACCATTCTAAAATTTTACTTATAAAAAATACATAGTACACAAACACAATATACAGAATGTTTATCTGTAATACGCCTAAATTAATACCGAATGCGCAAATGTAGAATTGTGATAGCTTTTAATTTTAAATCATAGATTATGAACTTTCCAAATAAAGTTCCAATATAAAAAGCGTACATAATTTTTATTGAAGGAATATAAATAAGAGTAAATAAAATAAAATAAAAATGTCTGGAATAAGACACTATTTGAAAGCAAAGAATTTAGGAGGAAATTTATAAAAATATTATCAATTCGATGAAAAATATTGTATCTACCAATTAAATATAGATTTTCCGATGCACATCAATTGATATTCACTTCTAAGAATGCTGCTGTCGACCAAAATGACTTTTTTACCATAAAAAAAATTAATGTGTTCGCATAATTATGGAAATCGTCTAAGAAGCTGTTTATAAAAAACACAATATAGTAAATCATTCTAAGCATCGTAAAGCATAATAACTGCATACATTGGAAAAGTTCCATTAACTTTTTGCTTTATTTTCAATACAATCAATGCCCTAATATAAACCAAGTCATTTATAACCTCTACAATTACCAACAAAATGGTTTTATTTAAAGTATACAAGTTATAATTGCAGCAATTTACTTCAAAGTGAATTTCCACGTTATTTACGTTATTTTGTAAAACTGTTAAGTATTTACAGTAGTTTTAACTTGCTCACAGTCTATTTTACTATTACTTGATTCTCGTCAAGTCCCGAAGTTCCTCCGTGTCTTTCACCACGCTCCTCACGAGTCGTCATAAACCAAACGATAAAACAAGTAGTAAACGATAAAAAAGAAACAATAATTAAAGGGTGAGGATGCCATGTAAACGCAAGGGCAATTACTAAGATCCTCGAGCTCTTTAATTGTCAATTTACTTATCATTAAAGAAGGAGGCAACGGTACACTTTGATAGTCGAGGAAATGCAATTAACAATTTAATATAGATAGCTACGTACTCATTGAAAATGCGATATAAGTAACATTTCTAAATAGTTTACTAGAAACAGTTTACAACGTATCAAATAAAAAAGCACAGCTTGTGAAATTTCTAAAAAATATACTCCAGCGGTGGAGTACCATGATTATGGAAAAAAGAAATTTTTGTATACTCTGCTGTAAAAATATTCTTAAAATTACTTTATATTTGATACTAATTCATCTCGCGATTTTTTTTGCTTACTCGACTCGATTAACTTGTCTCTTATAATACGAATACTAAATTGTGAGGCATTTGCCTAAACCGCGTTGCTGTCTGTAATATATTTTTGTCGGTTCGTAATTAGATATTAAATTCGCCATATACGCATCTGCTAATTAAACCTGTGTTTAGAGCATTTTGTCTTTACAACGAGAATGTGGTATCGTATTTCGCATAGTACATATTCTGAACGCAAAACTGGAAATTATAATTAAGGTACTTAATGAAGTTGTTAGTAGTTATGTTGATTGAGCATAGATGCAAAGCGCGAAATACGAAACATGCTTGGTAGATAGACCATCTCGCATTTAAGGTAAGAACATATTTCTGGTAAACTCAAGCAAATTTGGTATGCATATAGTTATAAATTACTGTAATTGCTCTGAGATAATGATAATAACTTTGAAGCAGGAAGAGACACAAACACGGTACCATTCTATTTAACATTTTGTATTCAATTATTATTTAGTCTTGTATGAGTGATATATTTCACTTTGTTTCTGTTGTATTTATAGTTATTAATAGGTAATTATATATATATATATAAATATATGGTATATCAAACGCTTTATATTATAATTTTTAAATGTAAATTTTTAGTGCATTGTTGCATTAAAAAAAGGGGAAAAAATGCAGGAGCGATTATACAGGTTAGTTTGTAAAATATATGAGAAGGGAGAAGTACCACAGGATTTTCAGCGTAGTAGAATAGTAACAATGCCGAAGAAAATAGGAGCTAATTTGTGTGAGAACTATAGGACCATTAGCCTACTATCACATGCATCGAAGATATTGCTAAAGATTATTTATAGGAGATTAGAAAATAAAGTAGAGGAAAGGCTAGGAGAAGATCAGTTTGGTTTTAGGAAAATCAGAGGGACGAGGGAGGCGATTTTAGCACTAAGAACAGTAGTAGAAAAAAGAATGAGGGTAGGAAAGGTAACTTGCATAGCTTTTGTAGATTTAGAAAAGGCATTTGATAATGTAGATTGGGACATAATGTTTAGAATTTTAAAAGAAACGGGTATAGATTATAAGGATGGGAGAATAATTTTTAATTTATATAAACACCAAACTGCCTTAGTTAGAATTGAGGGGGAAGAAGAGGTAGCAAAAATAGGGAAGGGAGTTCGGCAGGGATGTACACTTTCACCGTTATTATTTAATCTATATATAGAAGATGCAATAAACAAAGTAAAAGAAGAGTATAGTGTAGGTGTGAATGTACAGGGAGAGAAAATATATATGTTGAGATTCGCCGACGATATAGCTATATTGGAAGAAAGCGAAAAGAATTTAGAAAGGGTATTGAATGGTATGCAGGCAGTATTGACTAGGGATTTTAACATCAAAATAAATATAGGTAAAACTAAAGTGATGAGGTGTGACAAAAAGGAATGCAGTAGAAAAATGAGGATCACAATAGGAGATAATAGAATCGAAGAAGTGTCAGATTTTTGTTATTTAGGCAGTAGAATCACAAAAGATAATCGAAGCAAGGTAGATATAAAGTGTAGGATAGCACAGGGTAGGAAGGCATTCGTAGAAAAGGAACAGATTTTAAGATCAAATATTGACTTGTGTATTAGAAAAATATTACTGAAGGTATATGTTTGGAGTGTAGCACTGTACGGGTGTGAGGCGTGGACTATAGGAAAGGAAGAGAAGCGTGGATTACAAGCATTCGAAATGTGGTGTTATAGGAGGAGGATGAGGATTGGTTGGGAAGATAAAGTAACAAATGAAGATGTACTAGAGTTAGTAGGGGAGAAGAGAAGTATTTGGAGAGTGTTACAGCGTAGGAGAGACAGATTAGTAGGGCATATCCTTAGGCATGAGGGGATTATGCAATTGATCATAGAAGGTAGAGTGGAGGGAAAGAGAGGGGTAGGTAGGCCTAAATTGGAGTATGTGAGTTAGATAGTTGAAGACGTTGAGATGAATAGCTATAGGGAGATGAAGGGATTAGCTCAGGATAGATCGGCATGGCGTGCTGTTTCCAACCAATCTTTAGGATTGCGGACTCTTTAACTAAACTGTTGCATTATAGGAATAGGACAATATTTTGTACATTTCTCCTGTCCAGATATGTAATGATAATTTCCCAATTTTTCAGATCGTAGTTAGGAAGAATTTCAACTTTAATTTGAATTAATTTGAACATCATATAGTACGCTATCATATACTATATTTAATATATGGGACATATTTTAGTGGGATGTAAAAAAAAATTCGAAACAAAGAGATAAGATGCATAAAAAATTGCATGACATCGTAAAAAACCTATATAATTTTAAATCGCTATTATTATACGACAGAAAGGAGGTATATTAACATATTAGGGGATTTTTTGATAACTGTAAAAATATTGCTCTATATAAGAATGCTTGAGGTATGAATGTATGTGGTCAGGTTCCATATTTTTAATAAATGTGTAACCTAGTTTTCCGTTCTTTCCTGGAACCTGTCTTGTGTTGTCACTTCAAAGTCGTCCTGATAGTCCTCTGGACGTGAAGCGTGTGTTCTTGTCTTTTTATATTTTCCCTCCACGAATAAGTTTTCTCTCGTAAATGTCGATGGTTAATAGTTTTATCGTAGGGCCATGTGTGTTTCTAAGTAACTAACTAACAATAATTTTTTTAATTGAATATTTAATATACAACATTTAATTTATTGATACGCAAAAATACCGTCATGTATTTATCGATTGCTGAAAAAAAAACTAATGTTCGCACATTTCTCCTTCCATAGCGATCATTAAAAGCAGCACATATCATCATCGCTGGCAACTGGCGTTGACTTGAATTGCTTTACAACACACTGTTTGTCGAATGGACCTTAGACGCTTACCATTCGCTGCATGTCTGCTAAAAGAGCCCGAGTGCGCCTGCCAGGATTTACCGGATATCTAAACACTCTTAAGTAACCTGTTCCAGGGCATAGATCACCCAGAAATATTTAAAACGCAAAAGAAGCGGCCAAATAAAAGCGTACATCCCGTTCAGATATATAAACATTTGCACTGAAAAGAATGCGATCAAAAAGCAAACTCCATGTTGTATAAAAAAGAATATAATTGAAATGATTTATATTATATGGAGAGTAATTTTATATTATTCAATCTGTTGATTTTTATGTAATATCACAAGCAATTACATGAGTAATATTTTTATTTTTATTCTTAGTTTCTTATTATTTTAAATTCGTTTACTTGTTTATTATATTAACTTTTTTTATTTCATTTGTATTTTCCACATTTATGTTAACGTACTTCATTTTTCCTTCGGTCATTCATATCCTTAACATACCCTCAATTAAACGTAAAACTTTATAGAACCTGTTCTTATTTCTGAGTAATAATATTACATATTTATTTATAAGTACAACAAGGATTTGTTTACTATTGACCTCAACGTTCACTGATTAATAAATACGTAGATATTTGGTCCAATAGTGATTTATAATAATGGAGTAATGTCATACACAATAAACTTCTAAAAATAAAAATCTTGAAACTAATGGTATCGCAGTCACAATCACATGCTACAATTTATCATATAAAAGGGTCATTCCATGTCAAGTGGACCAATTTTGAAAATCAGCCCCACTCAGCCATTTCCAATTTTGTTGAAAATTTATATGGATGTATATATATGTTTGAAAGGAAGTTCTCTGAAATTTTAGCTGCAGATATCAAATATTTAGGGCACCACAGTCTTTTCCCTGGAGGTCCCACCAGCCCTGTGGCTTCGGCCGCGAGAATTTTTCAAAGTTTCACATGTACCCACTGCTTATCCAGAATAGCTATGATGCTGAAATTCAACAAATAAGGTCAACTTTTGCTGGTAAATACGAAAAAATTGGTGCAAACACTCATAAAACAACACTTGAATCACAATTTAATCTCAAAGTGGCCTCAAAATAACACGGCACGACGTTTGAGCCATGTTTTGGCAACATGTAACTCAACAACAAAAATTGTTAATAACTAGTTCTTTTACCAGTAGACTAACCACCTACAGTACATTACATTGCTGCAATATAAAGGCAATGGCTAGAATACTTGTGGAGATATTTGCCCACAAACATGACGTAAAATGTTTAAAAGCCAAATCTGACCTACTTCCTAAGTCAAAAATCTCAAAAAGGGCATGCTCCAATTCTATTTATTTTTATATAACTGTAAAGAGCATATTTTTTTCTACTAGAATTATATTGTTCCTTTTTGGTGTCTTTCAGGTTAAGGCTAAAAAAATTGTCTTTGAACATGGCACTCTCCATCCCGCGCAAGGAACATTAAGTTTGTAAGGAAACCCTTGCGTTGGTCCATGGTGGCTCTGCCACTACCTATTCTCACAAGAATTGCTATTATAATCCTGTTAAGAATTGTAAGTGCCATTCTGCATTCCAGCAGAGCCAACCACTACGCGCCACTTTGGTCGAAGCTCACAAAACTTGGAAAATCCGATTTCTGGTCCATTCCGATCCCGATAAACAACAAACATTTCTTTCAAATTCTTTCTCACTGATACATAGTCTTTCTTGCCAAGGCGCATTCGGCTAAACTCATCGTCTTCAAAAAATTCCAGTACTTTTTTCTTCACTTCCTCCGAAAGCTTCTTGCCACGTTTGTTTCCAGGCAGGGCCAAGACACCGTGCGAACTTTTAGGCTTTCTAGCTCATTTTACCATTCTTTCAGACACACCAAACTCGATTGATGTGGTCGTTTTTGACGAACTTTCAGGTGCCAATGTCAAAATTTGGACTATTTACATACCAAAATATAACAAATATATGTCTTCGAATACTCTTAGGATTTCAGAACATTCACTTTTTCATTTTCTTTAGTGAAACTTATTTGCTGTATTTTAAACATTTTTATCCATAGTATCCGCCAATATTGCTGTTTTAACATTTTGACAAATAATTAACCAATCATATTTCAATCGATAACTGGTTTAATTTTCAAAATTGTCGTAACAATATTGTTGGGATAACAATTAGACTACGGCAGAATAAATATATTACATTATATGAAGATAAGTATTCATATCTTCCCCAAGTTTTAATTCGACTTTTCTATTTTTGATTTCAACATTACTTTTGTCGCTTTTTGTGTGGAATAAGGAAAATTGAGCCATTCGCTAGAAAGCACGCTCATCGTATCTTTTTGTGCACTGGAATTTTCTTATCTACTTAGGCCTATTATACGAACAATCAGGAATAGCACTTATGTATATTGTTCGCTACCAAATCACAAATTTATATTCCGCAACGGTGTGGTAATGTACTTGAGCAAGAAAGATGGGATTCTCCCATTTATATATATCAATTGCCGTACCACATAAAGTATATTTGATCATTTAATGATTAATCTTATAAAAATAATTTAAACATAATCAAAACTTCTTCTAATATTACCTGTATAGAAATGAACTGGTACTTCCCATTTACTCGTCGAAATCAACGACTGACTTGGATTAGTTGATATTAGACACTTTATTACGCTTCCAGCAAATCTTAATTGTTTTTTAAAAGCTACGCTTTTAATTGAATTTATCTACTTTCGCAGCTCTATTGTGGTCCAGAGGCCTATTCTCAAGTGCAGTGTTGTCGTACCTCTTATTCTGTCTGTGACAGAATATTTGCGCTTCCGGAAAATATATATGTTCAAATTTCTAACTGCTGCTTTCATCCCTTTCTATCTTCTACTTCCATTACTGTCGCTCCATTACAATGTCCAATGTGCGCCCATAAAAGAAATAACACTGGCATCGTCACCGAAATCCTAAGCAGTTTACACGCGCGCCAACTCGTTCCAATAATATACCCGCTTCGCAAAGAGTCCTCAAACAAAGTGAACACCGTATACGGAATTTTGGTTTGTTTCCCTACAGGCTGCTTGCTTCAAAGTGTGAAAATATTTCATTTCAGTGTCAACGTTCTCGGCATCGTTCTTTTTCATGGCGAATTCACGAACTTAAGAAATAAGGAGCACACTATCGTTTGAAGAAACAACGTAGGATGTGTGCGTTTAAATTACGCTATTGCTTACAATTTTTCGCATTGATAGTCCAATTCGAAATTTCCTCCTGTGAGCAAATATTGGAATATTTTTGGAATTTTCTAATTTATAGAACAATTCATCCTATCCAACCTTCTCTTTAAGGCTAGTCCACTGATCAAAATTTGAGTCGACTTGGGTCTGCCTTGACCTTTAATAATAAATTCTGTTATATTTTCAAATCTCAGAATATGTCCTATTAGTCCAAGTGCTTCTCTTGTACTAATTTTATAAAAAATGTCGAATAGCCTTGCTTGGTCGTATATGAAGCGGTAATTCAAAAAATTTGAGTTGCCAAAATTTACTTCAAAATTATATTAATTCATATCTGTGAGCATATAAAGTTTAAGTACAAGAAAACTTAGATTTGGGGATTTAACAAGACTTTTCCGATATTAAAAAGAACTCACGGCTGAAAATGTATAATCTCTTACCAATAATTTGCACCAAATTCGTTTTATAATGCTTCCGGGATATTTGTAAATATAGTCCTGCATAAAATAACAACCTGTCGCGCGTCCTGCATGCCAAATATCCTTGTTTCTTCAGTTCTTGCGTCTGTAGTTACGTGGTACCATCTTCTAGTGCTCCACACTAAAATAAAAAAATCTTTTTTCCAAACTAAAGTTGCATGTAGAATATAAGTGCCCACTAATTTATAATTACAGGAATTTATTTTGGTCATTTCCGTTTAATATAACTCCTTTTCGTTCGGGTTGTATCATTATTGTCTTTGATTGTACCTACATTCCTTCGCAGCCTTTGTTAGCGCCGCATGCCAGTACATATTATAATACTCGCAATTCTGCTTATGTCCCATTTAGTTTAAGTGTTTCTTCATTTGCCACTCTGCGAAAGCCTCGGTAACGTTCTATTACAGTACCGCTAGCTGGTGGGAAAAATCAATACCTTCCACTCGCTCTATTATTAAGAATTTGACACAGTTGCCGCATTATATGCCATTACAATGCAGAAACGGAACGAATTATATTTTGTCAACCGGTCAGCCTTTTGGCCGTTTTCGTTGCCACGTGGCGTAACGTTGCGAAATGCATTTTCACTCGCTGCAGATGACATGGGAAATGGATGATTGCTGGGTTATTTATATGTCAAAGTCAACGAGATGCTGTGGGATTATAATATTGACTCATTGATGAGGTGAAATTATTTAGAAGCGCACCAACTTACTTACAAGACTAAATTAGCGGCCCATTAAAATATTACAAATTTATAAGTATATATTCTAAGTTATATATGAATTTTGTGAGCCGAGTTTATGAACGTCTAGATATTATAAATTCTAAATAATTTGATAGCTTAAATAGGTATAAAGAGGCACTAGCCCATAAATCCATCGCTCAGCTTTTCAAAGCCATCTTAGATTAAATATGTCTATGCGGAAAACAAAAAAAATTCTACCCTATGTAGATTTTAAACTAGATAAACTAAATAATAATCTTAATTAGTCCTTTATACATATTTCTAAAATAATACGTATATTATCTCTTCACATCATGTTGTACTTGATTTATACCATGCTATTAATAAAAAAAACCAGGTAGTATATCTATATGATATAGGTTATATAGGAACAAGGGCTGTTGCCTTCATGGTTGCTGCTGCTTCATTTGCACCATATACTAATTATGATGTGCGTATAATATTAGCTGTCCATTGAGGATACAAACTTCCGCATGATGCTACGGTCAGTTTTCATATAAATTGCAAGATCTACAAGATACGTGAATTGATTATGCTTTCGCTCTAAAATATCTTATTTTAAAACGGGCAAATTGGAAATATGAAGCAAATTAATTTCAAATGCTTGATCATCCATTTTTATTGAAAATATTTATTGCATTTTCTTTACATCTTCAAAGAACCACCACTGAAAAATAATATTGCATCAAAAGAATACGAAATATTTGTAGATTCGAGAATATTTGCAATCATTAAAATTTGTTTGGCTACTTTATTTTAAATGCGTGTTTCCAAATTTTGGGTACCTTGATTACAGTGGCGGCTCGTGCCATTTCAATCTGGGGGGGGCGCATTTCTTAAAAAATAACATAATAGTGTGAAATCTTACCTAAAATGAATGCAAAATGATTAAATTCAATCATTTCTTGAAAGTGAATTCCACTCTTCTATCTTACATTTATATAAACTTTTCCGAAACTTTTTCGTTAAAATTGTAAATATCTCGCACCACATTTTTATTAATACACGTCATCGCCAACGCGTTTAAACGATCATTACCCATACCGTTTCGCAAAAAAGTTTTGATACTTTTAAGTGTTGAAAAACAACGCTCTGATTCAGCAGTGGTCATCGGGGTTGTTAAAATAATTTTAAGTATTTTTATAGTTTCCGGGAAAGTTTCACTGAGATTATTTTGAAACAATAACGAAAGAAAATTTGTGGTTCCAATTATTTGATAAAAATCCGGACGCGAGTAAATGACTTCTAAGTCTGTTTTTAATGTGGTTTTATTCAAAAATTGATATGCATGACACACGGTTTCCAAAAGGTCCACTGGAAATTATTTACAATATGTTGGCATCGATTTCGTGTTAAATAACTCAGCGGCTTGTAAATGGCCACGATATGAGAATCTGTCCTTCATTTGTGTTATAATTTTTTTTTGTAAATGTCTCTTGTAAAACGCCGCGTAAATGTCTGGTTTTGAGCACTCCTTGCACAAGTTTGCGATAAATTTAAATCAGGCAATGGCCTTCCTAATTCTTTAATTTTTACTTTGTCTACAAGAGAAAGTCTACAAACTATATTTTCAATAAAGTACTAACACTATTAATTTTTATTAAATTTATTAAATATATTCTTGGAGAAACACGTGGCAAAATCGTACATGCACAGAACAAATGATACTGTCTAATCTGGCTATTCTATATCAATTTATATACATATATATATACTCTCTGTATATATATACTACTCTCTGTTCTCTCTGAACTTCTCTACGACGTTAAAGAAGCGCGACAACCAATAGATCGGTCGCCTGCACCCTATGATACACTCATCCCATTGCATATGTACTGTATATATGTATTTAACTTGTACTGGCAATGGATAGCCGCTGGGAATCTATGACATATATTAGACAATGAAGCAAGGTTCGAACCTAAAAAATAGAAGATATACGGCATACGGTCGCTCTCACCGATTGCTTGCAATAGAGTGAGATGAGTGTATATTCATTTAACCTGTACTGGCTGGCGCTGGATACGCAGCGGCACCCAGTACGTTGGTATATTTATAGTTAGTATAGTTAGTATAGTAGCATTATATCTATACCATGCGAACGATAGATACAGACAGATACAGCATCGATACTGTAACTTGCAACGGATACCACAACGAACGCCACAACGAACGTTGTGTTTATTGTTATCGCGGCGCAAGCTTTATCTTTTATGAAAAATAATGCCGAGATAAAATATCGCAATACAATTATATATCTACGGTGATGCGCTCAATGTTCAGGAGGGGCGCGCGGCCCTGCGGCCTGCATAAAGAACCGCCACTGCTTGATTATGTAATTACTGCAGCAATCCTAAATTTTAGGCACGATAATAAACTTCGTTCCTTCGTAATACATCCGCTATATATTGAGCGTTCTATCGATCAACGGGATATTCTCGTTAGACATAAAAGGGTATGTATAAATTAGCGTAGTGGGGGCGCTTTTCGTGACCACTCATTAATTAGACTCCTGTTCGCACGTAAATCGTCAGTGCGTATAAATACCGCGGTCGCGCTGATAGCACTAGTGTCCTATAACAAGAACAGCTGCAATATGCTGGCACACCGTTACTCCAGCATGGTACTGATGTCCCTCACCAATGCCTTTGATAAAAAAATCTGCATTTCAAACTGCATGGCCAAATATGATATACTTTCAGTATTCCCGAAAAACTATACCACTGCATAAGGTGTAGTTAACCCTCAAGAGAAGATACGAAAATCGGACAAATCCTTTGAAAGTTTAACAAACAATCTCTCTAGATAAAAATCTCGCCTACCATCAAGATGAATTTATTGATGAAATAGCGCATATTGGCACATTAGCTTTCGAATTAAAATATAATGATAAACAAATAATTAAATAAATAAAGTGGTGACTATAATAACAGTAGCATAACCACCCAAATCATGACAAATTTACTATCTAGTAAAGAATGATTGTGTATAGTGAATTGCAATTTTTTTGTGAGTTTTTCACGACAAAATATTTAGCCCAAGAATTTGGGCCTAGTCTAACTTAATTGCCTGGATGGATATTAGAACGAATCTACCCCCATGTTGCCGCATTGCCAATCAATCATGGCTGAGGACCGATGGCCTGATGTGCCGCTATCTTTGATCTCACCAAAAATGTTTGTACTATAGTGCGAATGCCACACGGTAATTTATATATATACAGCTTATTCATTTGAACATAAATGAAATATCAGTGTATCGTAAATAATAACGAAATGATAATAAATAATTTAATTCTGATGGATTTAGTGAGTTGCTATTTGCTTATAACTATAAATCGCTCAAAAGTGTTGTAACATATTTTTTTAAATTTTTTGTTATTAAATATAACACATCAGTTTATAAATATAACTATAATATAAATATATCACTTAACATTTCACAAAAATATATATAAAATGGTATGTAGGATTATATGTACTCGTATTGTTTAAATTGACAAAATATGTCAATAAAGGATTGAAAAAAATTAAGTCAAAAATGCAATAAATGAAATAGAACGCTATATAATATAATAATATCATAATGTTAATTTTAATCTGTATATTTTAATACATTGGCTGATCTTTCAGTAATCCAAAAATACTGCACTTTAGATCAAATTCAATTTGTTTTAACCATAATTTAAGGTGCGTGATAAATCTTTGGTTATTTCTAATTAATTTTTAATATTCCGGTATTAAATTATATATTTTTGGTCCAAGATAAATGATATATCTCTGCAGCAAAGTCGGATTCACTTTTGGTATCATTCTTTGAGAATTAGTTTAAAGTCGTCTTCTCTAGTTATTTCCAGTTTGATCTGTCCTATCAATTAATTTCGCATTATGATAATACTTAGCAAGTTCCCTTATTGTAGGTACATTCGTTTCCTCATAGAGTATTTTTCTGGGATATTGGAAATGTTTGTCATACAATATTTTTAGGATAGTTTTCTGTACTAGTTCTAGGGGATAAATGGCATTTATGTAACAACCCCCCCCCCCATGACAGTACTATAGCATTATTTTTAAATTATGCATAGATAAAAATCCTCTCAGTATTTTAAATATATAATAAGTTTTATGTCATTTTTTTGCCAGATATATAGAATGCTGTTTCCAATTAATTTTTGAATCAATCACCATCATATAATTAATTTGTTTGTTCTCTTCACGTGTAAATTTATTAAACCTTGTGATAGTATATTTGAATAGTTCTATAATAAAACATTAACAGTTCTTATTGTTTTAATATTTTGTTTGCAATGATTTTGCTCAAAATTACGAGTTATATGTTAATTAATATTTTATACTTCACAACCATAATAAAAATGCAATAGGACGACAAATTATTATTAGAACTTTTGGAGAATAGAATTATATAAACTTTGAATAAATAAGTATTTTATTCTTCGTAGATTTTAAACTCAATTTACACCGTAAATTCATTATATTCTATGATTTTTAAAATCATCACTACGGTGTTAAATAATACTATAGAATATAACCCAAACACTGGTAACTTAAAGCATTAAGTAGCTAGATGCGTATTTCGAAGGTTGTGCCCCCATCATCCGTAGCACAAGATTTCAGTAAACTAATTTGAATAGGATGACCTGAGTTAGTCAAAAATATGCTCGGCTACAACACTTTTATTTTCTCCATTTAATCTGAAATGAGCAAAATGGCCCTTAAATCTAGTTTCAATTGGTCTACGTGTTTATCCTATATATACTTTAGTACAAGATATTTCATAAATACCACATTTTTTATTAAATCAATCAAATCTTTGGGATTTCCTAGAAAATTAGCAAGACTATTATATGTTACTATAAAATTATATTTACTTAAAATACTATTTAAACCACGTGTAATTATAGGATCAAATGGTAATTTAATAAATTTTGGAGTTAAATTATTACTTTGTTCTAAACTACTAATATTTCTGATATATCTTGTTCTTTTAAATTTTCTTAATATGTTATTTATAATTTTACAAGAATAGCTATCGTGTATAAAATTTAATAAGCGGTTTATTAAAAAATTAAAAGCAGCAATCGATATTTGATATTCTATACAATTTTATGATTTGATTCATCGCATTTATTTATATGGAGCTTGACGTTTTGCTCCTATACTCTAATATTGCGTGGACACGTTTTATCCATCTCCGCATAGCATATCTTCTATCAATATAGCTACGGTGGAGGTTGAGATTCAGCGATTTCCAACTCGCCCCCTGGTAATAATCGAAGGGATTATAATGCCGTATTATATTCATATCAGGGTTAGTCTCTACCTAACTGGCAATCGTTAATAGAACATACGAAAGGGAGAACAAACGCATTGAAATCTGTGTGGTTCGGGTTTCTATCCATATAACAAGGGTGCGTCCTTCTTGGGTACAGAGCAGCTAGTAACAACGGTAACATCCCGGCGGTCTGGTGTTACTTCAGCATCTAACAATTTTAGTGGATGGTTGCGCAGAGGAGAAGTCAACATATGAGTGTCTTTTATAACAATTCGTTGATGAAATTTTCTAACATGCGTGAATAAGGCAAAATAAATGACTGGACAAATTAAATTATATTAATTAGCAAATTGCCAATTTATCTTGAAGCAGGGGGTATTTCATTGAACATCCGTGTGTAATCGGTGCGTACGTATTGCATTATTAAAATGGTCCGCTCGAAATCATACGGTAACGTATTATGCGAATTACAATATAATTATACAAACAGATTCCATTGGGACATGGTAATTATGATATGGGTAGACGTAATAAAATTATTATTAGTTTCCCCCCTGAAATGGTAAATGATTATAAATGGTACAATAGTATGAATCGGCAAAATCGGAATCAAATTTATTTTTAATATAAATTTTTAATATAAAAATAAGCTGTACTTGTCAGTTAGAAACGCATATATCCTTTTGATATAATAGTAGAAGAAGAGGTAGCAAAAATAGGGAAGGGAGTTCGGCAGGGATGTACACTTTCACCGTTATTATTTAATCTATATATAGAAGATGAAATAAACAAAGTAAAAGAAGAGTATAGTGTAGGTGTGAATGTACAGGGAGAGAAAATATATATGTTGAGATTCGCCGACGATATAGCTATATTGGAAGAAAGCGAAAAGAATTTAGAAAGGGTATTGAATGGTATGCAGGCAGTATTGACTAGGGATTTTAACATGAAAATAAATATAGGTAAAACTAAAGTGATGAGGTGTGACAAAAAGGAATGCAGTAGAAAAATGAGGATCACAATAGGAGATAATAGAATCGAAGAAGTGTCAGATTTTTGTTATTTAGGCAGTAGAATCACAAAAGATAATCGAAGCAAGGTAGATATAAAGTGTAGGATAGCACAGGGTAGGAAGGCATTCGTAGAAAAGGAACAGATTTTAAGATCAAATATTGACTTGGGTATTAGAAAAAGATTACTGAAGGTATATGTTTGGAGTGTAGCACTGTACGGGTGTGAGGCGTGGACTATAGGAAAGGAAGAGAAGCGTAGATTACAAGCATTCGAAATGTGGTGTTATAGGAGGATGATGAGGATTGGTTGGGAAGATAAAGTAACAAATGAAGCTGTACTAGAGTTAGTAGGGGAGAAGAGAAGTATCTGGAGAGTGTTACAGCGTAGGAGAGACAGATTAGTAGGGCATATTCTTAGGCATGGGGGGATTATGCAATTGATCATAGAAGGTAGAGTGGAGGGAAAGAGAGGGGTAGGTAGGCCTAGATTGGAGTATGTGAGTCAGATAGTTGAAGACGTTGAGATGAATAGCTATAGGGAGATGAAGGGATTAGCTCAGGATAGATCGGCATGGCGTGCTGTTTCCAACCAATCTTTAGGATTGCGGACTCTTTAACTAATAATAGTAAATTTCTAGTAGAGTATATTTTAGTATTATTAAAATAGTTATGGCTGCAATGATTATTTTAAATCTGAATGACTATAAATCCTTCAGTCTAATAGCCATATATAAACTGTTAAAGTAAAATATATATTGCCAGTATTACATTATGACTTAAGTATCTTCTTCCCATGGACGTGGAGTATTTACGAAGACCAATATCAAAAATGTGCGGCCATTAAATTTTCACATCGGAATGATTCCGTCTCATTTTTCTAATGCTTTCATAAATAATATACTTTTTGAGTAATAACACTTCTATTTTATAAAAAGGACATTAGGGTGTCATTATTTATGCAGGAGTTTGCAGCAGAATTGCCGGCGAATGTAACTTGCTAATTATAATAAGACGACGCGTTTTGCTACTTCTGCTGCCGCCAGGAACCGAGGTGCTGTATATATCCTAGAGGAATAAACCTCAAGAGGTTCGAAATTATATACGAGTACATGGCGGGGCCATGTCCGCCACGTTTGATGGGATATATATGTACAAATATCTTAGCAAAGGTCTCTCAGTAGGAAAACTGAAACAGCTACAAAGTGTATGTGTAGAACTATAAAATGCGATGGAACGTGGAAATGCCCTCTACAGGAACGTGTTTTGCATTTGCGACATTCTGCCTGTTGGCCAAATTTTCGATGAAATCTTATTTATATAAAAATAAATTTAATGAATTTGCCTACGTAAATCGTTTATATATTACTATCACGCATTTTTTATTCTTAAAATACGCATTTTGATTTATATTTGCATATTAATAAGTAAAAATCCACATTCTTAGCAATAATTTTTTTCATTTTTTAATTTTTATTATCACTACGGTGTTAAATTATAATATAGTATATCAGCCACGATTCGTGACAGAGGTATTTTATTTAGTTTTAACTTGTGCTACTGAAGATGGGGGCATAGCTCTTAAGATGTACATCTAGCTACTTTAAGTTACGGTAATTAGGTGATATTCTTTACTATAATTATTATTTAGTTAAATATAAAATTAGTCAGAAAAGCAATGAATGTCATAATTTTTCATAATAAATTTCTTGTATTTCAGTCAATTTTTTTTATTATATCGATGTGTCATTGCTAATATGTAATAATTGTTTATAGATTTATACGGTTTTGGATTGCTTCTCTCAAGTAAATAGATTGGCCAATTAAATTATTATTATTACGCTCCTGATATCTTGTGGAAATTGTTAGGTATTTACTTGTGCACAAACTTTAAATATCTCTCTCCGGTGACTTATGTTAAATTTTGACTGTAAATATTAATACGGCTTGACAGCCAAGGGTTCACGTCGCACTTTCTGGGTTAATTTTCATAAATTACCAACTGGCGGCTGTGGCGGTGGCGCAAACTTTTTAAAACGGGCGCGCACCGCCCCGCGTTATTTTCATTATAATCTTCCCCGGATCCTCAACACCAACTAAAATATTCATTTCTCCCCACTACTTCAACATATGATCGTATTATTTTAGAGTGCAACCGAAAACTGACTACGGAATGCTTGATAATTTCAGATAAAGTTCGGTACATTATTATTACATAATAATTTCATATGTGTTTTTTAGAAATATATTCAGAAAAAGGGATTTTTTTTTATAAACATTGCAGCAGCGATTGGAAAGTTCTGAAATTTGTAAATTCTAATTAAAAGCTAGAATGGTGTCGGCCTCTTATATCATTCTGAACAACTACGCTGTACCAATGGTACCACAACATGGTACCTTACCTACAGTTGAGTTGTTTTACAGTTTCGGTTCTATGGCAAATACCTTGCACAAATACTGTATTCTACTTTATCAAAATCTTATAAATAAGATTGCGTTCTACAGGACGCTTTTTTATTTTTCATTTTATCAGGTCGTTGTTACTGCGTATAAACGAATCCCTCTCTATTTATAACAAAACAATTAAAATTTACATATTAATTGCCATTATTATCTCAAATTTCTTTCGTTTTCAGGCACAAAACGTTTCTTAATTGATTACTCGTCTCAATAAGTCGCATCGCAATTATTTCCCGTAGATACTAATTTTACTTTCGACATATACAATCGCGAGATAATCAGCAGTTAGTATTCACATGGACTGTTGTATTGCTATATAACATAGCTCTTCCACAGCTAGATTTAATTATGATACTTTGCAGACTTTAATGGAATCCGAATTTGTCCATCTGCAATGCGAATTAGGAAACACGGATTTCAATCAACACGCAAATAAGGATAATTACGACAAACTCAACTTTATAAATAGCAATGGAAAAGGATGCTATCCTCGTAGCGCATTTCGACGCCACGACAAATATAAACAAAATTTCTAAATATATGCGTTTGATAGAAAATGTATATTAATAATCTTTAAAGTAGCAAAGAAATTCGAATGAAGAATTACCAGTAAATGTGCTGCATTTTTAATGTCATGAATTGTATTAATCATTTACAAATCGTATAAAACGTAAACGTTTCCAACTTTTTGGTTATGCCCTGACATCAGTGGCGGCTCGTGCCATTTCAATCTGGGGGGGCGCATTTCTTAAAAAATAACTTAATGGTGAGAAATCTTACCTAAAATGGATGCAAAATGATTAAATTCATTCATTTCTTGAAAGTGAATTCCACTCTTCTAGCTTTCATTGATATAAACTTTTCCAAAACTTTTACGTTAAATTGTAAATATCTCGCACCACATTTTTCTTAATACACATCATCGCCAACGCGTTTAAACGATCATTACCCATAGCATTTCGTAAAAAAGTCTTGATTCTTTTAAGTGTTGAAAAACAACGCTCTGATTCAGCAGTGGTCATCGGGGCTGTTAAAATAATTTTAAGTATTTTTATAGTTTCCAGGAAAGTTTCACTGAGATTATTTTGAAACAATAACGAAAGAAAATTTGTAGCTCCAATTATTTGATAAAAATCCGGATGCGAGTAAATGACTTCTAATTCTGTTTTTAATTTGGTTTTATTCAAAAATGGTTATGCATGACACACGGTTTCCAAAAGGTCCACTGGAAATTGTTTAGAAAATGTTGGCATCGATTTCGTGTTAAATAACTCAGCGGCTTGTAGATGGCCACGATATGAGAATTTGTCCTTCATCTGTGTTATAATTTTTTTTTGTAAATGTCCCTTGTAAAACGTCGCGTAAATGTCCGGTTTTGCGCACTCCTTGCACAAGTTTGCGATAAATTTAAATAAGGCAATGGCCTACCTAATTCTTTAATTTTCACTTTGTCCACAAGAGAAAGTCTACAAAACTCTATTTTCTATGAAGAACTAACACTATTCATTTTTATTAAATTATTTCTATTAAATATATTCTTGGAGAAACACGTGGCAAAATCGTACATACGTACATATCGTACATACACAGTATGATACTGAACAAATGATATTGTCTAATCTGGCTATTCTATATCAATTTATATCATCTATATATATACTCTCTGTATATATATACTACTCTCTCTTCTCTCTGAACTTCTCTAAGCAGTTAAAGAAGCGCGACATCCAATAGATCGGTCGCCTGCACTCTATGATACACTCATCTCATTGCATAGGTACTGTATATATGTATTTAACTTGTACTGGCATTGGATAGCCGCTGGGAATCTGTGGCATATATTAGACAATGAAGCAAGGTTCGAACCGAAGAAATATACGGCATGCGGTCGCTCTCACCGATTGCTTGCAATAGAGTGAGATGAGTGTATATGCATTTAACCTGTAATGGGTGGCGCTGAACACGCAGCGGCACCAAATTAGCGTTATATCTATACCACGCGAACGATAGATAGATAAATACAGCATCGGTCGCTGCATTGACTTGCAACGGATACCACAACGAACGCCACACCGTGTTGATTGTTATCGCGGCGCAAGCTTTATCTTTTAGCAAAAATAATGCCGATATAAAATATCGCAATACAATTATATATCTACGGTGATGCGCTCAATGTTCAGGAGGGGCGCGCGGCCCTGCGGCCTGCATAAGGAACCGCCACTGCCTGACATATATATTAAAAGCTTTCAAGTTACACCATGAATGTGAGTTAGTTGCTCTAGCTATATGTACCTTTATTCGATATAAATGTGGTCCTCTTCCTGAGATTATGGCGCGAACTGCATTATTCCGTATAATTACGTTGAAAGCTTGCATTGAATCAGCTTGAACCAAATCCAAATAGCTACACACTTCATCCCATTCCTTCATCCAAGTCTACCAACATCTATTCGACTAAATACGTGTGTTTCCACTAAATTCGAGTATATGTCAACGCTAACAACTAAGTATGTTGTATTATCTATACCTGTATCTATCCTGGAATAGCATATTCTGAAATGTACTGGGAGATTTTCGTTTGCCCGGAAATAGGAATTAACTCACACCTATACAAATTGTATATGAATGTAGAATGAAATTATATACATAGTGTACTATGACAAGTGCTAATAGCTACATGAGATGTTATATACGTATAGTATATTAAAATCGCAATTATACTACTATGTAAATAAGTCCTTCAGGCCAGCAAGTAAAATTTTTATTGCGAAAAGTAAGAATGGCATTTGTACCATTTTTTCAATTACAAGTCATCACCGAAAAATAATCGCCTAATCATATAATTGTATAGAATATTATGGAAAATCCACAACTAAAAGCATTTAAAATCTATATACATACTTCGAAGTCAAAGCCATATATTACAAATGTAATAAATAATTGGTTCTTCAATTCTATTGGTAGCCTCTCAGTTGTATGTTTTTGCTGGTGCTGTACTATTGAAGATAGGGGCTAAGTCTTCGAAATGCGCATCTAGCTTCTATTACGATTATGGAGTGATATTTTTAGGCTTCATTTCTGGTCAGATATTGTAATTAATAGATCATGGTGAAGTCGATATTATGATTATTTTTTGTGGTTATATTTTTTATTATCTTCTCAAATACATATATTGGATCGTAGACAAGTAATGGCCCTATATGGAAGAGTCTTCGAATAAAGAAATCAGAATTCCTAAAATATACTCTCGCATTTAGAAAGTAATCAATGACATAAAAAACATAATGTAGGTACATTATCTTGAATTTGTACAAGATTTGTTTCGGTAATTTTACAGAGATTTTCTGGACGTCCCGATATATAAACACCCACAGTATATGGTGAGTTTTCGAGCCTAGTAATTAAGTAACTTGTCCATTAGTATGATGGTGTGTAACCGTGTGTGCTACTGGACCAACGAACTACTAGTACGAAGAAAATGTTCCGAAAATGTGCGAACGATATTCCACACTTTATGTTCAACTATTTAGAAATCGTTCTTTTTACGTTGCAATGAAAATATATTTTGCATTGCTCCGAAAATTGTATCTACAATTCGATTGATATAAACGAAATATTAGGGTATGGCTATTTTCCTATAGACTATACCATCCAAACTCCTTTACGAATTTCAGCTTATTTATGCACTAGATTGGAATCTATTTCACATAATTATTTTTCAACTTATATGCGCACATATATATTTTATTATCACTAGTGGCGAGTGCACAAATGGACGATTTCATGTGATTTTTTTAATAATCTGATCAGGTTTTTTTGTTGAAAAGTTTGTCATGAAAATGTGTTCGTTTAAAGAACGGCCCCATCGCATCACAACAGCTTCTCATCGGAATGAGTGACCGGCAGAGCTTCTGCAACCACCGCTAGCCACCACCACCACACTATACTCCATACTTCCGGCCCCAAATCCGGAAGCTGATGTATTAGTATGGGACAGCCGCAGTGTAGTAGATTATCGGGGGTGTTAGTTTACCCTGGTAGGCGCCCAGGCCTCGGACGTACATATTCAAGAGTCTTTAAATTGTATGGAACGAAATAGGAAAGGATAATGTATACATGTAGTGTTGTGCTTGCGTAAGACTTGAAAATGAAATGCCTGCAGACATGTAATTTGTCCATGATGATGGACAAAGTGCTATTAATGCAAAACTAGCGATCGAAATTTTCTAATTTCATAGAAGGATTTCGGCTGATGATTTTTTATTATTGAAATATTGGGCGAATGACCTACGAATTCTAGTCGCAAACTTTTTTTTATACTTTGCGATAAAATCATCAAAAATCACAATCTTAAGTAATTAAATAAAAATCAATTAAAAATGTAAAACATGAAATTACGTTTATAAGATAATCATCTCTAAAATATATATCCAGAACTTTGAACGTGAAAGTATGCTCTTTGAAGATTGAATAGTTTTGGGGATGCTTTTGCAGTAAAAATGATTAGATTTTCAGTAGAAGGAAAGTTGGAGGTTCGAAATTTGACATAACTTTAATTTAAATGAGGAGCAGTACGACACGTGTCCTACATCTCCAAAGAAGAATTTTTCATAAAAAAATCATAAAAACAATTTGTTTTTCAAATTTCCGAAATTGAAGAGTACCATATTAAATCCAAGTCAATATCGATTTTTACATTTTCACAAAAAGTTATTAATGGCAGTTTTGCGCTAATTAAATGATTTTGTTATAATAATTATAACATGATATGAATTTGATTTCTATTCATTTAGCTCGTATATAAAAATACAAACAAAAAGATTTAAGCAAATGTCTACTGACAAATAATTTTGTGCAAAATTCATCATGGCATTATTTCCACCGATATTTTTTTGAAAAGAAATAATGTGACATTACCACAGACACGGGCATGTATGTGACAACGTGCAAAACTCGGATTCCCGGAAATATACGGGACCGTAAGGGAGCCGCCGTCAGAGTTCAGGAATTGGATGTCACACACATCCATGCTGCTCCCTGGGACTGAAATTAAAATGTTTTAAATGAGTAATGAATGGTGGGGACATTTCTACACTTTCTATTATACGCCAGGACGAAAAAACCGACGGTGTTCGGTACAGTCGTATACTATATACATTTTTAATAAGCACATGACACGCTCGGATTCCACTGCAGTGAAATTAGACGTGTTTTGTTTTGTACAAATTTGGGTACGTAGATCGGATGTCGGAAATAATAGCACGAGCAGGGGCCAAAATAAAAATAAAGCACTTTAAAAAAAATGACTTAAGAGCTTGCGCAATACAATATATGAAAATTGCCATTCAAGCGACAATTATATAATAAAGGTTTATAAAAAATTATTATACAAAAAATGTTGGAAAAAGGTGTTGAATTAACAAATCAATGGTACACTAATATGCTTGGGACGAGGCACTTTTTTAAATCTGTAAATGTTGATTTCAATTTATATAATAAATTGTAAGTAAGAACAATAATACAAGTAAGAACTAATGATAAGGTACAGGACCAGACTAATATAGAATTTTCTGTTAGATCTGTTAGAATGGGCTATATATACATAAAATGCGCATAAACATCGGAAACAACATTAACAAATGAGAGACAGTACACAGAGTAATGCCATTTCAAACGGCAGTATCATCGCAGTTTGAGCATTATCATGCCGTCATTCTGCTGGTGGCAAACGGACTCTGCAAATTATGAAAGGAGTAGAGAATAGCGAAAGCTGAATAGGAAACAACAATTAGAAATACATTCATCATGTTTGTTCTCCTTATGGAGAATGTTTCCCGTATATAATACAAAGTAGGGAAATAATGGCCATAGCATTGTATTTATATATATTATTTATATACTAATCAGCGGTTTCTTTCGAGGCCGCACGCCCCCTCTGAACATTGAGCGCATCACCGTAGATATATAATTGTATTGCGATATTTTATCTCGGCATTATTTTTCCTAAAAGATAAAGCTTGCGTAGCGATAGCACTCAACACAGCACGCTGTGGCGGCGAGCAAGTATGAGTTAAATGCATATACACTCATCCTATCTGTTGCAAGTGGTAGAGTGAGAGTGACCGTATGCAATATGCAAACAAAATAGCGGCACGAGTTGCCAAGGCAACGTTACGTCACGCTGCTTCTACAGCTAAGAATACGAGGTAAGTTTAAAACGTAGTGAGAACGCATGCACAATGCGTGATTTGGCAACATTGCTAGTTTTCCCGCCAGTTAACCATTTATATAAACATTTGATCTACCTCCAGTACAAGTCCAACTACCCACTGCTACTGCACTTTTTTTACTACGTGTTCTTGTGAAGCTAGTTTTTTAAGTGTCACGGAAATGGACGTAATAAAATTGGAGCAACGTTATGCGATAAAGTTTTGTGTCAAATTTGCCGAAATCGCAACGGAAACTTTTCAAAAATTGACGCTAGCGTATGGGGAGCAGGTGTTATCGAAAGCTGAAGTTTTTAGGTGGCACAAGGTCTTTTAGAGGGACGTGAAAACGTTAATGATGAAAATCGGAAAGGACGACCACGCAGTTCAAAAACCGACGAAAATTTCGAAAAAGTGCGAGTTTTTGTGATGTCTGAACGACGAATGACTGTCAGAATGATCAGCAGTGAATTGAATTTGAACATTGCCACTGGCTACGACATGTTAACCCAGGATTTGGGCATGTGAAAGGTGTGTTCGAAGATGGTTCCAAAAATCCTGACACCTGAGCAAAAACAACATCGGATAGCTGTGTGTTCAGATTTTCTGCAGAACATTGAAACTAACAAAGATTTTCTAAAAAACGTGTCATAGGTGACGAATCCTAGGTACTTGAATAAGACTCTGAAACGAAACGCAAAAGTCAGGAGTGGCATACCCCCGACTTACCACGTCCGAAGAAAGCACGGATGAGAAAATCCAAGATTAAAACAATACTCATTTGCTTCTTCGACAGTTAGGGCATTGTTCATAAGGAGTTTGTGCCCCCGGGGCAAACTGTCAATCAGCAGTTTTACTGCGACGTTCTCGAGAGACTAAGGAAAAGAGTTCTTCGAGTCAGACCAAGCATTTCTGAAAGTTGGATGTTGCATCATGACAGCGAACCTTGTCACACAGCACTCTCTATTAGGCAATTTTTGACACAAAAAGGAATTTCGGTGGTTCCTCAGCCCCCCTACTCACCTGATCTATCACCCTGTGACTTCTTCCTTTTCCCCAAGTTGAAAATTCAATTCAACGGACATCATTTTGGCACTATAAACATCATTCAGAAAAACGTGACGGACCAACTTCGTTCGATCCCACTTAACGACTTCCAACACTGCTATGAGCAGTGGGTCCAACGTCTCCGATGCTGTGTGGCCTCAGAAGGGAACTATTTTGAAGGTGATAAGGTTGAATTGTAAATATAAAATAAATAAAGTGTTCTATTGAAACAGTCTCATTTCTTTTTAAACACACCTCGTACATCTTTGTTTTAAGCTATTCCGGGCTGCGGTTCTTTAGCGTCCCAACAGAGAAGCCTAGTGTAGTATACAGGAAAATGGATATAGAATAGCCAGATAAGACAGTTGCATTGTTCTGTGTAGTTACGTATGTATGATTTTGGCACGTGTTTCTCGAAGAATATATTGAATATATATAAATTAAATATATATTGAATATTGATTATATAAATTGAAAATAATATATAAATTGAATATAATATATATAAAAAATTGAATATATTGAATTTAATTGTTTGCATCCATTTTAATTAAGATGTCTTACTATATGTTATTTTTTAAGAAATCCGCCCCCCTCGATTGAAATGTCAAGAGCCGCCACTGGTACTAATAGTACTTATATAATAGAAAAAAAAGTTAGAAGAAAACAATGCGCCGTTATAAGTTCCACTGTTTATAATTCTAAATGCTTCGCATTACAAATAATTCCTAAAAATAAAATTTGTCTTTAATTATTCAAATTAGAATCATCTGCCGTTCGATATGAAAGCTTTAATTATTTAATATAAACGGTTGCGCAGTATGTTATTATGAATTTTAAAATGATGATAATTAATAATTGCAAAAATTTACATGCTTATATTCAACTATCTTTTTGCACTATATTTCAAAACACAGAGAACATTTGCTGGTCTTGCCCTCTAGTGCACTTTTCCGAAAGATACTACTTCCCCTAGACTCAACGATTGCGCTAAGCAGGCTATTGCTTTGGAGTTGTGCAGATCAATATGTTCAGCGCATTGAAAGAGAAGCGGTTGCAGAGAATACCACAGTATGTGTGACCAAGGCCACTAGAGTACAGCACTTCACTACCTCAAATAATATCTGCTATACTAGATAGTGACAAAATGAAGATTATTTAGTAAAACTTGCAATATTGTAGGAAAATAATATGTTTCGAGTTAACTTAATTGTTATTTATGACATAGATTCCAAAAACCCATATGTCAAAAATGTAATATAGAAGTTATCTTCATGAGTCTTAAAGCTTGAATGCATGTTGCAAATAAAATTAGTAACTTTAACTTCCTCAGTATGATAGGTAGTAATAGATAAAAATATGTAAAGAATATATAATTTAATCTGTAGCAATTTGCCAAGTTATAAAATTTTGTAAATTTCTTTATACAATTTCAAGAAGGGGTATATTAATCAATCTCATAATTAAAACATAATAGTTTAACAATATGCATTAGGTGCTTCTATCTCAATGTTAATTTTCAGGGTGAAGGCTATAGGATATGTATCTTTTGATTTAAAATTTCGTTTTACATTAATATTTGATGTATATTTCCTGAACCTTTTAATACGTAGTTTCCACAACTTTGCTCAACATGAATTTTCGACAAAACCACGACCAGCATAGTTGAAAATAGTTTTGCATCTCCATCTTGGGATGGAGATCAAACAAGAGGCAGTGCTGACTTTTGAGTGGCTCTTGTTGCGGTTTTCGTCGGCGTCTTTGTTTATTTTGAAACACCGCCATAACAGCTACAGAACACGCTTCGGGGATAATATGAAACTACTTTAAATATCATTTAACATAAAAATTTTAATAGAGTTAAGATGTAATTTAGTATGAGGAATATGAAATTGCAGAATATTGCATTTTTAGCTTCTTCTGTATATCGTGATTTTAAGAATATATGATAAGTTGGAATGTTCTGAGATTACTTTGTAATACCTGATATTATGTTGATAAAATATTTCGTTGCTTTAGTGTTCATAGAATTTGGCAATTTGATGTATTAGAATTTGGCAATGTATTATAAATGCATACATATATGTAGGTTTCAAAACATACCTCTTTAGTTTTCATGATTGATGCCAAGTCTACTATACTGTAGACTATACTGAAACACTTTTTATAATCCAATCACATATAGTGTGTAGACGAAGAGTTATATTATGTGGTATGCTCTTCTGAACGCCTGTTACACTGGTGAGTACATGGTGGGGCTTAAGAGAGGCGGAGACTCCTTCTCTCTTCGTGCAGGAATATGTTCCAGAAGGATAGAAAATGTATTGTATATACACCATGGCTAGCGCAACAGTTACCATCACCATAGCGAGGGCGCTTTCAGTTGTAGTTTACCACAGCTGTGTTCCCAGTTGCGAGTACGCGCCGAACTCAGAACTTGTTAGTTCAGCGCAACTCGTTGCGGAGTGTTGTTGTATATCTCCACTGGAATATTTTGTGCGTGATCGTCTCACGTAGTGATGCGTATACAAGAATATGCGTATACTTCTTAGCCCAGTTTGCCTGCCATCATTCACAATGACGATGCATTGGCTGTTACTAGTGTGTGTCCTGGTTGTTCCCATCTACAGCCGCACCTTGACCAGTTATGAGGAAGTGCCGCGAGGTTGCGAATGGCAAATGCAATCTGTTCCTGATTTGGATGGCGGCGAAGAACCAGTCTTGGCCTGCCAACTACGTACGATTGGCAATGTCGATTTGGTGCTGAAGAATATGAGTGAAACTCAAGCGGATCGCGTAACGGCCCTACGACTGGAGTGTAGTGATGTTTTGTTTTTTGAAAGTAATTTGGAATCTGGGCGACATGGTAATCTGCTTGGGGCATTCCGTAGACTTAAAGATTTACGAGTGGAGTATTGTAAGATTAGGACGATTCCAGCAGCGTTTCTAGCCCAATTACGGCAACTGAAACATCTATCGTTGCGCTCGCACAATTCAGATTGGTCTGCAATGACTCTGGATTTGCACCAGGAAAGTTTCAGAGGGATGACTGAGTTGAAGACACTAGACTTGGGGGATAATAACATATGGAGCGTGCCACAGGAGCTATTCTGTCCCCTGTTAAGCCTCGCTAAACTGAATCTCACCAAGAATAAGTTACAGGACGTGTCAACTCTGGCCTTTTCAGATTGGGGTAATGGACCGCTGGCACCGGGTCATGCTTGCGTCGGTGGATTAGAGATTCTCGATCTTTCCGATAATGACATTATTTCGTTACCGGATAACGGATTTTCGGGATTACGCGCGCTAGAGGAGTTACATCTCCAAGATAACGCGATTTCTACACTTGGAGATCGTGCATTTGTAGGACTGAATATGATGCACACGTTAAATATGTCCAGTAATTGTTTAGTGGCATTACCACCCGAATTATTTCAATATTCTCGCGATTTAAGACATTTATATCTGCATAACAACTCATTAAGTGTATTGGCACCAGGTTTATTAGAAGGACTGGACCAGTTACAAGTGTTGGATCTGTCATCAAATGAACTCTCAAGTCGTTGGGTAAATCGTGATACATTTTCCGGGTTAATTCGTCTTGTAGTGCTCAATTTATCCCACAATTACTTAACACGAATTGACGTAAATATATTTCACGATCTGTATACGTTGCAGATTCTCAGTTTAGAGCACAACAATATAGATTTTCTTGCAGAGGGTGCGTTTTCGGAGTTGAAGAATTTACACGCATTAACATTGTCTCACAACAATATAGCGCGTATCGAGGCGCAACAATTCAGTGGCATGTATGCATTACATCAACTTCTCATTGACTCAAATCGTCTTGAGTATATACATCCGCTTGCCTTCGAAAACGTGACAAATCTGCAGGATTTAGGTTTGAATGCAAACACGCTGGGTGGTGTACCGGTAGGTCTCGGGAAACTACGGTTCTTGAAGACTTTAGATCTCGGCAAGAACCGCATCGAATCCGTAAATAATACATCATTTATCGGTTTAGATATGCTGTACGGCCTACGGTTAGTGGACAATCATATCGTGAATATATCGCGCGATTCGTTTTCCACGCTCCCATCTTTACAAGTGCTAAATCTTGCGTCGAACAAGATCAAGTTTGTGGAACAGAGTGCTTTCGCTAGTAATCCCACCCTAAAAGCGATACGATTAGATGCGAACGAACTTACAGACATTAGCAGTGTGTTTACGAATTTGCAAAGTTTAATTTGGCTGAACGTATCAGCGAATCATTTGAGATTATTCGATTTCAGTCATCTACCTCCGAGCCTCGAGTGGCTTGATATGCACGATAATCAAGTTACAGAATTGGGCAATTATTACGATGTACGGAATACGCTCAAAATCAAAATGTTAGATGTGAGTTTTAATTTAATATCTGAAGTGCTCGTGAATTCTGTGCCGGACAGTGTAGAAACGTTGTTTCTTAATAATAACCGTATTACTAACATCCAACCAGGTATATTCTATAAAAAATTATACCTGGAAAAAGTAGTTCTCTATGGCAATCACTTAAAATACATGGACTTGGCTGCATTGTCTTTAACGCCAGTGCCGGACGATCGCGATTTGCCACAATTTTATATCGGAGGGAATCCATTTTATTGCGATTGTACAATGGAATGGCTTTTGCGAATTAATCATCTTAGTAATTTGCGTCAATACCCACAAGTGCTCGATCTGGATAGTGTTACATGTGAACTATCACACGGACGAGGTGCACCACCGCAACCACTATTGGATTTAAAACCCTCGCAGTTTTTATGTCCGTATGAAACTCATTGTTTCGCACTATGTCACTGTTGCGACTTCGACGCATGTGATTGTGAAATGACCTGTCCGAATAATTGTACATGCTTTCACGATCATACATGGTCAGCTAATGTTGTTGATTGCAGTAATGCTGGCTATACTGCAGTGCCGGAAAAAATTCCCATGGATGCTACTGAAATCTACCTCGACGGAAATAATCTCGGAGAACTAGGTAGTCATGTCTTTATTGGCAAAAAGAAACTAGAAGTATTGTTCCTCAATAATAGTAATGTGCAAACTGTGCATAATAGAACATTTAATGGTGTTAAAGCCCTTAAAGTGTTACATATGGAGGACAATCAGTTGCGCGAGTTACGCGGCTTCGAATTCGATCAACTTGAACGGCTTAATGAGTTATACTTGGATCATAATAATATTTCCTTTGTTGGTAACAATACATTCACCAAGATGAAGAAACTAGAGGTGCTAAAATTGAATGGGAACAAAATAATGAACTTCCAGCCATGGCAACAGTTGGCGGCAATAGCAGAGGCTGGGGCGACGCCACGTGTTTCGCTTGATGGCAACAAGTGGTCGTGTGATTGCAGTTCTGTGGCGCGGCTGGAAGCTTGGTTGCGGGAAGCACAGGCAATCGGAGACCCTGCTGCAATGCTTTGCGCTACCGATGATCCAGCAGCAGAATCGGGTGAAACGGTGGCAGATGTGATACGACGATGTGATAACGCCGAGAATGCCATAGCGACTTCCGTCATACAACGCGACGTATTCAAGAACAATCCCTTGTTATTGGGTGGTACTTATGTGCCACTGTTAGCCGCCACATTACTAACTATCATTGTACTGTGCTTACTTGCGGCGGTTTTGTTCGCATTCCGGCAAGATGTACGCCTCTGGATGCACTCCAAGTATGGGATACGTCTGTTCCAAGACAATTCCGCCACTCACGATGGCGACGAACGCGATAGACTATATGATTGCTATGTCGTATATAGTCACAAAGAAGATGACTTGGCGGCAAGAGTAATTGCTCCGGAATTAGAACAGTCGGGATTCTCCATGTGCTTGCATTATCGCGATTTGCATCTAATGGGCGGTGCATCATACTTGGCCGATGCCATGGTGGGTGCAGCGGACGCTTCTCGACGCGTCGTCTTCATAGTATCACCAACGTTACTATGCAATGAGTGGTCCCGACCTGACTTTCGGGCTGCTCTGCAAGCAGCGCTCAGAACAGGACATAGACACAAATTGATTTGCGTTCTGCACGGGGATCCATTGGAGCCGATGGATCCTGAACTAAGAGATCTGCTTAGAGCTTGTACAGTCACCAGGTAAATATATTTCCCAAATCGTGGCTTATCTTGAATACCGAAATATAACAATGAATAAGTGATATTATTATCATCGATGGGCCCTAATTGTAATCTTTTCATTATTTCAGATGGGGCGAAAAGCGTTTCTGGGAGAAGTTGCGCTACGCTATGCCCGATGTCATAAATCGCAGCACACGGCGTCCTAAGAAGCCCACCGAGATTCGTTGTAAGACCAGCGCTCGGTACACAGCTGCTCCTACCGCCCCCGAAGTTTGGTACAAGTATGCTACAATGCCTGGGGTGCATCACCACCCGCACCAGCAGCAGCAACAACAGCAGCAGCAGCAGCTTCACACCACACTGACGCCTACGCCCACTCAGAGCACGTACGTATCAGGTGAGTCAGCTCGTAGTACCGAAGATGAAGCTGGCTCTAGTACGAGCAGTCAGCACTATGGGTCTGATCAATTAAATCACTCGTACGTGTCAATAGATAACAGACCTCCGCAATACTCGCAGTATCCCCCAGTGGTCGCTAATAGTGGGGGTACCTTACCAGGGACTGGGACGGGGACGGGGACGGGGACGGGGCCTCCCCAACATGTGTATTCAACCATTCCAGATATTCAACCGCAATCACGAACATATTTCGTGTAATATATAAGTTCGAAATATTTAGCAATGAATATTCTCGTTAAGTAAGAAAGAATATTCCAAGAGTTGCTGTAAAAATATTACGTAATACCCATGAAAAATTCATTGCTGAAGTGCACATATACTTAGGAGTAATCTTTCTGATTTCGAGCAATATTTATACTCGATATACAAGGCTGTACTTTAAATAAAATATTTAATTTAATTACCATTCATTTCCTATAGTTGATGAATTTATATTTGTGTTCTTTACATGTCACTCGAATCGTATAATTTATAAAAACAATCGTATCGTAATTTAAAACACCCCTCATAATACCTAACATATTTACAAATTCATAATTAATTAACTATATCGCATATAATCCTTAATACTAGTGAATCTCTACTTAATTTTTTCGGTATTATTCTTAATTGCGTATATAGACCAATTGTATATATTGTATATTTTTGAGATAAATTATTTATTGAATTACATTGTATCCGGACATGAATTTAAAGAGCGCTTAATAGTCATTAATTTGTAAGATTTTTGTATATTTAATTACCTATTCGTTCCACTTAGTTTATGCGACTAATCGAGTATATTTGAAGACTGTTTATATGTACATATTTTATAGTAATAAGTTCACAAATTAAAGACAAGAATTTTATCTAAGCTGTCGTTGTTTCTTTACTAAGTACCACAACTTTAAACTAACCACAATCTCAATCATTTTAATAAATGCATGCGTGTAAAGTAATTGTTTGACCTATAATGGCACATGGTCAGCTAAGACATGTTTTGGGGAATAAAAAAGAAAATTTGTTTTGGGTAATGTAAAAAGAAGTAAGTACGGTACGTATTTGAATAAATTTAACATATAGCTGCACTAATTAAATTGACAAACATTAAGTAAGTATCAACCATATATATATTATTTTAAAAATTATCACTACGGTGTTAAATTATAATATAGAATATCACCCAAATACCGTAACTTAAAGCATTAAGTAGCTAGATGTACATTTCAAGCGCTATGCGTCCATCTTCAGTAGCACAAGATAAAACTAAATAAAATACCTCTGTCACGAATCGTGATTGATATACTTTAATTATATATATTATAAATTACAAGATTTTATCTTGTGCTACTGAAGATGGGCGCATAGCGCTTGAAATGTACATTTAGCTACTTAATGCTTGTTACGGTATTTAGATGGTATTTTGTATTATATATATATTAAATTACTATATAATTCTCTTTCTGCAATATAGTCCCCTGCATACTTTTCTGTAAATCGTACTACTAAATTCGCAACATCAATATTGTATAGTAATATATTTTAGATAAACAAGCGTTATAGCTATGAGAATTGTAAACAAAACTGTCAAATAGATATTTACAGCTCCAACAACCTAGCCGTTTCACTATATGCTTATTTCAAAGCGCAAATTTAACTGACCAAATACGTTATATACTATCAGCATTTATCCATCTTGCTGTATAATGGTTTATGACTTTACAACGCTGGGCCAAACTTCCGAATTTTGCCGGCAATTACTCTGAGGTAGCACGCACACTTGATTGTTGTGGCGACACTAATTTTATTACCAGGGTTCTGAAGAAATATGCTCAAAATTTCACTAGAAAATCAACCTTTCCTGTTTACAGTTGCTTAAATTCTACATATATAGAAATCCATAACTTCGTAGTTCGTAAATTTGCCATTTACGGGACATTTTGTGAAGCTAATTAAAAAGCGCAATTTGAAGATAAAACAAGTTTATCCCTTAAATCATTATCTATCCATATTCCGTATATAAAAGTGCCATAAAAGTTGTAAAAAATAGTTGTATTGTTGACGCCAGGTATATTATATTACTACCATACTCACTTTACCAGAATTAAATTTCGGACCAGACTTCCGATAATTTCTTGCGCCTTTTTCATCAAATAACTGCCGAGTACAAAACGGTGTAAGCAGCCACGGAATCAATACAAAAAGCCTAATGGTTAGTCACAATGAATTCATAGATATTACGGTACGTTCACCTTTTAAAATGTTGTGTCCGACCGACAAGAGCAAAAGCGAAAATTCCAATGTCATTAAAGCGTGGCCAGACCATACGAAATGGATCGGTTTATGATAGTGCAATAAAAGAGACCCTTGTGCCTTGTGCTGCTGCCAAATAATTGATTGTGCCTCCGCAGAATTTATACTCTACAGATTCGGACAGTCTATAAAAGTAATTTTCCTACATTTATTGCGAATTTATACTCCATAAATCACGTTTACACAAGCACATAAAAGTTCGCTGTAAATATCTTTGATTTATTATTTATTACATGCTGGATTCATCCATAGTATCCTCAAATTACTTGATATAAATCTTTTTTTTTAATATATGCTATATTTTAAGTATCTATTATAAAATCGTAGAAATAGTTTTGGGGGAAAATCGTCTCATTTTTTAAATTTATTGTAAAAGTGCAGGCAAAAATCAAAGTAAAAATATTACATCCTTTTGTGGAGTAAACAAGTGCGAAATAGTTTAGAGAATTTTCGTTTTAAGTGCAGTAATTTCCATCCTGATTCAATTTTTGCTACAAACAACAATGTCAAAAGCAATAATGGAAGCAATAATGTTTTATAATATACGAATTTGTTTATCGATGGGAAATAAAGTAAACATTGCTCCACTTTTATATATACGAATAATATATGTATGTGGTTTAGATCGCATAATTTTATATGTTATGTACACACAAAACAACAATTATAATTGAATACGTGAGAAGCGCTTAATTATACAGGAAATTTAATCTAATTTAATTTACAGCTATCCAAATTACATATAATATTGTTTCGCCAAAGTGTAATTCCAAATTCATTTAATCCCAGATTATTTACCAACATATTAAAATGGTTACTCAGTTTAGTTATGCAAACTGAATACGAAATTGGAGCCTCGTTATAATGAATATCACATCCTCGCTTAACGCGATTTTTTTCTTCCTTAAGCACGTATAAGTATATATTTGAAATTATTCCTTGGTATCAGTCATAATTTGTTAATATAAAAATGCAAAAATTTTAGTATCCGAATCTTTTGTCATATTCGTGTTATAAGAATAATATTGAAGAAAGATTTTGTACATATTTGTTTATATTTTGCAGTATCGACTCTTGTCATTTCAATCGAGGGGGGCGCATTTCTTAAAAAATAACATAATAGTTACAAATCTTACCTAAAATGGATGCAAAATGATTAAATTTAATCATTTCTTGAAATAGTATTCCGTTCTGCTATCTTTCATTGATGGAATACTCCTTGCACAAGTTTGTAATCAATTTAAATCAGACAACGGCCTACCTAATTCTTTAATTTTTACTTTGTCCTCAAGCGAAAGTCTACAAAGCACTATTTTCAATAAAGAACTAACACTATTCCTTTTTATTAAATTATTTCTATTAAATATATTCTTGGAGAAACACGCGGCAAAATCGTACATACACAGTATGATACTGAACAAATGATACTGTCTAATCTGGCTATTCTATATCAATTTACTACTCTCGCTTCTCTCCGAACTTCGCTAAGCCGTTCAATTTATATATTATTTTCAATTTATATAATCAATGTTCAATATATATTTAATTTATATATATTCAATATATTCTTGGAGAAGCACGTGACAAAATCGTACATACGTAACAACATAGAACAATGCAACTGTCTTATCTGGCTATTCTAAATCCATTTTTCTGTATACTAGACTAGGCTTCTCTGTTGGGACGCTAAAGAATTGCTTAAAACAACGATATATTCTTAGCTGTAGAAGCAGCGTGACGTCACATTGCCATTGCACCCGGGCCGCTAGTTTGTTTGCGGCTCATACGATACGCGAACCAAAGAAACAGATGATATACTGCCGACGGTGGCTCTCACTCTACCACTTGCAACAGATAGGATGAGTGCATATGCATTTACCTCATACTTGCTCGCCGCCACACCGTGTTGTGTTGAATGCAAGCTTTATCTTTTAAGAAAAATAATGCCGAGTTAAAATATCAGAATACAATTATATATCTACGGTGATCAATGTTCAGGTGAAGCGCGCGGCCGTGCGGCCTCGAAATAAAACGAGCCTACTATTTTGTATGTATAATAAAATATTAAAAACTCGAGAATTGATGAAATAGAATTTTTTTTACTACGTAGGATAAAATCCAAAGTCTATATTGGCGGATATAAAAAGCTACTAATGAAAATATTTAAGTAGTCGCTCCAAAATGTAAGGGATAAGCACATAAGGTATTATAATAATAGAAATCCTAAATATCAAGCCAAAATTTAGAGGGAACTCTAGAAACCTTAAAAATAGGCAAATGTCAAGCGCATAATTTCCCCAAATAAAATGTAAGTTGTAAAAAGTTTAGTATTTTTTATATCCTTCCACTAATCTTGTAATATTTCCGTTTATTTTCTAGGTACATGAAAAAACTTATATGAAAAAACATATATATACTTCTTTATCGTGTTATATCATATACGTGCAACAACTTTTGCCTTCATATAAAGCGACGTTGTTAAATTGATATTTTGATGCGGCAATTTCAGTTTAAATGTCACAGCTGTACGACCACGATGGCAATATCCTGTAACCCTGTTGCAGTTCAGTCTTACATTCGCGCCATATATAACCCCCCCACCCCTCTCCTGCAATATTAATTTATTCCCTAAAATCGATTTTGCGGATGCATCACACAAACAAGCTAGGTCTCGTTCCATAGTGTCTCGGTCGGATATGTCATCCGTCCAAACAGGCGTTTCGATTCGTCGTGTAGTATTATACGAGAATATAATATAGCTATCGATTTGAAAGCATCATATACCTATAGATAGCGCGACTCTTTGTTCTAGGAAATGTCAGTGTCAGTGTCCACACGGCGAAGTGGCATCGAGTGCGAAAGAGAAAAGCCACACGACCACAAATGTCACTGAGGAAAATTCAATTTAAACGCTCACATTTTAAATTGACGCGATGGTCGCGGCCAAATCGACGGCAGCGTCTGAAAAATTAATCGACGCCCGTTAAAACATTGAAACACGAATCATTTTACACATCGCCCGAAATCGGAAATTGCATGTTTGCAAGCATAGCGCTTTTGGTTGTTTTTGGTCTTTTTTTGCTTTTTTGGTTTTTTTGCTTTTGGTCTTTCACGTAGCGTGTTTGGTTGTCATTGTAATACACAATTTATAATTAAATTGGAATAGATCCACCGAAAGGGTACATGACGAAATTTATAAAACTAAATGGTAATTAACCAAAATCATAGTAGCAAAGTTGTGAGTCAAAGAGATGCATCTATGCCACGCTAGTGTTGGATTGGATTTATTGTAAAGTCAATTTCATATACCTATAGTATACGAAAATATTATTTCTTATTTCTGGGTTAAGTGGTCGACCAGAATCTACATTATTATACTAATAGAATTTATTTATGTTTATTGCGCAAGCTGACTTCGCCCTTGAAAAGACATGATTTACTGTAATTGATATTATATTGTACCTTCTTCTTGTACTATTTTTATACCGCATATATTTTTATATTATTACAATGTAAGATTGTCAACTGAATAAAGATGATGATTATTATTATTATTACGCGTTCTGGTATGCCAGTTTCTTTGACTATAAAGAAGTGAATAGTCTTTCAGGTTGGTTTGAATAATAACTTTTTCACAAAAACGAAAAATCTAAATTCAATTTCACAATATTATCGCAACAAAAACGAATAGATACGAAGTGTTCAAAATATCTTCTCAAATAGCATCAAACTTTTGTTGATTTAAAAATGTCAAATGGTAATAAAGATATTACCCAGTAATTTTGAGTACATTTTTGAATCTTACACATTATCTTGTATAAGATTTTCTTTTTTAGAATACTTCATGAACTTTACCTGCATTTTGCTTTCTTTCTACGGTAGAATATTTATTCAAAAGTAAAGAGTTTTTGACATTTTTCGAAGGAAAGAGATATACACATGCATTATTATAGTGCAGCGATGTAGGGATTTCGATATTGTTTTTATTTTATTTTCAAAATCTAATGAAGATGTAATGAAGACATTGTGCATAGGATCTTGAGAAAAATTTAAAATCTTCTAAATTAAAATATATGTAAATATAATTCATGCTTTTGTTATAATTCATTCTTATATCATGCTTTTGTTCAATATCAAAATATTTTCTAATAATACGGCATTATTCGATTTTAGTGGCATCGCTGCGGTGTAATTTTGAACGTCTATATACCTAGGAGAATTGCTACCCGGCTCATTTGTGAAATGTGTACTTCGGAATGCCCGAAAAATATCATCGCAGCGACGAATGCCACGTACGAACACCAACATCACGACGACCCTGTTGTTGTGACTTGTGACTATACATAACGCAGAAGAGAAAATGCATTTCGTATGCCGAGTATCGATGAAGCATTTAAAATTTTAAACGCATTCTCCGCATTCATTGCACTGGCGGAATGCTACGAATATCTATACTATATGTGTATCTATACTATATATCTATACTATATGGAATGCTAAACTATATCTGCAAGAAATCTTGAAAGTATTTACTTTGACACCACTGTTTTGTGGTGAGAATTTTTTTAGAAAGTAAAAAGCGAAATTAAACTTATGTCTATATAATATACAAACAGTCGTAATAGACTTGCATGTATTTTTAAATATTACACAGATGATATAAACTCATAAATATTATATGGTGTAATAAGAGAAAACAATGTTTTAGAGAATTATCAGCTTCTAGCATATTTAAGCGAACACTAATTTTGCTCGAATACAAGAAAATATATATTCTAAGTCGCAAATGTCCATTGAGAACAGGCGTTCTTGAGCTTTCAGGTCTAATAGTGAATGTTCGACGAGAAATTCTTTAAAACATGTATACTTGTGTGCTATCTTGCGCTTTTTTTATCGCGATGTCCATACAAATGATTTTCACTTAGATATTTTCTGTTTTCATGGAGTGTGCAATGACATTTTATTTTTACTATATTACACATTGTCTTTTCCGTGGATTTTCTCCAAATATATGATTTTTTAGAGCTTTGCTCCCGATTTTACACCAGTGTATATTCGCGTGTATTTTACAATATATTAAATGCAAAAACATGCGCGTAATTATCTACAAGAGGCTCAATTTCATCTTTATTGGTAATTGGAAAATATCTGAAAAGAGCATATAACGTGACTTTACTTATCATTACCAGGACATTCGAATTTTACGAGGTTGAAATATTCTTCACTGCAGAATTTAAAGCAATTACTTTCCTCCTTAGAATCCATACATAATTAACTGCAATATAATTCTTATACCACATAAATACAGTACCATTTTGCATTTAATACCTAGATGCACATTTCGACGGCTATGCCCCCATCTCAGCAAGGTATTTTATTTAGTTCAATCTTGTGCTAAACAACATTTAGTACTGATAAATTTACATACGTATTGCTTATTTAATATAAACGCCTATTGCGCCTACTGAATGCTGAAACTAGAGACTTTTATAAGCGTAAATCTAAAGCAGACGAAAATTGTTTTAGTTAATACAATTTTAATATTCCATATATTTGATGTATTCACTGGCAAATGGGGGAATATAATAGCAAACAACATTGAAGTTGAAAACTTTAACGACGTAATGAATTCCTTTAAAGTCCGCAATTAAATTAATTCACAATTTAGCGAGATAAATCAGTGCTAGAGATTGCCGCATTTAATTCCTCATCAAAATTTTAATAAACCACAATGCAACCTCACTTTCCGCGCTCTGCTAATTGTGGGTCTGCATAATGTGTTTTGTTGTTAATAAACAAGCTGGTGTCTGATGTTATGATTGCTTGAAATTTGTTGCAACTCCCATGTATTTACCCAACAACAATTTTCGCATAAATAAGTACCACCAGCAAGTACTATACTCTCTTGTAGAGCAACCATCATTATACAATTGTTCATTATTAACGCAACTGACAGAGCGAAACTAAATTAGCTATATTACAAGAGTATCAAATACCATAGTACAAATTTAGTGTAATAAGTAATTGGTACTTCTCGAAGGTAACAAAATTGTTCTAATAATAACAAAATACTCGTTCTCAAACAAACATTTCACAACTAAAACATTTACATTTTTATTGAGCTGTCCTTTCGCCGACGTAACGTTATAAAGAAATGTTTAATTATTTGCCCATTTGGAACATTGTGCAATGGCTTACTGCAAAGGGTTAAATGGTGACCGGATGTGGCACAAACTTACGTACACTTTTCACCGTAGTACCTAATAATAGCGTACTTCCGAACGGCATCTGATTGGTCGAGGTGGTAGTTAACTGCTGCGTAATCTTTCGCGCGAGTGTTTGCTGCTTCAACCGTGTTTATCGGGCCATGATGGTACCATATCCGGTGTGTGTGGTACCTACATGTATGGTTACTTATATGATGGAACCTCTTCGAAATGCCTTTCCCCCAGATGCTATTTTTGTGTAGTTATATAAAATGGCCGATTCGAAAACAGTAGACTAATTACCAATTTACCTAGTCAGATATTTATAATATAATGTTATATAGCTTCTTGCGAGCTTCGTTAATTCGGTGAATAAATTTTTTTTTAAGGTATGACCAAATTATTTTAACAGTGTAATTATTTTCTAGATTATAGGGCTAGTTGAATATAGCTTCTTTGCATCGAAATCATTTATTTTTGAACAAAATTATATTGTCTAATATTGCCTAATGCTTTCCAAGTCACATTCATTAATATATAATTTAATTAATACAGTATTATTATATCAAACTAATATAATAATAATCATATGTGGTCAAAATTTCATATAGTTCTGTTCAAAAATTAATGGCATGAATTTTCAACGTTTTTATTACTGAATTCATCACAAAATAACTTTAAGAATTTTTATAAAATTCATCCTACTTTGCATATATATGTAATATAAAAAATGACTAAAATAAATGTACAGGCAATGAATAAGCATGAATTTGAATTCGACAAGATTATCTAAGATAATTAAACACTATTTGAAATGGGTTTATTAAATCTATTTTAATGTGTGCAAAAAAAATAATCGAATGTAGACTTTGATGATTGTTATAAAATGGCAATGTACTTTTTGATAAAAGATCTAAAATTATTGCTTTCCGGCAAAAATATTTGTATCAATTGTTTATATTCTTACTAAATAGATGTATTTTTATTTTGGACGTATCCTCATTCTTATAAAAATTCATGTACGCGATACTCACAACACTACAATGACCCTATAATTTTATCCTAATTTAATTTGATGATATCTTCGAGTTTCTAATTAAATATGAATTAGAAAGATTGTTTGAAACCTCGCTCATTATACAGGTTCCTCCAAAAATCAGGCATTAATCTTTTTAATGGGATATTTATGAATAAAACACCGATTTTGATGCTTGGCAATTTTTTCGTAATATATTTAAATATTTACCTACAACACCCCAATTCTCAGCTACCACCACCATTTATTTTCAAGAAGTAACCTGTCTTACTGAATATATATATTTTTTTTTAAACCGCTTTGGGCCATAATAAAATATAATTTAAGATACGAGTAAATTTTTTATAAATGCATGGATATATTTGAAACGAGGCTTAAACACGATAAAATTATATCCATGCTGGATTTGTTTTCGTTGACATTATATTTCCTGTGTTCATTTTTGGTGACAAATTTTGAATTTTAGTTAAGTCTATTATTAAATGCCATTACAAATGTGGCAAAATGTATGTAGCGAATTTCTGCTTTATTTTTTTGCGCAACTTGCGCAAATTATAATTACGTCGATATAATTGTGAAAATAATACAGCCTGTATATTTCTATGCAAGTACTACCCATATATTATTTTCTACTATCCTTATTTTTATGGGTTTCCGTATATACTCGCATATATAATACTTTTGATTCACTGGTTCCTCATTCCGTTTTGTTTCGGTAGGTACCAATTAGAATATATATACGCTATATTTATACGTTCTGGTAGTACTAAGTAGTAAGTGGTTTATATTCAGCGTGCGTGAAGTCAAAGAACTTTTCGTAAGTACAGTACAATCGTATAAAACAATAGACACGAGGGCCCATTTGCATATATTATACGACTATTGCCCACAATCGATAAATGTACATAGAGGTCTAAATGGTAGATATTGTTTTAAGTGCCTTATAATAAGTCACAATGAGAATGACAACAGTACTTAAACACTTGCGTCTTCATCAATAAAAAAATTTACTATATCATATTTCCTCTTTAAATATCACAAGATAACTCAAATCAATGTGATATTATTATTTTTCTTTTATAAAAAGAATTGCTCTTAAAAATCTAATTAGTAATTTTTAAATACAAAATTCCATAACGCTTTGCTACGAATGTAAAGTAAACTTATGATATAGGCAATCACACAGAGAATTAAAATTCATATGTAAATTATATAATCCTTATTGGCATAATAATGTTATAATTAAAATCAATAAATAATATGATAAAATTAAGTGCGTATTTATATTTGTAATTAATAATGAAAAGTAATTATCTTTAAAACTGGTTTCAGTGTGTGCGTTTCTCAATTTAATTATAATCAGCGTAAATAAAGTTCCCGAATACTCATATTTAATTTTAAGTATAGCTACAAAATGCAGATATTAATAATAGCAAATAAAAGTATCGCTTTTATGGGGATATATACGTAAAATATATGGGAGCAATTTCCTATAATCGCACGAAAATATTACATTTTCTGTAGTGCTCATATTTTATTATTATAAAAATAATTACTGCGGTTATTTCTTGTTGATTATATATGATGAAAAATAATCGGTATTATTGAGATAAATTACACGAATTAAAAATCGTATTGCTTCATTTGAGATACTGAGCTTGAATTTAACGACTTGATTTTCGATACGAAATTGGTCTTATGTAATTTTCGAATAATTCTGTCAAATCTCAACATACGAGCACATTTTGAAATGTACAAACTGTAGAAAGTCTATCGGCAAGTCCTTTCACACGTGATTTTATTATACAGTTCATGTGTTTGTATATTTATTTTGTATTAGAACTGCACTTTTGTGCTTGGGAAGCCAAGTGGATTCTTTAATACGTGTTTAGCATGAAATAAGTACTTTAAGAGATACTTAGAACTGATAAGAGAGAAAAATTCGTAACTAAAAGGGCAGTACGAAACTAACAACATTGATTAAGAAAATAATTTCTGAAGTTAATATATAACTTGCAACCTCCGTATAAATATAGTTTTTTAAAAACTTAAATTTAATTAATACGTAATTAATATAAAATGTGACATTTGTACAATCAGGATTGTTGTTATAAAGCAAATAAAATCTATCTACGAAAAAAATTGCTGCGCTTTTTGTTGTAATTTACTTTATATAGAAGGACCTAAAAAAAGGACACAATTAGAACATTAAAATGAAACTTGATTTTGCATTTCGACTGCATGACCTCTTAAAATTCTTTAACACGACGGTTCCTATTAGACCAGTGCCGAAAATGCAAATTATTTACTGATTTAATGATCCATTCTTAGTAGGAGTCAGTGGCGGTTCCTTATGTAGGCCGCAGGGCCGCGCGTCTCTCCTGAACATTTAGCGCTTCACCGTAGATATATAATTGTATTGCGATATTTGATCTCGGCACTATTTTTCCTAAAAGATAAAGCTTGCGCCGCGAACATACCTAACATTCATGACTCAACACGATATGGCAGCTAGCAATTACCAGTCAAATCTCATCCTATCTGTTGGAAGCGCTAGAGCGAGAGCGAGCGTATGTAGTATATCATCTGTATTTATCGTTCGTGTGGTGTAATACCTATATCGCTAACATCATGCCGACATTCCAGCGCCAGCCAGATGACCCAATACGCGTTAAATGCATATGCACTCATCTCACTCTATTGCAAGCAATAGGTAAGAGCGACCGTATGCAGTATATCTTCCGTTTCTTCGGTTCGCTCCTTGCTTACATCGTCTAATATGTTTCACACATTCCAGCGGCTATCCAAGGCCAGTACAAGTTAAATACATATATACAGTACATATGCAATGAGATGAGTGTATCATAGAGTGCAGGCGACCGATCTATTGGATGTCGCGCTTCTTTAACGTCCTAGAGAAGTTCAGAAAGAACAGAGAGTTGTATATATAAATTGATATAGAATAGCCAGATTAGACAGTAGCATTTATTCTGTATATGTACGATATGTACGTATGTACGATTCCGCCACGTGTTTCTCCAAGAATATATTTAATAGAAATAATTTAATAAAAATGACTAGTGTTAGTTCTTGATTGAAAATAGAGTGTTGTAGACTTTCTCTTGTAGACAAAGTAAAAATTAAAGAATTAGGTAGGCCATTGCCTGATTTAAATTTATCGCAAACTTGTACAAGGAGTGCTCAAAACCGGACATTTACAAGAGACATTTACAAAAAAAATTATAACACAGATGAAGGACAGATTCTCATATCGTGGCCATCTACAAGCCGCTGAGTTATTTAACACGAAATCGATGCCAACATTTTCTAAACAATTTCCAGTGGACCTTTTAGAAACCGTGTGTCATGCATATCAATTTTTGAATAAAACCAGATTAAAAACAGATCTAGAAGTCATTTACTCGCGTCCGGATTTTTATCAAATAATTGGAGCCACAAATTTTCTTTCATTATTGCTGCAAAATAATCCCAGTGAAACTTTCCCGGAAACTATAAAAATACTTAAAATTATTTTAACAACCCCGATGACCACTGCTGAATAAGAGCGTTGTTTTTCAACACTTAAAAGAATCAAGACTTTTTTGCGAAATGCTATGGGTAATGATCGTTTAAACGCGTTGGCGATGATGTGTATTAATAAAAATGTGGTGCGAGATATTTACAATTTTAACGAAAAAGTTTTGGAAAAGTTTATATGAATGAAAGATAGAAGAGTGGAATTCACTTTCAAGAAATGATTGAATTTAATCATTTTGCATCCATTTTAGGTAAGATTTTATTACTCACTATTATGTTAGTTTTTAAGAAAAGCGCGCCCCCAGATTGAAATGGCACAGCTCGCCACTGGTAGGAGCATTTTGTTTTTACATAGTAACAAAATATGAAAATATGCACGAGATAAAGCTTAAAATATTCTATAAATACACGATTAAATTTAATGGCCGCAGAGCAAATCATGAACTGGTGAAGTACTTTAAACTCGGTATAGCAGCGAGATCATGTCGAGCATCATACTTGATAAAATATAATAGCAGGCGAATTGGCCAAACTACGTTTATCATTCTGAGCATTCCTAGATGTATGTACTTGCTTTATGCTCCCTTTATGTATATAGAACTGCCTCAAATTTCATTGGATTTAAATTTAAACTTCGTCGTTAAAAATCCTGCTATATATCAATTTTAAAATAGCATTACTTCAGTAGTGGTTATCAAAGTAAATATACAATTTATTTGATGTTCGCTATAATTAAATGAGGATGATGAGGATTGGTTGGGAAGATAAAGTAACAAATGAAGCTGTACTAGAGTTAGTAGGGGAGAAGAGAAGTATTTGGAGAGTGTTACAGCGTAGGAGAGACAGATTAGTAGGGCATATTCTTCAGCATGGGGGGATTATGCAATTGATCATAGAAGGTAGAGTGTAGGGAAAGAGAGGGGTAGGTAGGCCTAGATTGGAGTATGTGAGTCAGATAGTTGAAGACGTTGAGATGAATAGCTATAGGGAGATGAAGGGATTAGCTCAGGATAGATCGGCATGGCGTGCTGTTTCCAACCAATCTTTAGGATTGCGGACTCTTTAACCTAATAATTAAATTGTTACAATGAATTATACGGTACCGAGACAATTATGCTTCTTCTACGTCCCCAATTTACCAGGCATTTAATAAAGTTAAAGGCTTCATCAAATATTAATATTAGAATTCGAAATACTCTTCAATAATTCGATTGCTAATATAACTAAATTAATGTAAACTATATACCTAATCCCCCAATTACTTATCTACACTTGTCTTTTAACTTACGATATCTTCATGTTCACGATAGTTAACTCAACTCTTCATCTTACAATTTCTTACCCACCATCCACTGCTTCTTCTCCGATTACGAAGCACTGTTACCTCTACCTGACTATGGTTATGTAGTTAGTATGGCTCGTCAGTTTGTTTAGGTCGAATTAATGATAGACATTAACTGTCATTAAATTGCTGCGCTAGCTCAGTTGATACGACTCATGGACCCAGTGTGGACGTACGTTCTCTTGAGCAACTCACCACCATTCATGCGCAATCAGAAATGTGTTTATATCATTCTAACCAATTCTGAAACGTACATCAATTAACACCTACAGATTTGTATATTATATCTGCCAATGTCAATGCTAATATTTAACTGAAGGTGCACAGCGAAAATCGTAAACCCTAACAAATGAAGAAGATTGTATAAATGGAAATATATAAATACTAGTTCCTTATTATATCCAGGATAAATCAAAGTAAATTAGGTAGTATTGAACAAAGGTTATAAACAGAACGTTGATATTATCCATTTTGTTTAAGTTTATAATGATTTTACCAAAAGATTCTAATTCATACCAATGTCATCTCAAATATTGCAGGATATTCATCTAATTTCTGTCGAATCCTTACGGAACATCTATGCTTATATTTACGTATAACAATTCTGAATATGACTTGGCTTGACCAGAACTTTGGTCAAAATGGCACGAATTTGTAAGTTTAATGATTTGGATGATCAAAGTTGGATGCTCAAGTATACAAACTGAACAATCTTTGAGAGAAGCAGTTCTGCACAGCTACAAATGTCTGTCAGATGGATGGATGGATGGATGGACAGTGTCTGCTCGCGGAGGATGCGAAATAAGATGTTACATGAATATATGCGCGATGGAAGTGCATGTATACCTGGTTCAGGAAGACGACCCGAAGACGAATCGTGAAACGGTCTGTGTTGTATACATACGGCTGTCTTTCTATCTATACGTACTGGATGCAATATGTACACAGAAATGGCAAATTGATCAAGATAATGCGCTGTGCTTGAAGCATGGAGTTATGAAGGAAATGATGAAAGGGAGTTTTTCAAGCGAAGTGATTCACTTGATAATAAATTGTTTACTTTAAAGCTAATGAAAATAAGTATGATGTAACTTGATGTACAAGAAATTTCTTTTGCCTACCATGACTTTCATTATATCCGAAGACTGAAATTCTCATACTTTTTCCATGCAAATTTTTTAATCAACTTACAAAACGTTTCCAAGATCTGATCGCAATAATTTCTTAATAATAATTGCATCGTTCATTATTCCTTTGCTCGTAAAGCAGTTGCTTTCATAATATGAAGTCGTAGATTGTTGTGAGATATCCAAAAAGGCATATGATGGTAAGGAGCGATTTTAATTTTTACTCGTTTGCAAATACATATACCTATATACGATATATTCGCTTGTTTATAAATGTTACCTCACAATATATTATTATGATAATGCGAGTTAGTATAAAATTTCACTACTTATATGAATGATGCCGATGCCTCATCTTGAAATAAATATTTTTAATACAGGATGTTTATTTTAGGAAATTATTTTGATTGATTCTTTCAATCCATTCCATCAGTGATGAAAAAATTCAATAGGTGAATGAAATATCCACATGTAATTATATTCAAATTGAAATCAGTAAAGAATTCAACCACTGTCTAGCTATATCGTATAATTGTCATTTTGCGGATATAGATAAATATATTTTCCGATAATTCACCATAAAAAAAATGGATTTTATTCGCAATAAAATTAAATTCCACCAACTAAATCAATTTTCAATTTTAATTTCAAATTCAATTATTTATTTCCGCAATAGTGCTACGTTTTTTAACTATAATATTGCATCTATTTATTAGCAATATTAAAAGTATCGGATTTTTATATGTCCAAATATTATTAGTATTACTATGGGTGTTAAAATGATAATTTAGAGACGGACAATCTGATGGTAATTGGCATTTGCATGTATATGAATTCCGTTAAATAGAACCAATAAAGCCGATTGAGTGAAAATTGCCATTTGATTCAAAGTTGATCAATTGGATTATATCGATTCGCGATCGGATAAATTAACTCTGAAAAGACCCTGTTTAAATTGACAAATTCGCTGCATTTGCAGTACATATATATTTTTCGTAGACATATGGCCGTTTGCACGGGTTTAATTATCATGTCATATTATGCGAAAATAACTTATTAACTAATCAAATGTTAATTTATTCTACCAGATTGCAGATTTGCCGCAATTTGCTAGCTTAAAGCACAGTATATACGAGTAGTTACGTGTATAGTCAGATAGTGCCAGAGTTTAGCCAATGCATTAAATGGGTGTTTATTTCTTCATTATATACATTATGTACTGTGTGTATGAATAACCAAGCAAAGTGCGTATTATCTGAAATCATATATCCTCCCATCCCGCTATAATTGGAGGAAGATATAGTTTTTGCCGTCCAAAAATCTTAAAACATAAAAATATATTTATTTAAACTAGCGATAAATCAGAATTTGACGCAATCCTTGTTGCTGGATTACAGCTGTAAAATATTTACAAGAACCTTTCATTCTTATACACCTTAACAAAGCAAGATTTTACAGTTCATTTAATGTCTATTTAATATCTAGTTAATAAAGGATCCATTTTTTTAGGGTAAAGTTTAGCGTAAAATATTATTTTTTAAATCAAGTATAGGGTCAGATTTTATGTATTTTTTGGTAATCTAGTCGCTTCCTTTGATGAGGGGCGATTATTGCCGTAGCTTAAAAGTGATTATATTTACACCGAACAGCTGTATCATATAAATTAATTCACAACAATAATTTAAATTGATTCAGTCGCTTGAGATTTGTCTGCAGTATTAACAGAAACGTATTAGTTTAATTTTAAAGCCCGACATCATTTGGATTTTAAAACGTTGCTAAATCAATCTCTCGAACGATCTAGTTAATATTTTTGTACAATTTTTATCATTTTTAAGGCAGCAATTGGCATAATAAATTTTTATAGACATACGTTTTTAAATTCCCGTCTCTATAGAAAACTCGTACATTTTTCATCGCAACAAATTTGATGGTGTAGCTTCTCTGACCATTTAATAACAGATATCGGTGCTTGAATTATTCAATAATCTGTGTAAACAGTAGAATTACAATTCGTTTATATGTATGTCAGTCCATTGATATAGTGGACGTAAAAGTTTCGGGTTATTAAATTTTATACCATCGGGACTAGATTTATGACGCACCAGTAGATAAATGGATTTTTATTGGATGTTCGCTTAAATTACATTTTGAATTGATGTATAAATATTAATGGGACGTTCTATCTGACAAATTTGTGGACAATTTGGATAGCGAGTAGAATAGAAATACATAAAAAAAAATTTGCCATATAAACATTTGTATGGTGCATAATCATTATTCATATCCGTATTTTTATTATAGTGTGTATATTTTTACCACAATATTTCTTAACAGAAGAAATTTTTTAGCGTATGAACGAATGGCTTTCTACTACCATAATTACTATGTACGTGTATATTTCTACTCAGAAATGACATATTACTTAGCAATAAAAGTTTTAAAATGCTGGGTTTTAAATTGCAATGGCGAGCGTTCAAACCAATGGTTTTGTTTACTTTGTTAAAACTCTTAATAAATACAGGATGAGATATTTTTTATTATTTCTGTACCATATCTTGTCTACTAGAAAATGAGGAAATTTTGCAATAATCTAATATTTTATTTTTAAGGTTTCGCCAGACTCTAACTAGAATGCATCATCTCATCATTAATGTCAGGATTGTGTTTACATTCTTAACATTAATATTTATAAAATACTAGGTTCTTCAACAAACGGTAAGATTGAGAATAATGCCTCGATGAAGGATTTTTCCCATGCAGTTTTTCATTTATGAAAACCGTGTACTTTGTCAATAATAAAAGTTATAATCAGAATTAAATATGATTTTCCTGTACATCGAATTCAACCTTTTAGCCAATTGACAATTATTTTTTTCAAAAATAAAAATAGAGAGCCAAATATTTCAATTAAAATAAACCAAAAACATGCAAAAAATTGAACAAGTTAATCCGATTCCTGACCAACGAAGACATGTACAGAATTGTACAAAGAAATAGCATGTATGTTAAGCATTGTAAAATCGTCACTACGGCGTTAGAAATTGTATAAAACATCACCGAAAAACCGTAACACAACGCATTTATTAATAATAGAACAAATTAAGATATTTCGGGATTGCTTTAAAATTTGTAGCGACAGAGGTATTATTTTGCTACTGAAGATAGGGCACAGCCTCCGAAATGCGCACATAGCTAATAAATGCATTGTGGTACAGTTTTTTGGTGATGTTTTGTACAATTATCTTAAGCAGTATCGGAGGCCTCATATCTTAACGCTCCTATATCTTGGCATTCTTTTATCAGATTATCTTTCTAATTTCCCACCAATTTACAAGATAATTCCAGGACATTTTTTGAATGCACCAGGTATATTCTATATAGCATGTTCAATTGAAAATAGCTCGTTGAAATTTTGAGATCGGAGTGACACGGTATCATTACCCATGGCAGTTAAGAGACACGCTGCGGGTCCACAGACGGAGCGGATTGGTCGGGCGCAAGGATCGCGTGTTTACAGTCGGTTGTACAACTGATGGCAGCTAGCCAAAACATATAACATATAACATATAACATTGTAGACTATCTTTACGTGAAAAACCACACACACGTACGTGTAAACAATAGGGACTTTGCTCTGGACATTTTTAAGAACAATAAAAGTTGAACGGAATAATATTTACGCGCGCTTATTTCTCAGAAGTGATCTAAAAGGCGCATTGCAAAATTCGATTTGCGCACGTATAGATTTCAATAAATGTCATAACCCAGCTGGGACAATTCATTCAACTACTATTGATATTGCGGCGCCCACAAATATAGTCCGCAATTTGGTGTCTTTCATATCCTTTCATATCCAGATTTGGATATGAAATTTGGAAAATCCATTCTTTGATCCATATTAAAGTTACGTCATCAAACTTACGATTTTGTATTTGCCGTTAAATGAAATTATGACCATATAAATGAAAATCACGCAGCACGAAAGTTAATCTTTCCTACAAACAAAGTACTAACCAACTTCACTATTTGCGATAGCTTTCGTTTAATGGAATTGGCTTACGAACTGCTAGACTGCTCATAGACAGAATCCCGTTGCACCAAATGAACATATCGGTCCTTTTCAATACAATTGAATGCAAATGGAGTACCAACATTAAAGCAGCAATCGCTTTATAACTTGCCTTATCTAAGAATTTACCTCAAGTTCAATGTTGATTCCCAATTCAAATGTGATCGTGTACATACCACCAAAAATTCAGCTTATCAGCAAAGTACTAAAATACTAGAAGGTTTCATTTTGGCTTTTATATAGAATGTCACTTAAAATAATTTCTTAAAAAAATCAGCTTCAGATTGGCTTGTAGAACACAAAATGCTTATTTAGAATATCTAAATTTAGAATTAGTAAAGATTATTGCGTTTCTCGAAAGCATCGTGAGATAAACAGTTTTCTTGAGTTTAAATTAACTTTTTTTTTTGGATGATATACAAGCTTCGATTGGCATGCAACAAATTTATACATATGTACATGTAGTTGAAATCACAAAGTACTTTCAGTAGGCAGATGCATTTTGTGAAGTGGTCCTTATAGCCTTATATATACGTACGAATGTGAATATATATTATATACAGTCGCTGTGCCCAACTTCCATTGTGTAACACGATGACAATTCGTGAAATTGCTACTTTGTATATGATAACATCAGTTCAAATCCGAAACGAATGAGCCGTCTGCAATTGTAGAAATTAATCAGTAAAAGAAATCTACGAGATTTTAAATACGAGCTATTTCATTGTATTTTGGCGTTCCGTCAATGAATACGCTTTCCTCAGTTTCCTTTTAGATCAAAGACGATTTTGAGATTGTTGCTCTAGATTTGCAGTGCAGTCTTTGTTGTAAAGTGCCCGATCACATGAGATCATCAAAGGAATCGTGTTTCCTTCTGTAGGACAGATAGATGCATACAATTGTAGTTGCGATGCTTTTTATTTTTTAGCAGATGCATTCAGCATAAAAAATTATAAATTCAATAAGCCCAACAAAATAATATATTTTATAACTCAACCAGCACGTGTTACATTTTTAAGCTAAGTCCGCTTTGTTTATCCGAGCGCATGGCAATGCGATTTAAGAGCGGTGTAAATACAAAATATAAAAACCATAAGTTCGCATTATGGGTGGTAAGCGTATCCTTTCAAACAAGGATTATGAGACGATTTATCCGTCTTTTTATAAGAATATTATCCACAAAGTCAACCAGTGTTGTATTATTCCAAAAAATATATCACACTGTAAATATTACAGTTAGATTTCGAAAACCTTTTTTTTTAGTTATGATACGACAATATAGACATCTGTTATAGAGAAATGCAGAACTTTTCTCCATAGATTAAATATTTAGAAATGACATGGTATAAAGTGAGCTAGCGAAATAATTCACCTAATGAATGCAATCCTTCCTAAAGGATCGCTTCATGCAACAGTCTCAAGTACAATATGAACAACATATTGTGTTACATCGATACTACATTTGTCCTCCTGTAAACATATGCCAAGAAGCGACTAGTGTCCCAATCATCTAAAAATACATAGTTTGTTAATTACTAATCATTCATTTATTTTCAACTTCATTTGAAGTTTTATAAATATTCTTCTTTTCAAATATTGGACTACGTAAATAAAACGACTGATATCTTGCTAACGTTTATCTTCATCAGAGCTTCAATATCTATAATACAATCCTTACTAATTTTACAAAATAGTACAAATATGAATTATTAATTATCAAAAAACAAGAAAGCATGGTCGACTCACCCAACTTCCCACACACATTGAACCAACATTTTGTAAAACTTTCTTTTGTAGATTCTTCTTTTCATTCATATATATGTTTTCTCTTTCAACTTCTTTTTATCATTCCATACCGCACATAGTATTCAAAAATGTACATTTCTATATAATCGCAATCAGGCGTATGGAGCATCATTCTGTAATATTTTATATTAATTATTGGTAGTCTAGACATTCTAATATGCATAACTAGATGTTGTAACGACAATCATGGGGTTGGTTAACACTACAATCCCTGAATGGGATCGTACACTCGAATCATAGACCTTGCGGAATAAATTTCAGAGATTAAATATCGAATGCACCCCTTCGCCGTCATTGTATGCATTTGGTAACGGAAGACAAACGTGTGGGCTTCAACAAATTTGCTGAAGAGCATTCGGTAAGAAACGATTTAAAAATTATCCGTTTACACCCGAGAACGGCATAAATAAATTAAAATGTATGGACGATATGGTCGATATATATTTAATAATTCGTAATGAGCAACTGAAATGTTAAGATTTGTCTTCATATACTAGAGTTATAGAGTCTGCATGGGATAAGTAATCTGTACGTATCTGGTCTACCTTACAATGCCTAGTTATGGGCTTTGTATCCATACCCGAGTTTGCCGATCTGCGGTTTTTATAAAAATGCTAATTTCGATAGTAAACGCTTTTAAAATACACAGCAGTGAAATGAAAGCATGTACAAGATATTGCTTAGAAATACGTGCAGATTTAATTTGGAATTCACGGCGACAAGCTATACCTTAACGCCGAGGCCACTCCGACACCGACGAAACATGATTTTATTAACAGTACATCTTTGAAAACAATATTAAAAAAATTCGCCAAAAAATCGAAATATTTGAAAGGTATATATACACGACTTTTTCACTTTTTTCGACGATAATTTCAACTTTTTCCGTTTGAACCGGAAATCAGTAAAATATAGTTTTAAGACGATTTATAGCTATTTTGCATTGTTTTGGGCAGCATTTGTTAAACATTGACCAAAATCGCCAAAAAAATCGGAATATTTCAAAGGTATATATACACCCCTTTTTCACTTTTTTGGACGATAATTTCAACTTTTTCCATTTGAACCGGAAATCAGTAAAATATAGTTTTAAGACGATTTAGAGCCATTTTGTATTGTTTTGGGCAGCATTTGCTAAACTTTGACCAAAATCGCCAAAAAAATCGGAATATTTCAAAGGTATATATACACGACTTTTTCACTTTTTTCGACGATAATTTCAACTTTTTCCGTTTGAACCGGAAATCAGTAAAATATAGTTTTAAGACGATTTATAGCCATTTTGCATTGTTTTGGGCAGCATTTGTTAAACTTTGACCAAAATCGCCAAAAAAATCGGAATATTTCAAAGGTATATATATACACGACTTTTTCACTTTTTTCGACGATAATTTCAACTTTTTCCGTTTGAACCGGAAATCAGTAAAATATAGTTTTAAGACGATTTAGAGCCATTTTGCATTGTTTTGGGCAGCATTTGTTAAACTTTAACCAAAATCGCCAAAAAAATCAGAATATTTCAAAGGTATATATACACCACTTTTTGGTTCAATATTTGAGCTATAACTATATTTTCATAGTGAATAATATAAACACGATTTATAATAAAGCGCTCAGTTTAGTAAAAATTATGAAGCATGAACAATAATGAGCGAACGAGTTTAATAGATATAGTTGAATAATCGATGTAAATGCTAATTAACTAACATTAGAATTGTTTGCATTCTGTATTGTATGTCCACACTTTCCTCAAATATGTTCAAATAATAAATAATCCCGTCTCTATTACACCTACTATACAGTCCATATTTTCCATACTCTCCCTACGTACACTCGAAGGCACTAGTAATGTGCCATTATACGAGTTCTGTGCAGTGTATGGCAATGGCCGTTGTGATGGTTCGAGGGTGCAAACTGCTGCTTTGTTCGTCTTTGATTGGACAGCAACCTAAACGAGCAGTTCTATGCTTGCAGCAAACATACATACATAGGGTAATTTAAAATCCGGAAGGGTTAATACGACCATCATAGACCCACAACAACACGTTCCATACCGAAAGACCATATGTACGAGTTTATATTGTACAGGGGAGTGAGGCCCATCTCTCTTTTGGTCTAAGCGCCGAAACGATACTCCACGAAAACCTAATCCCGTATTTATGATCTAGTTGAGGAGATGCATACATGTATAGGGCCAGACAACCCAAGAAAGAAGGCCCCAGCTCGATTCAAAACCAGTAGCCGTTCTTCTAATATAAGAGATCACGAATGGATAAAAGTAAACTTGGTGCTTGATAGGATAAAGCTAAATTACGGAACTTATGTGCCTAATTACTAGCGAAACAGTTAATAATTTTAATTTATTGTTTATACTACTTAAAGTACTTCTCTTAAGATCCCGACATATATTTTAAGAATGCTTCAGTTCGGCTATAAAATATAAACGAATAAATCAAAATCAATAAAATGCAGTACAACTACAAACGCCTTAACAGATAGAGGTACATTAAGAAATATAATATCTATTAAATGACTAATCTATATACGAGGTGTGTTTAAAAAGTAATGAGACTGTTTCAATAAAACTCTTTATTTATTTTATATTCACAATTCAACCTTATCACCTTCAAAATAGTTCCCTTCTGAGGACACACAGCGTCGGAGACGTTGCACCCACTGCTCATAGCAGTGTTGGAAGTCGTTCAGTGGGATCGAACGAAGTTTGCCCGTCACGGTTTTCTGAATCACGTTTATAGTGCCAAAATGATGTCCCTTGAGTTGAATTTTCAACTTGGGAGAAGGGAAGAAGTCACAGGGTGCTAGATCAGGTGAGTAGTGGGGCTGAGGAACCACTCAAATTTCTTTTTGTGTCAAAAATTGCGTAATAGAGAGTGCTGTGTCACAAGGTGCGTTGTCATGATGCAAGATCCAACTTTCGGAAATGCTTGGTCTGACCCGAAGAACTCTTTTCCTTAGTCTCTCGAGAACTTCGCGGTAAAACTGCTGATTGACAGTTTGCCCCGGGGGCACACACTCCTTATGAATAATCCCCTGACTGTCGAAAAAGCAAATGAGCATTGTTTTAATCTTGCATTTGCTCATCCTTGCTTTCTTCGGACGTGGTGAGTCGGGGGTGTGCCACTCCTGACTTTGGCGTTTCGTTTTAAGGTCGTATTCAAGTACCCAGGATTCCTCACCTGTGATCACGTTTTTTAGAAAATCTTTGTTAGTTTCAATGTTCTGCAGAAGATCTGAACACACAGCTGTCCGATGTTGTTTTTGCTCAGGTGTCAGGATTTTGGGAACCATCTTCGAACACACATTTCGCATGCCCAAATCCTGGGTTAATATGTCGTAGACAGTGGCAATGTTCAAATTCAATTCACTGCTGATCATTCTGACAGTCATTCGTCGATCAGATATCACAAAAACTCGCACTTTTTCCAAATTTTCGTCGGTTTTTGAACTGCGCGGTCGTCCTTTCCGATTTTCATCATTAACGTTTTCACGTTCCTCTAAAAAGGCCTTGTGCCACCTAAAAACTTGAGCCATCGATAAGACCTGCTTCCCATACGCTAGCGTCAATTTTTGAAAAGTTTCCGTTGCAGTTTCTGCAAGTTTGACACAAAACTTTATCGCACAACGTTGCTCCAATTTTGTTACGTCCATTTCCGTGACACACTTAAAAAACTAGCTTCACAAGAACACGTAGTAAAAAAAGGTGCAGTAACAGTGGGTAGTTGAGACTTGTACTGGAGGTAGATCAAATGTTTATCTAAATGGTTAACTGGCGGGAAAACTTGCAATGTTGCCAAATCACGCACTGTGCATGCGTTCTCACTACTTTTTAAACTTACCTCGGCTATATATATACACTATATCAAATCTATCACTTGTATGGATAATATTAAAATATAGCAGTTATTTAAAAAATTATTACTACGGTGTTAAAAAATGCAGTATTTCATACCTTAGCGTAATCAAATAATTTTGTATTTTGTTACTTTGATTTTATAATTTGTCCTCGCTTTATTAATTATAGTTTATAACCCGCACATTTGGTATAACTTTTGCTTTAAAAAAAAAGCTTATCAATGCGTTTTTAGCTTCGTGATTCTATGTTTATTACCTACGACCAGTAGCACGTGTTTGCCTTGGTAAGAAGAAGCTCTCAGAGACGTTCCATCTAATAGCTATTGTAAATACAAGCCAGAATAAGATTATGTGGTATTCTTTTTAATTCTGCTTTGTTGTATCCAGTCCAAGCAGTCAGTTTTCAACGATTTTTTTTGTTAGGATATGTTAAGTTATTACAAGATGTCTGCTAGTTTTTGAACACTCCGATGGATGAGCAGAACGTGTTGAATATAGATGCAGGAGAAGTAAGTGATTTCCCAAAAGGAAACACATTGAGCGGGTTATTTCATGGAAACGAATGTTTACGTCTGTAACATCGTAGTGTTATAGTTAAATTCCACTATTATATAAACACTATTAAAATAAAAGATAGAAACAACAGACTTGGAGGGCAATGTTAAATTTGTTACTCTTTCGGTGTAATTCAGATGAATGTCGTAAAATCTGTTTTATGACACGAGTGTATCCGGTCGCCACTGCTAAGGTCTTATTGCTGCAAAAAATCTAATATTTCTGAAACATTAAATTAAATTAGAACACCAGTTGGTAAGATTGACTACACTAATGATAATTTGATAGAATATCACAATACGAATTATTATTAAACACAATTCTTACTATTTTCATATTAGTCATAATTGACGATGAATATATTTTCCTATATACCTAACTTCAATTATAAGCATACGTTTTGGATGCTTATTTCTGTTATTAAGAAATCAGGGTCGAGTTCAAATATAAGCGTATTCATCAAATATTATTGAATTTCATGTGAAGTCAATAATACTGTAGCATCAGAAGATCGCTGTACATCTTGATTCACTTCTTGCACCTTATAATATAATTTCCGTCTGTAGTATACGTGTGGTGTAGTATGCGGTTGCGGTTTTGAATGCGCTTTCTGCTCATCTTCGTGCATGATTCAAGGCATTCAAAGGACCTTTATCGGAAAAAGTATTTTAAACACCTTCGTCCAAGTATAAGGAACAAATATATCTCACATCTTAAGAATAAAAAAGATCATTTCTTTTCGCGTTTTGGATGTATGTGCTAATACTAGTGAAATTTCTTGTGCTCACATTAACATTTTCAATCTGAGTATTTAATATAGCAAAGAAGACGAATAAGAGTTGCATACTTTTTCATGTTAGTTTCATTCGGTGATAATTATTGCATAATTTTACAATGGATGGTGCGACTGCTAAACTAAGCAAACATCTGCGAGTAATATATATGATAAGAACAAGTATCAAGCCCTAAGATTAAAACTGCTCAAACGTGTCTTCGAATAAATCTATATGATGTATAATCGAAACGCAGTCTTCACCGCGTGAGCCCAATCAAGCGTCGCACTTTTTTAGATAAACGGCAGCCAGTCTTCCATCTAGTTGAGTTAACGAGATTCCTACACATATACACGTATCATGTTCGTACAACAACTGATGAAGAGAATACCGAAGAGGGCCAGAGGCAAATACTGGTCCAAACATATATTTTGTCTAAGAGGTGGAATTGAAAATGATTTCAGCTACGAGCTTACATTAAATTAAAGCTGCAGTATCATCAGGAGCAATGTATGAGGGATTGAATCTTTTTTTTTTGAGAGTTGCACATTGAATGGGCAACATATATTTCAATAGTTGTAATCCAACACACTGTTAGTAAAAGAATACGAATTTGATTATAATACTATAATGTACATGTGTAAGGAATGCTGTGACCTGTGCTAATGCACAGGTATTGTCTTTACACGTGGTGTTGTGGTTTTCGACTGCGCCACTGTATTTTGTTAAAAGAGCCGTACAGTTGCTCAGAATAGGTGGATATATATTGAGACGTTTCCATTTCGAAGGCGGTTTATTTACCATATATAGTCTTATAATACAGAACGAATAATTATAGAATAGATCGTTGTGTTATGCTGGTGTTATTAATATACTGAATGGAACTTGGTGGTTAACTTCTGTTAACCACCAAGGACTTGGTGGTTAACAGAAGGTGGTTAACAAGTCTCGTCCTTCTGGAAGAGACTTGTTTTATTGAAAGTTCGAAATTGAATGTTGTGTTGGATTTAGACTGGCCATTTTAGCTGGGGTATGCGATTTGTAGAGGGGCAGTTAAAGATGTAAGAATAGACAAGAGTAGGTAGGTAGGTAGGTAGAAAGGTTTTTTTGGGAGTATGATCGGTAAAAGTTCACAAGTGTAGGGTATAAGGACGGACACAATAGTTATAGAGAACACGGGTCATTCTGGCGAATGTTGGTTGAGGCTATGTTGAGGTGTTGGGAATGCCAAATAAACGAATAAGATATAAGGATAAGATAAGTAAGGGGAATTTACGCTAAAGGCGGACAAAGAACAAATAGATTTGAATATTGAGAGGAAAGTAGGTAATAACAACAATACATATTGAAATATGGGCAAACAACGACATGATAAATGTACAGGGTATTACATATGGCAAGATTCATTTATTTATGGAGAGTTTTGAAAGGTGTAGATTGATTATTTACACTTCATTTTCTACGTATCTTTCATATTTCGAATATAATATACTTCTGTTTCATGTTAGTATTCTATAAAGAAAGTCTTGTCAAATGTAACCATTGCTGACATACTGAAGCTTCGCTTCGCTCGCATATTTCTCCGAGCCTCTCTATCCATACATATCCACCTTTATGCATTACTACACTACCGTGGAAATATGGAATTTTTACTTATGTCCAACTGAATTCCACTTTAGTCGTATAGTTCCATCATCTACTATATGCGTACGCTATTCCCGTGACTCGAAATCGATGGGCTTGAGAGTTATTCTATATTCTCCATACGTGAGCGGTTCCCTTTTACAAAGAAAAAGCTTTAAAAAATATCAAGCAGCAATATATATGTATACGTATACGCGCATATATATAGATGATGGACCCCCGCAGGAGACATTAAACAATAACCACTTTGGTGTTTCATCCATCATATTAAAAAAGAACTGACGACCTTGGCGGGGCTGGGGTGTATGCCTATTCTTCAAAAATTAATGATCAAGCATTAAAGAAATTAGTTTTAACTAGGATTACAAAGGATAACCGAAGTATGGTAGATATAGAATGTAGGATAGCACAGAGCTGATTTTCAGATTAAATATTGACTTGGGTTTTATAAAAGGATTACTGAGGGCAATATGTGTGGAATGTAGCATTGTGCGGGTGTGAGGCGTGGACTATAGGAAAAGAAATGTAGAATGGAAGCATTCGAAATGTGGTGTTACAGGAGGAGGATGAGGATTTGTTGGGAAGATAAAGTAACAAATGAAGCCGTACTAGAGTTGGTAGGGGAGCAGGGAAGTATTACAGAGTACTGGGATAGATAGACTCTTAGACACGGGGGTACTGTGCAATTAGTTATAGAGGGTAAATTACAGGGAAAGAAAGTGGTAGGTAGGCCTAGACTTGAGTATGTGAGTTACATAGTTTATGTGTGGGATGAATAGCTATGGAGAGATGAAGGAATTAGCTTAGGATTGATGGACAGATGTTGTTTTAAACCAATCCTTAGGATTGAGGACTATTTAACTAACTTCTTCGTGATTCAAATCTATATTGATTTCAACAAAAACGACTGATATTTCGAACAAAACTCAAATCGCAAAAAAAAATTCACCAACCGAGTCCCATTGGCCCATGGTGCATGGAGTAAATTGAGAAATATGAGATAAAGGTCCAAGTTACGCAGAGATCAACATCCTCCAGATTCAAAAATTTTGGTGTAGTTAGCTAGTGTCCAATCATGTGAAATCAGATGGTAGATTAGGTGCTAGTCGCCCGCTGAGCGATGTAACGTCAGGCATCAGCCCAACACCAGAGTGGAGCCTACAGAATGCTTTCCAGCCCCGCGTCCCGTCCACATAGTGACATTTAATTTGTTTTCCGGGGCCACTCTAGATTGTCTTGTTATACACCGATTATACAGTACCTTGCGGCATTTTAAACACAACGCCACCGATGCAGATATAAACAAACTTCTAACGAATATTCACAGTACAGATTATTTTGTTTTCGGTAAGTTGCAATTAATTATAGCGAGTATTAAACCGTGTAACTCGAGGATTACGGACATCTATTATCCAATCATATATTTGCTCTTTGAAATGCAATAGCGTAGATCGGTCGCTTTCTTTTGTGCACCAGTCGTGATTTACCAGATCGCACCCATATAGCTATATATTGTTCACATTAAAATGCATGCAAAGTTCGTAATTCTTGAGCATAATCAGATTTATATAAATACAACCTCTTCACGGAGTATAAATAATATCCCCCGGATATTTGTTCTTGTACATGTAAGACGCTATCGGGTTTAATTAGTTGAATTACATTTTTGCATCCTCCATTGACTTTTTCAGTTTGATCTTTTCTGTAGAGATCACATCATATTAAATTACATTTAATATTCACATCGTAAAAATACACATTCGAAGATCTTTTAGTAATTTATTAAAGAGTTATCTGTTACTCCTTATCAAGGAGTGATATAAAAGATATAGGGTCTCATAGTTGAAATTGAATGTTGGCCCTGGACCAAAACCTAGTTCTAAAATTATTATTTTGTACGAATTCATCTTGTTAAAAATGCCTTTACCACTCTGTGCCACTCTTGACGTTTCCCATATGTTAGACTGCAAAACGAAGGACGAGGAAGTAAGTACAAGTAAATAAAAAGTAACAGAGAAGGAGGAACGCTGGAAGCATTGGTATGGCATTGGTAGCGCGCATTCATGCCTTTTTAAACACGGTTAAAAAAGGTTGCTTCGCTGGACTCTTTCGTGGATGTGTTTTGGGAGCATAACGAAAGCTTTAGAAGGCTCTACTTCGCTGCAATATAAACTCTACTCTTCATACTTTGACTCCACAGTGCTGAGGAAAGAGAGATCATGGGGTTGGCATGCGGGATCTGCACACAAACAGATATCTAGCGCAATGTCTTCTGCATCGAAGTTCCATTGGAGGCTACATATTCTCGTATTGGTTCAGGGAAGGTCCCCATATAAGGACAGCAAGGACGTTTAATTTTGATTTTTTTTCAAAACACCTATCATTTTAGGACCAACCAAAAAAATTTTAAAGTATTTGAAAAATGTATTTATTTTATTTGTCTATGCATTTTTATGCGGCATTGAAATACTTTCTGTTGCTTTATAGATATACAAGAAAGTAACTTCGATTGAGTTCCAATTCTTAACATATCGTACATTGATTTAAATGGAGGTTGCTCTATATGCGAAAAGAAAGAACGAGGGCATAAACGCTTCAATTTATATGTAATGGTCACTTTGCTGGACGATCGTGACCAGACTTATTAGATGAACTTCTTGAAACCGATATACATAAAAGTATAATGCGGAGCTCTTGTTGAATGATGTCCTTCTTATTGAGGATTAGATCGATTCTATAGTATCCAAAAATTCGCAAAAAAACTCAATCCGCAATACCAATACAGGACATAATTATCGCTTAATTATGGTAACAAGGATTCTTCCGGATTTTTATTTTATAGCCTTTTTCCAGTTTTTCTTTACTAACTAAAATTTTCAGCGAAAGCAATACGCTAAGGTGAAAATTAATGTTTAATAAAATAATAAAATCAATAGCAATATTTCTAGAATAAAACATACAAGTTATACAAGTTCCACAAGATGTGTTTAACATCTAGTATATACAACACAGAACTTATTTATTGATGGCATTATTACATTACTTTTAGTTATGTATTAAAAATTTGAACATTGTTTTGCGCAGTTATGTATCATAATGTGCGAATTAACGGTACATACACTGCTTCATAAATACTCAAATTGATATTACCAAATAAGTTAAATGAAGAAATAGAAGTCAGTCATTTCATGACTATGGCAATTGTGATAATGAACCATATACTGAAATGAAATGTAGAGTCCAAAGATAAGGGAACTCTTAAGTAGAGTGTAGACAGGTACTTCCTTATCAAAGGTAAGGATCTTACCTTATCTTTGATAAGGAAGTACCGAGCTATATACTATTTTCAGAAAATTTAACATAAAATAACTCTGATTTAAAAAATCTCCTTACAATGCAATGATAGTAACGGCGAAAATTTGTTGGAAATTTGATGTAGCTCATTCATGCCAAATGGATATATCGGTACCCTATACAACCATGTAATACAAGCCCATACCGGTTCTCTATATCAGAAAACGAATTATCATGAGTTATTTATAAAATGGGAAAGCATCTGTATTCGGAAATATCCTCATTTCTAATCGAATCGTATATAGAGCCGAAGTTGGGTCATTTATTTATTCCACCATGGTCCGACAAAATCTCACGCAATCGAAATGAAAATATAGATCACTTTGAGGTGAAACGGCAAACGAATATTCCACTAAGAGAGGACCCTTGCGATATTTATTCATCAATTTGCATACTTTCCATCAGCAATACCAACTAATATTTTCTACAATTTAAATCACGTGTACTACTATTATGTATAACATTGTATGAGTGTATATGCTGTATCAATTTTTCTTTTTTGTGCTACACAAATCAGTGCTTAAATACTTAAGTACTTTCCACATTTTTTAAATTTATTAACAGGTCCTTTGTATCTTAAATTAATATTACACTAGTTCTTGTTACTATTTTTGCTCTACCTCGAGTTATGTAATATTCTAAATGTTCTGTTACGAAATATTAAATTTTATTGGGTTAAGTGGAAGAGCAGTGTTTTCTTTTGTTATAATAATACGCATGTCTTATGATTTTTTATATTTCCACGCCTTTACTGAAAGGCTATTTTTTATTTATTTATGCCTTGTTACCAATATTTCTTGAAATTTTCTAAGTTTAAGTTAAAGAGTCCGCAATCCTAAAGATTGGTTGGAAACAGCACGCCATGCCGATCTATCCTGAGCTAATCCCTTCATCTCCCTATAACTATTCATCTCAACGTCTTCAACTATCTGACTCACATACTCCAATTTAGGCCTACCTACCCCTCTCTTTCCCTCCACTCTACCTTCTATGATCAATTGCATAATCCCCCCATGCCTAAGGATATGCCCTACTAATCTGTCTCTCCTACGCTGTAACACTCTCCAAATACTTCTCTTCTCCCCTACTAACTCTAGTACAGCTTCATTTGTTACTTTATCTTCCCATCCAATCCTCATCATCCTCCTATAACACCACATTTCGAATGCTTGTAATCTACGCTTCTCTTCCTTTCCTATAGTCCACGCCTCACACCCGTACAGTGCTACACTCCAAACATATACCTTCAGTAATCTTTTTCTAATACCCAAGTCAATATTTGATCTTAAAATCTGTTCCTTTTCTACGAATGCCTTCCTACCCTGTGCTATCCTACACTTTATATCTACCTTGCTTCGATTATCTTTTGTGATTCTACTGCCTAAATAACAAAAATCTGACACTTCTTCGATTCTATTATCTCCTATTGTGATCCTCATTTTTCTACTGCATTCCTTTTTGTCACACCTCATCACTTTAGTTTTACCTATATTTATTTTCATGTTAAAATCCCTAGTCAATACTGCCTGCATACCATTCAATACCCTTTCTAAATTCTTTTCGCTTTCTTCCAATATAGCTATATCGTCGGCGAATCTCAACATATATATTTTCTCTCCCTGTACATTCACACCTACACTATACTCTACTTTTACTTTGTTTATTGCATCTTCTATATATAGATTAAATAATAACGGTGAAAGTGTACATCCCTGCCGAAAGTAATATTCTAAGTAATTTTCTAAGTAATAAATTTTTTTTATTATTAAAAACGATTGTAAATGATATTTTCTAGGTATTATTGTTAAAGAACTCGAAGACTTTCTGATATTTAGCGAACAAGGAGATGAAAATATTGATTATTAAAAACAGAATATTTTCTGAAACGACGATTAACTAATTTGTCGAATCATAGGACATTAATTTTAATATTATTTCTGTATTTGTTATCATATTTTTATTAAACACAACAAAATTCTACTATACACAATTTTTCGCAGACATTGACTAATATCATGCCACCACTATATTTTGTTTTGATAGACGTTTTGAATAAATTTGCAATCTTTTTAGCCGATTCCTTTATGCCTTATTGTACTTAAGAAGTTGTTTATCGATATATTATATTTGTAAGTTGCATGTAGTAAGGTACAAATATATTTTGAGCCGATGACTGAAAAACGTTTTCTCGGCGGGACGCCGTAAGAACTAATTCTATTCCCGATCCATCAACTGTCTACATTTAAATCCATCCGACATAAACCAATCAGCTTTGGCAATCACACGGATGCGATAAATCACACCGTCTCTATGCTTTCAGAATCGGACTTACCATTTATTTAAATCTTAAATCAAATCGGTTAATAACGTGACAAAATTTAATGCTAACGTTTATTGTAATTGTGTAGAACTATAAAATAATTTAAATCATGTGATAACATATTAATTTACCGCCGTTCGTTATTTTATTTCTTTTTCATTCATGTAATAATTATTATTTTACTTCAATACTTATTTGATGTCTAATACATCGTTTTAATATAACATCTTTTTCGTCATCTATCAATTCCGGTTCTGTCTAATTTGTATATATGTATTTTCATGGACATCTGATCTTCACTCTTGCAATTTCATACCTTTGCCTTCACACGTCGAAATCCGTCAAGCAGATGCGACAAATTAATTTGCAATATTTATTGATTTAATTCGTCCTTTGTTACCAGACATAGATTCAGATTTATATGCTAATTCCATTGATAGCATTCTGTTGTGGTTTGGACATGACTAGTGACTACATTGATATAACGAACAAATCAAGTCTCGTAGAGCCCAAATTATTTGCATAATTCCCGAAGTAATTTGCACAACAACAATGATAAAGATTTTACAATTGCAAGAATAAATTCATAGACTTGGTAAATATATATTTTTTATATACATAAATGTATTTTATCCAGTGCACTCTTCAAAAATCTACCTGGTTTTCTAAAGTTGGAGATTTGACCATCCGATGGACACGATTTTCTCATCATTTCAAGACTTGAGTTGCCGACTCTAGAGCGTTTGGAAGAATTTCTTTCTTTCGTGGGACTTTATCATATACCTACTTTTTGTATTGTTTGGAGTTTAGTTAGACAATCATTGTGACTATACATTTTTTTCTCCTACCAAATGATATATTATAACAATGGACTACGTTATTAAAAAGTCTAAATGGTCGCTACATAATTGTTTCGAGTTCACCCTCTAAAGTAGGCGACGAAGGGCTGAAAATGTAAATGTGGCGTAATTTAGAAATTCATGGAAGTGTAGAGGCTTGAATAGCACTTTTCGAATGACTTTGTGTTTTTATTATTACAAATTGCAAGCATTCGTATACCTGAGAAATAGTTGCCTAATACGTGAAGCAAAAATAGATATAGATTAAACGAAGAATAAAAGAAATACCATTGAGTTGAATCGTGAAAAATTAATGCAAAAACATTCAATTTTTCATACTTTCACATTGCATTATATCTTCAAGATATTTTTTTATAAATGTCCCCGACTCATCCTGGTATAATATAATTTTTTAATGCATATAGAAGCATTATATCTCGGATCTTGGATTACAGATGTGATTTTTGGTTGTGTACTTGTATATATCGTTTTATTATTCGTTATAAACCGCAATAATATGATTGATGGGCAGACTGTAGCGTTTTGTCAAATACCTGTCCAGTTTATAAATACAACAAAGTCCGTTTTGAACAGAGTGACTTGAACCACTTTGACCTGCACTTCGCATAATATAAATTATGAACATATGTATTTTATCTAATACAGGCAATTTTTCACTCATACAAAAATTTAAAGGTGGTTTTAAATACATACTTTTTAATTTGCCTAGATTATACATATAGCATATTTGCTTTGAACTCAACATTAAAATAAATAATGAATTGGCCTATTAATCTATAAGATTTCGATTCTGAAATAATATCTTCTGCTTACTTTCTGAATAAAAGAGTTATTATTCTCTGCCTTTATTTAGGTTAACATTATTACGTAATGAAGGAACTGTACCAATAAGTATTTTTCTTTTGCATTATAAGGATGCTGAAAGATAACATGGTTTCAGCCTGTATATTTTCGTGTATTATTTAACTTACCATCGTCATCGTTATTCGTATGTTTACTTGTCCAACGGTTCCTTTTTTTTATTCTGTACCTATCAGTTTTTAGGCGTACTCGCAAGTCAAACAGACGAATCCACAGAGCGCCGCTTATCTTTATCTAAAATACACTCTACCAAAAACACAATGAAGTATATAAATCAAGTAAGTTGCACTGCGAAACTTGAGTAACTTTGTGCTTTCACTGCTCTTTGAAGCAAGGCATTATTATTTGTAATTTTAAAAGCTGAGCAGTGAATTTAACCAACCAAATCAAACCTACAATGTGATTGAGAAAAGTAGTAAATTGCCCGGTTGTATAAATTTCCTGAATAGTAAATCTGCCCTGAGCTAACTGCTAAAATTCCCTATAGAAATTTACTGACCTATGTGGCTCTTTTATTCTAATCTTGGTCTATGCTAGATTCTGAGAAATCTAAATCTATAGCTATATAATTCTATATCTAGGTTCATTGTTTATACATTTTAAATGTTCGTTACTTAATGTCAACTCAACATTATGAAACCTTCAAATTTTACTATAGAAACTACGTTTCCTCCAAAGAAATCTCGCAACAAATCAGGATTTTTTTTGTTTATTTCCTTCTTGACCATGCTTGATCTATACTTACAGTATTAAAATCTATTGCAGTCATTAAATGCCAGATGCTCTCTGCTTAGTTGTTAATTAAATATGGTTAATTTTTATTGTGTCCATTATCGCATGTATATATTTTTTAATAATACTCGGGAATGAATGAGTGGAATTTTAAAACTTGAAATTATACATACGATAAAGTATCTACCAAAGAGAACTACTAATTCATATTTAGCAATATAGAAAGTACAATATTCTTGAACTGTTTAAGTTTATACTAGTTGCGGTCAACAAATATCTTTTTTTTCCACTTGGTGTTGTAATCTTTTGGTAAATAGGTATACACTTATCAATTGTTGTAATTTTTCTAATTACTAAATTTATACCTTTCATAATTTCTGAATTTCTTAGCAAGGCAATAATGAAATAAACATGCAGTATATTATCATATGTTTAAAAATAGATTTTATGTGCTGCATTAATCGTTTTAAGTAAAATCCAATTTTATACGTATTCATTACAAGAAATCCGTCTGTTAAAGCTGGCGGAAATCTCAAATTTCAAAAGAATCCCAAGCGTTTATAAATATTTTCACAATGCAAACATATCATTAAACATCGTATCGCTATACAACCTATTACGTGATAGTTTGCAGGAACTATATTCAAGAAAATACACAAGAAAATTGTTTCAAATGTCACGGCGAGTAATGTCAAAAATTATACAGAATTGAATCGGAGAAGTCATAAATATTGATGAAGCAACTGAAATTAACTTGTGTTTCAAGAATTGAATAATCGACAGATTTAAAACGAGAGATTGTAATAAACGCGCTATATTTTAAACATAGATATAAAAAAAAAATTAAATCATTACAGAAAGAGATTTAAAAAGGGGAATATTTAGTACATTAAACCATTAAGATTTGTTAATACAGTTGATGGTCCTCGATAATGAATTCTTTGATATTCTTCGAAATTAGAAAATTCGATAATTTATTTAAGGGCAACCAATACTCATTTTAAGCGTATATGCTGGCCATGTTAATATTATCCCATGCCAAAGTCAAACTACTTGCATCAAATAAATGAAATTTTAACGGAAATCAAATTGGTCCTTTCCACATATAAATACATAGAAAAAATTCTATTATCTTCATGTAATTAAAAGATAATTGACTTTGAATATAACTGCAGTAACTTCGTGCCGTCCTATTTAAGGTCCATGTATTTGATCGCGCATAAATCGGTCAAAAAATTATCCAAAATTCTCAGCGCTGAAAACTTGCGAGACTCCAGTTCGTCCTTAAATAAGAAATCTTATAAATTTTAATTCAGTTTATACAATTTTAGCTGCTCGATGATAAACGAATATATATTATTGTATAGAATATCTCCCAAATTACGTAACTTAAAGCATTTTTAGCTATATGCGCATTTCGAAGACCTTCAGTAGTACAAGTTGAAAACTAAATAAAATAGTTTTTTCACTATGTCAATCAATGACCTATAAAATATATAACTAACTATTAAATGAGTTACGGTATTATTTACGGTGATATTAAAAAAATGCAATATATATTAATATTAAGATACTATCTTGTTAATAATTTAATATTCTGGTTTATATTGGTTTTGGTCTATTATACGTGTGTTGGTATGAAATACGGTTTTGTTGTGTGTGAAGTATGCAAGAATAGTAGCAAGTCTAAACATATCAACATATATCTCTTTGGGGAAATCTAAATTACCGGTTACCTTACCGATTAAAGTCTCCACAGCAGCAGCAGCTTTGTGTGTCTGTTTTGACCATTTTCCTCCTCATTCCGCATGAGCTGCTCTCTTCAGCTACCATACTAAACAAGAGTAATGCCATCCGAAATGAGTATATTTATCGTTCCGTGCCTTTTATACATACAAGCCGTAATTTAATTGTCTTTGTACAATTTGGTCCATGATAAGAGCGTTTTAGACTTTGAAGAGATCTCATTGTAACATTATGCGTAATTCATTTTATTATAATGTCATAAACATATGTTTACGACATTATAATATTAATAATTATATATTTCCTATATAAAAATATACACAATTTCTTATTTGATAGCTTTATATTGGATTATAAATATTCTGCTCATGCGTCCAATATTTATAAAAATTCCACACATGCCTTCATCAATAAAACTACAGAATTTCCCGAGTAAAAAAACTACGCTTTCCCATGACGCATAATAAGATCCGACAATAAATTGACGTCCACATATAATTTTATTTGTTTTCGCTGTTGTCAGATCCCGTATAAGCTCACATATCGGCGCCCTTATGGTACTACGCTCCTCAATATGCTTCAAATATAATATTTCTCGGCGTTTGAAAAAAATATATATATACATATTACAAGCGAAATATATATACCGTTCCTTCAGACTATAGCGAGTGGATTTTTCAAGTCGATAAGGATATGATGGCAATTTTCGTGGTTTTCCAATTGTTCCACATTTCCTACAGTATTTGGAATGTTCCCGGGAAGTGCACAATGTTGTATTGCATAGTGTATATACCCTCGTATATCGCGAATGGCGCCAAGGAGATACATATTGTGGGACACCCCTCGCAAAAGAAAAATGTGCAGCAGACTGTGCAATGTCGCGTTCTGTGTACCCCATGCGAAGATAGAGAGGAGCCTCGGATATAAGAAAATATATGTTCATGAACTGCTTACTAATCAAGTCTTTATATGCAGAAGAATTTAAAAAGACACTTTTTTAAACTATTTAATTTCCCTACCCAATTCTCTTGCAAATTTCAGCACTGATATTAATCATTATAAATATTTGTTTCTTACGAAAAAATCAGATTATATTACGGCAAATCTAATTTCGGTTTTAATTTGACTTAACAAACAATTTAAAAAATACGAATAGTAGGCACGAAACGATTATATTTCCAATTAAAAGTTAAAATTGCTTCATATAAATTTTAATTCAAGTGTTATCATCGATTTAATTATACCCTAAACTAAGTTTATTACGATTCCCTATTCTATGCCCATTTTATGACTCCTCACTGTTTATATGGGAAATTTAGAGCTTTATATTACATTGAGGGGCCAGTTAGGTTAGGAACCGGGATATCATTTTACCACCCCGTTGCTCAAATGTGTACCACCGCACGTCATTTCGAAGCCATCGTTTTTGGGGCGCATGTCAAGTCACAACCCCTAGTATATAAGATATACCCTTTCAAATGTCACACAAGATACAGTACATTCTATAACAGTCCAGCTCTGTATTATGCCAGCATAATTCACCTGCTTAAACATGTTGCGCATATCAAAATATATGATAAATATTTTTTTAATATATTTTATTTATTTATCTATTTTGCGATATTAAAAAAAATATCACCGCGGTGTTAAATAATAGTATAGAATATCACCCAAATACCGTAACTTAAAGTAGCTAGATGTACATTTCAAAGGCTATGCCCCCATCTTCAGTAGCACAAGATAAAAACTGAATGCTTTAAGTTATGGTATTCTATACTATTATATTGAGATAGTTTGATCGCAGCATTTATTAAAATATTACAAGAATGTCTTACATCTATCTTTAGTTATTAGAATGTTCATGCTGCAAAAAAGTTTTTAACTAAAGTTTCATAATTTAGATAGTGTTGGCATGAGTATAAAAGTATAAGACAATAAGATCCTGGACTTCGTCAGGATTCTTACATGGACTAGTTCAATTTTGATCGCATTCTTATTTCGTAAGATATAATCTCAAGTTCGAATTACTCGAAATATATAAAAATTTACACGCTCCACAAATGGATTTGAACAAATTCATCTATAGAGGGATGTACTCCGAACTTAGTAAAAATGTATCGATATTATATGAAGGACTAGAGATTAATGCAATAATGCCATATAATTATAAGAATCGATATCCACTATTTAGTTAGTTAGTTAAAGAGTCCGCAATCCTAAAGATTGGTTGGAAACAGCACGCCATGCCGATCTATCCTGAGCTAATCCCTTCATCTCCCTATAGCTATTCATCTCAACGTCTTCAACTATCTGACTCACATACTCCAATCTAGGCCTACCTACCCCTCTCTTTCCCTCCACTCTACCTTCTATGATCAATTGCATAATCCCCCCATGCCTAAGAATATGCCCTACTAATCTGTCTCTCCTACGCTGTAACACTCTCCAAATACTTCTCTTCTCCCCTACTAACTCTAGTACAGCTTCATTTGTTACTTTATCTTCCCAACCAATCCTCATCATCCTCCTATAACACCACATTTCGAATGCTTGTAATCTACGCTTCTCTTCCTTTCCTATAGTCCACGCCTCACACCCGTACAGTGCTACTCTCCAAACATATACCTTCAGTAATCTTTTTCTAATACCCAAGTCAATATTTGATCTTAAAATCTGTTCTTTTTCTACGAATGCCTTCCTACCCTGTGCTATCCTACACTTTATATCTACCTTGCTTCGATTATCTTTTGTGATTCTACTGCCTAATTAACAAAAATCTGGCACTTCTTCGATTCTATTATCTCCTATTGTGATCCTCATTTTTCTACTGCATTCCTTTTTGTCACACCTCATCACTTTAGTTTTACCTATATTTATTTTCATGTTAAAATCCCTAGTCAATACTGCCTGCATACCATTCAATACCCTTTCTAAATTCTTTTCGCTTTCTTCCAATATAGCTATATCGTCGGCGAATCTCAACATATATATTTTCTCTCCCTGTACATTCACACCTACACTATACTCTTCTTTTACTTTGTTTATTGCATCTTCTATATATAGATTAAATAATAACCGTGAAAGTGTACATCCCTGCCGAACTCCCTTCCCTATTTTTGCTACCTCTTCTTCCCCCTCAATTCTAACTAAGGCAGTTTGGTGTTTATATAAATTAAAAATTATTCTCCTATCCTTATAATCTATACCCGTTTCTTTTAAAATTCTAAACAATATGTCCCAATCTACATTATCAAATGCCTTTTCTAAATCTACAAAAGCTATGCAAGTTACCTTTTCTACCCTCTTTCTTTTTTCTACTACCGTTCTTAGTGCTAGAATCGCCTCCCTCGTCCCTCTGTTTTTCCTAAAACCAAACTGATCTTCTCCTAGCCTTTCCTCTACTTTATTTTCTAATCTCCTATAAATAATCTTTAACAATATCTTCGATGCATGTGATAGTAGACTAATGGTCCTATAGTTCTCACACAAATTAGCTCCTATTTTCTTCGGCATTGTTACTATTCTACTATGCTGCAAATCCTGTGGTACTTCTCCCTTCTCATATATTTTACAAACTAACCTGTATAATCGCTCCTGCATTTTTCCCCCTGCGTGTTTTATTAATTCGGCTGGTATCATATCAATCCCCGCTGCTTTGTTATTCCGTAAATCATTTAATGCTCTATGAAACTCTGACCTAAGTATGCTAGGACCTAAGTCATCCTCATCTATCTGTTCCACATTTTCTAGCTCCTCCATGTCCTGCCTACCTTTATATAAATCTTCAAGATACTCCTTCCATCTTCTAGCTTTTTCCTTATTTTCTGTGAGTTCCTTACCCTGCTTATCACATATAATGTTACCCTTTGGTTTTACTTTAGAAAAATGTGACTTAATTTTCCTGTAGCCCAAATCTACTTTACCTCTTCTCATATCCTCCTCAATATCCTCACAATTTCCTTTTATCCACTCTTCTTTCGCTAGCTTGCATTTCCTATTAATTAAGTTCCTTAGTTCCTTATATTTTTTCTGTCCTGCTTCTGTGTTTCCAATTTTAATTTTCCTTCTTGCTTCTATCATTTCAACTATTTCACTTACTATTTAGTAAGTGCACCAATTCAAGAATAACAGAAAGATACCAGACACGATTTTTTTAGAGATTCTATATTTTATTAATAACTATAGGATGTGTTTTTCGTGGCTTTTTTTCTAATACCGGTATTTAAGTAGAAATTATTTATTTCCAATTTTACAAAAATATAATACACTTCTCTATGCTATGGCTATGGTTTCGCTTTTCGTTGGGCCTGAAGCATATCTTCGCAACACTGGGTATTATATAGAAACTGATTAATAAATCATAAAACCTTTAATAACAGACAGACAGCGCAGCGATTCTTGGGGATGTTTATGGTTATTAGTTCATTCATTATTCAGATAGGTAGGATGTAACTTGTAACATACTTATGTTGATAAAGTCACGAAAAACTATATGTGGAATGGATGGAAGATGGAATACAGGCTTGTATAAAGCATTCGTAGTTGAAATTCATAAATATTCCATAATTCACAAGAAAACAAGAATTATATACATCATTTGTTTATTGCTAACGTTTAGTATTTATGATTATATTTTTTCTAATACTATTAAATATTTGTCTGTTGGGAATTAAAGCAACCAACAAAAAAAAAAAGATTTTCAGTTTATCGGGAGCTTCTGTTTAACTCACGCTTTTATTAAATTTAAAAAAGAAGATTATACGGACTTTTGAAACGAAAAGGAATATTCAAAAACTCGCAATATTTAAAATATTCTTCTAACTTATTTTATCTATTATTATCGAATTATTCATTATTATTTACACACAAGTCAAAGAATTTCAGCTTCTAAAACAATGTAAAAATATAAAGTAATAATCAGTATTTTTCATTAATAATCACGATTGAATCAAATTCGCATTTATAACAGCATGCATTACAAATTAATTTCGAAAATAGATTGATCTTCAACATAATATTATTTTGTATTTTTGATTTTGTGAAATGGTAGACCAGCCAAATGTATTCATCTTAGCAAATATACGTAAAATATAAGCTCGTATTTGAATCAATCAATAAAGAATTCTTATCGATACGTTTCACTTTGGTGCACTGAGCCGTTATGTAAAAAAATGTTAGAGCACAACCAACTTAAACAAGATTAAAGTTTTTGCACACATTTAACAACTAAAAAAAAAAGACTTTACTCATGTCAAGTCAAAATCTGATATAAATCTGATATTATTGATATAAAAATTATACACACTGGATTTATTTCACATTGCATGAAAAGCACGAGCTTTAACACTTGAAAGAGCTTAAGAAAACATGATAAAAAAACGTAGAGGTGTCAAAACTAATTGAGAATAAGAACAAGATTCCTTAAAAGAACGTAAAGATGTTCGGAAAAGGTTTACTTATTATCAAAAGAACAAGACAATTAGTATGTGGTCAATAAAAGATATATATGACTCGTTATGGGTAATGTAATATAGTTATCGGTTATATTGGTTAGAAAAATTTAACAAAAATATAGATATAATAGACTAGCACGAAAAAAATCCTTTTAAAAGACATAATGAATGGTGGATTAATAAAAGGAAATGAATAGGTTTAAATCACATTTTTTTTGTGGGATCTTTTTTAACTTATACTCCAACTTGGGATTTACAGTAGCGATTATTTTTTGGGGAAAGTAGTTTCATGGTTTGGCTGCTTTGCTACAGTGGAGTGCTGGAGCTATAAAATTATGTACTTTTTATCCAACTAGACTACCAACGGGCTTCTCGGACCGTGCATCGCATCGTCCCGTAATTAATTGATTAATTAAGGCTCTGTAGGTGAATATCGCTAATGACAAGGCATTTGTCTTGTTTATTTAATAATCTACCCGGCGAGAGAACGAAGTAACAACAACACGCGCTTTATCAACAACGTAATTAGCTCTAATTGATTGGTTACGTACACTGCACCGAACGCTGATTTATTTATTCGATAAATAGATTGCCTATATTTGTATACATTGATTATTTAAAGCATGAATAAAGGCCAATAAGGAACTGTAATGCCCCAGTAATAAAGTCGATTTATTTTTGGATGGTTGTGCTTATTTCGTGGTACTAAACTAGGGCAAACCACAGTATTGAATACATAGGCGGCTCGTGCCATTTCAATCTGGAGGGGGGGGCATTTCTTAAAAAATAACATAATAGTGAGAAATCTTACCTAAAATGTATGCAAAATGAATAAATTCAATCATTTCTTGAAAGTGAATTCCACTCTTCTATCTTTCATTGATATAAACTTTTCCAAAACTTTTTCGTTAAAATTGTAAATATCTCGCACCACAATTTTATTAATACACATCATCGCCAACGCGTTTAAACGATTATTATCCATAGCATTTCGCAAAAAAGTCTTGATTCTTTTAAATGTTGAAAAACAGCGCTCTGATTCAGCAGTGGTCATCGGGGTCGTTAAAATACTTTTAAGTATTTTCATAGTTTCCGGGAAAGTTTCACTGAGATTATTTTGAAACAATAACGAAAGAAAATTTGTAGCTCCAATTATTTGATAAAAATCCGGACGCGAGTAAATAACTTGTAATTCTGTTTTTAATCTGGTTTTATTAAAAAATGGATATGCATGACAAACGGTTTCCAAAAGGTCCACTGGAAATTGTTTGGAAAATGTTGGCATCGATTTCGTGTTAAATAACTCAGCGACTTGTAGATGGCCACGATATAGGAATCTGTGTTATAATTTTTTTTTGTAAATGTCCCTTGTAAAACGTCGCGTAAATGTCCGGTTTTGAGCACTCCTTGCACAAGTTTACGTTCAATTTAAATCAGGCAATGGCCTATCTAATTCTTTAATTTTTACTTTGTCCACAAGAGAAAGTCTACAAATTGTATTTTCAATAAAGAACTAAAGCTATTCATTTTTATTAAATTATTTCTATTAAATATATTCTTGGAGAAATACGTGGCAAAATCGTATATGCACAGAACAAATGATACTGTCTAATCTGGCTATTCTATATCAATTTATATACATATATACTCTCTGTATATATATACTACTCTCTGTTCTCTCTGAACTTCTCTAGGACGTTAAAGAAGCGCGATCGGTCGCCTGCACTCTATGATACACTCATCTCATTGCATATGTACTGTATATATGCATTTAACTTGTACTGGCAATGGATAGCCGCTGGGAATCTGTGATATATTTTAGACAATGAAGCAAGAATCGAACCGAAGAAATAAAAGATATACGGCTTATGTTCGCTCTCACCGATTGCCTGTAATATAGTGAGATGAGTGTATATGCACTTAACCTGTACTGGGTGGCGCTGAACACGCAGCGGCACCAAATTAGCGATATATCTTTATCATGCCAACGATAGATACAGATAGATATGGCATCGGTCTCTGCTCTAACTTGCAACGGATACCATAACGAATGCGACACCGTGTTGTGTTGATTGTTATCGCGGCGCAAGCTTTATCTTTTAGGAAAAATAATGTCCAGATAAAATATCGCAATATATCTACTGTGATGCGCTCAATGTTCAGGAGGGGCGCGCGGCCCTGCGGCCTGCATAAGGAACCGCCACTGATTGAATACCTAATTTTACATTTAGTCTTCCATCGTTACGAAGAATATTGAATTGATCACGTTGGCAAAATTTTACTAAAATGGAACAGAATTCTGAGAAATAATCTAGTTTAATATATTATTTACAATAGATTGATATTCTACTACCTAATGGCTTTCATTGAAGCGCATTACTTTGCTTTTTGATCTGTAAGCGCGATCACAATTTAAAATATAATGGGAGCAAGTCGATTGGCATCATTTAAAATATAAATTGGGGGTCTTTAAGAAATTTTTATAAAATACGAAAAATCGTATGTGAAACAATTCTTCTCCGTACTAAATTCGCACAATAACCGCATAAGAAAAGCAAATGACTATTGTTCAACTTTTTAGCTTTAACCGATATTATTTCTGCAGGAAATTATTATTTTTATATCTTATTAATCTATATTATTAACGAATAGTAACGAAAGTAAATAATTCGATTGATATCTCATTATGATCAATGTTGACGTAAAATCTGTTTCCATATATATTTATTTGGAAATGATGGCACCTGGACGTATGAAAATACTCATCTAGCGGGTCTCGTAGTTGCCGACAAACGTGTTGCTCAATCCGATGATAATAAAAGATAATAATGATAGTGGCGGCCATCGCATATATAACAATTTATACGCTAAGAAATCCTAACCTAAATAGTGGCTGTACGGTTCTCGGATGGCCGAGCATTAGCATATAGGGAGCCGAGACGTTCCAAAATTGAAATTCTTCACATTAAATCTATAATAACTATAAACTAACGTTGTGTCTACATTCTTAAATAAACACGGACATGGACTGGACAACGATGCGATGGCAAACGGCCTCCAGACAACAGCGTTTAACACTTCGCAGAACCGTATTTACAAAAGTGCTAAAGTAAATTCAATTCGGATGTTGTAATGTTCAAAAAAATTTTTGGTACGTTCGATATTTTTTGTTATATTTATTGTGTATTAGGAAATTGAATTTCAAACCAATTTTTTTGGTCGATTGCTCAATTTGAATTTCCAGTTGCGCTTTCTGACTGTATTTTATAAATGAGTACTTGAAGCTTATCTAGCGCTTATATAGTACAATATACAAAAATATATAACGGGCATTGCATTGAAGAGTATTCAATGATTATAAAAATATTTACACATAATGGTATTACGTGTAGGCTTCAACTATCATATGGTGCGTGTTTTTCTTTTTTTTTCCAATCATAAATTCCTGACCTGTGTATATTCTACGTTGCTTCATCAGAGACTCAATGTAATTCTGGGCTTTATTTTTATAATTACCGGTTGGTGCACGTTGCCTCACATGGTCATTTCTCATATGTTTCCCTGCCCCATTGTCATGGTAAATGAAGAAATGAGTTATGTGCGCTTTGGGGAGGTTGAGCGTTGCGTTCGACGGTCTCTCGCCGGCACCGGTCGCTTAAAATATTGTCATTATATCTATATATTGCGATATACGAACAGTAGCCAAACAATATTTTTTCCAAAACAATTAAGGATTACATTTCAGGCGAATACATATACAGTGGACCCTCGGAAGTCAAACGATTTGATGGTCGAAACACTTAAATCTCGACCAAACAATTCGAGGAAAATTCTGGGTTGAATCTCGAACAAAAAATCGAAATTCGACCACCTATATCGATCCGTCGTGTCGCGTTACCTCCTTTCAGGGTCGTGTGTGCAACTTGAAAGTCAAATTTGAAAGTCGAACAAATTAAAAGTCGAACTGGAACGTTTGTGTTCGACTTGCGAGGGTCAACTGTATATATATATATAAATAAATAATATTCGACCGATTAATACATATACAGGGTGTCCCACTAAATCTCAACGTGATCACCATTATTCTCTTCAATTTTGAACAAACGTTCGTGATATTCTAATAAAACTGTCATTTTCATTTCAACAGTAACTTGCTGAAAAGCATCGATAATGCGTTCCTTCAACACCTGATTGTTCGCCGGTCGTGTTGTATAGACTTTGGACTTAATAAAGCCCCACAGAAAAAATCGCACGGTGTCAAATCCGGTGATCGAGGGGCCAAGGCACATTTGGGGATCCACGTCCCATCCAACGATCCGGGAATTTTTCGTTTAGCCAATTTCGAATACTGTTGACAGATTCATCGAGAAAAAATTGTCCGAAGACACAATATTCACCAATTGCAGCCCACATTGTTGTTCTGGGGGAATGCAACGATTCTTCGACAAACCAGTGAGGATTTTGGCTAGCCCAATAACGATGATTATGGCGGTTGACACCACCATCAAGTTGAAAATGAGCTTCATCCGACAACATCAAATTGGATAAATGATCAGGATTTTCAGAAATTCTGTTCCTTTCATCCTGTGCGAATTCCAGTCAGTTTGCTTTGTCTACCTCAGTTAATTTTTGCACAACTTGAATTTTATATGGATGCCATTTGAGGTCCTTAAGAATCCTCCCGATTGTGGTACGGCTGATTTGAAGAGCATTGGATGAATGCGGATTATAACTTAAATGTTCTTGAACACGATTCAAATTTTCATCAGAACGAATTGATCTGCTGCGCTTTCTTTTGACGTTGAGGACACTGCCTGTTTCCATTAGGGCATTGTGCCATTTGTAAATGGTATCCCTTGATGGCGGGTCACGATCGAATTCTTCTCGATATATCTGTTGAACCAAAATAGGTTTTCTGGTCCATTCAAACCAACTCGCCACTTTAGCACATTCGCGAATAGAATACGCCATATTAATTTGAATATATTAGGTGCCTTAGGTGCCTAAAAATGAAGACTAATAAAATTAAACTGTTAATCGCGTTAAAATTTGAATAAAATCTGACAAAAACTCGAAAAATTATATCGAATAACAAAACTGTCCATAGATACGTGGGACACCCGGTATATTTAGTAATGTCGGGAGAAGGATAATAAATTTAGTACCCACCTTTCACCCATGTCTACTTTTAGGGATAAAGTACAAATGTTAACACACAAAATTCAACGATATTGAAATAAAACTTCTAGATGATATTAAACATTAGACATCATTTGTGAGACACTTTCCAACAGTATCATCCCATTGAAAAACCGAATTATAAGGTCAAAATATCGGAAATAAATCAGTTTTTCTTTAACTGACACATTGAATAATTTTCAATAATACAGTTTGTAAAATCTTCGATATACATGCGGGTGTTAAAAATACAACAATGTTTGAGAATCACTGTACTACAGCTGGCCTTCTTCACTTACGACAAACGTTTACCTGTTACCGTGATGCCATCCAGTGTTTGTTAACTCTTCTCATACCGCAACATATTGTGTATAGGCATAGGAACGAAACAAACCAACAATATGGGCAAAAACCATCATAAATATTTCATACCGTACAAATAATTCATATTTTTTTATAATGATTCGAATAACAAATCCGTATTTTTTATATAGATATACAAATAAAGAACTGCGACATTTCCATGCATAGCAGAGAAATCGCAAATTACATGCCAACTAACGATTCAAAAATATTCCAGCAAATTCGTTATGAAAAGAATTAATTTTATACTGCGTCCTTAAAATTGGCAAATTACAAGCGAATGCATATGTTTAAAAGTATGCGTTATTGCGGCAACTGCATTGAAATCAATATTTTTTCAGTTCGTTATATAATTTTACGATATGCGGCTTATTAACAACCATTGTTTTAAAACTATGAAGTTCGTTTAAAGCACAGCTGTGAAGATATAATTAAAGTGTACGCTTTTTCTCGAAATTGTTTCGGACAAACATCAATCTTATATTTCGCACAGTTGCACATAATCGAATGGGGAATATTTAGATTTAATTCTCTCATCTGCGTAAATTTTTTTAACCTTATATTCAATATCCAGCAGTGATCCAAATATACCCAGCGCATTGCAAACTGTTTTTATTGCAAAGTGAACTATTCACATTGCTTCGCTGATTTTCATTGTTTACTTTAATGGACTCGTCACGATGCTTCTATACAATAAATGTCTCAATAAAATTGCAATTCCATTTAAAGCTAGCGACAATTTATTTTATAAAAATAAACACGACGGACGGTGCGTAATGTGTTTTCTCATAAAATTATTCCAACGTGTCTGTTTGGAGCAATAAATATAGAAAGGATTCAGTCCGACTGTACAAGCAAGAAGATTGGAATATAGCATATAGCATATAGAGAACGTATCACATTAAGAAGCCGTGACAATAAATATTGCATTCGCCACTTTGTAAAATTTAAATAATAGTGGAACACTTATTTCTGCTCGTCGCATAGCCAGAACTCTAGAAAACTCCGGGAATGGAACATTGTCGTTCATTTAATTGTTACTTCAGCTTTGTCCTTCAGTTAGTTATTGCCATTGTTGCGAACGCTCGCTCTCGCCCGATATTTTTTATAGTTTACGTTTTTTCGTAGAGATGAGATGAATATCAAGTAGTTCGATTTCAACTCATACCCTGGCAGTTTGAAGTAAAAACAACTGATGTTGGTCAGAAAATTGTATAAATTTAAATATTACTATAAATAAGTGACCATACCTTCAATTTTGTAGTATTACACAAAATAAAAACTAATCATTTTATTTGTTTTCTTCTAATTAAATCGTTAATCAGAATTTATATAATCCATATCGAATTATGTGATGTTTTATATACCTACTTGTTCCTTACAAATATTTAGTATACATTTATATTTTCAGGTTTTTTCATCAGTAGCAAAAATACGATGTGAGTTTTCTATTAATTTAGATATGGAATTTATTGTAATTTTATTACTAACTCGTGCTATTGCTTCATCTCTTCTATATCTGCAATATTTGCTATAGTCCAGAAGATAAGGCAAGAATGAGCTAATATATTTGCGAAATAACATAATAAACTCTCAGTGAAATAACTTTCTGTACAATCGTATTGATTTGTTGAACAAATACAATGTGATTGATTTTATTTTCATTTTGAATCAAAATGCGTATATATATGAAAGCAAACAGATGTAGAATAAATTTGAAAATACTCAAGAAAATTAAATTTATACTAGCGATTAAATGATTGAGTTTAAAATTGGAAAGTAAAGAAAATTCCTTAAAAAATTAATGAACCTACAAATTTATATCTTCTTCAGATGAACAATTTTAACAATATGTCTTGAAATAATGATTGCGAATGGAAAATATATAAATCTCTGTATCAATTTGTCTTGAGTAGTTCTATTGATATTTATGCGTTGAAAATTTAACGTAATATTACATAAAATCAGATAAAAACGTATATTGATGCTTTCATATGAGCCTTAATTTTTTTTACTCTTTATATCTGATTCGGAACTGCTTTTAGTTACCTATTTTACTCGAGTTGAGTGGAAGAGCATGTGAATGTCTTGAATCTGTCATTAACAATTTAGAATAGAATATTTAAGTTGAACTTCGCCCATTGGTAAATCTTATGTTTTTTTTTTATCTGTTTGTAATAATGTAACATTGTTGTTGTCAATAAAGTCATTTATTAATATTATTATTTCTCCTAAACTTTCTTGAAAAAGGCAATATTTCATTCGTTAAATATAACATGCTTCATTTTGATGTTTAAAGGTACAATTCTGTTTGTGATTCACTGTGTAGATTGGATTTATTATCAATAAAAGCAGATACTTCCCAACTGTATCTAAGATAATATAATACCGAGGAGGAAGAACTTCACCCAGGGTTCGAGTAAGGAAGATCTGTTTGAAATGAAAGGGGCATACGGGGGGAGACGAGTGATGTAGCGTTTGCAAATTATTGGCGGAGGAATGCGAAAACAATGTTGAATTTGCTGCTGCTCAGAACCTCATTCCGCTTTCTTGTTTATTTATCTTTTATAATGTATAGGACGTGCACGCATATTATATATATAAAGTATGAATGTAAAGTCCGGAGAGTTGCAAAATCAACTTATTTTTCGCCCATGCCCCATACTGCACTAATGGAGTGCCTTAAAGTCGCAAACATTCCTTTGAGAAGTGTAGAAGGGCGCCTCTTCTTCTGCGTCGTCCCAGAAATTCAACAAATCGTATCGGAATATTTACGATAATACCGACTTCACGAGTCGGTATTAAAACATTCAAAAGTTCAAGAGATTTTAATAATAGACCATGCAAACAAATTAAATTAGTCTTCAAACTGAAAAAATCAAAGTAACTTATATCGAAAATAAATCTAAATTTCTCAAAAATCCATTATTATGAATCATAAAATCAAATCATGATGATTCAATATTATCAATATTAATTGATAATTTATGTAAAGAGTAGTTATAATCACGAAACGTTTCTTCTAAAATTCACAATACTGATGATGTATATTATGTTAGTATAAAGTAAATAAACATATCAAATTTAAACTTCTATTCCATAGAAAGCACAAATAGAATTTGTAGAAATTTGTTATCGCTATTATCTTTTTTTCAATATAATATTTATCCGTATGCTTAATATATTCTTGTCGGCAGATATTTTGCTTACTGCTACATCTTTTTCAGTCAATTAAAATAGCGAAATGAAGCATGTCTGCAATTCCCAATACTTCAAAGAAATTTGAGCGTGATATAGAAAAGCTAATTTGGCGTCTATATCATGGACCCCTGGAAATTGGTTAATAGATTTTTTTTATGCGGACTCGGAATTGATGAGTCGTCTTCGGTAGTCGTCGATTTCGAGTCTTCTTCAGTTTGGTTTGCTTTGCTTCATTGGTTGCGGCGCAAGGCGAAGTATGGCCCGAAGTAATTTGCTTATATTGACGAGAATTCAAAGTAAATGGAGTTATATTGACTACCGAACGAAATTTGGGGCAAATGAGTAATATTATTGTACAAATAAAAGTAGCGAATCGATCAATGCGTTTGGAATATTTATACGCGGCGTTCAAAATTGGTTGCGAAGATATTTAAGATAAGTTAATAATATATTCGCTTGTCTAGAAATAATTATTTAGATTACTATAAAATTTCTATAATACATCAAAGAGTATTGTAGTAAAGAGACGTATTTTTCAGCATTGCAGGCAATAAATTCTATGGTAAACTGAAGAAATTTTAGATATTCCTTTTATATCATTTTGTAGAACAACCGCATATTATATATATAGATGATTTTGATAGATTTGTGCATTATAAAGTAACTACAAAATCATTATTATCTCAATTGAGTATTGTATATACAAACTCATTTATGTAACATCCTATATAAATATTTGCTACTGTAATAAAATAATAAAATATAAATTCGCATGCATCGTACCTTCCCCAAAAACTTTGTTTCAGTTCCATGTTATTTTGTTACCGGAAAATCTTCTTGAATCCTCTTGTATAAACAAAATTTGCCTACATTTACGATAAGTTCTTATTTTGTCATAAGTTTCTACTTGTGCATTCTTGAAGTTCTTATACATGTGTATGTGTTTCTAAGTTATATATCGTCACATATAATAAGGTAATTTGTATGATAGAATTGAAGGTAGGACAAAGTTTAGAATAAGACGGAATGTCCCAAGTTTACCCATTCATTTTATTCAAATAGCCCCTCGGTACAGTACACAACACAAACGGGCAAGAAAGGCAGATATATATAGTAGATTTCGTCCATATATACAGAATGTTTAAAGTGAAATTTTAATAAATGGTTGAAGGATATATGTGCAAATCCAAAGCATAAATGGACATTTTGGCCAAATAGGCGATAAAATTTTTTGCCAAATAGACGATATTACCCTCATTTTTAAGTAAATAGACATTTGAATTTAATTTTCATTTATTTATTTATTTATTTATTTGCAGGCGTTCTTGGATATATTCGTGTGAATTGTCAAGATGTCAAATAACTTAAAATAGTTTAAAACATGCATAGTTTGTCCAATTTATAAAAGTGGTTCTAGTGCAGATATAAACAACCACAGACCCATTAGTAATATTTCAAAAGTTTTTGAAAAACTTTTAAAGAAAAGAGTGCATAAATTTCTAGATAAACATAACATCTTATCTTCTAATCAATATGGTTTTCAAGCCAACAGGAATACAAGTCAGGCCTTGAATAAATTTTGTAATATTATCGTTGAAAATTTTGATAAAAATAAAAAGACAATTGCGGTATTTATCTAAAGCCTTCGATACGGTTTCTCATGCTATCTTATTAACTAAACTAGAAAAAAATTGGCATACGTGGAGTTCAACTTCAACTATTCGAAAATTATCTTACAGACAAGAGGTTAGAATTGGCTGTTCTATAACTGATGAAAAATGTGTTGAATATGGAGTTCCCCACGGATCAGTATCAGGTCCTTCATTGTTTTAAATCTATATTAACGACTTACTAAACATAGAACAAGATCATTGTCACTTACTATCTTATGCAGATGATACAGTATTGATTTGTACAGGAGATACTTGGGAAGATGTAAAGACTCGCATAACATAACACATGAATAACATAAAAAATTGACTAAACAAAAATATGTTCAGTTTAAATGCAGGCAAAACTAAATTTATAATCTTCTCACCAACTATTGCAAATCTACCCGACTTTAACAACATTGTACTCGATAATAATATAGTAGTTGAGAGAATAGAGCATATTAAATATTTAGGAATAAAAATAGACCAACATACGAAATGGAAATATCACGTAAACTATTTTACCAGCACAATCCGAAAATTAATCTCAAAATTTTATTCACTAAGAAATATATTACATAAAAAAGCAATCTGTACAGTTTATACTAGTTTAGTGGTATCCATTATAAAGTACGGATTACTAAATTGGGATCACTATATGAAAAGACCTTATACCCCCTACAAATTACTCTAAATTATAGAATTAAGATTATGCTGAAGAAAGATGCTCTGCATCCTACCAAACAATTATATTTTGAGAATAATCTAATGAATGTGCGCGCTATGTATATTTATGAATCCTTAAAATAGCTAGATGAGCATTTCGAAGGCTATGCCCTCATCTTCACTAGCATAAGACAGAACCTAAATAAAATACCTCTGTCACGAATCGTAATTGATATACTATTAAATAAATAAGTCAACCTAACAGAAGTATTTCAAAATTGGCATATAATATGACCTATAAATCTTTTAAAACAATTTAAATTAATAATTAACGAAACTGACAAGTTTAGGTTTGTCAACCCTAAAGTAAATAAAAATAAATAAAATAAAAATGCATTCAAAAATAGTTCTTATTAAATAAATTACATAGACAAGATGAAATTAGGCCTGAATCTAAACTCATTAATTAATTAAGTAAATTTATTACTCAATTCTGTACCTTTTTTTTTTGTGCAAAGGTATTTCTTACCTTTTGTATTTGGTAATCATCTTATTAATACGTAATAATAATATCGAGATTGAGGATTTTTTATTTTTTTGTTATTATACTTAATTTTCAAGTATGTTTATATTATTACACCATTGCAATGTTTGTATTATATCTATATTATGTCATCATAATTATAATTATAATTCATGCACGCAAGATTAAATTCTTAGGTACCTCATAAATCAAGTGCAATAAGGATTGTAATTTGTATATCACATATTATTTTAGTTTGTATTTACAAAGGAATGGGTTTGTTTAATAATAGTTATATATATTTTTTTTTTGTTCTCTTCCATTTTTCTTTTGTATTACTTGAAATTAACCATATTTTGTATATACAAATACTGTAAAAGATTTTTCAATAAACATACATACATACAACTAAATTGGATTTTTCCTTTGAGCTCGACGATGTTGTACAACCAGTAATAAGAGATATGTGCGCAAGTACTATGAATGTAAAAAAAAACTTTCCCACATGGCTGAAGTGTTAGATATCTTACGTAGGAGTTGGCCACTACAAGATTTTTTTTTATAAAATAACATGGAATGGAGCAGAATCAATAATTACGTAGATTCGTTCGTATTGTCTTAAATAACCACAATGAATTCAATTTATGTGAAGTAGATTTTCATTATATTCGTGCACAGAATTCGGGGTTTTATTCCGTTTTCTGGTAGAGTATTTTGATCAATGTGATCAGTTCCCATATACAGCAAAAATGTTCAGTAAAATGTTTTAAACAACAACTTGTTGTCCGAAGGCTTTGCATGTTGGTTAATTTGTCACTTGAAAATAAAATATCACCAGTACAAGATAGAGTAGCAAACAGGTCATAAATTTGTTAAAAAAACGTATTTAAATGAAGCTTTAGTTAAATATTCATTGGAAATTGTCGAAATTTACATTCATAACGTATCGCTCAAAATAGTTTACGATTCAAAAATGTTAAATATCTAATTAGTTGTATAAGAAATGCGCGCGAGTTACCGATTGAAATTAATTTATGCACATATTCAATATGCTAATTGTATTCGAATCAGCTGATTACAATGATTTACTTATATAAACATTGCCGCTAGCAAATACATCTTATATAATACTGAATTAAATTAGATACATTTCTATGTACAATGCAATGGGAATCGTTTTTTTTTGTCTGTCCTGTTGCAGGTGTACATGTATCTTTATTACATTATTATAATTGAACATATATATACAATGTGGTAAATTTACATAAATTATCTTCTTCCCATTATATGTTTGCTTAGATAGAAAATAGGTACTAGTTTTTTCTAGAAAACATTTTATTTACCACTAGTTAAACAGTCCGCAATCCTAAAGATTGGTTGGAAACAGCACGCCATGCCGATCTATCCTGAGCTAATCCCTTCATCTCTCTATAGCTATTCATCTCAACGTCTTCAGCTATCTGACTCACATACTCCAATCTAGGCCTACCTACCCCTCTCTTTCCCTCCACTCTACCTTCTATGATCAATTGCATAATCCCCCCATGCCTAAGAATATGCCCTACTAATCTGTCTCTCCTACGCTGTAACACTCTCCAGATACTTCTCTTCTCCCCTACTAACTCTAGTACAGCTTCATTTGTTACTTTATCTTCCCAACCAATCCTCATCATCCTCCTATAACACCACATTTCTAATGCTTGTAATCTACGCTTCTCTTCCTTTCCTATAGTCCACGCCTCACACCCGTACAGTGCTACACTCCAAACATATACCTTCAGTAATCTTTTTCTAATACCCAAGTCAATATTTGATCTTAAAATCTGTTCTTTTTCTACGAATGCCTTCCTACCCTGTGCTATCCTACACTTTATATCTACTTTGCTTCGATTATCTTTTGTGATTCTACTGCCTAAATAACAAAAATCTGACACTTCTTCGATTCTATTATCTCCTATTGTGATCCTCATTTTTCTACTGCATTCCTTTTTGTCACACCTCATCACTTTAATTTTACCTATATTTATTTTCATGTTAAAATCCCTAGTCAATACTGCCTGCATACCATTCAATACCCTTTCTAAATTCTTTTCGCTTTCTTCCAATATAGCTATATCGTCGACGAATCTCAACATATATATTTTCTCTCCCTGTACATTCACACCTACACTATACTCTTCTTTTACTTTGTTTATTGCATCTTCTATATATAGATTAAATAATAACGGTGAAAGTGTACATCCCTGCCGAACTCCCTTCCCTATTTTTGCTACCTCTTCTTCCCCCTCAATTCTAACTAAGGCAGTTTGGTGTTTATATAAATTAAAAATTATTCTCCTATCCTTATAATCTATACCCGTTTCTTTTAAAATTCTAAACATTATGTCCCAATCTACATTATCAAATGCCTTTTCTAAATCTACAAAAGCTACGCAAGTTACCTTTCCTACCCTATTTCTTTTTTCTACTACCGTTCTTAGTGCTAGAATCGCCTCTCTCGTCCCTCTGTTTTTCCTAAAACCAAACTGATCTTCTCCAGCCTTTCCTCTACTTTATTTTCTAATCTCCTATAAATAATCTTTAACAATATCTTCGATGCATGTGATAGTAGGCTAATGGTCCTATAGTTCTCACACAATTTAGCTCCTATTTTCTTCGGCATTGTTACTATTCTACTACGCTGAAAATCCTGTGGTACTTCTCCCTTCTCATATATTTTACAAACTAACCTGTATAATCGCTCCTGCATTTTTTCCCCTGCGTGTTTTATTAATTCGGCTGGTATCATATCAATCCCCTCTGCTTTGTTATTCCGTAAATCATTTAATGCTCTATGAAACTCTGACCTAAGTATGCTAGGACCTAAGTCATCCTCATCTATCTGTTCCACATTTTCTAGCTCCTCCATGTCCTGCCTACCTTTATATAAATCTTCAAGATACTCCTTCCATCTTCTAGCTTTTTCCTTATTTTCTGTGAGTTCCTTACCCTGCTTATCACATATAATGTTACCCTTTGGTTTTACTTTAGAAAAATGTGACTTAATTTTCCAGTACACAGATTTATTTTCTTTCTCATATATAAAGCTTTTTAGAACCATTTCAATGTTCCTTGAAAGTTTTGTTTTACTATCAGCATATGTGCTTTTAAAATTATCCACACGCAGAAATCGTATTTCAGAAGCAATTCTTGCACACACACACACACATTTTTATATTTATATATATATATATAAAACCACATAATATGAATGGTTAGTTGGCTATTCTAATTAAAATTTATGTTACTTTACAAGTGTGTAAAAAGTGTAGTGAAACAAGGCCTGTGGCGAGGGTCAAGAGACCCCTACCAACGCGATATATTGCAGTAAATTGCCCCTATCAGAAGTTGTGTAAAAGTCCGAGTCTCACGACAGCTCCTTTACAGTTCGTAAGTATTTTTCTTTCGCAGTTAATTAACATATTAATTTGAAGTTTATATATGATCATGCGTTGGCCCAATAATTTTTGGACTGTTGTAACCTTAACAAAAATATTCAATATAGATATTTATAAAACTCCTATTGGCTTTTAATCTATAATACGAGGTGTGTTTAAAAAGTAATGAGACTATTTCAATAAAACTCTTTATTTATTTTATATTTACAATTCAGCCTTATCACCTTCAAAATAGTTCCCTTCTGAGGCCACACAGCGTCGGAGACGTTGCACCCACTGCTCATAGCAGTGCTGGAAGTCGTTCAGTGGGATCGAACGAAGTTGGTCCGTCACGGTTTTCTGAATGACGTTTATAGTGCCAAAATGATGTCCCTTGAGTTGAATTTTCAACTTTGGAAACAGAAAGAAGTCACATGGTGATAGATCTGTTGAGTAGGAGGGCTGAGGAACCACTGAATTTCCTTTTTGTGTCAAAAATTGCCTAATAGAGAGTGCTGTGTGACAAGGTGCGTTGTCATGATGCAAGATCCAACTTTCAGAAATGCTTGGTCTGACTCGAAGAACTCTTTTCCTTAGTCGTTCGAGCACTTCGCGGTAAAACTGCTGATTGACAGTTCGCCCCGGCGGCCCAAACTCCTTATGAAGAATCCCCTGACTGTCGGAAAAGCAAATGAGCATTGTTTTAATCTTGGATTTTCTCATCCGTGCTTTCTTCGGACGTGGTGAGTTGGGGGTGTGCCACTCCTGACTTTTGCGTTTCGTTTCAGGGTCGTATTCAAGTACCCAGGATTCGTCACCTGTGATCACGTTTTTTAGAAAATCTTTGTTAGTGTCAATGTTCTGCAGAAGATCTGAACACGCAGCTATCCGATGTTGTTTTTGCTCAGGTGTCAGGATTTTGGGAACCATCTTCGAACACACCTTTCACATGCCCAAATCTTGGGTTAACATGTAGTAGACAGTGGCAATGTTCAAATTCAATTCACTGTTGATCATTCTGACAGTCATTCGTCGATCAGACATCACAAAAACTCGCACTTTTTCCAAATTTTCGTTGGTTTTTGAACTGCGCGGTCGTCCTTTCCGATTTCCATCATTAACGTTTTCACGTCCCTTTAAGAAGGCCTTGTGCCACCTAAAAACTTGGGCTTTCGATAAGACCTGCTCACCATACACTAGCGTCAATTATTGAAAAGTTTCCGTTGCGGTTTCGGCAAGTTTGACACAAAACTTTACCGCATAACGTTGCTTCAATTTTGTTACGTCCATTTCCGTGACACACTTAAAAACCAGCTTCACAAGAACACGTAGTAAAAAAAGTGCAGTAGCAGTGCGTAGTTGAGACTTATACTGGAGGTAGATCAAATGTTTATCTAAATGGTTAACTGGCGGGAAAACTTGCAATGTTGCCAAATCTCGCACAATGCTTGCGTTCTCACTACTTTTTAAAACTACCTCGTATATGTACAAACATCTGCAAACATTGTTGGGACCTTTAATTTTTATTCTTTCCGCCTTATCGTTTTATATAAATATATACTGTAGCATTGCCGATCCTTTTTCCAAATTTCTATATGCTTAAAAAATTGCGTAAATTTATAAGCTTTTGTATGTGTCTCTAGTGTCTTATTGGATTTTATAGGAAAATTTATTTCCGTATCTTCATCTGTTACGAACCTTAATATTTCTACGTGTTTTATGCTTATATATTATATAATTATGTACATTATTAATAAAATTGTGATTATGCTACATAAAGACCGTAAATATCGCTGATAAGATAGCCACCTAAATTTATATGGCCAGAATTTAACATGAATGTTATAAGTCATTTTTATATCTGGGCGGACATAATTCATCCTCTACTGCGCATAAGGGTTGAGCTTCCAGTACCATTGTTGCCATATACTTCAATCAAAGTGCTAAAATTGTAAACTTCATAGGAAATTCAGATTGAGAATATTTAATGTATGAATATATACGGCTTCGATTAAAGTCCACTATTTAGTAAAAAGTTTCCAGTTATTTATTATTTGTTTCGATCAATTATGCTAATATAAGACTCTCTGTATTTGTTGGCTGTCGATATGACAACATTGCAGTAATTTTGACCACACCCTTAAATAACAAAAATGCAGTGGCGAGCATCTCTTCACGAGCATAAGGTTTCGGGGTGTTGCGGCCAGTATATTTTCTTTTTTTTTTTGCTATCATTGGTCGTCTGCACAAACTAGTCTTAATTTGTAATGCGAAGTAGAAGGGGCGGGCCCGCCACTTAAAAAAAAATAGCCTATATCTCGTCTTCTTCCACTTTGGCAGTTATAAAAATTTCATGGAATTACAAAAAGCTTGACCACGACATGAGAAAAAAAAAATGTTGTAAAATGTTTGCAAGGAACATTTATTTGTAAGCGTTGCGCTAATCATTTTCCCATTTTCGTTGTGACGACACATACCCTATAGATAGGGTTACATCAATATTATACACATACCCACATGATCGAGTATAACATGCATACACCTCGTCATTTCTATATCCACTTATCGTCGTTCGCTTATGCTCGGTATCCTGCGATACGAGCGCCCCGCTAATTTATCGACGGCCGGAGTGTAAAACATTCGGCGTGGCGCTGTGATCGCGACGGGACGTCCTGTTACTAAACACCTTATCACGCGCGCTAGTTACACGGCTCCATCCAGGTTCGGCGGCGGCCCGCAGGATCCCATACGACCGCTCCATGGACTTTCCTTGCTCGATGCGAATGTACGCAGGGCCGGGTTCGTTGAATATACTCTCATGATAAAAACGGCCGAAGAAGAAGTATTGAATGGTAAACTTGTGCGAATTTACTAGATGATTACGTAGGTCGCGGCACTTTAGTGCGCCGCGACGCAAAAATTTACAACAAATTACCGGACCAATTGAAGAAACTGCCTAAGAGAATCTCCGTAAGTCGAGTGAAAGAGGTACTTCTGAAATACTCAATATATTCCCTGGATGAATACTTCCAAATAAAGTTTAAAAACAAATTTTGATATAGGATTTAACACCGTAATGATAATTTTTTAAATAGGATTTGTTGTTGTTATAATAATGTTTCGTTATAAGTATGTGTAGGCAACCAGCGTTGCTACTGTGCTGTACATTTTATTTACAATATTTTGGATCTTAATTGTAAATAGGACGATTAATTTAATGATATGTCATGTAAGCCTTTTGATGACTAATAACTATTCTATTCGTCCTTTGTTGTGTGCCGCATTGAAATTTTTATTTTTTGATATTATAATAAAAATTATTTCAGTTACGAACCTTAATATTTCTTAGTGCTTTATGCCTATATATTGTGTAATTGCGTACACACATTATTAATACAATTGTGATTATACTACATCTATATGAGTAGGCTTATTTAAAGTACAATTTTATTAGACCCATATTATTGTTCCCCCAAATTTTTAAATCATTAAAAATGTTCCACGAGGGATAAAATCACTAATGTAGATTATAACTCCCAGGATTGTTTAAACATCGACAAACCAGCTGCCATTTTGTGTGCTTCGTGTAAATACTACACGATAATTTTGGAATTATATAATTTTCCGCAATGTTAAGAAAGAAGAAAACTATACATGAGTGCCTCTAACAAAATTGTCATATACTTGTGGAAAACCATTAAATTAAGGAAATATATCTATATGTTTATGCGGTGAGAGCGAGGATGGTACATTCCTATAAATATGGGGTCAGATAGAAGAAACCGAAAATGTGTATGGTCAAATTCCTACAAACGCCTGTTGTCCATCGCCTTCCTCTTGCACGAAGCACTTAGTTCTTGCACATGTAACTTTGTTTCCTCATGAGGTGATCATGCAATAAAATGCAGGCTTCTGCATTCTGAATTTCTGTACTTTCACCAATTGGGTCATCTGGGTCATTGTTAATTGGGTAATTGTCACGATCGTTAAATATATGGGAACCTATCTTCTTCAATTGGAAATATTATAGGAAACCTTATAGGAATTTACCTGTACCCTTGTAAGAATTTGACCATCATTAACTCGACTACCTGAAAATTATAGTAATATGCATACACCTGTTAAGAGTACAAACAGAAAGAATAGAAAGAAAAAGGAGCTTGGTAAGATTGGTAAGATCTGGATTGCACAAATTACATACATAAATGTGGAATTAAAAAACTGTACAGAGAGGAGACGTTTTCGACTATTAGCCTTTCCCTAAGGATGATAATAGGAAGAGAGATTTTTTTTTACAAATTTGAAAGAAAGTTGATATTTTCTCGACGACCGAATCGTGATATCTCATTTTGTATATGGACATGAGCAACATAGCAAATAAATATATTGAAAGTTGAAAAGGGAGTCCGCTCCTGTAATTAACCGCACACAGGGACCCACAGCAGCAGCCAGATCAGAGTCAGCTGGATATTACATCTGCATGACACCACTGAGAAGATTCTCGCGTACACTATAAACCATGAGGTCGGATATTAAATGCGTGGGATTAATGTTAGTACTAAGTGCGAAACTACTTTCAATTTCAATGTTGTAATTTTAATACCGATATATGCCTAGATACTATCAAATGTGGCGGGCAAGGGACCAAAAAAATATAGAAAAGAACCAAATTGCTAGTAAATTTTAACAAAGTGCACAGTTAATGTTACGTACATTTTTCCCACCGATTTTACAAACATCCGTGCAGCTGCATCTTTTGCAAGCTCTTAGTCTATTCGTCAGCTCATCCTAGGTCATGTTTGCTAAAGGTAAATCACGAACGAATAAATGTTTATGACGAAATCGTGTAGTACATGCGAATTTAGTTACTATCAAAACGACGCCCATCGATGAAAAACTTTGTGATATAATAATTATGACTATTTCATTACTTAAAACACTATTAACTTTGATTCCACACAATTTATGTAGTCAGTCGCTACATTATTGATTATCCAACTACTGGATTAGTGATCGTAATATCGGTTCGCTAATTGATCAATTATATTGTTAGAAGTAATTTTCGGCCAATAAAAATTTTACGAGCGTACTTTAAGCGCACGTATTAATACGCTGAATGTTGTAATTACAATCGTACAATGTGTACATGACTATCAAACAAACTCGTGTTTAAGTTTCTGTATGCAAATATTGTCTTCGGAGCGAGGTGTTAAAATGATGGTAATTCTTGCCATGAGACAAGAGAATTGTGCGACAGAAATCTCTTTGAAATTTATAGACTTGAATCCGTAAGTGTCGGACGGTAGGACGATTAAAGGCAGTAAATCCAACGGGTAAACTATTATAGAAGCTATTATTGGGCAAATTATACGTTTATACATCCCTTCAATTATTACCGCTAATTTAATTATTTACAAATAAACATGATTATATATTCATTTTTACTTTATGTAGTACAATTAACAAAGGGTTTGGTAAATTTTTGTATATCCTTACTGTACTTCAAAATTTACCCAGGTCTAATGTGTTGTGATAATTGAAAAATATATAATACGAATTATGTTGCGGTTTATGCATTTTTGAATCGATTGCAGATTATATATTTTTGTAAATACTATAATCAGATGAGATTCTTATAATAATTTAATTGGGCAAAAAAACAAGAACTTGCTGCTATTATAGCTTTTGTTGATTTACACAATCAGTTGGAGAATTTGTGTCGGCGCAGAATTTTTAATTATCATATGGTAAATTGTCAAACAATGGGCTTGAGCTGATGTCGCTTCTTCTTCACTAGTGAGATGAAAGGTTTAGGTCATGTTTTCGTGGGCGACAAATTTATGACCGATGTACATAATTGTTCCGGCAGAATTTCGCTAAATAAATTACAGGCACTCGTCCTTTTCATTATAACCTTAAGATGCAACGTATGGTAATAGATAATGAATTTATGCAGAGATAATTACCAAAGCGCAAACGTTTGCATTTATAATGTGTGAATCATGTACTTTATAAAGCTGTTGTAATGGCATTTTATTAAATTACGAATTTTGCGATTTTTTTGTTTAACCGTTTCAATTTACTTGAAGTCTATAAGACTTTATCATCAAATTTATATGACCACCTTTATTACAAGTGTTCATTCAAAATACTTCTTGCTGTTAAAATAATATTTCAGCATAAAATATAAATATAAAGCACGCTCATTAATAATTTTATGTGCCTTACATCTTGAGACCGTAATGTCCTCCGTCAATTAATTTCGGTAATTATAATTAATAGGGCCGGTTTGGGGATTTAATGAGCGCATTCTGGGTGAGTAAACTGCAAGTTAGTCTAGATTCGAAACGTATTATAATATGACCGAACCTTATTTGCCTTAATAAGCTCTTGAGTGTTGTTGTACCATGCGTCTCACCTCTCCTCGCTTTGTGTGTTATGTTTAATGAAAGTCCTGGATCGGTAGTATATATTAATTATTTTTAACGAATTTCCTTGCAGCAAAAACAATGTAATTGTGAGAATATTTAATGTTGTGCGATATATATGGCTATTAGTTTGTATTTATTTATTTAGACATAAAATTATTGTAGTTCTTATCATTAATAAATAGCCCATCTACAAACCATATTCAGACCGCTAGTTTTATAACAATTTATTCGATAATATTTCATGTTTTGCATAAATTTGGTGTTTCATAGATATTTAAACACCTATGGAGAGTGCTTTCTTGTCATTTATTTTTTTGTTCGACGAAGGCAATAAAATCCTCTAGTTTATGAAGCAATATAATATTACAAATTAATTCAGTTTCTCTTCAAGAACATTTTTATTATGATATAAGCATAAATAATATACCCGCGATTTTTTTGTAGTTGCAGAGGGAAATTATTTGCCTCCGACACAATGCTTACTATATTAAAATGTTTCAAAATAAACGGTATTGTGCGTTTTAAATTTATCGTTCTATACAGAGTAGGACTAAAGTAAAATCACTATATTATGATATTGATGCAGCTAAGTATCTACTTGTATATGATGTTGAAATTTGCTAAGTCTAGAATTTTATTTGCCAGTAAAATCGATATATAAATAAAATTATTCGTTCTTTGCTTTAGATGGCTCAATTAAATTTATTACGAGCTAGAGTGAATATTGATTGAAACGGCACAATCTTTAAGATTTCTTTCGCAAGATTTTTTAATCAATATTATTAAATAATTCATAACCATCCTGAAAAAAATTAAAAAGCATAAATTAATGGATTTTTACATATGGCGTGAAAATAATGCAGGTTTCCTTCTTATTATAAGCGCATTATGAAGCTGCAAGTTTTAATATGATTTCAATTATGCGCAGCACTTGATAATAAGATGAAATTATTTTGATATTTCGCATTGTATTTGCGAGATACAGTGGAATTTATAGTTAGTGTATTGCGCCATTCTGCATAAATGCGAATGCAGATGTCATATATTATAATAGAGTTTAGAAGTTCCTGTTTTAGGCAATAGTTCTCTTGTTTCATATTATTATGCTTAAGTAAATAGAGTATCACCAACTTTATACAATGGCATTTCAGTTTACTATATGAAATTTTCAAACAAAAAATGATGTTACAATGTACAGCGTATTATATTAAAAAATGGATATGTAAATCCTTCGCCGCAACAAGAACATACACCCACAAGGTACCTTTATATTATAGTAGCAAAAGTTTTGCTTGTATTTCATTAAAATAATGATTTAAGTGTAGTTTACAGTTTATGAGAGAAGCGAATTCTCGTATAGCTTCCCCCTAGGCTTACCATTGATTTTACAAGTGATAAATGCGAAAAATTGCCCGGCCGAAACATTATAATTTTTTTTTTAATTTTGCGCCATAATATTTAACACTGCAACGCGAAAATTTCAAAAGCATGTTTCCTAAATTCAAGATATTTCCAAAATACTGTGAAGAAATTACCACACATTATCCCGATATACTAAAATTTAAAAAGCCATCGTCGAGCAATATTCTGTTGATTTATAAACCGAAATATTGTAGTTGCCTTGTTTTAACTGCATATATTAATTAAACTTGAATTTACTAGATCTTTATGTTTTATATATATATACAATTTTTTAAAATTTCGCAGATCCTTCTCTGGAATTTGCAGTGTCAAGAAGATGATATGCGTAGGCTCTCGCAGTATTATTTATTCTTTGTGTTATATATTTTTTGAACCGACCGCGCAATTTACAAACCAATATATATCGGACAGTTTAAATAACTTTGACAAGCCATTTACCTTTTATATGAAGAGCCAAAATCTCAACATATTTATAGACAGGTTCGGGTGTGAAGAACAAACAATCAAACCTAAATGCAAAACAAAAAATATATAAATATTTATGTATACATACACAAATTGATTGCGTGGATATAACTTATAGGAATAATGTTATCCCGATCGCTTCAAAAATAGCACATAAAATGTTTTTATAAATTCCAGGTAATAATGGGTAGTGGATATGTGGGAGTAAGATTGAGGGATTATTTTCCTATGATATTATTTAATATTTATTAATCAATATACTTAACTACGCCTACAGTAATATGGCAGATTTTGTGAAATGTTAAAACGATGCAAATTAAATGTGCGCTAATATTAAGAGATTAAAAGTAATGATTAATCTGTGCATTCTTTCATTTCATTCTATAGTTCTACAGTCCTTTTGAATAGTCCCTTCTATAGTCCTTTTGAATTTACTTTTTTTTTTAATATTTACTTATTTTTTTATAACAAGTCCAGTTTATTACTATTTTCTTTGTGGTGTTTAGTTTTATAGTTCAACATTTTTGAATTTAATTTCGCATATTTACATATTTTTCCGTACAAGATTAGTTAATTACTATTTTCTTTGTGATATTTAGTTTTGTAGTTCAATATTTTTGAATTTACTTTTATTTATTTGAAAAATTTATCATTCTTCTTTTGATACTATACCGAAGAGTTGTTATCTTAATTTAGACACACAATTTGATTTTTATTTTCCAAGTTAAATGTGACTTTTCAAACAATATAGTGTAATTGTTACATTTCAGCTTGAAAATATACAGTCAAATTTCAGTAAATTTGCATGTAAGTTAAATATAATTCGTTTGGAAACTTACATCAATTTTTAAAAAGTTACAAGTGAATTTTAAATTTACATGCAGATTTCTGTATATTTACACAGTAATTACACAAAAATAGTTACAGAACGGTTCTGTAAATATACTTGAAGACTTCTGCATATTTACACAATAATTAAGCAATATGGATTGTAAAATTACATAAAAATTAGTATTTCAAGTATTATTTATTACATCAAATACGATGAAATTACTAAACAGTTTTGTAAATATACACGGAGATTTCTACATATTTACAGCGTAATTCTACAAAATGAATTGTAAAATTACATGAAGTATTACTATTTTAAAAGTTACAAAGGAAATTATATTTCATTTTGTAAATTTTACGTTAAAGTAATGAATTTGACTATTTTTTCTGTAAAATTACATCACAGAAATGATGTAATTTACCCCGAAAGTGCCATTTTACCCCTAGGTCTTTATTTGCCAACCTCCATCGTTCATAATTTCACAAAAAAAATTCTCTGTGTGTATTAACATAATATTCATAAGATAAAACTTTTTGTATTTTAGTCGGATGCTATTAAAACGATGTATGTCATTCGAAAATCAATATTCAACTACCGAACTCATAAAATATATTAAAGTGTCAAAAAATATCTATATAGTCTGTAAATCTTGTTGTTTTTAATGATTCCGTTTTATAAAAATGTTATTATCCCAATTTATCCATATATATTAAATCGCGCTATATCACTGAACTAAACGCAAAATAGTTAATTCGCTTTCCCTTGTTTGTTGCTCCTTTCTGAGGTGCGTTCTGTGAAAAAGGTTAATTTAATCTTAACACTACAGTAATTAAAAATTGAGCGTGTTTGTTAGTTAGTTTATTTAGCCATATTGTGTATATATCATTAGCATATTAATAGAATTCTCTACCAGGTAAATCTACGGTTAGAAGGACTATAGAACCATATATAAAGGCTCTAGAAAAATTGAGACATCATTTATTTACATTTTATCGTATATAAAGTATATTACCTTCATTTAATTGAAAAATGTAAATTTTATTTCATTTGTGATGTGCTTATATATGTTACTCTATTATATGCATGAGCACATATTTAATATAATCTGTAAAAAATAATATTTACAAAGGAGATAACTACACACAAAAAAAAATTGAAGAAAAAATATTTACTTAACATTGTTGCTTTATTTTGATTAGCAAAAAGGTGGAATTAAGCGTTTTTACGTAGATATTCTCAATATCTTTACTTCAATATAGTCGACCATTTATCCAAATGAATTATTATGTTTAGATATGATAAAATAAAAAGATATGATAAATTATGTTTAGATATAGGAAACTCTAGTTTAATACCACGTACTGATCTCAGGCTAAAGAATTGAATTAATCAAAGCATGTGTTCATATTTCACTGCAAGAAATTCAAAACCCTTACATACAAGGAAATTTTATATTCACTCACAAAGTAAACGAAAACTTTAGTTGAGATAATCATTACTTCTATGAAAGATGATTACTTAAATTGATAAAACTAGATGATTGAAACAACTCATGTTTCTTCAGTTGGAGAAACATGAATTAACAAAACGATATTAAATTGATATTAATTAACGATATGAAAAATATTATGTGCTTTTATATAGATCTGTATCTGTATTTTATATTGATTTATATTGATGTGTAAATCTCAAATAGTGCAGACATTTTTTTAAGTGTTTTATCGCCATTAACAATTAACACGGAACAATTAATTGTTGAATGAGTGGAGCTTTGTATTTAAATATAATTTTCATTTTGCCGAATAATATAAAGTATAAAATTAGGTCATAAATTTATATATATATACATATATGGGAGAGAATGTCATTACAATTGTTAACTTACAATTTCTTGGTGATGAGGAATTCAAGATCTTAATACCCAATAACTTATTTAATTCAAGAACTTAATTAATAGGAAATGCAAGCTAGCGAAAGAAGAGTGGATAAAAGGAAACTGTGAGGATATTGAGGAGGATATGAGAAGAGGTAAAGTAGATTTGGGCTACAGGAAAATTAAGTCACATTTTTCTAAAGTAAAACCAAAGGGTAACATAATATGTGATAAGCAGGATAAGGAACTCACGGAAAATAAGGAAAAAGCTAGAAGATGGAAGGAGTATCTTGAAGATTTATATAAAGGTAGGCAGGACATGGAGGAGCTAGAAAGTGTGGAACAGATAGATGAGGATGACTTAGGTCCTAGCATACTTAGGTCAGAGTTTCATAGAGCATTAAATGATTTACGGAATAACAAAGCAGCGGGGATTGATATGATACCAGCCGAATTAATAAAACACGCAGGGGAAAAAATGCAGGAGCGATTATACAGGTTAGTTTGTAAAATATATGAGAAGGGAGAAGTACCACAGGATTTTCAGCGTAGTAGAATAGTAACAATGCCGAAGAAAATAGGAGCTAATTTGTGTGAGAACTATAGGACCATTAGCCTACTATCACATGCATCGAAGATATTGTTAAAGATTATTTATAGGAGATTAGAAAATAAAGTAGAGGAAAGGCTAGGAGAAGATCAGTTTGGTTTTAGGAAAAACAGAGGGACGAAAGAGGCGATTCTAGCACTAAGAACGGTAGTAGAAAAAAGAAAGAGGGTAGGAAAGGTAACTTGCATAGCTTTTGTAGATTTAGAAAAGGCATTTGATAATGTAGATTGGGACATAATGTTTAGAATTTTAAAAGAAACGGGTATAGATTATAAGGATAGGAGAATAATTTTTAATTTATATAAACACCAAACTGCCTTAGTTAGAGTTGAGGGGGAAGAAGAGGTAGCAAAAATAGGGAAGGGAGTTCGGCAGGGATGTACACTCTCACCGTTATTATTTAATCGATATATAGAAGATGCAATAAACAAAGTAAAAGAAGAGTATAGTGTAGGTGTGGAATGTACAGGGAGAGAAAATATATATGTTGAGATTCGCCGACGATATAGCTATATTGGAAGAAAGCGAAAAGAATTTAGAAAGGGTATTGAATGGTATGCAGGCAGTATTGACTAGGGATTTTAACATGAAAATAAATATAGGTAAAACTAAAGTGATGAGGTGTGACAAAAAGGAATGCAGTAGAAAAATGAGGATCACAATAGGAGATAATAGAATCGAAGAAGTGTCAGATTTTTGTTATTTAGGCAGTAGAATCACAAAAGATAATCGAAGCAAGGTAGATATAAAGTGTAGGATAGCACAGGGTAGGAAGGCATTCGTAGAAAAAGAACAGATTTTAAGATCAAATATTGACTTGGGTATTAGAAAAAGATTACTGAAGGTATATGTTTGGAGTGTAGCACTGTACGGGTGTGAGGCGTGGACTATAGGAAAGGAAGAGAAGCGTAGATTAGAAGCACTTGAAATGTGGTGTTATAGGAGGATGATGAGGATTGGTTGGGAAGATAAAGTAACAAATGAAGCTGTACTAGAGTTAGTAGGGGAGAAGAGAAGTATCTGGAGAGTGTTACAGCGTAGGAGAGACAGATTAGTAGGGCATATTCTTAGGCATGGGGGGATTATGCAATTGATCATAGAAGGTAGAGTGGAGGGAAAGAGAGGGGTAGGTAGGCCTAGATTGGAGTATGTGAGTCAGATAGTTGAAGACGTTGAGATGAATAGCTATAGGGAGATGAAGGGATTAGCTCAGGATAGATCGGCATGGCGTGCTGTTTCCAACCAATCTTTAGGATTGCGGACTCTCTAACTAAATACCCAAGTATTAGATAGAATATAAAGTTTAAACATACATTGAATTTTTAAAATAACGAATATATGGTACATTATTTTGGAAATAATATGTTTTTTATTCGTTTGACATAAACTGCTTTGTTTTTTCATTGATTTTTGTTATATAAGTATAGATGTAATTTATATATACTATATATTAAATATATATATAAATTTAAATAAATGGTTTACTTGTAATAATAATATAATCAACTTATTTATTTAATAGTATATCAATCACGATTCGTGGCAGAGGTATTTTATTTAGTTTTTATCTTGTGCTCCTGAAGATGGGGGCATAGCCATCGAAATGTACATCTAGCTACATAATGGTTTAAGTTACGGTATTTGGGTGATATTCTATACTATCAGATTTAGATCAAAAGGAATATGAACAAACATTTAAAACAAACACTTCGTTTCTTTGCATCGAGAATTAGAACAACATGTTGACCATTTTGTTATATTAGTTTGATAAAACAAATATGTTAGAAAGATTATTCTACCATCTTAAATGTAATATCTCAACTTGAGATTAGTATTCATTTAAAGTGAGAAACTCTCACGTTTCTTATTTTTAATAAATATTCTCTTGCGGATATCCATAACACCAACCGTTGCATCAGAATTTACTCAATGAAAGTGAATAGTTTTTTGTGTGTAAGCATGTATACAGTATTTAATTAATTTCGTCATTTAAGCAACCAATTCGAATGTATACGAGTGCTTTTAATTTATATATACTTCAATAGATTCAAAGAATGCAAGAAACTGATAAATTACCTTTCGCTAACTTGCTAATGAATTAAAATTCTTTAACTCGTTTTGAAATCATTATCATATTATTGGTATTTCGTCGCAATATTTGAACAATTTAGTCCGCTAACCATCGGCAATAATTTAATTTTGTACAGTTAGGTGTGAGTGGGGTCTGCATAGCGTAAATCAAGGAGCTGTTGAGGTTATATGCAGCTTCGTTCCGTGCTATAAATCAACTTCATCGACCAATCAAAAGGCGGATTAATTAATAAACTAACATAAGAGATACCAGAGTCACCTTCTTTCTGCTCTTGTTCCATTATGTTGGAGCTCTTTTACCTTGATTACATGTTCCCTTTATATAATATATCTTTATTTAAACCGTCAACGTCTCTTCTGTACATTTTCTCAAGTGAAAAATTAATGCAGTTGATTCTCATTATTTGTAAATAATAACCACGATAATCGAATAGTAGCCGTTATATATAAACTAAAATAAATTAGGCAATAATATAATTTATAAACATTTAATGTAATGTTACAATTATATTTGAATCCTGAGAATCCTGTTCAGAGATCAAGGCAATTGTAAGGATATCAATTATGTCATTTAATAGCTCTTTATAATACAAGTTAATTTAGATTTATTTAGTTTTCTTTTAATGTGAAAATATGTGTTGCAAAAGTATTATTAAATTAAATGTAGTCACTTCATTGTAAAATACCATTTCACTATCATTTACACTGCCTACTTAGGATAAGCAATATTATCAATTTAATGTTACAATATAAGACACTCCTAGGTCTAATTATAATTTACTACTTGTATTTTGCGTTTATCTCATCTTTAACGACTTGTTAGCTTTATGTAGTTGATAATTACATTAGAACACGAGATAAGCAGTTTATGTCTGTACCATTTGTCATTTTATCATTGGTTTAAAATTACGCCAAGATGAATTGGCAGAAAGTATGCCAGGTCAATCGATCGATTTATTTAATACTTCCTACTGTCCTTTATTGTCCTTTACTGTTTTCGCTGACAGCATAATAGCTCTGCATTTTGCTAAAAAAAGCGTAAATACAAGATCCAGCCCGTATTGAATTTTCTAAACGTGTTTTATTTCTAGCCAACGTCTTGTAATATTATATATCTGGTTTACGTATATTATTTTTGCTATCCTACGTTCGAAATTGCAATATTTTGATATTTCAGCCATTTTGCTACGTATATTTAAAAAGTTTGCTTGTTTTCTTATTTTCACATTTCATAACTTATTTATATATAAAAATATTAGATAAAATAGGAAAAAAATTTAACATGTCTTTTATAGATATACAGTGGAACTCGATTATAACGTCATTGCAGGGACCGAGCAATTTTGATTTACAAACCAAGGTGACTTATTATCCGAGGTAGGGAAGGGATACAAATTTAATGAATTAGATTTTTATTTGAATTTTATTTCAATAATACCTAACATTTAAATGTTTAAACATTAAAAAAAAATCGGTTATCATTGTCTGCTTTTATCTACAATTCTAAGTTTTTATTTCTATAGCCTCTTCTATTTTATATAAATTATCTAAATGTAGACTTTTATCTTCGGCTTCATAATATGTATTTAATTTACGAATAAGTAATAATGCTTCAGAGGTAGTAGGTTTTGGGTCTGGCATTATCTCTTCTTCTTCTTCTTGTTCGTTGTCTGATTATTCATTTCTTGTCTGTACGTCTCTTACTAAATCGAGATCAGACATTTCTCCAGTCGTTGGAAGGTCTTCATCCATTTCGATAAAATCTTCTAAATTATTTGAAGTGGGAATATTGAAAGATTGTAACCAATGGTTCAGAGGTAAATCATCTTCCTCATCAAAATGATGGTCGCATAAACCCGCATGCTGGAAGCCATTCCTAATTGTAGCATCGGTGATGTCCTACCAGGCTTTTTTTCTGAATTTTCAGAGCATCAAGTAGAGTTATTTTGCTCAAATTAAAGTTTGCGCCGTCAGTTTCCATCATTTTAAAAACAAGTTTTTTTCCTTACGCACATTTCAGGCTTCTTATTACTCCTTGATCCATCGGCTGTAGAATACTGGTTGTGTTTGGAGGCAAAAACTTCAAAGTTATAAATTTCAAGCCTAGTATGCGAGGATGATCTGGACAACTATCCAAAAGTAGAACGATTTTTCTCTTTGCAATTTTGAGGTCCTCTTCCCAACGTCGGATTTCTTTTTCAAATAACTCGCTTGTAATCCAAGACTTCTTATTGGCTTCATATGTCACAGATAAGCTTTTTACATTTTTGAAGCATCGTGGGTTTTTTAATTTGCCGATCACTAACAAATCGTTTTTTGCAGTGCCGCTTACATTAGCACAAACAAAAACAGTGATCCTTTCTTTTGGCAGTTATCCGCCAATGCATTTTTCATTTTTGAACTTTAAAGTGTGGTCTGGTGTCAGCTTGAAGAAGAGGCCTGTCTCGTCCCCACTGAAGATGTCTTCGTCTTTAAAAAAATTTCGTATTTCTTCCCACTCATTTTTAATCCACGCATTGGTGATATACAAACTGACGTCTTTGGCTTCGCCAATCATTTTCCCAAATTTTATTTTATGACGATTTTTAAAGCGGTCTATCCATGCCGGGGAACATTCAAAATTTTCTATTCCAAACAATTCAGCCAATTTTTCAGCTTTTACTTGGAGAATAGGTCCGCTTACCGGTAAATTGAGGGTTCTTTGTTGTTTAAACCAGTTCAATAAAGCAGCATCTACATCCTCGTGAGTAGGTTTCCTCATACGCTTCACACTTTTTACATTTTACATTTTATTTCGAGCCGTCCATATTGAATCCACCGATGAGTTTACTAAGTTGAAATGCTTACACACTTCACTTTTCTTTACACTATTTTCTAACATTTTCACCACTGCCAGTTTTGTTTCTAAGGTTATTGCTTTACGCTTAAGGCTTGCCATTTCGTTTTCTAAGACATCAAACTCAAAACTGATTTGATATTTTTGCTTGCATTTAGCTTGCAAGCTATTAAACAACCTCATTATTTGGTAATTACCAGAAAACCCGTCTAATCTCCTAAACGGATAAAATCAGAATATCGTCAACATAATGACTTATTAAGCGAGGTTTGATGACTTATTACCCGAACTCATAAAATATAGAGTATATGAGCCTTGGGTTGGGACCAAGCCATTTTGACTTACTAACCGAGTTGACTTATTAACCGATGACTTACTAACCGAGTTCGACTGTATATAATTTTATAAACAAACTTTTAATTCAATCAAATCTTATAGTTGTATTGAAGTAACAAGTAATTTGATATTCATTTAATAGTTGTTGAATAGATGATAGATGATGAGTACTTACAAATTTACTTGCGAGGTTTCTTAAATGTAATTATTTCTTTACCGTGCGATGTGGTAAATGTTGTCATTTATAGTATTTATTAACTTTTCTTTAAACGCTATTTCGATGACAGATAAAATTTCACTCATCATATATTGAGAGTTTCGAGAGAATGAAGCACGCGGCACTTGGATGAATATTTGAGTCGTGTCTGAGGGTCCATTTGTATCCAATTACTGATTCAGCAGTTTTGTGCTCAGACCCACTTCTTAGGGCCGTCCAGTTGCAGTGGAATAGTAAAGAGGTACTCGTATGCGATCGCGCCGCGATAATTGAATAAATAATATGTTATGTTAAGTCGTCACACATCACTTTGAAGAACACACTGCCATGATTGCAGTAGATAAAAACAAAGCGCTTGTGTCAGTAGGTCCTTTTATTTGTAATTTGTATGCTCGTATAAATATAAGAAATGACTCGACCCATTCGTAAAGGGTTTCTAAGAATATGCAATCTGGTGCATAGAAATATAATAATAGAATTTTATACCATGCATTAATTTTACAAAAATATGTACTTTTAAAATCGTTACATTTTTATTGCACATTATAATAATCTTTGCAAATTGTTAACAGATATTTTTGGTAATCCTAGATTAAAAATAATTGCAAAATCATAGTTAGTTAGTTAGTTAAAGAGTCCGCAATCCTAAAGATTGGTTGGAAACAGCACGCCATGCCGATCTATCCTGAGCTAATCCCTTCATCTCCCTATAGCTATTCATCTCAACGTCTTCAACTATCTGACTCACATACTCCAATCTAGGCCTACCTACCCCTCTCTTTCCCTCCACTCTACCTTCTATGATCAATTGCATAATCCCCCCATGCCTAAGAATATGCCCTACTAATCTGTCTCTCCTACGCTGTAACACTCTCCAGATACTTCTCTTCTCCCCTACTAACTCTAGTACAGCTTCATTTGTTACTTTATCTTCCCAACCAATCCTCATCATCCTCCTATAACACCACATTTCAAGTGCTTCTAATCTACGCTTCTCTTCCTTTCCTATAGTCCACGCCTCACACCCGTACAGTGCTACACTCCAAACATATACCTTCAGTAATCTTTTTCTAATACCCAAGTCAATATTTGATCTTAAAATCTGTTCTTTTTCTACGAATGCCTTCCTACCCTGTGCTATCCTACACTTTATATCTACCTTGCTTCGATTATCTTTTGTGATTCTACTGCCTAAATAACAAAAATCTGACACTTCTTCGATTCTATTATCTCCTATTGTGATCCTCATTTTTCTACTGCATTCATTTTTGTCACACCTCATCACTTTAGTTTTACCTATATTTATTTTCATGTTAAAATCCCTAGTCAATACTGCCTGCATACCATTCAATACCCCTTCTAAATTCTTTTCGCTTTCTTCCAATATAGCTATATCGTCGGCGAATCTCAACATATATATTTTCTCTCCCTGTACATTCACACCTACACTATACTCTTCTTTTACTTTGTTTATTGCATCTTCTATATATAGATTAAATAATAACGGTGAAAGTGTACATCCCTGCCGACCTCCCTTCCCTATTTTTGCTAGCTCTTCTTCCCCCTCAATTCTAACTAAGGCAGTTTGGTGTTTATTTAATTAAAAATTATTCTCCTATCCTTATAATCTATACCCGTTTCTTTTAAAATTCTAAACATTATGTCCCAATCTACATTATCAAATGCCTTTTCTAAGTCTACAAAAGCTATGCAAGTTACCTTTCCTACCCTCTTTTTCAAAATCATAATAAGCAATTATTAAAATAAAGTAATTCTGCAAACTTTTAAACGACCGAAAATTTTCGACATGAAAAGGACGTAACTTGTTATTGTGGATTACCATTTATTGTTTATATGTTACAAAAACAATGCAATAAAGACCCATTTCTAGTAGAATAATCTTTTTTCTTATGACGCTATTAATTTTTTTACCGGTTTTGTATAGCACTATGTTATTTAAACCCATTTGCCACTCTTAAGGATCACTTTACACAATACTATTTAATACAATTTTAGTTTGGTTTTAATTGATACTTTCAAGTATGTTTTCATATGCTTCGATGATACATCATATGCCATTATATATTGCAGCTACAAGAAAATATATTGACTCCATTAAAGTATTGAAGCGACCATATTCGGTATAATTGTGCCATTAGCATTAGGAGTAATTAAAATGGTTATATTGGCTCAAGTACGAATCACTCACGACATGATTTCATAACGCTGCTATAATTGATCTGAAACATATGATTATGTATATGTATCTTTAGATATATGGCAATAACACTAATTGGTGTTGTTAATATATAATCCATTAATAGCAATTCGTCCATTGACATATATTTCAACAACCAGTAATTATGCATTGTGTTAGGCTTGTAAAGTTGTAACAGCACAATAATGCATTATAAAAGAGAATAATTATGTAAATTAAACCTCCGCAAATAGTTTATAAATTTTTAATAAAATAAAATGCAACTGATGAATATAAAGCAATTTGTATCACGTATATATTTTATAACTCTTTTATTCTAAAGAAAAGCCTAAGGGCAACGTTATGTGTGATAAGCAAAGTAAGGAGCTCACAAAAAATAAGGAAAATGCTAGAAGATGTTAGGAGTATCTCGAAGAGTTATGCAGAAGTAGACAGGAAATGGAGGAGCTAGAAAGTGTAAATTTAGGATGAATTAGGTCCTAGCATACTTAGGTCAGAGTTTGATAGAGCATTATATGATTTAAGGAATAACAAGGCAGCAGGAGTAGATATGTAGATATTTTATAGATTTAGAAAAAAAGTCATACGATAATTTAAATTGAGACATATTTTGAATTGAGGACTATCTAACTGACGACTTTTTAAATAGTGACCGTAAATACAAAAATGTTTGCTTATATCGAAAATTGAGCAAATAAATTAAATTAAAAACTGGGAAAACTAGACGTTACTTGGCTTGACCTGATGATTTTTAATTTAAACCAGCTGTAACATTGGCTTTTATATTTATATAATTAATCTTCTTTTTAAAATCAGCTTAATTTTATAAGGGTTTTTCAATATTGTAAAACAAGATCAAGTTGATCTTGTTTAGAAATTTACACATACTCAAATTTAAGTCGTCGAGACTGCTTTTGAAATTTTTTTCTATCATATGGAAAGTAAGTGTACGAAGGAAATATTGTATGTTTGATAGAATTCGTCCATTTAAATTCCGCAATATGTACTCGCTAAGTGTATTAAAGTACAAGCGCTGGAAGATCTAGTGATAAAACAAAAATGCTAATGGCTGCAACCAAATAAACAGACTCAATGTGAAAAAGCTTAAGTAATAAACGATAAGATAAATGCCCCGAAATGTTTAAAACCCGTGGTACATATTAACAGAAAATATATTTCATATAAAATTTTTAACTTGGGAATATTTTTATTATATGCAGTTGAATCGTATAAATATTTTCGCATAAAAAATTTTCAAAGAACATTTCAAGATTTAAATTATTTCAATATATATTTGTTTGTAGCATTGATTAGAATTATTTATTACAAATTATTATGAAAAAATAAAACGCGTACGTTTTTGAAATTGGCATGCAACGAAGAAGTATTTATAAAATTATATAAAATACGTTTAATAGTTTTGTTTTAACAATTTCCTTCACCATGATAAATAACAGATTTTTTAATAATATAAATGGAGTTTTTCATATGCCTTTCTGCACTTTTTTTTAACTCTTGTGATCGGGTTGGAATAAAATATTCACTAGAAAAATTTGTCAGCTGTTTTTCTCGAAAGTACTCGTAAATTCGGCTGATTGTTGGTTGGAGCCTAAATTATATAAAAAAATTATGTAAATATTGTCATTATGAAATTATATATGCGATCCTGGACGGGAACGGAATTACAGCAATATGCTCAGCTCAGAGCAGACTCATCCGTTTAAATTTATCTTATTTAACAAGTAACATGCCTATATTATATGGTAGTTGATGTATTGAATTATTTTACCGAATGTATTGAGGCAGATGCATCAGTCACTATAATATATTAGATTCTCATAAGCATGTTTCTGCAATGATATATTGAAAAGCTGTTATTTTTGTATTATAAGTACGATATATACAACACTTAAAGAATTAAGGTTTTAATTAAGAATTTGAAATGTTATACGGCACGAAAACTTAATTATAAGAACATGGAAATGTAAATTTTTTTTAAAAAACGGCGAGGTTAGGGGCAATTAAACATCTATAAGCTGTTATTATAAGAAATTTGAAAAAAATCGATCCAAAAATGAAGGAGTAATTTGTAGAATAAATGACACTATTTTTCTTATGGCATATAAAAGTGCTCTATCCCATTAAAAAAAGGCATATGTTGAGCAGCAATTTTCTAACTAATTAAATCTTTTTTCCAAAAACGACAAGCTTAGGGGCAATTTAACATCCATGAACTGTAAATCAAAAGAAATTTGAGAAAAATCGATCCATCAATGACGGAGGAATTTGCATAATAAATTACACTGTTTTTCTTATGGCATATAAAGGTGCTCTATCCCCTTAAAAAAAAGGCCTATGTTTAGCAGCAATTTTCTAACTAATTAAATCTTTTTTCCAAAAACGACAAGCTTAAGGGCAATTTAACATCTATAAACTGCGATCACAAGAAATTTGAAAAAAATCGATCCAAAAATGAAGGAGTAATTTGTAAAATAAATGACACTGTTTTTCTTAGGGCACATAAAGGTGCTCCATCCCCTTAAGTACATTTCTAGATCTCACATTGAGATGTAATTTATGTACGATGTGTTGTCAAAAATCATTTAGGTGTGGCCTAATCGTAATTTCGTCGTAAAATTTGTAGTTTGGTGGTAAATTATTTTAGTAAATAATAACATTAAAAAACTGCAAATTAAATAACCAATTTATATAAAAGGCTCATATAATTACTTTATTTCCCAGCTTAGGATTTTAAAATGTACAAGTCTCTATTACATATACAAATATAGAAGAAAAAAAAACTTGCTAATTCAAATTTAATTGAAAATTATATAGGATTTATTATAAATGCTGTTAACGTTATTAGAATAGAAATAAAAAATTGAATGGCCTTTGAGCAATAATTAAACGAATGTTCCGCACGTATAAGGGCATAATATACGAGTAATAATATAAAACTTGTTTCCATCTATGGATCTATGGATCTGAAAGTTGATTAAAAAGTAAACTTTTCAATTCTGTTGTCATTGAATGTACGACAGCAAAATGGTTTATCCTAATACCGTGACACAAATCATTATAACTTAAATGCGCATTTCGAAGGCGATGCTCTCAACGCCAGTAGCAAAAGAAACAAATAAAATACCTCTGTCACAAAACCTTGATTGCTATGAAATTGATCCAGGTATTTTGTTTATTTGAGACTTGGTGTTTAATTATAGGTCACCAAGTTGAATTATTTATAATAAAATTTATTCAAAATATTATGTATGGAATAAGAATTGATGCTGTCCGTATTGAAGCTGCCCATTCGATTTTATTACGATTTTTGGTTGATATTTTTTGGCTTTTTGGAGCTGCCTTTCAGTGCAATATTTTCAAATATTAAATATGGTCAAATTAGTTCAGAAATTATAAAACAAATTTCTCTACTCTTCCCATTCGATCAATTGAGATTAATCTCAATGTATAATGACTAATTGAACAAGTACATCTAATTAAAACGACCAGAAACACATTTTTTACTGCAGTATAATTGATTTTATGACATTTGTATACTACTTCGACTGACAGTAATCATTATCAATTTCTGTCTTAAGCAGAACGATATAATATAAATGCCACAAAATGTTTGGCATATTCTATAAATCGCCAAGCTTAGTTAAAAATTTCTTGAATATACGAGGACCGTGGAAATTTGTTTTCGATGAAACCCATTAATATACAAACTCCACAATTATATTAGCTTCTCGTTTGTCTTTGAAAGAGAAGGCAGTGTATTGGTTTATGAAGGTGCAAGTGTCCATTCAAAACTAATTAGTTAAACAACGGACGAACTACGTGGCCTAATAAATATTCCTCTTCAGACGTTGTGATAACAAAAGTTAAAGCCGCACTAATCCAAACGTATATATGGAGGTACTATCGTTGACAACGAAATTTCATTGCAGCTATTTTTTTATAATATCGTCATCTTGATCACTAAGGACTTTCTTATATATTGTCATTTGTAGGTTGTGACAGTATTGTTGATGTATTACAAAATAGTAAAATTTCGAAAGATGGCTCCATATTGATGAAACTTTTATATCAGCGATATTGAATATACTAAAATGGTAGAAGTGTATAAAGTAAACGAGATGTGAGAAGCCGCCATAGTAATGAATTATGATGTGTATTTTATTCTGTAGATATGGGGCAGCTGATTTGCTCTACACACTTTGCACTCAAACCATGTTAGTTTTAAACATATATTACATATAGAGGTCGTGACAGGTGCGTATCCAAATACGAGCCCGAAGGCGGGGCTCTTATACTCTCTCTCTTCGTGTTTGTTTGATGTTACAAATCGCTTTTAAAGAAAACTCTTGTTTAAGTGAAAATAGGCAACGTTTACACTCATAGTCACATCAAGGCTCAATAATTTGGAAAGAAATGTTATCAAATTCACCTGTTGAATTCATGATTCCTCACCACTCATACTTCAATCTTATATCTTCAATATGTTTGGGTATATTTTATTTATCATCGTTAGTTTCTTTGTGAATTTTTATGTTACGTTTGGGACAAGTTTGAACTTGTAAAGTGTTGCAAGTACATATTTATCTGCTGCTTGTGTAAAGAAATGTTATCAAATTCACCTGTTGAATTCATGATTCCTCACCACTCATATTTCAATCTTATATCTTGAATATGTTTGGGTATATTTTATTTATCATCATTAGTTTCTTTGTGAACTTTACGTTACGTTTGGGACAAGTTGGAACTTGTAAAGTGTTACAAGTACATATTTATCTGCTGCTTGTGTAAAGAAATGTTATCAAATTCACCTGTTGAATTTATGATTCCTCATCACCCATTCTTCAATCTTATCTCTTCAATATGTTTGGGTATATTTTATTTATCATCGTTAGTTTCTTTGTGAATTTTTACGTTACGTTTGGGACAAGTTGGAACTTTTAAAGTGTTACAAGTACATATTTATCTGCTGCTTGTGTAAAGAAATGTTATCAAATTCACCTGTTGAATTCCTGATTCCTCACCACTCATTCTTCAATCTTATATCTTCAATATATTTGGGTATAGTTTATTTATCATCGTTAGTTTCTTTGTGAATTTTTACGTCACTTTTGGCACAAATTGGAACCTTTCGAATGTAAAGTGTTACAAGTATTTATCTGCTGCTTGTGTTTTTGTTTGCATTGGAGCCAAAAATTAAGTCAAATACTACCATAATCAGGCACGCAACAGGTATATAATACCAACTACGAACCCCGTGAATATATAGTTTCCCTGGTGGATGTTGGACCGCCAAAGAAGAGCTTCATCGTGCTGGCGCTATGCACCGCCGCAGCAAGGATTTCTTATTCCTTCGTGATCGAAAAGCAGATCCAATCGTGGTTGCACCTTTTGTAAACCCGAACGCTCTCTGTTATTATGTAATTTCCTATTTGGAGAAATGATTCACTGATGGAGTAATCAAGGGGAATTATCCCACACAACGCTGAAAAACAAACATTGAATCAGGCTTATTATCACATGCAGCCATCAATAAATGATGCCATTTCGCCCATTTTCGTACAATTTTAACTAGCCTGTTATACCTTGTACCTAAGGCACATACGTAATTAAATCTCTGTGTTAGTCGGTGTCATTAAATTAAAATTAGAATTTTTAGAGAAGCTACAGGGCCAAGTTATTAGCATTATATCTCGAGTATAAACGAATATGCCAGCAAATGAATTTAATTTCTCTAGACGTAGAGTGTTTTTGTAAGCGTCCTATAATTAAATGAAGCTTAATATTCTGGCGTAACAACACTTGGTTAATTATACATTTTTAATAACAACTTAATGTAAATTATAAATGGAACGTGTGCTATGGAGTCTTTTTCTCGTTTAATGTAGGACTCTAAAAGTTAATATTACAAAATATAATAGTGCATTCTATTTTTATAATGAATTTGTAATTACTATAATATTCGACATTGTTAACGCAACACAGTTCAAAACTCATTATATTTCGCAGAGAGTTGCCAATTTTATGATAAATATATTTATGATGCGTTTCTTAATATGTGGTATAAATTTACAATACGAAACTTACGATTCCTTTTCTTGATATCAAGATGTGTTATTTATTCTTCCCATTATTTTTCTAGTAACATTGTACCCGAGCAATTTATATATTTTACAAAAACTCACAACACATTATAATTTTTTCTTATGGTCTCTTTAATAGAATGAACATACGATCTTATATTTCCGAAAAATACCACACGAAATTATTGGTTGCCCACTAACTGTTTATTATATAACGTCTGCAAAGTAAACATCGCGGCTTGATGCATTTTTTTTACCATATTCTTAATGTGTGTTATATACACATATTGCCAGAAGATCAAGCAAGTTTCTACGCACCTGCTGACATCTTCACTAACAAGGTAACAATTTTTGGGAAACACACGCGATGTATTTCACTTCTTAACACGGTACTCGGGATAGTGTAAAAAAATCTTTCGTCAAAACTCAACACATTGTACTTTCATACTTGATTACTATAATGGTCCAAACTAGAGTATCATTGGCGTAGTATATTTTTATTTATTATAATATATTGTTACCCATATACCGATGTTAAGAATAAGAAGTATATTTACATACAAGATAGTGCTACGAGTAACTTGTCTAATAATGGTTTCATGTGTCCTTTAAATGTTTAGTCCTTTAACTATTTAGTCCTTTTAATGTTTCAAAAAATCCAAATGTTCAATTCATTTATTGCTTTCTGTACGTGATATTTTTCCTTCGTAAATTAGGTTACGTTGCGCAATGCTTTTAAATTGCAACTCGAGCACTACACTGATTTCGGGAAATTGCTCCTATACAAACATACTTAACTCTTCCTCAACTTCTTCCTCCTCGATCACGGAGTTACTCCTTCTTGCAGACCATGGCCTGACTGACTTCTTCGCGGTGGTCTCCATAATTATAGGTTTCAAAAATAATAACGCCAAACAAGTTTATATATCCACATATACCAGTCTGCTCTATACCAGACCATCTCGCTATTTAATGTGCGCTACACACATAAAACTATACAAATATATACCATATCACGGAAGAACAAGGGCATGAGAGAATACTTATCGATAGTCGCTAAAAAATGTATCGACGTTTACTAGAAATAGAAATAATATTGTGCATGTAAACGTCAAGAGTTTTATCACATAAAATCGAACGAACAGATCGTTGAAATATTCTAATTAGTTCATATATAGCATTCAGACTAAAATTATTTAATCGCAAAATGCAATCAATTAAACGTAATGTATGGAAAACTAAATAGCTTGTCATTTCAATTAGTCTTTTCGATTACCGCAGATTTGAAGGTAATTTTAAGAAGCATCAATAATATATCGTAATATTGGCGTTATATTTATCTACTTGATCTCATGATCGTATCTAGGCGAAGGTTTGAAGGACTCTAGAACGTGACGCTCGTTTTCAGCCCATGGAGACTAAGAAGAAGATTGGCTACTAAGTGATTGTGGTAATTGTGGGCCTGAATCTAAATTTATTAAATTTGATTTAGATTTATGCATGTATATACTTTCATAAGCATTTAACTCGGAATAATTCAAAATACTTTTAAGTAATTTAAGTGAACTAATTTGAATAGGATGGCCTGAGTTAGTCGGAAATATGCTCGGCTACAGCACTTTTTTCTTTTCTATTTAATCTGAAATGAGGTAAATGCTATAGTTTCAATTAGTCTATGTATTTGTCCTATTAGGACAACTAGAACAAGATATTTTATAAATACGAGATCTTTTATTGAAATCAATCAAATCTTTGGGATTTCCTAGAAAATTAGCAAGACCATTATATATTATTTTAAAATCGAAACCACGTGCAATTATAGGATCAAATGGTAATTTAACAAATTTTGTAGTTGAATTATTACTGTGTTCTAAACTACTAATATTTTAAATATATCGTTTAAAAAAAAGTAAATAAGGTGCCTTATTATAAATAGGGGTAGACCAAATGCTACCATAAATAAAATATAAATAATAAATAAATGTCCTATTACAGAATATAACACAATATAAGAAAAGTCAACTGGAACGAGCAAGGAACCCAAAAAACTACATTGACAAATTTAACTTTTATATTTTCTTTTCAAATTGTAGGACTATTTTTAACATAGTCATTTTAAAAGTCGTATGTATTTTTGTTTAATTTTAACCTCGTGAATTGTTTTAGTGGTTTCTATTGATGGATACGCGAATCTGGATTACTCCTTTGACACGATGTGTATGGAGGATGTTGTTGTGGACGTCTTGTTACCTGAGCGCCATTTCGTGAGCAAGCGTATCAAGATACACAATAATTATATGCAGAACCACATTTACCAAAGCAGTAGATCGAATATCTGCACTCATATAGCTAGACATTGGTTTATAATACACGAAGTATGGGTCAACAAAATCCTTCTTGGACAAACGATCAGTCACTTCAAAATACACAATAAAGCAATATGACATAATGTATCTTTAATCTTTTCTGTTTACCTAAGCTTTTAAAAAAAGTTGATGTTATTGATTTGCAATCTAGCGCATTCCTGCTATCTTTTAATAACTTTATTTTGTATCACTGATGGATTTATCTATCATATTACTCCCTCCCTCATTTTTGGCTCGAATTTTTCAAAATTTCTTGTCGTAACAGCTGATAGATTCGAAATTGCCTGTAAGTTCACCGTTTTTAGAAAAAAGTTTGAATTAGTTCACAAATTGCTTCTAAAAAAACATAGCCCATTTTTTGTTAAGATAAATTGATCGAAATTCAAATTCAATTCAAATTCGAATTTTAAGAGCTTAGTGTAGAGTTATCTCGTTAAAAGTGTTCATTCGGGACTGCTTTTTAGTAGACTAAAAAAATCCCTTAATTAATACGATGTAAAACAAAAAATAAATAAATACAAAACAAATACAAAAAAATATACAAAATAGTATTGACGATGCATTCACTGCTAAATCATAAATTCATTGAAAATCTAGTTACATTAGAAGCAATGATATTGTAAAACTAACGCTGCAATGTTCCGTTTATATAAAAACAATTGGATTAATTTCTAACGACATATTTTTTTTTATTGATTTCTAAGAACTGGTTATCATTTGTATCTTGGCTCTTATTGGGATAGTTAAACAAGGGATCGATTTGTATGTTCAGGTACCCAGTACCCGTAGTAACTATATAGTCGCTATAATACGCGAGATCGAAGCCCATAAAGACGGTATCTGTTATGCCAATATCAAAATACACGCGTAATTATACACAGCGTTGTCAGTAATTACATGTAACGTGCTGTAATATGCACATCTCTAGATCTACGAGTATGAAGTGATAAAGCACATGTCATCGCAAATGGGGTGCTCCATAGATGATTTACAAAGGCCAGCTACGTGATAATTGAAATTTTATTGGTATAATTACATACGTGCAAATTTGATATAGTCGATTCTACGTGGTTTACTGGACGGGGATTAAAGATCCATTGGAATTTTATATTAGTTAGGTAAATAGTTCTCAATCCTAAGGATTGGTTTAAAACAACTCAGGTCAGGTCAGGTCAGGAAAACAATTCTGTCCTCAGGTAATTCCTTCATCTCCCTCTAGCTATTGGAGTGAGTTGGTGAAATTTTTTTGTGATTGGAGTTTTGGTAGAAATATCAATAGTTTTTGTAGATCAATACAGATTTGAATCATGAAGAAGTCAGTTAAATAGTTCTCAATCCTGAGGATTGATTGGAAAAAGCACGCCATCTATCGATTCATCCTGAGCTAATTCCTTCATCTCTTCATATCTATTCATCCCACACGTCCTCCACTATCTGACTCCAATCTAGGTATACCTACCCCTTGCTTTCCCTCTACTTTACCTTCTATAACTAATTGCATAATGCCCCCTCATGTCTAAGAATGTGACCTACTAGTCTATCTCTCCTACTAATATAGATTTCTTTCCGGAATATTGATATATTTAATGATTTTTAAATCTTATTCACATCATCTGAAATGTACAGAATTTAATTCCTATATATTTACAATTAACTGAATATTTTAACTCAACATTTTGTAATACGTTCCACATATGTTTCTAATTATAGTACCAATATAAAGATTGTAAAGCTAAAAGAAAATTTTTGACTGTTATTGTATGTATGATTTGAATGCAGAATTCTTAGTAATGTTACAATTACTTGTGTGTATTAATATCTCTACATTGTGCTATTATTCGCGTTCCAAGAAATTTTTGTGCATAAGCTCTCATCTCAATTTTATACGTACGTATTTATTAAGCTGGAATTTAGACGTAAGCTAATATTAACTTTACATAACGCGAAAATTATATAAATTACAGATTTGTATTATATATATTTTTTATTACATTTTGAGATAATTAAAATATGGTAACCAAGTTCAACGTGAAATTTTAATGGTTTAAAATTATAAATATAAATTTTATAACGAATGTTGTTTTTTATATTAATTAGATGGAACAAGTGTCTATATGTTATAATAAGCATATATTTATAATTACCGTTATCTTTCTGGTCATTTTGTGTCTCAAATGCATTGGTTTAAATTTATTTTAAGACGGTGCTGTAAGAGTTGTGATGGTAAACATTTTTAAGGTGTATTTACATCGCAAATAATTCATGCATTTAATAATTATGGCCGCGGGCAGAACAATCAAAATATTCACATTTACGAACGAACATTGAATTATTTCTATTTACATAAGATAATATCCCTGATTGAGTTTCATTAATTACTCGGCATTAAGTAGCAGATACAAATTTCGGGAGAACCGTTGACAAACACAAAAAGGTGCTTGAAACGCATAATTTATATCTCCATAATTCATAAGCAAATTTATTAAATTTCTTCAATTTGAATTGGTAATGAGCTATGCGATAATTTATATGGCTCTATCTGCCTCGCTTGTAAACGCCTCAAATGAATGGACCTCGATGGCTTTATATATTTATATACGAAGGAATTTCAAACATGTATTTAATATAAAGTATGAATATTATAACCAAAATAAGAGATAAATGCATTCGTATATAATAAAATGAACGCAAAGTGAATAAAAATTTTTATAGTGAAGATTATTCTTCATTGTAATTCGATCAAAATGATATAGGTGGTGTGTATTTCAATGTAAATTAACAAAACAAAAAATCGTGTGAAATGAAATGTCTTTTTTCTAATGTTAATATTTGTAGGTATTATACAGACATATTTGAATACTCATACAACAAATTATTGCAGATCGAAAAAAACTTTATAATGTAATAGTCTTAGTCAATAGTCAAATTCAACTGCTTTAAGTACTGCAATTTTCACTATGAATGTACCCTTAAAAACATTTTATTTCCACCAAGTCTTTAGTTATGTCCTGAGATAGGAACATACTGTCGCAAAAGGACCTGTGGATTGCTAAAATGTTGGTTTGATTTCAATCTTTTAAATAATTCACAGCTAAGCTTTGTTAAAAAAAAAATGATTAAAGAAAAAAACAAATATTCCTTTACTATAATAATAGAATTTATTGATACATCATTTTTTGTTCAATTCTCTTGTGAGCATACGTTGCATAGTTTTTCGTCGGTAATTGCATTTTTTAATAGATAAAATTTCAAAGAATGAATCGTGCCGGAATTTTATTTCACTTAGCCGCGGATAATAACGATAGTATATTGCACCAAAAGAAATCTGACAGGTATATACAGGTTGTTCACTAAAAGTTTGCCTCGGGTCGCGCAGATAGCGAAGGGATATTCGGCATTCTCCGTGAAGAGAAGGCGGTTCTTCTCTTCAACTCTGTCGACCAGTGGCGTTCCCAATACATTTGTCGTTCTTACCACGTTGGTAATATAAGAATTTTTTTTGGGCAAAAATACCTACTTTATTACATGTAACAAACTAAGTGACGAAGATACAACAAGTCAAATACAAAATAATAAATTAACATAAAATTGGTATTTAATGGCCGATAAAATATCGTCGTCATATGCTATTATTACATACATAAATAACATTTCTTCAGTGGTTGGTAATGTTCATTTAATGGATATTTAAAAAGATATACAATAATTTATAATTTTTCTTCACTATCATTATTTAAAAATAAATTACTGTCCTCTTCATCGGATTCTTCGTTCAGATTTATAATTAATTGTTCAGTTTGTGTATCCACTATAGTTTTATTTTCTAAATAAAAAATTTCTTGTTTAATAACGTTTTCACAACACTTTATCCAAAGCTCCTGTGTGATATTGTTGAATTCCTCTTCTACTAACACTTTCACATCTTTTAAAGAAAATGTCACATTCCTTTTAGCAACACTATTTTTCACTTGTGCCCATATTAGTTCTATAGGATTCAAATCCGGATGATAATGGGGTAAACGTAAAACTCTGTGTCCATGGTCTGTGAAAAGTGTGTAAATTTGACTATATTTTGACATAATTTGACGTAATTTGACATATAAATTTGATATGTAATGTGGTTCTTTTTATGAGATTTTATAATATCGTACGGCTGGGGCGTTAACATTATTAACCTATAACAATAGGAGAATTGCTATTTGGTGCACGATTAATTTGCAAATTATGGTTAGGCGCGATGATAATTACGGAACCTCCGGTAAATTTGATAACAATTTATCTGTTATCCATTTTCGGTAATTTTCAGCATTCATTTCATGGTGATAGTCTCCACTTTTTATACCCGACTGAAATATTGTCAAACAATTTGGTACAAAGCCACTTTGACCACCGGCATGAATTATTATTAAACGTTGATCCTTTGAGATATTCGTATGCAGTCCTTCATTGGAATTATCACTCCACGATTTCGACTGAGTATGTCCGGCGTGAATATATGTCTCATCGATATAAATTATTGATTTTCCTAATTCGTTTAATTAATAATTAATTCGTAAAACTCGAATATCGTGCCTTTCAATTAAAACTTTACGATTATTTTTTGTGCTTCTAAACTTAAATCCAAAATTATGTACAATATGATATAAGGAAGTTTTATGTCCTTCCCATCCTAAGTCACTGTATAGTTTTTCACGTAATGTTTTAAGCGTAACTCTTGTATTTTCGGTTTTGTGAAAATTATATAATATATTTCGGAAGTCACACTTTTCAAAATCTTCTAAATGTCGTATAGTCGCCTTTCGAATACGCTTCTTTCCTGGTGTAGAAAATTACGGTTCACTTTCGTTACCTGGAGCTTCACCTTCCTTTATAATTGTAGCTACCGTTCTTATGGACACTTTGGTTGTTGCAGACACTCTTTCTTTTAATTCCTTCGATGACAAATTGCCATCAGATTTATACGCATTGAAAATCAATTCCCTTGATTGGCTATGAATTACTTTACCATTTAAAGGCAAACTCATTTTGGTAGTAAGTTGTTACGCCACTAATAATACACAGACTGAAGGGTAGTGCCAAGGATTGTCTTAAGCAATAGCAATTGCACCCCCACTATGTTTGGACAAGTGCGCATCTCATGGCCAGGCAAATTAAACACGAACAGACAGAATTTTGGTGATATTTATGTGATATTCTATACTATAATTTATATATTTTGATCCAATCTTTATATATAGTTCATTTACAATTAATTTCCTCCAACAATATGTAGAGTGAAATTAATTGTTAAATTATATGCAAAGAAAATTGACTCACTCTCGTTTTATAATTTTTTCCCCGTGTTTATGTTACTGTGCTTGTATCGCGGAGTAAAAGAGATATTTCTTGCGTGTAGAACGTGTTCTTTACATACGAAAGGCTGCGGGCGCTTTTCCATCGCCCCCTTTGCCCTTCTGTAAAGTGTGTATCCCCCAAATGCTATCCGCTTGATTGCCCCAAATCTACAATTATGATTTAATGTCCAAATCATGCATTTGCATAACATGATGATGCCCTGCTTTGTATAATGTACTTTTTAAAATTAATCTCGTTTATACTCAATGTATACATTAAAGAGCCTTGTCGAGTGAGTGAATTTATCACCAAATCAAGAGTTATTATTTAGTTAATTCAAACACACTAATAAAAATTTAACATGAATTTAAGTGCTTGATAGTGGGTTATTATATAACAATTATTGTTGATTCTATTCGAATTAATCTTCCGCTATGTATAATTGGTAAGTGTTGTTTAAAAACGTAATAATTGTTTAGTAATAATTCATAAATCAACTATTTTATACACAAATTCCTGATGAGATCAAGACTGGCATTCAATTTAATATTTAGTATTAGTTAACTCATTATTAATTACATTTTACAACAAATTTAATAAAGTATCCATATATAATAAAAATAAATCATATTATGAAGTATTTCAATAATTAATCATCCAAATTGTAAGTGCGTAAAATTGAAAATATTTACGCATTAATGCAGTGTCGTAGATCAAGGAATGAATCCGGAATTTTTAATTGCAAAAAATAGAAATAAAAACATTTTAAACCAACTTTTACGTAATATAATTTTATAGTTAAAATACTATGCGCCAATTTTTGATTTATGACAACATATATAACTTTCCTTCAAATTTGGTTTTTAATATCTATGAACGAGCCAATGGGTCGGCCGTTAAACTTCGTATTAAAAATGCATTTCTCTTTGCCTGTCAATGCATTAAACGTCCATCTTTGCATATAATCGAAATTGTTGAATGTCTGGAGTGTAGTGTGGACTCAAATCGAAATGGTTAAAGAATTTGGTACTTCATAAACGGTAATTCTTTTAGTAGGAAGTTTTTTTGATGATTTCTTCTTCGGTTCATTAATCATCGCTTATTAACACACTCACACCCATAAACTTTGTTTCTTTTCTCTTCACACACCAGAAATGAGCGTATAATACTTATGTATAATGCACCTACAGTCTTCAGGCTTTTCAACAATGGTTCCATATAATAGAAGAATCTTTTGTTAATATATAATGTTTCTAGGCAATTTAGTTCTGATACATGAATTTAGAGATATTACGTTAATGATAATCAATCAGGGAGGTAAAATATTGTCTTTTGAATTTACGTTTACTGGAATCCTACTCTATATCTTCCAGGATGTTCGAGCATATTATTTTTACAGTATATAGTGAGAAGTGAATAACCACCGACGCTAATGCGGGTGGAAATAATTTATTTTAACACCTTTTCGTCGTTTCGTAAGCTCTCGGGCGCGCTTTTTATTTAGGTTAATTATTCACAAATGCACAACATATGCGTTGAGCCCTCTTGCATTTACCATGCCATGGCGTTGCATGAAACAGTAAAACAGATTTTTATATTGCACGCATGAAAATATCGCTTTTACACGCCTGAATTGATCAGAAATACGGCGTGAAAAACCGCACTACGTCCACCGATGTGCCTTTATATTGATTTCAAAAAAAAATTTATGAGGTATATGTTACCAGTGCGCATAAAATGCAATTTAAATCACATACCATTTAAGAAATTGTGAATAGAATATTGGCAATTTTCCCATGCCTCTTATTAAAACCAATTATATAAGTAATAATATAAACAGATTCTCGAAAATTTTCAATGTTACTAAAGCTTCTTTATATTTCAGTACTTTTTCTATTATCGATAGTTACTAAAGGAAAGATGATTGTTAAATATATTCTACCTCTGATGTAACATCTCAAGGGATATATGGAATGAGACCTTATAAACGCATTTCATTGATTATTTACATGATGTTATTTTTATACATCAAAGCGGCTAAATAATTACATATATTAAATTTGTTATAACTCTAAATCTCGGCCAGATTTCCTAAAGGAATAAAAGTTGATGTGGAATGGCATAATGTCTGTATAGAGTAGTAAATCAACTCTTGGGATATTCGGGTTGCATTCTAAAGGATTTCGAGTAGATTCCATGTGAAATGGAGAGTGATGTACTAAAAGAAAGAAATATTTACGCGAAAATAAAATTATGAAGACAGGTCCGTTTCATTTTAAGACTTTCAAGCATTACTTTTAGTTATGCAGTAGTTTGCCGTCGAATGTAAAAAAAGAAGCGTGTATGTAACAATTTGTGAAATGTGAGGAACTGTAGATAGCTCTATGTATTATTGAAATAATTTATTATATAAATTGAAGGGGTTAGAATAGAAAGGGTCTAAGTACTTTTTTTTTAATTTTGAGAGAAGTGTAGTTTCTGAACATTAATATACCATTTTTTTAGTGGAGAAAAGGTTCAAGTGATTTTTCATACTACGAGTGCTATTTATCGTCGAGTAGAAATATGAAGTAACTTACATCACTAATGAACTAAGAATAGAAAGGGTAGAAGTGAGCTTATACCCTTTCTATTCCAAAAAATATATTGTTTTTATTGAGAGGTTGTTGCATGTAATTCTGGTTAAAACCAATAGTTCGTGTTATTCGTGTTAAATAAAGAACTCTTATCTATTAATATCGAAAGTGACGAAGGTAAGTTTTTATTTTATTATTATTATTCACAACATGACAAAAGAATGTTTTTTTTTTAAATTTTCTACATCTGAACAGTTTGATTCACGATCCAAAAAAATACTCTGATAAAAAGAGCTTAAAATTTAACAGCATTATCCACTTTAAATATACGAAAAAATCAGAAGTTTATTCTGTTGAATTTAAAAGTACATTCGATAATGATTTTTCATTTTCCAAATGTATTATTGCTCCTACTGCTGGTCGACCGCCAACAAAATTGAATATGGTGTTTTCTAAGTTGTCAAATAACAGCGCCTTAAAAATTTCTCAAGAAAAATGAAGTAATCTGCAAACATTATTGGACTATGTGCCACCGAAATTTCACAAATTTTATAAAGACATGGAGTACGGATCCAAGGCTTGCAAAAAGAAGAAAATTACAGAAGACGAAAATATCATTCCTACGGCTTCTACATCTAACACTGAAACTCAAGACTCTGATCAGGACTCGGTTGTTGAAGAGGATATACGAGTATATATATACATACTCGTATTAATAGATTCGGATAATGAAATTTAGCTTGTAAAATTACATTTTTCTTCTTCTAAATAAAACTGTTTTTGATATTTTAGCTCTACTTATTTTCAATGTATGTTGCATTGTTTTGGAATAGTAAAGGTATAAGTGCAATTTTTTTTTTTAATTTGTACATAACATTTATGATGTTTGGATAAGTTTTATACTTATTACATAAAAATATTTTTTATTGCCTAATTCAATAATTAATAAAGTCCAGTCAACTTTCATGTTAATTATCTCAAAACTATAAAAATGGTACTTATACCCTTTCTATTCTAACCCCCTCAATTGTATACCTCCAAAGTAGAAATTCCTAGATTAGTATTACATTTAATAAATAATTTATTATGACTGTGTGCGAGATTAGATTTATATCATGAGTATTATAAAATTCTTGAAAATGTGATTTAGCACGTACTTGCAGAGAAAATGTATATTATACCAATACGAATATTGGTCTACTTAAACAGTCGAATGTAAATTTCATATACCAACACGTTTTCTCTGTTACCATAGGCCTCTCCTCTCTGTCTTACGTTATTCTACCTTCTTTTAAAGTACAAACTGGCGTGACAAAGGGCCGTTAACTGTTTATCGCGCTTTATTAAAATTAATTTCATTAAAGGCAGCTTTTTGCATTCGACAGTCAAGCCAAAACGAATACTCATAAATATCTGTTAGCTACACATTCAAATGGTCACGTTTGCCATTTTACCATTCGCTCGGATATAAATGAACTAGTCGAAATTTTTGAATTTGTAATTCCTTATGCTATAAAATTTATATTATAAAAGATATATATAAATCATAGTTAGTTAAAGAGTCCGCAATCCTAAAGATTGGTTGGAAACAGCACGCCATGCCGATCTATCCTGAGCTAATCCCTTCATCTCCCTATAGCTATTCATCTCAACGTCTTCAACTATCTGACTCACATACTCCAATCTAGGCCTACCTACCCCTCTCTTTCCCTCCACTCTACCTTCTATGATCAATTGCATAATCCCCCCATGCCTAAGAATATGCCCTACTAATCTGTCTCTCCTACGCTGTAACACTCTCCAAATACTTCTCTTCTCCCCTACTAACTCTAGTACAGCTTCATTTGTTACTTTATCTTCCCAACCAATCCTCATCATCCTCCTATAACACCACATTTCAAGTGCTTCTAATCTACGCTTCTCTTCCTTTCCTATAGTCCACGCCTCACACCCGTACAGTGCTACACTCCAAACATATACCTTCAGTAATCTTTTTCTAATACCCAAGTCAATATTTGATCTTAAAATCTGTTCTTTTTCTACGAATGCCTTCCTACCCTGTGCTATCCTACACTTTATATCTACCTTGCTTCGATTATCTTTTGTGATTCTACTGCCTAAATAACAAAAATCTGACACTTCTTCGATTCTATTATCTCCTATTGTGATCCTCATTTTTCTACTGCATTCCTTTTTGTCACACCTCATCACTTTAGTTTTACCTATATTTATTTTCATGTTAAAATCCCTAGTCAATACTGCCTGCATACCATTCAATACCCTTTCTAAATTCTTTTCGCTTTCTTCCAATATAGCTATATCGTCGGCGAATCTCAGCATATATATTTTCTCTCCCTGTACATTCACACCTACACTATACTCTTCTTTTACTTTGTTTATTGCATCTTCTATATATAGATTAAATAATAACGGTGAAAGTGTACATCCCTGCCGAACTCCCTTCCCTATTTTTGCTACCTCTTCTTCCCCCTCAATTCTAACTAAGGCAGTTTGGTGTTTATATAAATTAAAAATTATTCTCCTATCCTTATAATCTATACCCGTTTCTTTTAAAATTCTAAACATTATGTCCCAATCTACATTGTCAAATGCCTTTTCTAAGTCTACAAAAGCTATGCAAGTTACCTTTCCTACCCTCTTTCTTTTTTCTACTACCGTTCTTAGTGCTAGAATCGCCTCTCTCGTCCCTCTGTTTTTCCTAAAACCAAACTGATCTTCTCCTAGCCTTTCCTCTACTTTATTTTCTAATCTCCTATAAATAATCTTTAACAATATCTTCGATGCATGTGATAGTAGGCTAATGGTCCTATAGTTCTCACACAAATTAGCTCCTATTTTCTTCGGCATTGTTACTATTCTACTACGCTGAAAATCCTGTGGTACTTCTCCCTTCTCATATATTTTACAAACTAACCTGTATAATCGCTCCTGCATTTTTTCCCCTGCGTGTTTTATTAATTCGGCTGGTATCATATCAATCCCCGCTGCTTTGTTATTCCGTAAATCATTTAATGCTCTATGAAACTCTGACCTAAGTATGCTAGGACCTAAGTCATCCTCATCTATCTGTTCCACATTTTCTAGCTCCTCCATGTCCTGCCTACCTTTATATAAATCTTCAAGATACTCCTTCCATCTTCTAGCTTTTTAATAAATCATAAAGAATGTTATATATAAATAGCTCTCTTATATATTAAACGCATTTAGGAAAAGCACAAGACAAACCTAACGATTTTCAGTAGAAGCAAATGAACATTTAAAACTCAACATATAATTGGAAGTTTACATGAAAATTTAAACGAAATTTAGTAAATTGGCTATCAATTTTTGCGTAGTTTGTGATTTCCTATAGTCAAGATAAAATCAGAGTTCACACTACTCAAATTCGCACAAAAAATTGCTCCGTATCTGAACGTAGTTTTTCGATATAAATACAACATTTGCTTAAAAAATAGGCAAGGTATAGGCAACACAATATCGCGATCTCATAAACACATTCAGCATTTTCATATGTGCATTTGGCATGGCAGTTGCGATACCAACAACATGCGAAGTGGAAATAATTCATTCGTACATTATGGGTAAACGGAAAATTTGATTTAATCTGTTAACTGGGTGCAGACATTTATAATAATATTCCAATTTGTAAATTACTATAGGGAAAAACTATCTGGAATAATAACTGGTATTATACAAAAACTCGACTCAGTGCTAACTATCTATTACATGAACATTATAATTCACTTTCACCTTAGAACATTTAGTGGCTAAATTACAAAAATATGACATAAGAATTTTATTGTTGCCATAGAGCTGAATGTCTGCATATATCATTGTTAATTTGTTATACTATCAGGTATGTTTAAGTTAAAAGAAATTCCTCTATTTACTCTATTGTACAAAAAAAGAGATATTTAACTTTGTAATTAACAGTATTAATGATGTGCACTTAGGATTTATAACTTTCAAATTAATCCACAATTGAATGCGAAAGTATAGTAGAAAATAAATTGAGAAGCTCATGTAAATTTATATGATTAATTCAATATTTGACCCATAGTTGCTTTTATATTTATCACAGATTTTTGAAACATGAAATTGCAAGACAGATTTCAAGTAATTTATTAATCATAGTTTGAATGAAAAAATCAATAAAAATCAATCATGTATTTTATTATATATTTTTTTCTTGTTCAGATCGATGACGTTTATTTAACAACACCAAAAGGCTCCAGCAATTATCGGAATATCCCTCAATATACACAAAATTTAGCACGCGTGTCTAAGGAGAAACAATGTCGAATTGGAAGTGACAATGCTTCTGTTCGTTGCCTTTATTCTATTTCTTCTGGTGTGTTTGCTGTGACCGTGTGTGCTGTTTCCTATATAGACAGGGCACATTTCATCTTACGACTATTGTCAATTGGTCATACTACCAGCAACCGAAGGACTTCAGCTGGAGCGCAGCAGCGAACGATCTTCTATGGTGAGAATTCCAACGCAATTATCCTCACAACGGCACTAATTGAATTCGAAGCATATAGCGTGGCGTCGGCCACTGAAAGAACTTCACCTAATATCGGTGTTAATTTGGTATTAAATTGTCCTATCCAGGTTTCTTACGTTTGGTATGTGTTAGCGCAGTTCCCGTACAATGGATAATATTGTCATTTTTATTTTACCATTATGGTATACAGCTGAATACAATAAGATGCAAGATCATGACACTCTCTGGGCTGTTATTTAATTAAATCACAGTTTAAAATACAGAAAATATTCATAAATTGAGGTATGCAAATAGCCATATTTTGATCTTTCATTTGCCATATTCAGAAAATGTATATTGTTGCTGAGAATAAGGATTCCAGATATTTCGAAGATCATTAGATTTTCATTATAAAGGAAAATACACTGGCCGATGCACTACCTACGTCATATATAAGTTGCTGTATTTTTGTATATGAAAATTTTAATTATACGAGCAAATTTAGTTTGTATTGAGGTATTTCGTATTTCGACATGAGTAAATAACCGTTTTGCAATATGATATGCAAAAATTTATTCGGAGAGCCTCTTGCTTCGCCCCCATCTCTTAAATTTTGTTTGTAAAGAATATTTATTGCAAAATTGGTAATGTTAGGATCAACTTATATATAGAAATAATCTATTTATTAATCAGTTTATACAAATTTGATATAAATACCAAATATCATATATTTCTGAAAGGTAAATTAAAACACAATTAAATTTACTTTTGCCAAGTTGCTTTACTGCGATTTATTTAACACGTTGCAATATGAATACTTGTATAACAAAAATTAAATCGTCCAGAGAAATAATTATATTTTTAGCGTATATTTGGACTTTGTCCCAAGAAAATGACTAACCGAAATAAATTTATATTCAACCACACGTCTGTGTATGTCATGACTATTTCGAGAAGTGTACTTCAAATATATGTGCGCAAATTAGTTAATTCAAATAAACATTTAATTCCCATTGTAGAAACAAAGTAGAATGCAATGCACGAGGTTCTCTTTGCGGAATTTATATATTATTGTAAAACAACGTTGCTAACATGGTTAATTTACAGATAAGGCATTTACTGATAAGAAGTGCAATTGCAACTGCCATCACGAACATATTAATAACAAAGTAAATGTCTCACAGTGAAATTTGTGGATATCTTTAAAATTCTTAGTTCTTAATGAATCCTACAATCTAAAACGCTCGATAAAACGGGAAAATAATTTCTTCAATTTTTAATTCACACTCGTCTGGAAGGCTTTGCCTTTGAATTTTTACATTTAACCGAAATCATTCCTTATTAATTCATGGATGTACACATTCATAAGGAAATGCTGTATATAAATACCGACATAAACATTGTGATTAATGGATTTATATAGATTTACCACCAATAAGAGCACATGGGTACATTTCACAAAGCTCAATTAATTTTGCACATTACATCTTTATCTGGCGCTCACATCTGTTTCTACTAATGTTCTGAACATTATACTAAACTCCTCTTCGGTTTTATGTGTCTGTGCACTGTTCAACATCTCGAATATCAAACATCCTCCGATCATTACTTATCACACTATCGCATCCACACTCTTCTTCATCTCGTATTGCATCAAATCACATGATCGCTTCGCATTGTCTTATGCCACACCCTATATAGGCACCTGGACTGCGCCCATCCCACCACACAATGACCTATTATCTATAATTAATAGCCTTCGGTCAATTTGAAGCCTAATTGTTTCGTAAGTAATAAGGAGTTGGTGTACGGTGTGCCGAGGCATTGATTGGATAAGTGTATCTTTTTATACAGTTGTAGGCAAACATTAACTGATATTCCATAAATTATGTATCTTTTGGATTTTGAATTGCGGTCCAACAATTTATATGTCACCTATGCTTGTAAATATCTGAATTATTCATCAACGCAAATATACTGTAATTAGTAATTAGAATAATCTACAAAATGGACTATTGAATTCGTCGTTACCGTAATTTAAAAAAAATAATACGTTTACAAGAGCATTAAATGTTTTGATTATCTCATTTGGTCAGGCATTTACACTTATGAGCAAAGAGAGTTTCATAAGAGGTAAGGATCCAACCGAGAATTTCAATTATTGCTAATGGGCAATTTCGATATCGATCCTCGTATTATTTCAATTATTGCAAAATGACAATTGACTCCCTATCAATTTTACACGGCAATTGAATTTCTAGTGATACTAGTAACTAAAACAAAAACAAAAAATATGCGTGAGACTCTCGCGCGGTAGAAGTGAAACTTCTTAGCTCCTCGGAAAAGTTGATTTTATGCATTGCTTTTTTTCCATTTGTTAACGATTTGATTTTGATTGATTTTGATTGACACTCTGATCATCAAAGAAAGCATTATTAACTGTAATATCGTACAGTCTATAAAGAGGAGTTTGGATTAAATATTGTAGCCATATTTTTATAGTTCCTTTTCTCACCAAACCAATTAAGTAACTCGATCTGTGTATTTTTCTTCTTTTTATGTGGACTTTAATACAATGATCATCATCATTGTATCTTAGCAAATGATTCACCATCGTATCCACAGACATTGGAACATAAATTTTGGTAGATGACCAGGTAATTCTGGGTAGACAAAACCATTTGACTTCGATAACATTGGAATGGTATTCCGAGTGAGAGCATTTCGGCATGAATTGCACGCTATCACATCTTCAATAATAATGTCTGGAAACGCAGTATGTAAAAGCTGCTCGAGGTTAGGATCAACAGGTTTTACATCGTTCTTAAACCATATTCGATCACATATGTACCTAGCGGATTATTGAAAAATTGTTTATCAAATTCGCGATGAGCAGGTTGAAAGAATGTAAATTTTGTGTATGATGCACTAGTGGGTGCATTTCTAATTGTCGATGGCTCGCTCAGCTGTATCATATTCATTTCGTTGATCTCTCACACCGCGTGTATCTTCACGTGTAGACGGCACGCCTGAATCAGTGGCATTCAAATTCTCTATACCACTCACTGTGTCCTCACTTAACGACGGTATCGATTCATCCAGTGTATTTGAGGTCGTTGGAAGGTTATGTTGTCCACCGTGTTTCTTTAACGCCCTTTGCCTGGCTCGATACTCTCTACTTCTTGGCACAAGGTACTTGTTGGCACTTTTCTTGGCGGTTTATTCGCTTTCTTCCGTTCTTTAAAGGCTCGCACTCTGTCTGTACTTGTCTTTTTCTCCATTTCACTTTGCACAGAATGGAAATTGTTAGCTAAAAGATTAAGCTGTGTTTGTGTAATATATAATAAAATACGCAAGCGTCTACTGGTTGCCTTATGCTACGTATACACATAGTACACGCGGCGCATGCGCGTAGCGTGCTTCACTTTTCGTGACGTTCAGGCCAATTTGCGCTACCGCGCCTATAGAAGTTTCACTTCAAAAAACTAAGCTTTTATCATACTGTTGGGGCTACAAAATTACCTTAACCACGTTAACAATTAATTAAATATAAATTTATTGTATGGCTAACATTTCTGTATAGTATATACTTATCCTAAAAATTGTATATTTCATAAACCGATTAACTAATATGCATTACTGGAGGTAGAGTCCCGTGACATTCTTCCTTTGGAATCAAGTCTCATTGTCATGAATCCCGCGGTCTTAGCACCTCTAACAATGCTCTGAGAAGCCGACAAAATATATAGTGTGTTTAAATAGCTGCAGAAATGTCCTTTTTGACATATTTTCCCTTAACCAAACGAAATTGTACATGTACTATATAAAAGGCCACGAGAAACCTGTTGTAAAAAAAATCAAATATTGTCTTCAACGATAGATTGTATCATTTGCGATTTCGTTTCATTTTTTACGATATTTTGAATAGTTTTGAAGAAACGATATGTTACCATTTCATTTGGCTTGATGGAATACTCGAAGAGAACTATAATGAAGAAATTATAAAGATTTTTAAATGATTTATATTTGACGTGGATGAACTGCCGTGTTAAACCGAAAAAAGGTGACAATCCTATCTTAAGACTGTGTACGCGCAAATGGACAAAATTAAATAGAGAATACAAATTACACGTTGTCGTGCTAAAGCGCTTACGCATTGAAAAGTAAGGACCAGTCTTACTCTTAAGGTATGTCTAAATCAAAGAAACAATACACTTAAATTCTAAATATGATCAGTTATTCAAATGAAGATTACAAAAACTACTAGACTGGGATTTATTAAATTTAAAAATTACGGAGTTGAAACGATTTATATTTTTTATTCGATTAAATTAATAGAATAATGAAAATTCTAACAATAATTCGTTTCGTATTATTTTATTTCACTTTTTTTGGAATACTTACATGAAAATCTATCAATCTACTATCTGAAATTTTTTATATTTTATTAATCTTATATTATAATAGTATAATATAATCTTGATTTCAATTTTTTTCACACAAGTTTTTCTCGATTTTTTGATTTATTCATGAAATAAGTCGCATAGACGAAACTCATACCAAACTTATTCCTTTAGCACCTGTCCAGCATCGACCTTGCCTAAAATAAATATTTTTAATGCCGAATTCTACAAATAATACAAATCCACTTTCGTCATCTTATTAAAAGCATCTCTAAAATTACAGACATGACAAAGCCGCAAATGAAATGATCGTTTAACTTCTGCATCTCGCCGCATGTTAAATCCTTGTGGCGGTGATCTTATTAAGAATCCTTCCGACAAGTGGCTGACTGAAAGAAAAGCATCATTTGCTCATTGGACTGTATTTTTAAGAGATTATAAATTGGAATATTGACTCCTATTTCTGTCACTTCAACGCTATGTTGCCAAGCTTACCTTACCTTAAAACATCATCCATTCTTTCGTTATAAATTCGATGTTGATTATAAAACTGTCTGGACTTTACGAATTTAGACGATTATTATTTTTATCTTTATTATATTTTTATGAACGTTTATTTTCACATTTATTATATATTTTTTTAAATGTTGCGAAAGTATACTAATATTATCTTAAGTTTGAAGCACTAGAATCCTGGAGGAATTTTAACTCGAGAATTAAAGTAAAATATAAAGATAGCTGCACAAGCTAATAAAATTATTATGCATTGTAAACACGATGCGAAGCGCAAAATAAGATCTTTCCTAACATAATATAATTTGCTGGCATTTTACAAGTTTATAATCATACTCTATTATTCGAAGCTGCAACAACCGCATAATGGTGAATGTTTATTTATCCTCAAATAATTTTCTTTTAACATAAATATAATATATTAATGTCTAGAAATATTTTAACACTGTTAAAACGACAATTTCTTTCACCGGTAAAGGATTAGTGCCGAGCATATTTTGGTGATCCCCTAATTCTGTCTGAAGAATAATAAGACAGGTGGATACATGTAATCCTCTTAGCCAACTTGGTTTTCTTTCTCCAGTCTGTATTTGTACCGACATAAGCTAATTAAATTTGTATTGAGCTGTATTATTTCTACAGTTCTTCATGCTATTTGCAGAAATTTGATAATTAAAACGACCATTCTTTTAGTCTGATAAAATTGCTGTCCAGACGCAACATATAATATTTCAAACTTATCATATTCACAGAAAACTTTTATAAGTGAAATCAGATTTTCAAGGTCCGATTTCTACAAAAAATATAACGAGCGCAACATTAATAAAAAAACATGTATATATCGCAAGAAAAATAAATTAAATTAAAATTAGCAATGGTACTGCGACTAGATGTGAAGCGATAGAAGATTTTTTAATGGGATATATATATGAGACTGCTAGAAAACTGAGTTTTTTCTTTTGTAGTTGAATTATGGACAAGGTTTTAGTCAATTCACAATTGCATTTTACGAAAGTGTTTGTGAAAGAACGGCGACCTCGAAATACTCGGTGATATTTTGTAAAATACAATAGATTTTGATTTATTTTTGAATTTACTTATGTATAGGTACCATACTGTATTTGATAAGTATCCAACGGTGCCAGTAAATATATCACAAATATATGTTGAAGCAGTTTTGACTGTAAGCGAAGATATGGCTTTCTTGTGGTACCATAATACTACCACCACTATAAAATATAATTAATGAGTGCGCCGGTGTCGGACGCTTCTGTTTCCTCCGACTTTACGGATGGGAAAAAAATGAAAAAAGCACACGCGTATTTTTTCGTCTGAAGGAATAAATAATTCTTAACTTCAAACTGTATACAAATGAAACGTTCGCTGAAGAAGTGTGTTGTAGGTTGAAACTAGTGCTACCTTTACGAGTCTACCGGAGGTAATATTGTTCATTCTGCGTTTAAAGCGTGATTGGTATTAGCAGCGTTTATTTGTAAGCGCAAGCAGTAAGTATGATATATCGCCAATGTTGTATAAACGCGCACGTATAAATATACGTGTAATTATTTTCCTTTTTTGGGATTATGCACACGATATAAGTAATTTATAAAATTTTCAATTATCCAATGAACGTGTACGCACTGACCTGTCATCTTAGCGTGATTAACATTTTTCATTATTATATAGCCTACAGTCAGTCCTTATGCAGGCCGCAGGGCCGCGCGCCCCTCCTGAACATTGAGATATATCACCGTAGATATATAATTGTATTGCGATATTTTATCTCGGCATTATTTTTCCTAAAAGATAAAGCTTGCGCCGCGAACATACATAACATTCATGACTCAACACGATATGGCAGCTAGCAAGTACGAGTCAAATCTTATCCTATCTGTTGGAAGCGCTAGAGTGAGAGCGAGCGTATATAGTATGTTTCTGTTTCTTCGGTTCGCTTCTCCCATATATCGACTAATGTAACACACATTCCAGCGGCTTTGGATGAGTCATAGCAACGTGATGTCACGCTGCTTCAAAGCTAATATATAGTTGTTTTAAAATATTGAATGCCACGATACTTTAGCGCCGAACAGACAAAGAACCACAGCCACAGTTCAGAGAAAAGAGTAGTCTAGTATATATGTATATAAATTGATATAGAATAGTCAGATAAGACAGTAGCATTTGTTCTGTGCATATACGATTTTGCCACGTATTTCTCCAAGAATATATTTAATAGAAATAATTTAATAAAACTGAATAGTGTTAGTTCTTTATTGAAAATAGAGTTTTGTAGACTTTCGCTTATGGACAAAGTAAAAATTAAGGGATTATGTAGCCTGATTTAAATTTATCGCAAACTTGTGCAAGGAATGTTCAAAACCGAACATTTACGCGACGTTTTACAAGAGACATTTACAAAAAAAACTATAACACTGATGAAGGACAGATTCTCATATCGTGGCCATCTACAAGCCGCTGAGTTATTTAACACCAAATCGATGCCAACTTTTTCTAAACAATTTCCAGTGGACCTTTTGGAAACCGTGTGTCATGCATATCAATTTTTGAATAAAACCAGATTAAAAACAGAATTAGAAGTCATTTACTCGCGTCCGGATTTTTATCAAATAATTGGAGCCACAAATTTTCTTCGTTATTGCTACAAAATAATCTCAGTGAAACTTCCCCGGAAACTATGAAAATACTTAAAATTATTTTAACAACCCTGATGACCACTGCTGAATCAGAGCGCTGTTTTTCAACATTTAAAAGAATCAAGACTTTTTTGCGAAATGTTATGGGTAATGATCGTTTAAACGCGTTGGCGATGATGTGTTAAAAAAAATGTCGTGCGAGATATTTACAATTTTAACGAAAAAGTTTTGGAAAAGTTTATATCAAAGAAAGATAGAAGAGTGGAATTCACTTTCAAGAAATGATTGAATTTAATCATTTTGCATCCATTTTAGGTAAGATTTCTCATTATTATGTTATTTTTTAAGAAATGCGCCACCCCTGATTGAAATGTCACGAGCCGCCACTGCCTACAGTTAAAGTACAGTGCAAATAAGGATTTAAAGGTGATCTACAATTAATTTGGTCAAAATCTCATCTCGCATAAGTATTTATGTTTTATATTTCAGTTATTATAAATTTACAATACAAGAGGCTTGTCGATTGTTTAGCTTATGGGTAAAAATTTGAATTATAATTATACCAGTACTCAAAATACAATAAAAGCTATTGTATTATACACTAATAGTTATGTACAAACCAAACAATCGTTTTGTAAATTTTGTTGTTGATTCTTATACACAAAATTAAATGTTTGACGTAAACGTAATTAAGAATGTCGTGTTTCAAGAAATAAAGTTTACGATATAATACATAATTCTTTTATCGTTTAATTTTCATGTCTATAAATAAATATTTTACAACTTTCGAATTATAATTTCATTTGTTTTTCGGCATTTTTGCGCAGGCGTTATAAAATACAGAATTTTGTTTAATATATTTCTCCGGGAATATTCTTCACTAAAGAGCGACGAGCGGGATTAAATATTTAACCTTCTTTATTATATACCGTAATGTTGCCTGTGCGCTATTAAACGCGATGCAAATATTCAGTCACTAAACAGAACGACTATCCTTAATTTTCGACTGACTCTTGCTCCGAGCCAAAACGTACGTACTTTACGATTTGGACCATAAAATTTGATAACCGCTTATTAACGCTAGTTATTGTTAGATTACTGCTGCGCTGTTTCTTCATTGTTGCTCAAAATACAGAGAACTTCAAATTGTACCATATTCTATTTTAACATCACAATATGTGAGCAAAATAAATTTCTAACCATAATATTAAATTTTTCTAAAGTAAAACCAAAGGGTAACATTATATGTGATAAGCAGGGTAAGGAACTCACAGAAAATAAGGAAAAAGCTAGAAGATGGAAGGAGTATCTTGAAGATTTATATAAAGGTAGGCAGGACATGGAGGAGCTAGAAAATGTGGAACAGATAGATGAGGATGACTTAGGTCCTAGCATACTTAGGTCAGAGTTTCATAGAGCATTAAATGATTTACGGAATAACAAAGCAGCGGGGATTGATATGATACCAGCCGAATTAATAAAACACGCAGGGGAAAAAATGCAGGAGCGATTATACAGGTTAGTTTGTAAAATATATGAGAAGGGAGAAGTACCACAGGATTTTCAGCGTAGTAGAATAGTAACAATGCCGAAGAAAATAGGAGCTAATTTGTGTGAGAACTATAGGACCATTAGCCTACTATCACATGCATCGAAGATATTGTTAAAGATTATTTATAGGAGATTAGAAAATAAAGTAGAGGAAAGGCTAGGAGAAGATCAGTTTGGTTTTAGGAAAAACAGAGGGACGAGGGAGGCGATTCTAGCACTAAGAACGGTAGTAGAAAAAAGAAATAGGGTAGGAAAGGTAACTTGCATAGCTTTTGTAGACTTAGAAAAGGCATTTGACAATGTAGATTGGGACATAATGTTTAGAATTTTAAAAGAAACGGGTATAGATTATAAGGATAGGAGAATAATTTTTAATTTATATAAACACCAAACTGCCTTAGTTAGAATTGAGGGGGAAGAAGAGGTAGCAAAAATAGGGAAGGGAGTTCGGCAGGGATGTACACTCTCACCGTTATTATTTAATCTATATATAGAAGATGCAATAAACAAAGTAAAAGAAGAGTATAGTGTAGGTGTGAATGTACAGGGAGAGAAAATATATATGCTGAGATTCGCCGACGATATAGCTATATTGGAAGAAAGCGAAAAGAAATTAGAAAGGGTATTGAATGGTATGCAGGCAGTATTGACTAGGGATTTTAACATGAAAATAAATATAGGTAAAACTAAAGTGATGAGGTGTGACAAAAAGGAATGCAGTAGAAAAATGAGGATCACAATAGGAGATAATAGAATCGAAGAAGTGTCAGATTTTTGTTATTTAGGCAGTAGAATCACAAAAGATAATCGAAGCAAGGTAGATATAAAGTGTAGGATAGCACAGGGTAGGAAGGCATTCGTAGAAAAAGAACAGATTTTAAGATCAAATATTGACTTGGGTATTAGAAAAAGATTACTGAAGGTATATGTTTGGAGTGTAGCACTGTACGGGTGTGAGGCGTGGACTATAGGAAAGGAAGAGAAGCGTAGATTAGAAGCACTTGAAATGTGGTGTTATAGGAGGATGATGAGGATTGGTTGGGAAGATAAAGTAACAAATGAAGCTGTACTAGAGTTAGTAGGGGAGAAGAGAAGTATTTGGAGAGTGTTACAACGTAGGAGAGACAGATTAGTAGGGCATATTCTTAGGCATGGGGGGATTATGCAATTGATCATAGAAGGTAGAGTGGAGGGAAAGAGAGGGGTAGGTAGGCCTAGATTGGAGTATGTGAGTCAGATAGTTGAAGACGTTGAGATGAATAGCTATAGGGAGATGAAGGGATTAGCTCAGGATAGATCGGCATGGCGTGCTGTTTCCAACCAATCTTTAGGATTGCGGACTCTCTAACTAACTAATATTAAATTACATTAATTAAAGATATATTTATGGTATGTCGATATAAAGCGGTAAAATTTCGTGACAAAATTTGGTTTTATTATTTAGAACCACTGCTTAATGATGCATTTTTCGCTGTCTTATATATATGTTGATTAATTTAGTCAAATATGTTTGTCCCCCAGAAAAATATTTCTTCACGATTTTTTTAACTCGAAGTACAATTTTTTATTATTTTTTCATAGTGTTTCGTCATAATTATTTCATAATATATATATGTTCATGCTAACGATTGCATCATTAGATTTTGTGGGATCTTTCCGCAATATAAAATATATTTTCAATACAGAAATATAAAATTCCAATACATTGTGCTGATTCAGCTGCTATAAAAGGATAAAAAATTATTACCCAAAGCTTTACACCTGTAAAATTACTCTGGCCTAAAATATCATTACAATAACTTAACGTTCGTTCAAACTTAAACTGTTCTAACGCAATATAAACTTCTTTCCACATATCAATCAAAATTTAGAAAATATTTTCCAAAATTTTCATTTATCTGTTGCCATAAGTTCTTGCGAAATCCACGACACCAAAAAGTTTTATGCATTATCGACCCCGTTGATCCTATTTGATTATATTAGAATATCAAAATTCTTTTCCACGGAAATTTGATATACAAGTACGTTTTTGTACTTCTCTTCGATATTTCAAATATTTTTTAATATAGCATGTGTCATCTACAATCTTCTCTTATTTAGATTGCTTATCCCACTTTCACAATAGTTTCCTGTTTATTATCGACTAAAATGTTCCTGATTATATTGTATTTTTTTGTTTTTATATACCAAAAATATAGAAAAATATGCAACAGAATATTATTATATCACGTTTTGCATTTGTGTTGACTTATTTCGGAAAAATTGTCATTTCCAAATAGTATTCCCTCGTTGTTTACACGAGACGAATTGGGAATGAGACGACGCATTTATGCTAAATGTGGAATACAGAGATATGACAGTTGACGAGCGACACAGCTGCAATCGATTCGATATCAAATTGCAAACTGCATGTCGTATAAAAAATACAATAAATACACGAGTTTGTAACGAATTTACACGTCAGTTCAAAGAGCGAATGTATTTATATACAATTGGAGCTTATCTATACAATTCAAGGGAACTACATATTTCGTATGTGTTAGATTTACTCAAATAACTGAAAAATATATTTGGGTAGTAACCAAACAATTTTCTAAAATATCAATATTTGTGCTTATTGATAGATTTAATAAAAAAAAACAGAGATTTTTATAAATGCCGACAGATATTTAGGCAAGGTATTCACTTTATTTGTTATAATTACGTTTCTTTAGTTGTGTTTTGTGCATTTAATACAATAAAAAAAATATATATGAGATATATATATATAAATATCTGGATTTAATAAAATACGGTCAATTAATGAAAATAAGATAATAATTTAAAAGAGAAAACTTAAAATATGCAATATAACAGCCTTTATGCGATAATAATCTAAATTTTAATTTTAAAGTATACCCCCGCAATGTATTGCAACGAAATTTAATTATTACACAACTTCAGAATGTAATATAAAAGTTTTTCACCTCGGATATAAAGAATGACACATTAATGTATCTAATGTACTGTATTATTATCTGGCAAATTTGGCCTCATTTGTAGTCGGAGCGTTTATTGCATAGCATATCTAATGCGTTTATAATAAGCAAGATATTTTTTAATTTGGAAGATACACTAGAATTATCTTTACGTTACATTTAGACTGGGCAGCGAATCCACTAAAAACGGTACTCAGTAACTGTGAGGACGTACTTAAGCTATCGCACTTGCAAATCATTAGTTATGATAAGAAAAGGTGTGCAAAAACACAGGAAGGAGCTTATTTTAGTGCTAAAGTACCCGTATTTGGTTTGTAAGAGATTTACATAAAATTAAATGGGTTATACTTGACCGACACAAAGGCTTATCTGCTTATTAAAAATCCCTGCGAATTTTAGTTTATTTCTTTACCTAAACAAGTTATTAACACATTTTATTTGTATGTCTTCATATTCCCCACATAGTCGGTTTGTTAACGAACGGATGTGATTGGAAATATATTTTAACCATAATTTTGGATCTTTTCTCTTGCTTTGTAGTCAAATATGTTTGTTTTTATGGCAATTACTATTGATTTCTCAATTTCTGCGGGATATCGTAATTCAGGATTTCAAATTCCTATATCGTTTATTATTTGTCTTTTTTTTAACTCAGTCGATTAAAAATATCCAATAGATGCTACTCGAGAATGAAATATAGTTGACATATTTGTCACTGTTGCAGAAATTTCATGTAAATAACATTTATTTCCTTCGTAACAAAATACTAATATTCGTAGTAGATTGTTATAAAGTGTCAAAATTTTCAAAAAAATCATAGTTTCTTAATATAGTAACCATCCCTTAAGTTATTTTAGAACATATTCTAAAATTAAAATATATTTTACGTAATTTATTTTTACCTAACTAATTTTACCTATTAGTATAATTAATTAACATCAAATGCTTGTTGAAAGTTGAAACGTAAATGAATATTCAATATTTTAAATTACATAGTATATACAGAGAATTTTTGAAATTAGCAAATATTAGCTTACAACCAACTCTGTATTTAAGGTGATATAAGGCAAGGGCAAATTATTTCTTAGTAACATTACAAAAAATTTACTGTTGGTATATATAGATTAAATATAAAAGTTTATTAAATAGTCTCGACATTTGTCATTTTTTTGCAAGAAACTAATCACAACGTGAACAAATCTTTACAATTTTAAAATTAAGTATTTCCGAAAGTTTTTCTTTGACCTGTTTGTGCAAACGTTCGTGCGAAATTAAATTTATGCCATATGTTAAATAGTATTGCCATTCGTGTACTTGTGCAACGTTCCTGCACCATAATGCTAAAAGGTTGAAGAAAATGTGCAAAACATCGGAAGTTTGTACTCAAGCGCAAATTTACTTTAGTTTTACCATATGAAATACCTGCATTAATGCAACTATGATATGTACTGTACAAATATAAAAACGAATCTTTAAGTTTGTGGCCAAATATTTACCTCAAATCGAGTATTGAGTTTCAATGACTTGTTAAAATAACGGTTAAGTTAAAGAGGCACAAATGCAATGAGTTTAGATATAATTGCAGTGCTCGTTGCAAATATTTGCTTTTCGTTTGCTTTCTGACACATGCTAAAATTTTATGCTGTTCGCAAATCATGAAATATTATCATAAATACTTCGAAATATATCGATATTATTTTTTTTTTACCTCCTTTCACACTCGAATTTTAGAATTCTAGTTAATATAATTGAAACCCATTTATCTACTGCATTTGTATTTTTTTTTAATATCTAATTGGTTGGTGGTAAATAAATCATTTGCACAAATTCAACAAAATAAAAGATTAAAAAATCATCGGCCAACATTCACTGATCGACCTATAGCGGAATTATAATTCATTCATATGGTAAAGTTAAATACCGCTCTAAGATTATAGGTTACAACAATTACCTACAAATGTCCAGAGGAGAAGAGAGACATGTCTTCATACGTCCAGCTGATTGCATGAGCGCGATGCACACATTCGACCTGCACAACAAGGCCGTAATAATACACAATGCACAATGTCAATATCATTATCCAATCAGAGATGTCTCTGCAGACAACATAATTACAGGTCCATCGCTTGTAATTTATATCAATGCATATATGCTGTGTGTGTTCGAACGTTGGCTTGTAGCAATACCTCAAAGGACCTATAACCACGGGAATATGGATATGTCACAATAGATCCGTTTAACTAAAAGTGAACGATAGCTATTACTAATACTAGTTAATCACTAGCTATTTTAAATCATAGTATTCACGAGCTACAAAAGGATTATTCTTGCAGCAGAACCACAAATCTTAAGGAAGCGTTTCCGCAACATATAGCCATATATAGTTTAGCGCTGATTGATCGATTTATACAAATTAATTGAGCTTATCCAGATATTAAAACGATTTTTTTAACAAACATTTAACAAACATCTTGCCATCAAATTTATTTTATCTATTTGTTGTGATCGTAAATTAGTATGCAAGATTAACTAATTATTATGCAAAATTAATTTGGACTCGTTGGGCAGCTTTAAGACATATTTAATAAATAAATTTGCAATAAAAAAAAATTTAGGATCCATATTGAAAAAACTGATTACTTATATTTTACAGATTTATTGTGACCGGTTATCATATTAAGCATTTCGGTGAGGTGGTTATGTGCGGGAAATTGGCTTCGGTGGCGCCAAATGAAGAGTAATAATCGCTTCTCAGTACTAAACACTGCACGCACGCTGCATACTCATCCTCTCATATACATAACATCTGTACCAATGAATAAGGCTAAAATTCACTCGAGGAATTATTGCCTCTCATAATTGCATTTCAATATCATGCTTTTCACGAAAATTATATAGTATGTCCAGTTTAGTAACTATTCAAATTCGCAGGTAATACTATATTTCTTCCGCTGGACAATTCTACTATTTATGTAAAATATCCAAATTGAACTTCCTCTTACCTATTAAACGATTAATATCTACTATTAAACCTACGTTTCGCACACTTGAACAGTTAGCGTTCTATTTGTGTGAGATAAATTTATCGGTTTAAGTTTCTTCATTGAATACGGCCAGGGTACCTGTCATTTCTATAATCTTATCCGTAATTGAATTTACAACATGTCTTTGAACGTGCTCCCATTAAGATTACAGCTACCGAATATATCGTTAATTGCTACTCGGATATCCCACATTGAATTGCAATGCATTCAGACACGATTCACTTTTCTTAAGAAGCAATCTTAAAAAAGGAAGGACAGAGCTTAATGTTGCATTTACCACTCGGAACATTTAAACTATCTTCTTAGCTTGAGTGGGAATATATGTAAACACCTTAGATATCTTATCCGTTTGAGTGTCTGCTACCACACAGGTATACATAAGAGTATAAATGCGAAAGAAGTTAAAGAGGTAGCTTAAGAAACTGAAGAAGTCATGGATTGTGGTTGCTGTTAGTAGTTGGTCGCGATAAGTTAATTATTGGAATATTATCTCATTGCTTTTCTTACAGGAGGAAAGGAGTAGCTGTTCATATGCAAACAGGTGGTAAATATACTTAGCTTACATTATAAGACAAATTCTCTGGCTTATATATATATATATATATATACACGAATTTAAATGAGGTACTTTATGTGGTCTTCAAATGCTTGATAATTATTACCTGTACGATAAGACAGGTTGAAATATTCAAATTATATTCGTTTTCAGAATATTCCCTTTTTAAAAATTATCACTACGGTGTTAAATTATAATATAGAATATCACCCAAATACTGTAACAAGCATTAAGTTGCTAGATGTACATTTCAAGCGCCCATCTTCATATCTTCAAGATGGGCGCATAGCGCTTGAAATGTACATCTAGCTACTTAATGCTTCTTACGATATTTGGGTGATATTCTATATTAGAATATTCCCTAGATACTTATTTATTTTCAAATGGTATCTTTATGTCATAAGCTTTATGAACTAGTTTAGATTTATTGACTATTTCTTAAGATAATGTACTGAAAACTATTTTTCAGTGTGATTTAAAACTACGAAATTTAAATTTCATTTTAGATCACTTTAGTGAAATGTTGCCACGTTACATCAGCTTTATATTAAATGTTTGAAATTATATATAATTTTTACGACAATTTTTTTGTTTCCTATTCGTTGAAATACAATTGCATAAATCAAGAAATAATTAATAAGTCTCATGGATTTGTGTCCTGATTTCCAACATATTTCAATAATATACTTTAAATGGCACTTGAATATTTATACTAATATATAAATTCACATATTTACTTTATTTGCAATTCAAATATTTACCTAGGACATTGGTAAACGGTACTAAATGCTACATGTTGCAATTTCTCCAATTTCTAAAAAAAATACTTTCTTCGTTGACATAATTCATGTTTTCGTTTGAGGTTTACAGACTACAATATCCCACAAAAAAGACACAACTGAGTTGGGCAGAATCTGTGATAGGCTTTCGAAACTTACGATACAATTCGATGTGCATCAAAGTGGAAGAAACATAATTGAATATGGTACCCTAAAGTAATAGGTGTCCAACTGTGAAAACAAGCCACTTTTCTGTGGGTTCTTTTGTTGTCCTTACCATCTAAAGGTTCAGGATAGTTTCGAGTCAACTTCGTTTACTATAGCACTAGAGGTATTCCAAAAATTAGCAGTTGCAGACCATGCAAAATTAGACAATTCTCTTCCGATACGATTGAAGCGTAACAACAAGTCCGAGATCATTCAATTTTAGATTTATGAGTTATGACAGTTGGATACGTTTTGCTCAATTCAACCGCATTTTATTAGTTTACGAGCCAACAAACTTTTTGTTCTTCGATTTCCTCTAACATGATTTCATGGAACAGTTCGAAGGATAAATATTACCTATATGGATAATATTAATAAACATTAGTTGCACGTCTTCAATTGTAGAAGATAGATACCACATTTCTATCAAATAAAAAATATAGCCAAATTAATAGTAATGTTGAATTTTCTTATAAAACTGGATAATTTGATAAAATGAGCCATATGTAAAAGATCTTATGTTTTTAATCTTTTTAAAATGTGAAGTTTTAAAATTCTATATTATTGATATATTTTGAATGCTAGTATAATTATATATTTTGAATATCAAAATTCAAAATAGTATATTAAAGAACGAATTTCATAAAGCACGTTTTATTGCACGAGTTCAAGTTTAGAAAATCTCGTTTTGACTTAATGTTGACTTATGCCTTATGAAATGAGTTTTTTATACAATTTTTTCTAATTTGCGTATTTTATGCCCCTTTCAAATAAAAAACTCGAAATTTCAAAATTTATGGAATTTTTGACTGTTGGTAGTAACTATTGACACATTTGAAATAAATTGTCAAAGAAATTTAAATCTATTTGTTGCTTTCTTTTGTAGTTTGACGTTTGATAACTGGCAAGCAGAGCTACCAACATTGAAACACTAAATTGCACTATGCTATAAGAGAAATCAAATTCTCTATAAACGAACACATTTAAGGTTCGTTAACAGCTCTGGATGCAGGAGCGATTATACAGGTTAGTTTGTAAAATATATGAGAAGGGAGAAGTACCACAGGATTTTCAGCGTAGTAGAATAGTAACAATGCCGAAGAAAATAGGAGCTAATTTGTGTGAGAACTATAGGACCATTAGCCTACTATCACATGCATCGAAGATATTGTTAAAGATTATTTATAGGAGATTAGAAAATAAAGTAGAGGAAAGGCTAGGAGAAGATCAGTTTGGTTTTAGGAAAAACAGAGGGACGAGAGAGGCGATTCTAGCACTAAGAACGGTAGTAGAAAAAAGAAAGAGGGTAGGAAAGGTAACTTGCATAGCTTTTGTAGACTTAGAAAAGGCATTTGATAATGTAGATTGGGACATAATGTTTAGAATTTTAAAAGAAACGGGTATAGATTATAAGGATAGGAGAATAATTTTTAATTTATATAAACACCAAACTTCCTTAGTTAGAATTGAGGGGGAAGAAGAGGTAGCAAAAATAGGGAAGGGAGTTCGGCAGGGATGTACACTCTCACCGTTATTATTTAATCTATATACAGAAGATGCAATAAACAAAGTAAAAGAAGAGTATAGTGTAGGTGTGAATGTACAGGGAGAGAAAATATATATGCTGAGATTCGCCGACGATATAGCTATATTGGAAGAAAGCGAAAAGAATTTAGAAAGGGTATTGAATGGTATGCAGGCAGTATTGACTAGGGATTTTAACATGAAAATAAATATAGGTAAAACTAAAGTGATGAGGTGTGACAAAAAGGAATGCAGTAGAAAAATGAGGATCTCAATAGGAGATAATAGAATCGAAGAAGTGTCAGATTTTTGTTATTTAGGCAGTAGAATCACAAAAGATAATCGAAGCAAGGTAGATATAAAGTGTAGGATAGCACAGGGTAGGAAGGCATTCGTAGAAAAAGAACAGATTTTAAGATCAAATATTGACTTGGGTATTAGAAAAAGATTACTGAAGGTATATGTTTGGAGTGTAGCACTGTACGGGTGTGAGGCGTGGACTATAGGAAAGGAAGAGAAGCGTAGATTAGAAGCACTTGAAATGTGGTGTTATAGGAGGATAATGAGGATTGGTTGGGAAGATAAAGTAACAAATGAAGCTGTACTAGAGTTAGTAGGGGAGAAGAGAAGTATCTGGAGAGTGTTACAGCGTAGGAGAGACAGATTAGTAGGGCATATTCTTAGGCATGGGGGGATTATGCAATTGATCATAGAAGGTAGAGTGGAGGGAAAGAGAGGGGTAGGTAGGCCTAGATTGGAGTATGTGAGTCAGATAGTTGAAGACGTTGAGATGAGTAGCTATAGGGAGATGAAGGGATTAGCTCAGGATAGATCGGCATGGCGTGCTGTTTCCAACCAATCTTTAGGATTGCGGACTCTTTAACTAACAGCTCTATTACAAACGCAAATTAGAAAAAATGTATATAAGAACGTAAATTGTTTTGAAACATGCTGCTTGTATAAAAATTTTAATAATAATAATTCATAACTACAAGCGAACGATATATTGGTATTTTATATTAATCCAAATATATATAACCTTACCCGTAAATAGTGCATACATTTTATGGATGGAGTACGCATAGTATAATATTTATAGTAGCTCCTATCCAGTATATAATTGATTTAAATCTTGATACGTCTAGAGAATAATAGCCGAGAAATTATGATTAAATAATTGTAATCGCGATTACGTCAAGCGCAAGTGAATAGCAAACTAATAATGAGAAACTACACAGAATTTACTTGGTGGTACAATAATGTATGTCTACTTCTTGGCAACCAAAACGTTGTGAATTATTTACGTGCTACTCCTTGTCTGAGATATGTTAATTATTACGCATCATAAAAATATACAGGCTGTTCCTAAAATGATTAAAGTAATTGAAAGACGATACAGGAGTAGGACTGCTATTCTGCATAAGGTGCCTATGAAGAAAAAGAGATTTGAGCAATCGATCAATCGATTAAGATGATAATCCACAAATTGAGTACGTTCTCAATACTTTTAGAGATTTTTCTAAAATTATTTATGGATGCACAGGTTTTTTTTTTCAAGTTTCCTTTAATTTTCAAAACAAATTATGTTTTTTTTTTTAGTGAAACTTCTATAAGCGCGGTAGGGTAAATTGGCCTGAACGTCACGAAAAGTGAAACACACTACGCGCATGCGCCGCGTGTACTGTGTGTATACGTAGCATAAGGCAACCAGTACACGCTTGCGTATTTTATTATATATTACACAAACACAGCTTAATCTTTTAACTAACAATTTCCATTGTGTGAAAAGTGAAATGGAGAAAAAGACAAGTACAGACAGAGTGCGAGCCTTTAGAGAACAGAAGAAAGCGAATAAACCGCCAAGAAAGTGCCAACAAGTACCCTGGAAAGAAATAGAGAGTATCGAGCCAGGCAAAGGGCGTTAAAGAAACACGGTGGACAACAAAACCTTCCAACGACCTCAAATACACTAGAAGAATCGATACCGTCGTTAAGTGAGGACACAGTGAGTGGTATAGAGAATTTGAATGCCACTGCTTCAGGCGTGCCGTCTACATATGAAGATACAACACGCGATGTGAGAGATCATGAGAGAAATGAATCTGATACAGCTGAGCGAGCCATCGACAAATAGAAATGCATCCACTAGTGCATCGTACACAAAATTTACATTCTTTCAACCTGCTCATCGCGAATTTGATAAACAATTTTTCAGTAAACCGCTAGGTACAGTGTGTTCCATGTGTGCATAATTCTATATTCCATTAAACAATGCATAAAATCAACTTTTCCTAGGAGCTAAGAAGTTTCACATCTACCGCGCGACTCTCACGCATGTTTCTTTTTGGTAAATATGTATGATATTTACCAATTTACGCAAATTTTTATAATTGCAAATAAGTCAACTATTTTTTTTATCATAATCTGTATATATCGCTTGGTTATTTAATTATATTGTCTTCCACTTTGAGGGAACTGCATTATAAATCAAAACATGGACATATTGGAATTGTATTACAAATAAGAATTTTTCCTTTTTTAACCGCTGTCCTCACTTTAGGCATAAGTTGATTTTGAATTAAAATTTCCAATTATTAAATATAACATTGGCCTGATATATTTTAGCAATGTTAATTGAACGTCCAAACATAACATTTATCATACGAATTTAATTGCAGCCCAACAGGCAATAGCAACCTGTTAATTCTGCCTTGGGTGCATCTGGAAAAATAACGATGTATTTTTTAGTGTTGACAATGCCTGACCGTAAATTGGTGTATATCTTTATCAAAACAAGATGTTAACTGACAAGGAATCAAGACGAACATTTTGCCTTGTACTGGCATATATATTTATGCAAAGTGTGATTAAAAATCTACACAAAAATAACACATGCGCCAATAAACATAATCGAAATTGTACATTGATTTTATTTTTTTATAGTAAATAAAATGTACAATATAATATTATAATTTTCACAAAATATTTCGAATTGTCATAAAGAAAGTCTCATATATAAGCCTGAGCATTCATATTCGACTGCATTGAATATTAATAATTCCAGAACAATCTTTCTTTCTTATAGCCCCCAACAATAGTCCACTTACAAAATACAAAAGCCACTATTATACGATGAACTTACGCCTTCGCAGCTTGTTTGAAAGCTAAAATAACAGTCGGGAAGGCGTTATAAATCGTTAAGATTAGAGATTATTTAGCGTATGAGATATACAAGGTGGAGCTACTTTTCTGGTCCTCCACAATAAGCATGAAAGCGAATTTTTAACGTGCTGACAATGCGTTTGGATTAAATTTTTGTCGGGGGCTTGTACAAGTCACCTGTCAATCACATGACAGCTGCTGACAGCACACAGCCCCGACAGTCTTATTAGTATCCCAGTGTGCTGGTACAATGAGGCAAAGCTTACTCGACTTTTGCATCGTTTTCAATTATGGTGAGTTATACCGGCAACAAAAGTTGCGATATACAACTTAATTAATTTAAAATCATCCGGAAATGAAAATTATCAGTACATTGGAGTAAGATTCTTAGATGTATAAGTGCTATAGGTTTTTGAAAAAATTCAATGATTTACTACCACTGCAGGAAACTAAATACTCGTAAAATTTTATTAAAAGCTAAGTAACATACGATTAATAAATTAAATATACTTGAAATGTTATTGCAAATAATTTTTGAGAAAGTTTTTTTAAATATAAAAGTTGATAGCTAATTCCGTTTCCCAAAACTTTTGCAATGCCGATATAGCTAATATCTATTTTTTTCAATGGACCTTGAATTGGTGTTCGTTGGATGTGGACGCAAAGACTGGACAAGGGGAAAGTTTGGATGATTGACAGGTTATCGGAGGGTCAACTTTGTCAACAATCAGCCCATCAAGACCCAATATAGTACGACAACAGACAAACGGAAACTTCGCTATTTGTGTGCGTCATGTATGGCACAATATGGATTCCAGGAAATAGTCGCTAATGCGCTTAGAAGGAAGAACTTTCTTTTTATTATCGAACTAGTAAAACGAGGATCGTTCAAGGATTTATTTTCTGCGTAAGAAAAATATTTGTTTCTGCCTGCTTAAATTGGTAAATAGTTTATGAAAATATAATTATATAAATCTAGTAATCAAATATATTCTTTTCATTGCTTGGAAAGTATTATATGAATATGTATTTACAATTTTGGACGACACAGCAATAACATAATATATTTTTCAACTTGAATATTCATTATACTCTTTTCCGAAATGAATAAACTAATGACAATGCATAAAAATATAATTTGTACTTTGCACGTTTATTTAAAGTTTATATGAGTAATTTTCAGCGATGTTGTGTTATTGTAAACCGCAAGTAACATTGATACGGAAGTTGAACTGGGTTAGTATATTAGTACATTATTACAAACAGTAACAATCTAGGAGCGTTAGCTTTTATTATATAATCTAATATTACATTACATTCGTTAGTTTACCTTGGCTGAACAAGTTGCGGTAATAAGCCGTTTCAGTTTTCTAAAAAAAAAGTCATGAAATATCCATATACCTGCCGGGTACATCAAATTGAATTGAAACTAGACAGATTAACTATTATTTTTTTATTTTTTTTTCATTATTAAAATTAGATAGAAGAGTGCAGGGAGGTTCAATAACTGAATAATAAACAGAGCTCTTTTCTGGATGGGGGTTGTTATTAAATTGAATTATCATCAAATACATTAAAATGCAAGCAATTACATTTGTAAGTTTTTCTGATGATGACATTTTATGCACTTGCTCATATATTTATAAACTTTTTTGATAATGCCAAATTTATTATCTAAAAATTGAAAAACAGCCGAATCTGTTGGGTCTTTGATTTCCTCAAATAGAGGGAATATTTTCGCTCTTACTTTATTCTGTCCGTACATTAATTCCCGAAGATTTTAATCTATTAATCAGAAAGTTAACGTCATAATCTAGATTGTGGGGGATGCACATCGCCTAAATGTGTTTGTTAGAAGCCCGTACTTTTTCATACAAAACGTCATTGTCCACTATCTGATAAAAGTATATATACAAATGTATACTGTTGGGAGAACCCTCGTTTTCTCTTACATTCAATTCAGTACGATTCAGTGGCGGTTCCTTATACAGGCCGCAGGGCTGCGCGCCCCTCCTGAACATTGAGCGCATCACCGTAGATATATAATTGTATTGCGATATTTTATCTCGCCATTATTTTTCCTAAAAGATAAAGCTTGCGCCGCGATAACAATCAACACAACTTTCGTTCGGTGTGGAGCTCGTTGTGGTATCCGTTGCAAGTCAGAGCAGCGACCAATGCTGTATCTATTTGTATCTATCGTTCGCGTGTTATAGATATATCGCTAATTAGGTGCCGCTGTGTGTCCAGCGCCACCCAGCCATAGAGTACAGGTTAAATGCATATGCAATTATCTCACTCTATTGCAAGCAATAGGTGAGAGCGACCGTATGCAGTATATCTTCTATTTCTTCGGTTCGCTCCTTGCTTGCATCGTCTAATATGTTTCACACATTCCAGCGGCTATCCAATGCCAGTACAAGTTAAATACATATATGCAGTACATATGCAATGAGATGAGTATATCATAGAGTGCAGGCGACCGTTCTATTGGATGTCGTGCTTCTTTAACGGCTTAGATAAGTTCAGAGAGAACAGAGAGTAGTATATATACACAGAGTATATATATATATATAAATTGATATAGAATAGCCAGATTAGATAGTATCATTTGTTCAGTATCATACTGTGTATGTACGATAAGTACGTATGTACGTTTTTGCCACGTGTTTCTCCAAGAATATATTTAATAGAAATAATTTAATAAAAATGAATAGTGTTAGTTCTTTATTGAAAATAGAGTTTTGTAGACTATCTCTTGTGGCAAAGTAAAAATTAAAGAATTAGGTAGGCCATTACCTGACTTAAATTTATCGCAAACTTGTGCAAGGAGTGTTCAAAACGGGACATTTACGCGGCGTTTTACAAGAGACATTTACAAAAAAATATATAATACAGATGAAAGACAGATTCTCATATCGTGACCATCTACAAGCCGCTGAGTTATTTAACACGAAATCGATGCCAACATTTTCTAAACAATTTCCAGTGGACCTTTTGGAAACCGTATGTCATGCATATCAATTTTTGAATAAAACCAGATTAAAAACAGAATTAGAAGTCATTTACTAGCGTCCGGATTTTTATCAAATAATTGGAGCCACAAATTTTCTTTCGTTATTGCTACAAAATAATCTCAGTGAAACTTTCCCGGAAACTAAAAAATACTTAAAATTATTTTAACAGCACCGATGACCACTGTTGAATCAGAGCGTTGTTTTTCAACACTTAAAAGAATCAAGACTTCTTTTGCGAAATGCTATGATCGTATAAACGCGTTGGCGATGATGTGTATTAATAAAAATGTGGTGCGAGATATTTACAATTTTAACGAAACAGTTTAGGAAACGTTTATATCAATGAAAGATAGAAGAGTGGAATTCACTTTTTAAGAAATGATTGAACTTAATCATTTTGCATTCATTTTAGGTAAGATTTCTCACTATTATCTTGTTTTTTAAGAAATGCGCCCCCCCAGATTGAAATGGTACGAGCCACCACTGGTTTGATTACAATTTTCTGGGAATGAAGATACCAGAACATGCAATTGTCAGATTATATTAGTCAACTGAATGGAATATACGATGTTAGAGTGCATAAAGAAGAGGTCCGCACATCAGTGGAATATTACGTTACTAATTTAAAAATTATCACTACAGTGTTAAATAATAGTATAGAATATCACCCAAATACCGTAAATTAAAGCATTGAGTAGCTAGATGCCCCAATCTTCAGTAGCACAATATAAATATACACAGTGTGTCCCATTTTCGAGCTGCCACTATTGTTAATTTGCCATTTTTGAAAAACTTCTGTCATGTTCACTTATTTATTTAATAGTATATCAATCACGATTCGTGACAGAGGTATTTTATTTCGTTTTTATCTTGTGCAACTGAAGATGGGGGTATAGCCTTCGAAATGTACATCTAGCTACTTAATGATTTTAGTTACGGTATTTGGGTGATATTTTATACTATTACATTACTAATTTAATATATTTACAGCTTAATGGATTACAATATTTATTTTAAAGATAATTTTCACATATAATACAACCATTGAATTTTTATGTTTTAAATAATTTGAATTGTATAGCGAGAAATCATTTAGTTAAAATACTACAATAAATTGCACTTTTGTTGTTATTTCACTAGAATTAAATATATAAATGCTTTTGTGCCCTTACAATAAAAATGTTTGAAAATTTGTTTTTATATTATGAACGATGTTTATTTTTTTGTTTAATAAATACGTGATATATGAAGCGTATTCATACATAAAACATAAAAATTACAATGGAAATAATTACATATCTGTCGAAATGAATGTGATTTCGAAATAACAATATATATGAGAGCGGTATGTAAATTTTTCCGATTTGCATTGCATGTTTACCGTGTAACATATATTTTTTGCGCAAGTTGTTGGCTGCAAAAAAACTAAACGCTATCATCATAACGAATAGATTAAAATGACGGGTTGTTATAGCTACCATAGCTTTGAAAAATGCAATCATCTGATTCCACTAATGGATACTTTTATAAAAATTTCAATAACGAAGTACGCGCAAAAAGACCATACTGTCTGCTGGTGGTATATTAGATGAATGCTTGCATATACGTCTGATTTTCTTTCGTTTAATTCCGCAGTGGAACGTATTGAATAGATGTTTATTTTCAATATACGCATTGCTTACTGGAAATACTGGCGTAGGAGGCTAATCAATAAGGATATTTTAAATCCTTGCCCCGAATGGGATTTTCCTGGAAGAAGAGTGCTACTTGAGAAAATGCTTAAAGAAAAAGCAGACATTTGGAATGAAGTGAATGAACCTCAAGCTTCTGAACGAAAATCAATTTCCTTAATTTATATAAAGCTTTGCGTCTGCAATAACCAGATTGAAAGTTATCTGGAGGAAAAATATGTTAATTAATATTCAACTCTGAAATGTAAGTTATGATTGATTTTACCGCATTATTCTTCATGTGTTTTTTTTTGGACGTTTTAGATGATTGAAATATCTTCATACAGTAGATAAATAATGCCTCTGTTTTAAACCAGTCTACTTACAATATAAAATGTTATAATACGGCAGTGGTTCTAAACTTTTCTACCACGTGCAACAATTTTATGAAAAGTACCATTCAATACGTGCTTTTTAAACTAGTGATACCAATTTTCCACACGTTTTGGAGATATATTATTTCAAGTTCTATTATATTACAAAGATATATAATTGCAGAGGATTGTCACTAATAATTATTTAAATAATAAGTCCACACATTACGCACGTAGTATTCTATGCGGGAAATTAAATTTACCATTAAATAAAATGATATTTAAAAAAATTTCAGGCTTGATAATAAGTAAATAACTTCCCACTTTTTGGACTTGGCTGGCATATATCCACATTCTGGTTAGGTGATGTGTTACGGCCACATTCTTGCACACTGCTATTTCAATATCGTTAGTGACTCCTAATTATTTGATACAATGGGCCACACTTTAAGAACCTCAATATTTCAAGCATGTAAGACTATATTATATACCGAGACATGTAGTATTTACACTGTGAAGGCAAAGTAATATCCAACATTAATTTTTCTCAAGCCTGACAAAGACCACTGGCGCTACCGGTATTTATAATCCAAAATAGACACGGTAAATGAAGAGTGAAGTAACATATCTTGCAATTTTATACAGAGTATCGTCAAAAATGAAAACTCAGTATCTCAGCGAAGAAACAATATTTATACGAATTTTACATATCTGTTTTTAGTAACACGAATGTCTAAAAAGCTTAGGATAAATAAATCGTATAAGAATGTATTTAATGCTGCGATAGAGAACGACAAAATATCCGTATATTTAACATTGACACCGTGATGTAGTTCTTCCGTGATTTATATTTGTTACTAATTTTAAATGCGCGCAATATAATTTGAAAAATTTACCAGTACTAACGCTGACCATCCCATCATCTGCATATATATTATATTTCCAAAACTTTCCAAAACGTAAATATAACGCTGCTGTTTTTTTTCGAAATTTGGAACAGATTAAATTAAATCTTGATCATAGACTAATTGAAAATTAATGGAAAAGCACGGCCATATATACGACAATTGAAGAGCATATGCCGTCATGTGTATATAAATAAAATGAAATTGTACAGTAAAGTTGAAAAGTTAAATAAAAATAAGATATATTCTCTTGATCCATAAATAATTTGTATCTTGAGAGATTAAGACGATATATGCAACAGGTGATTTCCATATTCCATTATGCGAGGTTGAAGCGGGTAGGCCGGTAAAATCAATTTTGTTCGATTTATAATCCACTTTTTGTCACCCATACGCTTGGTATAAAAGACCTCGATATACAGCAACTAAACTTTAGTGCCTGCAACAACTCTTGGTGTATAGGTAGAGGTACAAGTCATATAGGAATACTTCTGGAGTCCAACGGCGCGCGATATATTTATACACTTATTATTATAATTATGTTAGGAGAGAGAAACTCGGGTTATAAGAAAAACCTGGTAGGTAGTGCTACTTTGTAATAAATTACGTCTGCGTAGGCGCAACAAATACTTGAGTTGTGCAGCACAACATATTATAACATGTATGGAGAGTATGTGCTATGTGGATTATTACGCTTCCAAAATACAATTATTTTTGTTTACAATGTTTCTGGTAAATAACACAATTTTTTTATTGTCTTAGTCAATCGAAATTTTAAACGAGTTCCTTACATTTTGTAGGCATTCGTGTGGTATATAATTTTATAAGAACATTACCAAACCTCTCTAGGTACTTATAAAACCAACAGAGAGAGTCTAGATAACAATATGTTTGAGAAAATAAGTCTAGTTATAGCAATTACTATTTAATATGCGAAAGTTAGCTAATATAATCGCATGAATTATTTTTCTATGTTTTTTCTATATGGTTTTATCTATACTGAAAATATAAGAAGAAATTCAATATTTACTTATATATTTTTTAAATAAAAAGTGGACTGTTCATTATCATTTCCAATTTCAAATGTTTCATTGCCAGCAACTGTATTTCTTTTTACAGTTTTCAATTGTTGGTCTATTAGAAAAGCGATTAAAAGAACATTTATTTTAACAGTAACATACGATACGATGTAGAACATAAAAAATAATAATCGATATAATGTAGTATTTTGAACTTAGAACTATATATTGCTTTATTCTTTATTAAAATTTTCTATTATTGCAATGAATGGTTAAGATCTCGTAGATTGAATAATTCTTTATATTTAAGCTAAATTCTGTAATGGTAATATTTAATCTAACTTCAAATAAAGCATTTACACTCAAATATGGCCATGTACAGTAAAAAGCAACCAATCCAACACTAAAAGTGGCTGCTTTTTCAATACATACGGTAGCAATTAAATATATATGCCTGAGTAAATAACTAGCCAATTCTGTTTGACCAAGGGACGACACTATCCGAAGTTGAAAGGACTAAAGCACAAATGCTCATTTACTATATGATTCCAAAACATTGGACATTATGAATATTACAAATAGGTATTACGTCTGCATTTGCTTATATTAAAACAGCTTTTTGTAATAGCCACTGGCTTTATTGCTAATATGTAATACATTTAGATTGTATGTATGTATATTTGTTAATAAAATTATTATTATTATATATTTGTAACTTGTTTGCAAAGATTACGAAGAGGTTATATTACAGTACAGCAATAAGCAAACAAGATAATTCTACTGAAGAAGCTGCAATAGAAGAAGAGCTAGAGAATTGCAAGAATGCTCCACTGAAAAGGATCACTTCCACTTAGGAGATATATGTCTCATAAATTACATCGAAATTTTTAATTCATCCGACCTGCGTGTGTAAATTTATGTGTTTTAGTTTAGTGATATACTCAATCAAATTTTTAGACTTGTTGCTAGTGAATTTAATCACAGATTTGTTCTGGTAGCGTAGAAACATTTTGTGCCCATGTGAGATATAGTTGCAGATGGATCAAATGTTACATTTTCTTTATTTTGTTGAAAGTAATTTTTTAAGATCGGGTAACGGAATTATATTACTAATGTTGAGGAAGGTATTTCTAAAAATTTCTCAAAATATTTTAGGCCTAAAAAAGGATGTGTCTTAAATAGCCAATCTAGAATTCACAGAGATGTCATTTTTGTTTGGTTTCTCAAAATCGTTTCTTCTAAAACTTTATCACTTCAATAAAAATAGTGTTCTCTTCTTTTCTTCCCATATAACATTCAATGTTTATACAAGTTGGACACGGGGCTAGGTGGAAATTGAACCTACGGCCTCGAGGATCCCATGAAGAGGAGCAAGCAAGTCGCAACTAAGCACAAGCTATACAATGCAATGTTGGTGGTCGCAGCAATCTCTTCTCTCTACTTCTTCTACAACTGCTTCGTACATATACTTTTGTGCGAGGACTTTGTTTGCTGGTTAGTACGTACTACTACTGATAGAGGTACGCTGCCTAGAAAGATAATATATGGTGTGGTAGCACTCCTTCGGGTACCAACCTAAATACAGATCAGGACTAGATCAAATCTGTGACGAGTATTCGAAAATGCATGTTTGAATGAAAACGTTTCTGGTAGATCTTAAATCAATTTGTTGCCGTATAGAACTTTTAACTTAATTGGAGGAATCAGATTTTAATGGACGTATTTTATTATTAGGATATTTAAAATTTATTTCATACCGTTCAATATGTAATAGAAAAGCATTGAAGATTGTTGCATCTAAATCGATATGGTTAATATTATTTTTTAGTCGGAAGTGAAAATTTAGGAATGTTAGTTTATGCTCATTAGAAATATATGAGTCTGTTCGCGTTTAATTTGCCTGGCCCTGAGATGCGCACTTGTCCAAAAATAGTGCGGGTGCAATTGCTATTGCTTAAGACAATCATTCATTCCTTGGCACTACCCTTCAGTCTGGGTACTATCAGTTGCGTAACAACTTATTACCAAAATTAGTTCGTTTTTAAATGGTAAAGTAATCCATAGCCAATCAAGGGAATTGATTTTCAATGTGTATAAATTTGATGGCAATTTGTCATCGAAGGAAGTAAAGGAAAGAGTGTCTGCAACAACCAAAGTCTCCCTAAAAACGATAGCTACAATTATAAAGGAAGGTGAAGCTCTAGGTAATGAAAGTGAATCGTAATTTTCTACACCAGGAAAGAAGCGTATTCGAAAGGTGACTATACGACATTTAGAAGATTTTGAAAAGTGTGTCTTTCGAAATATAATATATAATTTTCACAAAACCGAAAATACAAGAGTTACGCTTAAAACATTACGTGAAAAACTATACAGTGACTTAGGATGGGAAGGACATAAAAATTCCATAAATCATATTGTACATAATTTGGGATTTAAGTTTAGTAGCACAAAAAATAATCGTAAAGTTTTAATTGAAAGGCAGGATATTCGAGTTTTACGAATTAATTATTAATTAAACGAATTAGGAAAATCAATAATTTATATCGATGAGACATATATTCACGCCGGACATACTCAGTCGAAATCGAGGAGTGATAATTCCAATGAAGGACTGTATACGAATATCTCAAAGGGTCAACGTTTAATAATAATTCATGCCGGTGGTTAAAGTGGCTTTGTACCAAATTGTTTGAGAATATTTCAGTCGGGTGTAAAAAGTGGAGACTATCACAATGAAATGAATGGTGAAAATTACGAAAAATGGATAACAGATAAATTGTTACCAAATTTACCGGAGGTTCCGTAATTATCATCGCGCCTAACCATAATTTGCAAATTAATCGTGCGCCAAACAGCAATTCTCCTAAACAGGAAATGGTTGTCCGAAAAAAAAATTCCATTCACGCATCTACTGTTAAAGCCCCAATTGTACGATATTATAAAATCTCATAAAAAGAACCACATTACATATAAATTATTTAATTATATAAATATAATATAAGTTACAAATTATTATAACCACATTATAATAAATATTTGACACACTTTTCACAGATCATGGACACCGAGTTTTACATTTACCCCATTATCATCCGGATTTGAATCCTATAGAACTAATATGGGCACAAGTGAAAAACAGTATTGCTAAAAGAAATGTGACATTTTCTTTAAAAGATGTGAAAGTGTTAGTAGAAGAGGAATTCAACAATATCATACAGGAGCTTTGGATAAAGTGTTGTAAAAACGTTATTAAACAAGAAATTTTTTATTTCGATAATGAAACTATAGTGAATACACAAACTGAACAATTAATTATAAATCTGAACGAAGAACCGACGAAGAGGACACTAATTTATTTTTAAATAATGACAGTGAAGAAAAATTATAAATTATTGTATATCTTTTTAAATAACCATTAAATGAACATTACCAACCACTGAAGAAATGTTATTTATGTATGTAATAATAGCATATGACGACGATATTTTATCGGCCATTAAATACCAATTTTATGTTAATTTACTATTTTGTATTTGACTTGTTGTATCTTCGTCACTTAGTTTGTTACATGTAATAAAGTAGGTACTTTTGCCCAAAAAAATATCTTATATTACGAACATGGTAAGAACGACAAATGTATTGGGAACGCCAGTGGTCGACAGAGTTGAAGAGATGAACCGCCTTCTCTTCACCGAAAATGCTGAATATCGCTTCGCTATCTGCGCGACCCGAGGCAAACTTATAGCGACAAACTGTACATATTTCGAAGACACATTCCCCAAATATATACTAGAATTCTCGAGGTTTATTGGTGGTACGGTACTGCGTTCAGCTCAAATTTAATCCTTGTCTTATTCGTTAGTCAATCAAGTGGTTGGTACTTAGTCGCAATCGCACCTTTGACCCAAGCGATGCGAATCATCCGCCAGCCAGTCAGCTAGCCCACAAGCCAAATGTAGGAATACCATATGAATACATGGAAATCCTACATGCTTTAGCAATCAATTTTAGGCGCGTAAATCACATGATCCGTCGAGCAATTAATCATCTGGACATTAGGCGCGCTATTTAATACTTATGATTTTAATAAATTTCAATATGGCTAACGATGCCTTACTGATATTTACATTGATGTAGTAAAGCATATATCACACATATTTTTATTTGGGATCAAATTAAACGTTTACTTTAAACTCTGAACCCCTAGCACTGTATTCTAAAAAATAATAATGGTTATACCGAATTTAGTAAATGTTCACCAAATGTTTAAAACTAAATTTACGCGACAAAACTGCCAAACACCCATAACTAAAAGTTTTACAGGTAACTGTAGGCAGAACTTAAAAAAAAAGTACTTCGGATTTAGTCACGAATTATTAATTTTAATTTCAGTTCCCATATCGTAAGAAATAACATAATTATGATTACATTTTCCCGGTTTTAAAAATATGTAGTCTTACGTTTGGTAAATATTATTTTGCTTGCAAATGATAAAAGAGACTAACTAAATGAAGTCAATATCTGGTTATTGATTTAAAATTCGATATCGTCTAAAATTTGGTCAACTATTTTTGAGAAACAAAAAGTTATTTTTACTGGCAAATATTATAATAGAGTAACAAGATCTAGTTAACAATTTAAGATTAAATACGGTGTAAAATTTGGTGTACATTTACTATTTTCGGGAAACGAAAGTATTATTTTTTGTATTCATTAAATTCGGTAGGCAGTTAAACACAAGCCTTTTTATTTATAGTCGTCAGTGATTTTTATGAATATAAGTAAATTCCATTGTACCATTGTAAAAAAAAAATTCATCAGCATTCATTACAAGTAAAGTGATATCACTTGTGTAAACAATCTTTGATCTTCCATGGTCACATTACAAAATTATGTTAAGCGTCATGCGTTATTAGATCGTAGTAAAGCAACCGCCACTTTTTCCATTCTTGTAATCGTTTGGGAGTCCCATGACAAAGATATCGCTCTAAAATTAGTGAAGCACTTTTCCGATACATTTACATCGGCTCCTAAGAACCACTAAGCGCGTATTCACGGCGCTGGTTTGTCGTTATCGTTGTGCACCGTGGTGTTGTAGCTTTTTTTTTGTTTTGTTTATCGCACCCGATTCTTTGTCGCATCACAGAAATAGCTCGACGATTATCTGCCATGTCGCCCGCGAACGGCTCCAGAGCATTTCCACCAACCCTACACCGCCCCACACGCAGTCTGGTTCGATGTTCGGGACAATACGGGAAGGAAAGGGAATATTCAGATCTCGGAAAGCGCTACTACCGAAAGAGTGAAGATTTTATGATTTCAGCATTGAATTTTCGTACACAAGGAATATTTAATATTTCCAACTACTTTCACTCGTAAATCTCCATGATTGGATCAAATCTGTACTAAGAAGATTTTTAAGAAATAGGACAAAAGGAACGGTTTCTTTTAATTTATATTATAATAATATATAACCATATGTTTTTAAGATTACGACTACGATTAAGGAAGTTCTCCGCTGTTTTTAATATCGTCACATTAACGTATAAACACATCCTTTTTTATTCATGCGACAACTCCCATATCGAATTTTTGTTTTACAGTTATTATCGTAAAAGAAGAACTGGAAATATGGATCGCGGTATATAGCAGTTTAGAAATACATGTTTGTTTCGGTTTTAGCGACGCCAAAGAAGACGCCGAATATGCCTCAGTATTGGGGTGATGGTCGTAAAGCGACGGCTCAATAACGATGTTGTTTTAGGGTAACGACGGCCTATTTGTCACACCGTTGAAGAACTACGCATCTTCCACTGCCAAAGCCTACGCAATATTATAGATATACATTTTACGAAAGGATGTCCAAAACGTCACAAATTTTTTATAAATACATTCGCTCTAAAAATTGAAGTCATACGCGTTTGCTTTGGCCCTTTTAATGATATTTTATATTATTTGTTGTTTATATATATTGATGGAAAATGTATATTAAAGTTGGACTTTGCTCATTCTGAAAACAGATCCAAATGCGAGTACGCAATTCTACGTAATCTTGATCATAGATTTGATTATATCTTTAACTAAATTAATCTTTCATTTCTTATAATACTATTTGTGGAAAACATTTGTTGCATTCTACTAAACAGATTTAAAAAAATCATGTTACCATATAATTTACATGTATAATCTTTATAAATAGTGTTTTATATTAGCCATTTCTATATACGCATATAGCAATATTTCAATTGATTGCAAATCAATTTTAAAGTATATTAAATACTCAATAACTGAGACATTTCTTTCATCAATATCTCTTTTAATCTATTTGATGATGGTTACGCATATGATCATGGGAAAGAGATTTTTATATCGTAATTTGGGCACGCTTGTTTTATGAGATGTACAGAATCTAAAGACGGCACCACGAATGGAATATAAAGATGTAATGTATCTATATTCCACTGCTGCATGCTAAACTAATGTATACCGTTGTTTGTATTCACAACCGGGGTTATTTCTAGATCACGTCTGATTGTTAGAAGTCTATATTGGTATGTTTTATGATCTCGAAAGACATGAATGCGAGTTTCTTTTTTATACGATACTAAAGTCCATATACAACATACCGTTGTTTATTATTGGAATAATGCACCGCAAAATTATTTACCGTCATATATGAATTCCTTTCGAAAATCATTCTATGCAATTGAATAATCCACGTCGAAAACCGGATAATATATCTATATATCTACATATATAGAGTTAAGAAACTAATCACGATGATACATTATAGTTTTCAGTTGTTTTCAACTGGACATATAAAATTTATATATTCTACAATTATATTAGACTCTTAAAATTGTATATTCAATTCTTTGATACTTCATGTTCTGAAATTCAAACGACAAATTTATATGGCTTCGTAAATTTTCTTGCACCTCTTCTGTTTCAACTATATCACCGTCAGATGGTTAACTAATTATAAGCGTCATCATCATATAGAGGCGATGAGTAAAATCCAACCAAAACGATTGACAATAAATTTACTGCCAACAGATGCAAGAAAGAGTTAAAAACGAGCTGCGTTTTAATGGCCACTTTTATTTATAAGGGAATAGAAAATTAAGTCATCCGTGATTTAAGACATGCGACAGAAGAAAGAATCCAAGAAACAGCAGAGAGTTTTCATGAAACTATAAAAAGCAAAATATAGCGTAATATTGTCGATTATGTTACCATAATCTTTTAAATTTTACTTTTAATTTATAAGTTTAGTTAAAGAGTCCGCAATCCTAAAGATTGGTTGGAAACAGCACGCCATGCCGATCTATCCTGAGCTAATCCCTTCATCTCCCTATAGCTATTCATCTCAACGTCTTCAACTATCTGACTCACATACTCCAATCTAGGCCTACCTACCCCTCTCTTTCCCTCCACTCTACCTTCTATGATCAATTGCATAATCCCCCCATGCCTAAGGATATGCCCTACTAATCTGTCTCTCCTACGCTGTAACACTCTCCAAATACTTCTCTTCTCCCCTACTAACTCTAGTACAGCTTCATTTGTTACTTTATCTTCCCAACCAATCCTCATCATCCTCCTATAACACCACATTTCGAATGCTTGTAATCTACGCTTCTCTTCCTTTCCTATAGTCCACGCCTCACACCCGTACAGTGCTACACTCCAAACATATACCTTCAGTAATCTTTTTCTAATACCCAAGTCAATATTTGATCTTAAAATCTGTTCCTTTTCTACGAATGCCTTCCTACCCTGTGCTATCCTACACTTTATATCTACCTTGCTTCGATTATCTTTTGTGATTCTACTGCCTAAATAACAAAAATCTGACACTTCTTCGATTCTATTATCTCCTATTGTGATCCTCATTTTTCTACTGCATTCCTTTTTGTCACACCTCATCACTTTAGTTTTACCTATATTTATTTTCATGTTAAAATCCCTAGTCAATACTGCCTGCATACCATTCAATACCCTTTCTAAATTCTTTTCGCTTTCTTCCAATATAGCTATATCGTCGGCGAATCTCAACATATATATTTTCTCTCCCTGTACATTCACACCTACACTATACTCTTCTTTTACTTTGTTTATTGCATCTTCTATATATAGATTAAATAATAACGGTGAAAGTGTACATCCCTGTCGAACTCCCTTCCCTATTTTTGCTACCTCTTCTTCCCCCTCAATTCTAACTAAGGCAGTTTGGTGTTTATATAAATTAAAAATTATTCTCCTATCCTTATAATCTATACCCGTTTCTTTTAAAATTCTAAACATTATGTCCCAATCTACATTATCAAATGCCTTTTCTAAGTCTACAAAAGCTATGCAAGTTACCTTTCCTACCCTCTTTCTTTTTTCTACTACCGTTCTTAGTGCTAGAATCACCTCCCTCGTCCCTCTGTTTTTCCTAAAACCTAACTGATCTTCTCCTAGCCTTTCCTCTACTTTATTTTCTAATCTCCTATAAATAATCTTTAGCAATATCTTCGATGCATTATAAAGATAATAAAAATTTATATGTTTACTAATAACTGTTACTTACATTCGCAAAAAAAGAATCTGTGGAATTGCGAAGAATTCTTATATTCGATGATATTTCTACAAAATCGTCACCCGAAAGAATTATTTCCTCGTAATAATGCTGGGTAGATTATAAAGTTTTCTGTAGTAATTTGTATCTTTCACATTCAAGAAATTAGATGGATAAATGTGCTTTGTAGTATCAAACATTAACGTATCCATAAACATTACGATATATGTGAGGATATAATGAAAGTGTAAAGTTCATATATGACATATGACCCAGAATTAATTCATTTTTCGATTAATACAATTTTTTTGTTAATTTAACTGCTCGGGGGAATTGTTGCAGTACATTGCCCGTGCGCTATTTCTCAATTAATTCGATGAACTGATTCATGTGGAGTCGGAATCTCTATCTCCTGACAACTCAAATAACTCGCTCGTTGAGGCGATTTGTCAACGCTCGCTGATGTTATTTCGACTTTTTTCTACACCCACGTAATTTGTATACACACACCTAAAAATGAGCGGATGTCCTACAGCAGTCGATCACTTTAAAACTAATTAATGCATTGGTTTTGAAATTTTGTTCGAATAGTTACCACGGTGGTAATTAATTTCCAAACATTTACTGAAAACTGCAGGATCATTTTGTTATGATACAGGTTGGATACTAGTCTAAGTGCGCAATAATTAAACGATTTTGCATAATATGTTCTGGTTATATTAAATTAATCGAAACGAAATATAAAAATGTCATTTGACCGAAACTGCCTAATTAATTCAAGTACAGAGCTTATAATTTTTACTGTGCTTTTTATGAAAAGCTTATCAATACCTTAAAACTATAATTTTTGGTTCAAGATTAAATGGAATTTGAATAATTCTTGGTATTTGCTTAATTTGATTAGACAACCTGAAGAACATGAACTATGTACTTAAATCGAAGAATATATTCACATATGTATCTTGTATATCTACCGAGTAAATTTGTTCCCCTAAAATACAGCATTACAGCGCACATTTATAGGTATTAGGATACATTACTGTTGTTTTTTCAACCAGAGATTCGTTACATATGAGGTATTTAAGCTCTCACTTTTGACTTTTCTCTCGATGAATGCGTATTCAGGGTTGGGATGCCTGCGTATTTGACACTGTACTTCAATTTCCCCCTAGTGTATTTTTTAACACCGAGTTCAGCTTTCGTAACAAAAAGAATTATAAATATTTAGTCGCGCGGTCTGCCAAAGTCATTACCAACATGGAAACCCTCCCATACAAATATGTGCAACGTAAAGTAAAGTTTTAATTATTTTTTTGTGAGGACGCCAAGTTGAATAGTTCATATTTCAATCGTTGCCGTCGTATTTGTGAATTAAGTACCACCATTTTTAATTTTCAAACGCCATGTTTGAGTATGAACTATGCGAAGAAATTGTAGGTATTATAGTGTGACGAAGTATTTGGTTTTATTTTAGAATCTCTGTACTTAGAATTGTAAGGATATTGTAAAGGTAAACATTATATTTTTTAAGTGTTCATTCCTGCCATGAATATTTTATTGCTTACAGGAAGTGTAAGTTTTTGTGGTAGTTGAAATTTTAATGTTTAGATTTTGGAGGAGAATCCTTATATAATTTGCTCGATTCGGAAGAAAACATGTAGTTACAGCGTAATTTTTGCGCGTGAATAATATAACCACGTCTTGAATAAAAATATATATTCGCAAGTATAGCTGTGGTACGCTCGCGCGATTTTGTGGTGAGCCGTTATGATATAATAGATGCAGAAAGATGCTCAAATGTCATTAAGGAATCTCATCTCAGTCATAACATTTCGTCGGGCATCATTTTCATCGCTAACAAGCATAACTAAAGTACACGTGTAAAAGGCTCGTCCATTCATCATACATGTATTTATAGGTGGGATATACGGTACCCAGTATGTGAAAATACATACCGCCTGAATGCCAAGAAAAAGCGAGGTATTTATGATGTGTTGACATTTTAATACGACATTGGTTTTTCCTCACACAAACAAACAAAAACTTTCTCACTTGATAACGAAAGTGTTCGTTTGGTTAATAATTTTTGCCTTTACTTTACGTGAATAAGTAATAGTATAGAATATCACCCAAATACCGTAACAAGCATTAAGTAGCTAGATGCACATTTCGAAGGCTATGCCCCCATCTTCGGTATCAATTTTAAAAATGGATAAGTAATGATAAATTGCACTATTCTTATCATAATAGTTGTTATGCCATTTATTCGTGTTTTCAGCTTGATTCAAGAATTATTTTTTTGGTTCGACATATGAGGTATGTTTAAAAAGTAATGAGACGCGGTGATAGATCAGGTGAGTAGGGGAGCTGAGGAAACACTGAAATTCCTTTTTGTGTCAACAATTGCCTTATAAGGAGTGTTGTGTGACAAGGTGCGTTGTCATGATGCAACATCCAACTTTCAGAAATGCTTGGTCTGACTCGAAGAACTCTTTTCCTTAGTCTCTCGAGAACTTCGCGGTAAAACTGCTGATTGACAGTTTGCCCCGGGGGCACAAACTCCTTATGAACAATCCCCCTGACTGTCGATAAAGCAAATGAGCATTGTTTTAATCTTGGATTTGCTCATCCGTGCTTTCTTCGGACGTGGCCAGTCGGGGGTGTGCCACTCCTGACTTTGGCGTTTTATTTCAGGGTACCCAGGATTCGTCACCTGTGATCACGTTTTTTAGAAAATCTTTGTTAGTTTCAATGTTCTGCAGAAGATCTGAACACACAGCTATCCGATGTTGTTTTTGCTCAGGTGTCACGATTTCGGGAACCATCTTCGAACACACCTTTCGCATGCCCAAATCCTGGGTTAACATGTCGTAGACAGTGGCAATGTTCAAATACAATTCACTGCTGATCATTCTGACAGTCATTCGTCGATCAGACATCACAAAAACTCGCACTTTTTCGTCCATTGTTGAACTGCGCGGTCGTCCATTCCGATTTTCATCATTAACGTTTTCACGTCTCTCTAAATAGGCCTTATGCAACCTAAAAACTTGAGCTTTCAATAAGACCTGCGCCCCATACGCTAGCGTCAATTTTTGAAAAGTTTCCGTTGCGGTTTCGGCAAGTTTGACACAAAACTTGATCGCATAACGTTGCTCCAATTTTGTTACGTCCATTTCCGTGACAAAGTTAAAAACTAGCTTCACCAGAACACGTAGTAAAAAAAGTGCAGTAGCAGTGGGTAGTTGAGACTTGTACTGGAGGTAGATCAAATATTTATCTAAATGGTTAACTGGCGGGAAAACTTGCAATGTTGCCAAATCTCGCAAAATGCTTGCGTTCTCAGTACTTTTTAAACTTACCTCGTATTTTGCAGAATACTTCAATCGATATTACTAATTTGTTTCAAAAAATATTCTCCTAAAAGCTAGTTGAAATTTTAATTATTCCGATTAATTTAAATATTGAAATAGGAGCTCAGTAAGTACCTACAATTGGGTATTCCCTCAGTTTGTATTAAAACAATCAAATTGAAATGATCACGTTACAAGCTTCAGTGTCTTCAGCAATCATCTTTTATGATAAAGAAAATATAACGAAATATTATATCTGGTAAAAATTCCGATATATGTTTGTCAATACCGATAGGTGCACAATATTTAAAAAATGCACAAATAGTTTTCTGGAGTTATCAAAACATGAAAGTAATTAACAATATCATCGTTAAGACTATGCTTACTTGCGTCAATACTCCATACAAATATCATTGAAATAATTCAAAAGACACATGCAGAGATTGTACAAGTAATTTTAATTATATTTGGGAAGACATCTCTCCTTTGATATGCATTTAATAGAAATATGCGAAGTAATTATTTTAATATTCTAATTATTTGCTAGCAAATGACTTTAAAGGACAGTGTGCAATTACAGAGAAAATAATCACTTACCTAAAAAGATTGGTATCATGGTTAATTATTGTGGCCATGTGTTTGACAACGCGTGGGCAGTTTCCATTTTTTTAAATTATTGCAAATTCAGTTTACTGAACAATATAATTTTTAATGAAAGAGTTCATTTCCTATATATAATAAATGTAAATCCATGTGGCAATCTACAGCGGATGGCGTTTATATGAAAAAAACTGGACATCATGCACTTTGTTCTGTGTTCCATTCCATGCCGTCGTTACCACATAACTATAAAGCCAATTACGCTTATCGCTGATCATCTCTACAACTAATATAGCAGGCAGTACTCAAGAGCTCTCAGTACTACAGCGACGTACATTTATACAGGACATGCTATAAAATATATGCACATTGCCAAAAATAGAGCTAATCAAATTTAAAATTGTATACAGAATATCATCAAAATATTATTTTGGAAGTAAACGCGCACTTCGAAATTTAAACCTGTATATTCAGTATAATTAAACATATATAGCAATTCAGTTAAGTGACACTGATATATAATAAATGCGTTTCTTTAATTGAATTATTTGACACTGCAATGTATAATGTGTGAGCAAATATTTATTGTCTCTAAGATGTTGAGCGGTAACTATATAATGCTAATGTCTACTCAATAATTGCATTCGAGGTGTGTTTAAAAAGTAATGAGACTGTTTCAATAAAACTCTTTATTTATTTTATATTTACAATTCAATCTTATCACCTTCAAAATAGTTCCCTTCTGAGGCCACACAGCGTCGGAGACGTTGCACCTACTGCTCATAGCAGTGTTGGAAGTCGTTAAGTGGGAACGAACGAAGTTGGTCCGTCACGGTTTTGTGAATGACGTTTATAGTACCAAAATGATGTCCCTTTAGTTGAATTTTCAACTTGGGAAAAAGGAAGAAGTCACAGGGTGATAGATCAGGTGAGTAGGGGGGCTGAGGAACCACTGCAATTCCTTTTTGTGTCAAAAATTGCCTAATAGAGAGTGCTGTGTGAGAAGGTGCGTTGTCATGATGCAACATCCAACTTTCAGAAATGCTTGGTCTGACTCGAAGAACTCTTTTCCTTAGTCTCCCGAGAACTTCGCGGTAAAACTGCTGATTGACAGTTTGCCCCGGGGGCACAAACTCCTTATGAACAATCCCTTGACTGTCGAAAAAGCAAATGAGCATTGTTTTAATTTTGGATTTGCTTATCCGTGCTTTCTTCGGACGTGGTGAGTCGGGGGTGTGCCACTCCTGACTTTGGCGTTTCGTTTCAGGGTCGTATTCAAGTACCCAGGATTCGTCACCTGTGATCACGTTTTTTAGAAAATCTTTGTTAGTTTCAATGTTCTGCAGAAGATCTGAACACACAGCTATCCGATATTGTTTTTGCTCAGGTGTCAGGATTTCGGGAACCATCTTCGAACACACCTTTCGCATACCCAAATCCTGGGTTAACATGTCGTAGACAGTGGCAATGTTCAAATTCAATTCACTACTGATCATTCTGACAGTCATTCGTCGATCAGACATCACAAATACTCGCACTTTTCCCAAATTTTCGTCGGTTTTTGAACTGCACGGTCGTCCTTTCCGATTTTCATCATTAACTTTTTCACGTGCCTCTAAAAAGTCCTTGTGCCACCTAAAAACTTGAGCTTTCGATAAGACCTGCTCCCCATACGCTAGCGTCAATTTTTGAAAAGTTTCCGTAGCGGTTTCGGCAAGTTTAACACAAAACTTAATCGCATAACGTTGCTCCAATTTTGTTACGTCCATTTCCGTGACATACTGAAAAACTAGCTTCACAAGAACACCTAGTAAAAAAAGTGCAGTAGCAGTGGGTAGTTGAGACTTGTACTGGAGGTAGATTAAATGTTTATCTAAATGGTTAACTAGCGGGAAAACTTGCAATGTTGCCAAATCACGCACTGTGCATGCGTTCTCACTACTTTTAAAACTTACCTCGTATGACTCATCGTATAATAAGTTCTTTGTCATCCTGTATAGCGTAATATAAACGCACATCATATTAGTGGGTACTCTATAATTACGCTGTCTCTTATTAATTGTAATTATGAAGACTTTATAGACTTTATATATAGATTTATTGCTGATTGTTTGAGTTGTTGTTTGTTCGGCGTTCACTCAGGCCGTCCGTCCGTCCGTCTGCAAGCCTTCTTCATTTCATTCGCCTTATATAAATTGTATATACAATATACGGCCACAACAAACACACACTATCGCACTTTAAATCTTCGTATAGGTTGTGCGGATTACAAATAACACACTGTATCTGTATATTAACTCAAATGAAGTTACCTCCAGGTTTATTGGATCAAGTCATGACACACCGATGAAAAATTGCTGTTTGAATTTGTAAAATTGCATTTGTACGACTACTACGGACTATTTCCGCATATACGACGAAGAGTTCACGATATACATGTAGTTTCGGTTTGCTATTGCTACAGTGGCCCACATTCTGAATTTAATCAACTAAGTCGGGTTCATCTTCTTAAATTTGAAACGATATGAACCTAGGAATCGGCTAGAAAGTTAAATATACTTCGTAGAAGTTTTAGTTAAATGTTGATCAAAATCACGTTACAATAAAGACGATTATTGACTTTTATGATGATTTCGTTGGTATAATTTTGCATAAAATCTAATTACTGGTACAATATAACACATATTTACAAATACAAACGTAATTTTTTATTTGGAATACTATTGATATAAGGGACCTTTCAATTATTTTTATTGACACATCGATTCTTTACCTTGGATTTTAGCGAATATTAATATTACGATTTTATACATTTTTTTTGCAAATGATCGTTTCAGATAAAGTGATTTTTGCACAAATATTTGACGAAATCAACAATTACTTCGGTGAAGGTAAGCGGTATTTTATTATTTATTTATATGTCGCTCGAATCTTCCTTAATTTCTGTTTGTATAGATATTTAATTGTTAATTCCATGAGGTGCTTGTTTTTTTTTTATAAATAATGGAATTATTAAAATATAGCTTGGAATATATGATGAATTTAATCATGACGTGGATATCTACTGCCTTCTAAAACAGATTTACCCCTGTCCATATTACAATCCATTACCGCTGATCGTTGATCCGATCCCGCGTGCATTCTAAATAACTCTTCTACCTTATTACCGTATCTCGTCCTTACATATTTAACATCTAACCAGGCTACCGTAAACGCGTTCAGTTTATCAGGTTGCTAGACGATAGACCGACCATCTTTATATCTAATTAACCCTGAAAAATGTACCCTGCAAGAAATGGAATTCAACCATTTATTGGGCGCAATCATTTACGCACAAAACCACCGGTAAAAACAGCTGCGAATCGATTCATGTGTCAGAAGCGATAATATACCTGAGTAACTCTAATGATCTCTCGGCAGTCTTGCAGTTGACTTCAATTCATTAGGGACGCTTCTATTTGACGGCCCATTTTATTGCACCTAATTTATTTGAACAAGTTAACCGATCGAATATTAAACGGGATCATTAGATGCCTAGATTACAAATAGTATTTATTTTACACTTTTGGAAAGATGATATTAAAGTGATTTATGTTATCTATTATTTATTCAATTTTCGACAAATATGACAAAGAACTAAAATAAATCAATCAAAAATAAAAAATATATATTTATATATAGTCTAGATTGGGTAAAATTTTCAAAATGAATATGTCATTTTCTCAACTTTCCTTTCCAGTGGTAAATATGTACAGCACTTGCGGTAAGTAAATAAAGCTATACAAGACTGTGTATTACAATCCTCCTTCGGGGTGTTTTGGTGAAACTTCTTCCGGTTATGTTTCGATCTAGGTAGAGTGAAAACCATCAGTGTAAAACCAACTAGTCTATTGTTGTGCCAATGCGGATTTGAAATTGCAAAGAAGCAAGCACCAACAATGAAAATTATGTTTGTTATAATGATACACCCACGCACACATGCTTTAAATAGGCAAATAATGTAATAATAAAATGAGAAAAGAAGATTCCGTCTTCAAACGTTTCAAATGTTGCAGCACTACTTCATATGGGTTTTGCGTTGAAATTTTTGGACGTTGAAGATTTGGGACTAGCGAGCAATTGTCAAATTGTTTTATCCTCTGCTATAGCCGCGATTATAAATACTTAAAATTACACTTCGACGAGTTGCGCATATTATATGATAATGCAAAGGTGATGGTTATCCTCTTTATACGCCAAACAAAACGTGTTTGGTCTTTGTACAGTAAACTCGTGTTTAATATTAAAGATAAATTGTTCAATCAATTACAATACTCCCCGCGTAATATTTTCATTTAAAAAATACCCGTAACTTTATTGATTTCGTTATTGTATTCCACCGACATGATTAAAACCGCATTCAAATTTTGCTTGGAGAAATTTATTTTTATTAATGTAGTTTCGCTAATTATTGAGCCATACTAAAAAAACATCAAATAATACTGTCGCTGGAGTACATCCCGATCCAGATTTCTTCTTAATTTCACCCCATCCAATCAGTTTTCATTTTGCATCTCGATTTCGGACGGGTAATTAATAACGATTTAAATTTAATCGTGTGTAGCAAATATGTTGCTGTAATATCAGACAAAGTAATCAAATTCCAGACTGGCCCCTATTATTTATGTTAGAAGAGTACATGTAAGGTACCTCAATTGTGCCGAAGTATACGAGCTATATGCCCAGTGAATTATCTGCATAGTCCGTTAGGTAGATCAAATGACAGATAGCTACAACTGTTTTGATTTAGTACAGGACAATTAGAACAAGTATATTACCTGGTATGACATAAGAAGAGCGAAATGCTGAATATTAGACACTAAACTATGCAATAGACATATTAATAAAATCTATTTGAAAAATATTGATTTTTGACTTTGAGAACTATATAGAAGAAAAACGTAATATTTTAGCTTTGTTTCAAAGTAAAACCAACTTAACAGTTTAAATTAAAAACAAGTATTTTATTATAAATTGAGGTATATTGTAATTTTATTTTCACGATCTCCAGGACTCTTTTTACACAAGAATATATAAATTATTTTTAGATAGTTTTGGTTCTTTGCTCGTTATTCGTACTATGCCTTCATTATTTCGAACATAGTACCACCTAAGTAGATTATCATAACAGCGTAAGAGGAAAGCTAATTTCTACAAAAAAATTTATACATCAGTTCAGTCACTTTGTTATTTAAATTAATTATGGGGTACGCTAAAATTTATTACATTGCCTTGGTGGATTTGTAGATACTGGGTTTGAAAAACCGAACAGATTTCATATTTCAAAATATTATTTTAACAATTCAGTTTGTCGATACGAGGGATAGGAACGCATTCACATTGTATGGGAATGATCGTATTTTCCTATATTGTATTACCCTCATTTTAGAGAAATGATATTAGGAAGAAAATTGCGATTTTTCTTTATATTTTTTTTAATTAACTACTGCAAAAATTAAACGTTTGAGAACGTTTTAATTTTTAGACAATCTTAGTTTTATATTAAATATGTGAGAAAATAAGGACATCCTTTGTCTAGAATTTAATAAACGTAGAAATGGATAAAATGTTCCTTTCATTTTATTTTGCACAACGCTTTCTACAGGTTAAATGTTTCAAGACGAAATGCGTATGTTATGCATTTTTATATGTGCGTGTGTGAAGAGTAGATTAACTGGATTGCAATTTTATATCTGGTCAAATTTGTTTTCTTTAACCATATAAGCGTATGGGGTCATATAAGAGGACGAAGAAAAGGATGCAAAATTTTATTACGACTCGTAAATTATAGTAATAAAATGGACAATTTGGCTTTTTTGTGTATGTGTATGTGCGTATGTGTATGTTCGTATGTGCTTTTGATCAGAGACGGCCATACAAAAAAAGAGACCAGTAAGAAACAATTCATTAAAGTCAACTTATGTGTAGAGTAGACTTCGTGCAAATCAGGCACCAAGCTGTCGATGTTATATACGAGGAATAATATCTGGGCAGTGTCCAAATGGTATTTCTATAAATATAATATAATATGATAGAAAACAGAAAGCATTTTTTTAAATCGTTTATTTCAAAAGTATCAGCATTTTTGCAGGCAGAAAGAAAACTAACTATAAATTTGTTAACAGTCTAACAGTCTGCTTCTGAATAACAGATTAACAGTCAATTTCTGTTGGCGTTAGTGATGGATACAATGCAATTTAGCCATTGTTTTAATATTTATCGAAGTGATAAAATTTACAAATTCAGGAAATTGAAATATCATATTTTCTTACCTTTCTTAAGCCCGATTACAATAAGAGAAACAACACTTTAATTTTTGTATAGAATATCATGCAGTGTTTTTCTAATTCTATGATTCTTTCGCGTTTTCTTTATATTAGTATGAAATTACAATAAAAGGAAGAGTTCAAACCCATTACCTTGTAAAATTTCGTTATGCGAAAATAATACCTATCCGCTTGTAAATGAATTAAATTGGCCCATGCTTTTATTATATAGCTTACTTTGGTTGTCCTTAAGCGACATATGATTTGCGGATAAAGTTACTTCAGCAGATTATTCGAATATTAGGTGACGAGGTAATATATATATATACCAAACACCTGCCTAAAATGTCCATGGATATTTGAAAATTATTTTAGTTTTTATTATAATTTAACTCAAAGCTATCGCCAATATGAGATTTTACAACATATAAATTATCATATAGAGCGAAAAATATATTTTTTTAAACGCAAGCGAACTTGTAGTTCAAATTGAAAATTATGCGCATGAACTTTTCTTAGTTTTCTTGGATCTAGTACCAATGAGAGCAAATCAATTTTGCTATTTTCGTGTTATATCAATTATATTCAATTCTAAAAAAAAGTTATGTGCACGGAGATTTTGAGGAATAGAACGAATTGTTACAGATTTGAGAATTATTTTAGTTTTTATTATAATTTAACTCAAAGCTATCGCTAATATGAGATTTTACAACATATAAATTATCATATAGAGCGAAAAATATATTTTTTTAAACTCAAGCGAACTTGTAGTTCAAATTGAAAATTATGCGCATGAACTTTTCTTAGTTTTCTTGGATCTAGTACCAATGAGAGCAAATCAATTTTGCTATTTTCGTGTTATATCAATTACTATTCAATTCTAAAAAAAAGTTATGTGCACGGAGATTTTGAGGAATAGAACGAATTGTTACAGATTTGAGAATTATTTTAGTTTTTATTATAATTTAACTCAAAGCTATCGCTAATATGAGATTTTACAACATATAAATTATCATATAGAGCGAAAAATATATTTTTTTAAACTCAAGCGAACTTGTAGTTCAAATTGAAAATTATGCGCATGAACTTTTCTTAGTTTTCTTGGATCTAGTGCCAATGAGAGCAAATCAATTTTGCTATTTTCCTGTTATATCAATTACTATTCAATTCTAAAAAAAAGTTATGTGCACGGAGATTTTGAGGAATAGAACGAATTGTTACAGATTTGAAAATTATTTTAGTTTTTATTATAATTTAACTCAAAGCTATCGCCAATATGAGATTTTACAACATATAAATTATCATATAGAGTGAAAAAAATATTTTTAAACTCAAGCGAACTTGTAGTTCAAATTGAAAATTATACACATGAACTTTTCTTAGTTTTCTTGGATCTAGTGCCAATGAGAGCAAATCAATTTTGCTATTTTCGTGTTATATCAACTACTATTCAATTCTAAAAGTTATGTGCACGGATTTTTTTTTAATCGCTTATAAACGATAGATTGCCAAAACAGTATTCAAAGAAGTTAATACAGTAAAATTGAGCGAGTTTCTTGGAGGCATGTCCAAAACCCAATTGCGTACATTTTCACAATAAAACACATGAATAAAAAATATATCCTATAACCAAGAAAATCTGCCGTTGCATTAAATGTAATTTAAGACCAATTTCGATCATAAAGTAACACTTTTGCAGTTTTATGGAGTTTTTATCTTAATGAATATGTTAAAGAGAACTTCTCGCCTGATTTTCTTCTTCTTTTTGTGATTCCAGATGCGCATATTAGATATCTGAAATATTACACTTATATTACTTTCCAAAGTAAGTACAAGTGTAAAGTTTTAATGTACTCGGATGTTGCAACGGCGTATTTCTTGTTTAATACCGTAATATCCTTTTTATATTTCTGGGCATTACTGATTTTCTTGAAGTGATAATGGCTACTAGAAGATGCTATATATAGCAGATTGAAATACTGCCAGATAAGCAGCTACATCAAACAAGGAATGGTAATTTGAAATATACAAAAAGGGAAGCAATTTCTCCCGTCTTGTCGAATCTTCTGGCTTTGTTATTGTTTGACAATATTTATGCGTTTGTTTGTATGTGATGAAAAGTCAAGACTATTAATTTTATTGAATTGTCTCGTATACATTGCTAATTTTTCAAGATTATATACATATAACGTGGCTCTAACAAAAGCTAGAAGATTTACCGTCTTTGAACGTTTGATTGTGGACGTATCCGTTTCCGCAAGAATGTTCCCAAAAGCCCACTAACTCATAGATATATATTTAAAAAACTAGATTGCCGAATTTCGATGAAATGTAAAAAGAAATCGAGGTCAAAGATTGATTCATATTTTCCAGAATGAACAATGAAATCAAGTATTATATATAATATAGAATGTCACCCAAATACCGTAACAAGCACTAAGTAGCTAGATGTACATTTCAAGCGCTATGCGCCCATCTTCAGTAGCACAAGTTAAAACTAAATAAAATACCTCTGTAAAAAATACCTCATAGCGCTTGAAATGTACATCTAGCTACTTAATAATTGTTACGGTATTTGGGTGATTTTCTATATTATAATTTAACACCGTAGTGATAATTTTTAAAAAGTATTATATAATTTACTTAATAGATAAAGAGTATATATACCACTTTAATAAGTTTTAGATAAATAATGGGCTTAAACCAGACGCAGCATCATAAAGAATTGATATTACAATGAGATTTAGAAAAATGGTTGAAAATATGTATTTAAATTTTCATTCTACACTTCTTGAGATATGTTACTTCACTGTTTGTGCTTAACGGGGTGGAAAACAACAGTCAACTCTGGAAATAAACGTTCTCTAACGTAAAAAGTTGCTATGATTCTATTTCCACGGGAAAATGATTACATTTTGGGTTAGTCACTTGGAAATACTCAAGATTTTCAAGGACAACCGATTCGTAATAAAACACCAACAGATTAAAATTATCAGAAATAGTGTTATTCAATGGACGGTTGAATTAAATATTAGGTGTCGTCTATTGTCTAAAAGTTTATACAATTAAACTGTAAATCTAATTGGTTTAAATATGCATTGAATAATATCTCCATACAATATAATTGGTTTATAATAATTCATGCTTTTCCAACTTGCCAACCGGTGTTATATAAAACTACGTAAATGCATTAGCGATACCGGTTTTTTTCTCCTTTGTCGCCCGTTTACCGCTGGCAGTGTCCGTTTCGCAGTTAGGTCACATGCCGCAGAGCGACAACCGGAAGTAGAACACTTAACGTCTGTTTGTGAACTGTATGTATGTGTCCTACCGCAGAAAATCCAAGCGCAGAAAATCGCGAAGAATGAAAAAGTTATAAAATTCCATTATGCGCTTCTAACACAGGTTTTTTTTAAGTATCATATAACAGCTTCTTCACTTTGCTTGTTGGTAGGTATAATCGCGGATTTGCTGTACAGCTTACACGATATATTACGGATTTCTTTGCTGCTGCTGGCAATTTTTAATTACCAAGTCCAATGGTAAGGGAATAATACAATATTTTTCTTGTTACGTAAAAATTTGTATACCATGAAATAAAATCTTTTTTTTTTTTCTAAAATCATAGAATATTGGATACCATACAATATAATAAAATATTTTTTAAGCAAAATTAACAGGGAATGATGAGAAAGTATTAATCGAATGCATATTGAGTAATTTTTCGAAATGTGTTTCATGCAACTTTGTTATGTTATGAAATGTGTTTCATATTCTTATATTTTATTTTTGGTTGCCTCAATTAGTATTCTACTCTACGTTTCTTAATTCTTTTTCCATCAACAACATCTACATACATCACAGAAATACAGCTGGGTAAACAGCATATTAAACATCGCTTACTTTCTGCACTTTTCTGCGTTCTCTTTTCGTTGGTTTCGTTACTTTTTCTGCACATACATGATGTACACCATCTTGCCGGTATGTCTGTCCGCACATTTGGTAAGCAGATAGACAATATACCAGTGGCGGCTCGTGCCATTACAATCTGGGGGGGCGCATTTCTTAAAAAATAACATAATAGTGAAAAATCTTAGCTAAAATGGGTGCGAAATGATTAAATTCAATCATTTCTTGAAAGTGAATTCCACTCTTCTATCTTTCATTGATATAAACTTTTCCAAAACTTTTTCGTTAAGATTGTAAATATCTCGTACCACATTTTTATTAATACGCATCATCGCCAACGCGTTTAAACGATCATTACCTACAGCATTTCGCAAAAAAGTCTTGATTCTTTTAAGTGTTGTAAAACAACGCTCTGATTCAACAGTAGTCATCGAGGTTGTTAAAATAATTTTAAGTATTTTTATAGTTTGTGGGAAAGTTTCACTGAGATTATTCTGTAGCGATAACGAAAGAAAATTTGTGGCTCCAATTATTTGATAAAAATCCGGACGCCAGTAAATGACTTCTAATTCTGTTTTTAATCTGGTTTTGTTCAAAAATGGATATGCATGACACACGGTTTCCAAAAGGTCCACTGGAAATTGTTTAGAAAATGTTGGCATCGATTTCGTGTTAAATAACTCAGCGGCTTGTAGATGGCCACGATATGAGAATCTGTCCTTCATATGTGTTATAATTTTTTTTATAAATGTTCTTGTAAAATTCCGTGTAAATGTTCGGTTTTGAGCACTCCTTGCACAAGTTTACGATCAATTTAAATCAGGCAATGGCCTACCTAATTCCTTAATTTATACTTTGTCCATAAGCGAAAGTCTACAAAACTCTATTTTCAATCAAGTACTAACACTATTAATTTGTATTAAATTATTTCTATTAAATATATTCTTAGAGAAACACGTGGCAAAATCGTTCATACGTACATATGGTACATACACTGAACAATTGCTACTGTCTAATCTGGCTATTCTATATCTCTCTGTATATATATACTACTCTCTCTTCTCTCTGAACTTCTCTAAGCCGTTAAAGAAGCGGGACATCCAATAGATCGGTCGCCTGCACTCTATGAAACACTCATCTCATTGCATATGTATTTAACTTGTACTGGCATTGGATAGCCGCTGGGAATGAGTGACATATATTAGACAATGAAGCAAGGATCGAAGAATGAAGAAATAGAAGATATACGGCATACGGTCGCTCTCACCGATTGCTTGCAATAGAGTGAGATGAGTTTATATGCATTTAACCTGTACTAGGTGGCGCTGAACACGCAGCGGCACCAAATTAGCGATATATCTATACCATGCGAACGATAGATACAGATGATATACAGCATCGGTCGCTACTGTGACTTGCAGCGGATACCACAACGAATGCCAGTGTTGATTGTTATCGCGGCGCAATCTTTATCTTTGAGGAAAAATAATGGCGAGATAAAATATCGCAATACAATTATATATCTACGGTGATGCGCTCAATGTTCAGGAGGGGCGCGCGGCCACTGCCACCGCCACTGCAATATACACATACATTTCTATGCAATTCTTCGCATTGTTAGGATGAGAGCGGGTCATTAGTATTCACCGGACTCGCTTATTGTGGGAGCCCGTGGAATTTCGAACTGTATCATTCACACGCACCATGCATTTAATACCATATATACCAACAAACCAACGTTGTACGTGTGCATTGTCAAAAAGGTCGGAGTTTGCTCTTTTATAAATCTCCAAATGTTGTAAATATTGCACAAAGTAACAAGTGTTAATTCTGAAACCATTGCAAGACCTTCGTTAAATTTAATTAATCGAAATATACATTCACGCGTTTACGGATGAGTTAAAAAATTGTCCAGGTGACCCGTCTGTTGTGAAATATAAATTTAATAAGCTAAAAGATATGAAAACACAGTCTCTTTGAGACGCGAAAAGATCTTCTGTTATAATAGGACATACAATTAATTAAGAAGTATAAATGATCTAATTGATTAGCAAGACTAAGATTTTTACGATAGATCTCAAAAATTGAAAAAAATTGTAGATACAAAACAATTTTTAAACCGAAAATAGCAATAATGAATTTATCTACCTATAAATTCATTGATTGAAAATTAATTGATGTTTGTTACAATTTCTAAATTTCTTTAATACTTTGTGTTTATTTAAAACTCTTGGCAACATTGCATAATCCTACTTACTCCTTCGCACAACAGCTGAATAACGGCAGAGATGTAGTCCATTCGCGACATTCTAACATGGACTATACTCAATCCTTTTATCCTAATCCAATATGTAGCGCTTCAATACAGCCAATCCTCGGTAAAGTTCCAGGCTCAGCTGCTGTGACTCACACCCCAAGATACCACTTAGTAGACCTTGCCTTTCCTATATCCTGGAAGAGAATGACGAAAATTTAATGTAGAATTGTGCTAAAAACTATTTTTATAATTTTAGAAATTATCACTACGGTGTTAAATAATAGTATAGAATATCACCCAAATACCGTAACTTAAAGCATTACGTAGCTAGATGCGCATTTCGTAGGCTATGCCCCCATATACAGTAGCACAAGATAAAAACTAAATAAAATAATAAGTCAACATGACAGAAGCATTTCAAAAATGGCATATAATATGACCTATAAATCTTTTAAAACAATATAAATTAATAATTAACGAAACTGACAAGTAACAACAATAGACATTCGTTTTTCAAACCTAATATAACTAAACTTATTAAAAATAAATTTAAAAATTGTTTTTATTAAATACATTAAATAGACAAGACGAAATAGGGCCTGAATCTAAATTTTTAAGTAATTTGAGTGAACTAATTTGAATAGGATGACCTGATTAATCAAAAATATGCTCGGCTACAGCACTTTTATCTTTTTTATTTAATGTGAAATGAGCTAAATGCTCCTTAAATCTAGTTTCAATTGGTCTACGTGTTTGTCCTATATATATTTTACGACAACTAGAATAAAGATATTTTATAAACACCAGATTTTTTATTGAAATCAATCAAATATTTGGAATTTCCTAGAAAATTAGGAAGACTATTATATGTTACTTTAAAATTATATTTATTTAAAATACTATCTAAACCACATACAATTATAGAATCAAATGGTAATATTGTGGTAATTTATGTGGTAATTGAAATCGCTCATTTATTCGAATTAATAAAGAAGCTTCAGATTCAAAATCACTCCTCTTATAGATTTAACCATTGATTTGGTAGAGCACAAGAGAAGATGGAGATCTTTGGATTTTCCCAATACTTTAATAGTGGCTTTTGAAAGAATGGGTAGATTGCAAAAATCATAATAAATACAGCTATAATTCAGAGTTTTTCGATATATTTTTTGAGTCACTTAGACTTTAAATGAATCCAGCTCTACATATAATATATACCAATAGGCAAGCTGGTTATATACAAAGATATATTATAATTCAGTACACATTACACAAATTTTGCAACAATGCAATTGTGCCGCCAGAATCTTAAGCGTCTAGCTAAGATGTATGTGTTGTAAGTTCAGCAATATTTTTACTCATATGTGTATATGCGCATAAACCACTCAAATGAAGACATCTTTTCACCACGCATTCTATAAAAAAAAACGAACTGAAGAACTTCAATGTATACAAAGTGCAAAAGCACCAAAACTCTCCTATTCACTAGCTCTCTATTGGTATTTGACAATTTAAAAATATTGCAGTAATTTGAAGAAATTACCAAATTTTTAATACTGTAATAAATTTAAAAAACTGTAAATTATATCAAGCTCCAAGTGTGAGACATTCGTACTTTTACTCTTTATATAAAAATCTAAATCAAACTGTTTTCTTCCTCTTGTGTGAATTTTATTAAATATTAGCTACTTTTCCATCTCATTCCGTAATAAAACTGGTTCTTGCGAACCTGGCAATTATAAAAACCTCTTGCTATTAATTAGAAAAAATGAGCCTAAAAGATGTAATGCGTATTCTATATTCGAATCGAATGTTTTTTTTTACCAGATCAAACATTGGGAATATTTGGTTATGCTCATTGTAAACATCGATCAAACGGATCAAAGGAAAAACTGATTGCAGTTCCAATCATGATGAATAGACAGACGTACAAATAGGCACAATTTTGATCCGGCAGAAGAGTTGGTCCAGCACACGACGTGAAATTTTTCTGCATTACTGTTAATGGTATTCGAATGAGAGTTTACAAACATTTACACTAAAAAACCATAAAATTTATTATTGAGTTGAAATTACGCTATATTAATCGCATTTTAATTTATTTTGTTGCAAAACTTTCTGTCACATTATAAAGATATTATATCTATCTAATACAAATGTATGTTTTCAATTTATAATTTGACATCGTAATATAATAACATATTACGAACCCACTGCTGACAATTTGATGAGGACTATAAATACACGATTCTATTTTAATATTTTATATAAAGGTACGGACCTAAGCAACAACAAGTTAATCATCTAACAATCATAGTACCGACTTCTAGTACTGTGTTAGAAGCTCTTCGCATAAGAGTGCTCCTGCGTTAAGTTGAATCCAGTTGAGTCTACGTCAGTCTGTCTTCAGAGATGCGAGACAATCAAAGCCTATTAAGTATGCAGAAACTCTAATATAAACATCATCCTTTCAGTCAAACCTGAAATTGGATAGACACACCTAAAACGGCCAAAGGAATTAACATCGGCGTCTACATTGAAGTAAAACGATATAAGAAAAAAAGGCCTTTATTTTAAAGGCCGGCACGAGTACATTATAAGCTATGATGCTATAATAGAAGGTGGTAAAGAAATTAAAATACTAAACTTATTCACGTATTGTTTAAAATTGCTTGCTTATAATCTTCTGTTGGAATAGTATCAACAAAATCATAACATTGTCGTAATTTAATTTTTGATATTTCTGTTTATTAATATTCAGAAGTAAGTCAAATACTAAAATGCCAATATTTTACAGCACATCTTCTAGGAATTTCTTCCCATACACATAAGTAAAGCTTTGCTGTTGCTCAACATAAATTTGATATCAATAATCTTTCTATCTGCAACGGTAGATGTTTGGACAGAAGGTAAAGCCATAGGATTTGGTCCATGTTTTTCCATATCGAGGTCGAGCTGTCATGTCCCATCAAAATATTATAATAATTCATGCACGTTTCTGTCTATGGAGCATGACTTGTCGACCTGCTGCAAAGATGCCTTGCTGCTGTTGGAAACATTCTTCACTCATCTCCACAATCATTGCAACTTAAGAAGGTTTACAAGCGCGTTAGAGTAACCAACCGTTTTCGATTTTACAATTGTGATTAAATTAATGATCATAGATTTGTGTCATAAATAAATCCCCGCATGGTTTTCTTATTCTATGAAATATAAGGTCATTTTGTGCCAGTTGGAAGCCTGGAATTTACCTTTTGCTTCTATTAGAAATGGCGCTGGAAATTTCCAGTGTAATTGAAGCGATGTAGAAAAAAATTTCCTCATTTATTTTCCACAATCGATTGATATACATTTGAACATTTTGTTCAAATCAAAGTAGCTCTTGAGTAGCTGTGTGAATCAAATTATCATATAATGCAATGGTACAATCCAACTATCCATTCGAGATGAATAAAAATTCCATGTTTTATTACGCCTTGTCTTTTCACGTAATATCAAGTATTTACTGGAAAGGACCTCGCTCAATATATTCAATCGAAGGTGTACGTACTTATTCATCATTTATATTGATATCAAGTTCAATTCAAATTTCAAAATTAAAATATTTCAATAAAATTGTTTGATTTAGAATTTGTCGATGGAACACATTTTCTTTAAATTTTCATTTTGAATAAAATTTTGCTAATATTATTTATATCACGATATAAAATTGTCTTATGTAAATTATTATATTTAAGACTATAATACGCGATTTAATGAAATTATATAGAATTATTTTTTCATTAAAAAATCCTGTTTTTTAATTCACTTATTTCTTAACGTATTCGTGCAGTTTGGACAAACAAAACGTATCAATATAATCATACTTTTTAGGTAGGAGATTCAATATATGTCTATTTGGGTTCTACGTGGCGTTAAACAATCCATTGTCTTCTAATATGGTATTGTTCATGATCATATTCACTAACCACTGCGATCATGTGCAGCTTGTTGTACCGAAGATGTCTTTAATAACTAGACGTAGTCGAAACGAGTGAAAACAATTTTCTTTCAAGCAAATACAAACACGCTTATTGTTTAGTCAACCATGAAATGATATACGATCCTCCTTCTATTGGAAAGAAATGTTTTATTGACATTGAAAGACAATAGTTTAGTTTCATTATGATATATACCAAAATGAAATTACGAGGTGTGTTTAAAAAGTAATGAAACTGTTTCAATAAAACTCTTTATTTATTTTATATTTACAATTCAACCTTATCACCTTCAAAATAGTTCCCTACTGAGGTCACACAGCGTCGGAGATGTTGCACCCACTGCTCATAGCAGTGTTGAAAGTCGTTAAGTGGGATCGAACGAAGTTGGTCCGTCACGGTTTTCTGAATGATGTTTATAGTGCCAAAATGATATCCCTTTAGTTGAATTTTCAACTTGAGAAAAGATAATAGAGAGTGGTGTGTGACAAGGTGCGTTGTCATGATGCAACATCCAACTTTCAGAAATGCTTGGTCTGACTCGAAGAACTCTTTTTCTTAGTCTCTCGAGAACTTCGCGGTAAAACTGCTGACTGACAGTTTGCCCCGGGGGCACAAACTCCTTATAAACAATCCCCTGACTGTCGAAAAACAAATGAGCAATGTTTTAATCTTGGATTTGCTCATCCGTGCTTTCTTCGGACGTGGCGAGACGGGGGTGTGCCACTCCTGACTTTGGCGTTTCGTTCCAGGGTCGTATTCAAGTACCCAGGATTCGTCACCTGTGATCACGTTTTTTAGAAAATCTTTGTTAGTTTCAATGTTCTGCGGAAGATCTGAACGCACAGCTATCCAATGTTGTTTTTGCTCAGGTGTCAGGATTTCGGGAACCATCTTCGAACACACCTTTCGCATGCCAAAATCCTGGGTTAACATATCGTAGACAGTGGCAATGTTCAAATTCAATTCACTGCTGATCATTCTGACAGTCATTCGTCGATCAGACTTCACAAAAACTCGCACTTTTCCCAAATTTTCGTCGGTTTTTGAACTGAGCGGTCGTCCTTTCCGATTTTCATCATTAACATTTTCACGTCCCTCTAAATAGGCCTTGTGCCACCTAAAAACTTGAGCTTTCGATAAGACCTGCTCCCCATATGCTAGCGTCAATTTTTGAAAAGTTTCCGTTGCGGTTTCGGCAAGTTTGACACAAAACTTGATCGCATAACATTCCTCCAATTTTGTTACGTCCATTTCCGTGACACACTTAAAAAACTAGCTTCACAAGAACACGTAGTAAAAAAAGTGCAGTAGCAGTGGGTAGTTGAGACTTATACTGGAGGTAGATCAAATGTTTATCTAAATGGTTAACTGGCGGGAAAACTTGCAATGTTCCCAAATCACGCACCGTGCATGCGTTCTCACTACTTTTTAAACTTACCTCGTATATCACGCAATTTCAAATATTTTTTTACATTCTTGTCACATTACTCGAGGCATTATAGCTCGTGTTCAAAATTTGCCCACGGAATTCCTACTTTGGCTCATTATTGTCTTTGATGGTACAGTCTCTGCTTCAATACTCATTGCTTTCTTATTTCTCATTAGTAATGGAATGTAAATGTTCTTAATTTCCATTTGACAGTGAGAAAATTATTTACGGTACAAAATGGAAGTTGTTTTTCTTGTACCATTGACTGAACTAATTTGAGGGGCTTGGGAACAATTTAACTTTTGCACATGAGTTAGCAAAGTAATTGTTGCTCGTCGACAAATTAAGTGATTGTTGAAGTAATGGCTTATTTATGGTTGCGCTGGTTCATATCCTGCGCCAGGATGAACAAATGTACAACGTTACAAAGCTCCAACAATACATTCCTATACAAGATATTAAACAAACTGCAGGATAGCGTAATTCGTATTAATTGTGAAATGAGCTGTAAATGGTATATGATGAAGTAGCTGTGATTATGATAAATATATATAAAGTTGAAATTTCCAGTATATAATATTGGTAATAGGTGTAAAATTAATAGGAATACTCGTTATATTTATATATATATACCATGCACTGAACTACGCACCGATGTACTTCACATTGAAAATTGGATTATAAATTATGTAATGATTGCATACTGAATAGTGTTTACCAAATTGCATTAAATTTAACATATATTATTATGCTGTAATCAGCTGGTAAAATATTTATATAGTATACATTTTTAAAGGCATTTTATTTGCAATATAATTATTAAAATAAGAATTTTACAGAAAATTCGATAAACATTTTCTAAAATTTAAATAGTTTCTAGTATTGAACCATTCATATTTATAAATAAAATTATTACCATGCAAACTACTAGCTTCAGTCATATATTATATAACTCAATATCTTTAAAGATATTTTCTGCGTAAATTTATTAAAGAAATGTAATTAGCTAAAGCTATTTTGATTCATATTCCACTTTCAGCCTGATGATGCAATTTATATTTTTGTATAAATTATTGCAGCTTTTATGTTCATCACATCGCTAGTAGAAGTGGATAAGGTGGATAGTATAATTAGATAAGTGGATAGCTAATAGATCGCGAAAGTAAAATTAAAGAGGATTTCAACATTTATGATGGAGATAAATGATACATTGGGGTTGTTTTGTATATTTTGTTTGAATTAATATACAGGTGTTATTAGTCTTATTCTATCTCTTTTTATTTTGAAGATACGACCACTAACTTTATATTTTCTTATAGATGTCAAATGTCAAATAGCATTTTTTATTTCCTTTTCAATGATGTATCACACCCCCCATAAAAGGTTTTATTTTCCGAATAAATGCAAAAAAAAGAACATGTTTTATTTTAAACATATCAATGAAGAAAAATTAAAGCAATAGTTGATAATGAATAATAGCTTACGAAATATTAAAAGTAAACGTCAAAGGGAGAATGGCCGATAAATTTGACAGTCGCCAGTGATAAATAACAAATATATATATATATAAAGCTGCAAAATTATTGTTACAAATTTATTATTTACGTAGTTATTATTTATTATTAAACAGTTTTACATCTATAATTAATCAACATATGTTATGTGCATATAGGATGCTTTCCGCACATTTTCTATGCAGTATATCGTTTAAACGTAATGGAAAGTATACCAGCAATCAAACGGAAATTCATATTACGATACACAGGAGCAGGAATATACTTCTTAGAAATCCTAATGTAATTTGCGTGTGTCATGTATTGTCTTTTTTAATATAGGTTGCTTAATTAATTTCTCCAAGTATAGATTAAGAAGTGGATAGTTTGATTATTACTATCATCAGCATCATCATCATCATCATGTTTCGAGATAGATAAACTGAAATTTGTAAGTATATTGTATAGAATATCACTCAAATACCGCTACACAAAACAGTTAAATAGCTTGATGCGCATTTCGAAGGCCTCTTCAATAGCACAAAATAAAATACTTGTGTCACTAACCGTGATTGTTTAATCAATTTAAATATTTTGTGACAGAAGTATTTTATATCTGATACTATTGAAGATGGGGGCATTATCTTCAAAATACGTATATGGTTATTAGCTGCGTTGTTTTACGATATATGGATTATATTATATGAAACTAATTATCAACGTAATGGATAAATTTACAATTCTTGCTACGGGTGATGAGTTGTGATTTGAAAGAACAGGAGGAATCGTTCAGATAAAAAGCAAATTTAGGTTAGGTTAGATTAGAGTACTGAGTACTCTAATCTGAGTATTACAGAAAGAGTACTGCTGATGCAATAGTACAATTTATAAATCGGACAATAGCATGTTTTGAGAAAGGAGATTTTAGACTGTCAATTTTTCTGGACCTAAGCAAGGCCGTTGACTGTGTTGACTATGTAATTTTATTAAAAAAACTTAAGAAGTACAATTTCTCATCTAATGGCATAAAATTAATGTCCCCTTACCTTACTAATAGAGCACAAGTGGTGTCCTACAATGGTATCAAATCTGATAAGAAGAGTATTAAAATAGGGGTACCGCAAGGGTCAATTTTAGGCCCGTTGCTATTTTTAATGTTCATAAATGATTTCCCTGACTATATGTCAGCTTATAACTGCATTCTATATGCTGATGACACCACAATAACGATCAATAGTAATAATTTTGCTACGCTAGAGCCTAAATGTATTTCAGCACAGTCGAGAGCCGTAGAATAGTTCAATGCAAATAAGCTAAAACTGAATGAATCAAAAACAAATATTTTATTGTCCACATTAAGACTTGTGGAACCCACTAATCTTAATCTGTCGGACTGTGGTACATTTTTAGGTCTGGATATAGATCCTAAATTATTATGGCATAACCATATCAATAAGTTATCGCAGCGCTTGGCTAGAGGTATTTTTGTTATTAAAAATCTGTGTAGTTCTGTATCTGCGATAGTCTTAAAAAGTGCTTGCTATGGTCTCTGCGAATCGTCAATAAATAATGCGATTCTTGCTTGGGGTTATGGCTCTGGTAGACATAGAATTTTAGACTTCAGAGACGTGCCATTAGAATTATAGGAAACCGTAAATACAGAGAAGATTGCAAACATGTTTTTATTAATTGCGGCATTCTCACCTTTACCTATATTTATATTTTACAGTGTCTCCTGTATACCCATAACAATCAACATAACTTTGTCTTACAGGAAGATATCGATAACTATACCACAAGATTTAGAGACAGGACTAGATTAGAATTCTGTAGATTAAGCAAGGCTCAAAAGAGTAGTTATTATTTACCTTTCAAATTGTTTAACAAATTATCCACAGAAGTAAGGAACATGACTTATGAACTTTTTAAATTAAATATTATAAAACTATTGAAATCCAAAACGTACTATAGTATTAGTGAATTTTTAACAAGTAATCTTCGAACCTAGTTTCTAAATAGCCTTAAACTTTTTTGAATATTGTAATTTTAGGCTTATTTTAGGCAATTCCGTTTATTGAAATTTTAAGACGTATGTAAATACTATATATATACAAACATGAATAAATTTTATTTAAAATTAGGTATTAAAAACAAATACATAAATGCATATGCAGATGAAAAGTTAGATACGGCAGAACATTAGAATGAATTGTTATAAGAAAATAGCAATTTTGAGTTAGCTCAAAGCTAATAGAGTATGCAGCGTATCACCTACATCTTTTCTTTGTGCTAGGGAACTATTTAACTAAAGTCGTTAGTTTATGCCATTTCGCGTTTATGGACAGATATTCTTGCTCATCCTATAATCTGTTGACATTGCATAGCATTGTAATCCTTTGCTATGTATTATATAGTATATAAAGTAGCAATATTGTACGGTGTGCAGTGCAACAAAGAACCGCGAACTCCGGCGAATTATCATATGTTCCAAATGTCGCTTAATTAGCGTAATTAACAGCGAGTGGCATTGTGTGCGCCATTGACGATCCATTAGCGATTGTGCATCGTATATGTATATTGTTGTCGTTGTGTGTTGTACAGGTACGTTATATATTGATTTGATTTATCGAGTATGCGGTTCGAACGTAATTTTCCGCCGCAACGATGAGCACACAAGTTGATGCTCACCTATATGCTTTATAGTCGTATTACCTGAGCTAACTTAAGTATTATGCTATGGTGCAGGGGTGGCCAATAAGTCGATCGACCGGTCGATCGCGAAGCGATTTTTGGTCGATCGCGAACAGTTGAACACAAAAACAGATTATTTTGAATATGGCGCTAGTAACACGGGACGAAATAAGGCGAAGATAAGTTGGCTCAGTGACTTAGCGTTTCTGACAGATTTTACATGCAAGTTAAGCGATTTGAATTTGAAGTTACGAGGAAAAAAGAAGGCAATAAGTGACATGATTCATGCTTATAAAAGTCAGTTCGTGATGTTGATTGAAGATCTGCAACAACAAATTTTTGATCATTTTCCAAATATGAATGACCATTTATAAAAACATCCCAATTTTAACTATAACGTTGACGAAATGTCAAAGAAAACGTTGTAGAAATTAAAACGTTATTGAGGAATTTGATACAAGATTTTGTGATTTAAAAAAAAAATTGAGGATATTGTTCCATATTTATGTTTCCATTGCAAAATATTCTGATATTTTTGACTTGGAACAAACTAAATTAGAGAATGAAATTATAACTCTACAATCTGATTTAATTTTAAACGCTAGGGAGCTTGAAGAAGATTTTTGGAAATATGTTAGTTGTGAGAAGTATCCAAATATTTAATAATGTAGTAAATATATCTATTCTTGTTTTGGATCAATGTAAATAATTGAATATGGAATGGAAATATAAATAATTTTACAGGTAGGTCGCGATAATTTTTTAAGTAGAAAGTTGATTTCAAGAACAAACAAGTTGACCACCCCTGATATAATATATATGGAATAAACAAGGCACTCGGATTCGATTTAATATAACCGCATCGTCAAAATCCTTTGTTTACCTAAAGCACTTCAGATGCAATTAATACAATATTATTATATTTACATCAACATGTTTAAATATGAAATAAATGCAACAAAAAAACCCAATCGATTCCCTCTATTATTGATAATTTTCGAAGAATCAAACTGTACATCGATATGTTAATAATTTTACAACTAGTTTTACATGCCTTTAATATAAATATTGTTTAGACATCAATTTCAGACGTTGCCTGAAAAATTCACAAAATTAGTTTTTAGTACAAAAAAGTATCACGATACCGAAATTGTATTTTTAGAGGGGTAAATCGTATTTTATATAATAAAAATTTGCGTTACGCATTATTGGCAGGTGTTTACTTTAATGAACTAGACAATGTCGTTTTTGACGCACAAAGAGATGTGCCTGGTGAAGTACACTTAAATTTCATCGACCGAAATAAAATAATTAAGGGATTTTTTTAGATTCTTTTTAGCGTTTTTAAATCAATTTTCAATATAACATGGCAGAAACGGCCAAATTTCTGATTGTATAAACTATTATATTTGCAACACTAGTTCCGCTTATTTTGGAATTGCTGTTTACTCTTGTTCTTGTAGCGACGAATAATTCAGATACGGATATTTTTAACATTTGTCGATAATAAATTAAAATTATCTATAACAAATTAAAACATGTATCTTGCGACATTTCGTAAGTTCGATTGATAATACGACTCGGACATGCACTTACTCGCGTTTTGGCTACGGCGGCAATGCATCTTCAGGCCGAGGACGGGCACGTAAATCGAACAAGATCTTGCTAATTACCTGGGTTGTACAGAATACGATATGATATGCAAAACTTGTGTGAAGTTACATTAGTCATAATATCGTGAAAACAACAACAGTCTATATATATATATTAGGTAGCGTACGGTTATATTACGAACATCTAGGAACGACATAGATTGCGAATGGAGGGAAATCAGAAATGGGTTAACTACAGCAGCAAATGAAGTATTGGGCACAAAGAAAAGGGCAGGTAGGAGGGAATGGATCACGGAAGAAATAGTGGAAATGATTGAAGCAAGAAGGAAAATTAAAATAGGAAACACAGAAGCAGGACAGAAAAAATATAAGGAACTAAGGAACTTAATTAATAGGAAATGCAAGCTAGCGAAAGAAGAGTGGATAAAAGGAAACTGTGAGGATATTGAGGAGGATATGAGAAGAGGTAAAGTAGATTTGGGCTACAGGAAAATTAAGTCACATTTTTCTAAAGTAAAACCAAAGGGTAACATTATATGTGATAAGCAGGGTAAGGAACTCACAGAAAATAAGGAAAAAGCTAGAAGATGTAAGGAGTATCTTGAAGATTTATATAAAGGTAGGCAGGACATGGAGGAGCTAGAAAGTGTGGAACAGATAGATGAGGATGACTTAGGTCCTAGCATACTTAGGTCAGAGTTTCATAGAGCATTAAATGATTTACGGAATAACAAAGCAGCGGGGATTGATATGATACCAGCCGAATTAATAAAACACGCAGGGGAAAAAATGCAGGAGCGATTATACAGGTTAGTTTGTAAAATATATGAGAAGGGAGAAGTACCACAGGATTTTCAGCGTAGTAGAATAGTAACAATGCCGAAGAAAATAGGAGCTAATTTGTGTGAGAACTATAGGACCATTAGCCTACTATCACATGCATCGAAGATATTGTTAAAGATTATTTATAGGAGATTAGAAAATAAAGTAGAGGAAAGGCTAGGAGAAGATCAGTTTGGTTTTAGGAAAAACAGAGGGACGAGAGAGGCGATTCTAGCACTAAGAACGGTAGTAGAAAAAAGAAATAGGGTAGGAAAGGTAACTTGCATAGCTTTTGTAGACTTAGAAAAGGCATTTGATAATGTAGATTGGGACATAATGTTTAGAATTTTAAAAGAAGCGGGTATAGATTATAAGGATAGGAGAATAATTTTTAATTTATATAAACACCAAACTGCCTTAGTTAGAATTGAGGGGGAAGAAGAGGTAGCAAAAATAGGGAAGGGAGTTCGGCAGGGATGTACACTCTCACCGTTATTATTTAATCTATATATAGAAGATGCAATAAACAAAGTAAAAGAAGAGTATAGTGTAGGTGTGAATGTACAGGGAGAGAAAATATATATGTTGAGATTCGCCGACGATATAGCTATATTGGAAGAAAGCGAAAAGAATTTAGAAAGGGTATTGAATGGTATGCAGGCAATTGACTAGGGATTTTAACATGAAAATAAATGTAGGTAAAACTAAAGTGATGAGGTGTGACAAAAAGGAATGCAGTAGAAAAATGAGGATCTCAATAGGAGATAATAGAATCGAAGAAGTGTCAGATTTTTGTTATTTAGGCAGTAGAATCACAAAAGATAATCGAAGCAAGGTAGATATAAAGTGTAGGATAGCACAGGGTAGGAAGGCATTCGTAGAAAAAGAACAGATTTTAAGATCAAATATTGACTTGGGTATTAGAAAAAGATTACTGAAGGTATATGTTTGGAGTGTAGCACTGTACGGGTGTGAGGCGTGGACTATATGAAAGGAAGAGAAGCGTAGATTACAAACATTCGAAATGTGGTGTTATAGGAGGATGATAGGATTGGTTGGGAAGATAAAGTAACAAATGAAGCTGTACTAGAGTTAGTAGGGGAGAAGAGAAGTATCTGGAGAGTGTTACAGCGTAGGAGAGACAGATTAGTAGGGCATATTCTTAGGCATGGGGGGATTATGCAATTGATCATAGAAGGTAGAGTGGAGGGAAAGAGAGGGGTAGGTAGGCCTAGATTGGAGTATGTGAGTCAGATAGTTGAAGACGTTGAGATGAATAGCTATAGGGAGATGAAGGGATTAGCTCAGGATAGATCGGCATGGCGTGCTGTTTCCAACCAATCTTTAGGATTGCGGACTCTTTAACTAAGCGTACGGTTAAAGTTTAGAGTATTGCGCACAAGAGATATTTGATTAGAAGTTTAGAAACGCAAATGCGTATGCGGAATAAGAATGGTTCAAGATGAGAAAAACCGCGAAGGAAAACCGACGAAGATTTTACTTAGCGGGTGATATATAGGAATAATATAATTGCACATATTTCTAGATTATATAATGTTAATTTAAATGGATTAATAATTAAATTGGTCTTTGTATGAAAACCCCTGTCAATTTACTATATAACAAAATCCGAATTTTCTTTTTGCTCTGGGCTTTATTTGATCACTTTTCAAATATTACATACGCCTTTCATAGAATATAATTAGTTAATAGGCTCCTTAATTATTTTATCGATATTTTAATGATATAATATCATTGTTATGTACCGATTAATTTAAAGTACGCTGGCATGGAGATTGCTAGCACTAAGAGATGATCCTATAAATAAGATGTTACAGTGTGACCCCGTTAACCTCCGCTTAAACTTACTATTAGTAGACTAAATTGCCATGTGAAATTTTCATACAATCATATAGCTGTCGGCGATTATTCGTGGTATATCTATTTATAAGAAACGATACGGTTATACACGATATATTTTATATTTACATTACGACATGAAAAGTGCATCAGATAACTAGTAATTTTTCAATAACAATTTATAGCAAATAATGATTGTTTATGGCATATAAGGTATCATGATATTTTACATGAAACTGCACGTACGTATATAATTATTACATAATTATATTTTTGCATCTTTGATTTATAACGCAACACCATTTGTTTAACACATTTGATGTTAAAAGTTATTTTTTTATAAATTTACCTAAATATTAACTAAAGTAATGCTAAATTTCTATTGAAATTTAAGTTTTTATTGCGATTAGTGTGAAATATTAAAAGTTTTCATTATATTTGTAAATATTCTCCATATAATTGATTTAATCAATAATCTTTACGAAGACATTCATAATTTAATTTTTTCTATTTCACATATTATAAATTTATCAAATAAATTGGTTGATTTCTATCCGCTATAAATTAAAGTGTATATAATCCGTTAAAACAAAAATTTCTTACAAAATGATTAGTAAATTTTTGTATTACCAGAAACTTTGGATTGTTCAAATTTAATCGTGTTTCATTTTCTACAATTTCTAATTTTTCGTACGTTGTTATAAATCCTCTTTTACAACACTTCCGTGGCCACGACACAAGCGTGATATTAACAGCACTCTACAAGCGATATTCGAGTTGAAAACTCTTCTCTCAAATTAGAAACCAATTTCGCAGATGACCGCAAAGAATAACTTTGCCAGGCGTCCCATATGTGCGGAGATCAAACGTTTATGTCGTAGGCTATAGGCGTACCAGATAAAATAAAATCCAAAGACATCGTCACACCCTCGAGAGCGAGACAAAAACAATCTAAAAAGAAGACATTTGTGTTGGAAAGCGCAGACGGATAGAACTCGATTTCCTTTTCAAAGATTGACGAATAAATAGAATAGAAAATGCAGGAAGATCTGCTCTGTTTAAGATTCATACAAATACGACTGTTTGGGCTAAAAAAGCATCAGAAGAACTGAGTATACCTTGTCAAATATAACATAGCTTTATAAGTCAACACATAAAGCCGTTTTTACATATGTCATAGCGTAGCAAAATAAAAATTTCTTTCATCATGCTGGTGGTGACAATGTACATGACTTGAGCAAATTCAACCCGTATTATTATATTGTAAATGGCGGTAATTTCTTTTCTGAAGTCTATCCCATAGCCAAAAGTATGGGATATAAACTTAGGATTTCTTTAGCTGGGTGGAATAACAAGAGCGGTACCACTATCACGATAAACTGCGCATATTTGTATAATACTCCGCATCCATAATATGTTCTGGCGCAAAAAAATTAATAAACTACCGGCTATCAAAGCACGCGGGCGATACCAATCGGTTAAATTACCAGTTATTATACCGGCAACGTTTACGATTGGCGGATATTACATGTCCTGGGCCCTTTGGGCACTTGCATTCAACTCGAAATGCATTTAAATTCAATAAAATACCTCATACGCGCCGATTACTGATAAGGCAATGATATATAATTTGTTTTGCAACACAAATTATTAATATATACACTCCCAACCATATCTGTTATAAAATTCACCACATTGAATAGAATAGAATACATTATATTGTTAAAATTTCTAGAAATTGTCAATAATAGTCACATAATAAGTTTTACGATACGTTTTATAAACACATAATTACTTAGTAACTTTCATATACCTATTAAAATTAATATTAAAAAATTGGTCCTTCTCGTATAGTTCTTCATATAGTAGAATTTTTTTTAAGTTTCTTCTGAAATTGTCCTTATTGATCATTTTGAGTTGGTTTGGAAGAAAGTTATAATACATTTTGATACTCCAGTATCTTGACCGTTCTTGACATTGTGAAAGTCTATGAAGAGGTACCACAATATCTTTAGCATTTCTGGTATTGTAACAGTGTTGTTCTTCGTTTCTTGCGAAAGCATCTTTGTTGTTGTGTACATGGCATGAACAAGCTAGTATATGCATCGTAAGGTATACCCTCTTCTTTAAATTTGCTTCTGCATGAGTCTCTCCATTCCATATCACAAAGTTGCGAAGCGCTCGCATTTAGAGTGTGAAGACTCGTTCCGAGTCCGTCGAATTTCCCCAAAATGCAATTCCATACGACATGCGACTGTGAAAATTGCTAAAATATACATTTTTAGCACATTTGGGTGTACTAATTTGTTTCATTCTTCTAATGCAATATATAGGGGAGCAAAGTGATTTACACAGCTTATCAATATGTTCATACCATGATATTTTTGGGTCCACATGCAATCCTAGGAATTTTACTGAATCCTCTCTTCGTATTTTTATTGTGAAGGTCATATTTTGAGTTTTGTCAATATTCAGTAATAATTTGTTGCTGCTAAACCAAATTTTACATTGTTCTATCACCTCTGTTTTGGCATCATCACTTCCCGTTCTACAAGAGGAATCATCTGCGTATAGACTGGCCGCTATGGGATTAACGTGGTACCGAAGGTCATTGATGCAGATTACAAATAATGTTGGTCTAATAATAGATCCTTGAGGTACCCCAGTTGTAATAGTGTCAGTGTTAGAAAGCTTTCCATTCCAATAGACCTGTTGGCGTCTCTTGTTCAGATACGACTTCATTAGATTTAAAGAAATTCCCCGCAAGCTGTAGAAGTGTAACTTTTGAAGCAATATCTCATGATCAACTGAGTCGAATGCTTTGCTTAAGTCACACATAGTAATTTGTACCTTTTCATTTTTATCATGAGCCTCAACTATTTTCTCAATTATTTCAATAATTGCCGTTATAGTTAACTTTCATTTCCTAAATCCATGCTGATCCTTATGGTAAAAATTATTACGTGCAAAAAATTGTGTCAGACGTGTGTTTATCACTTTTTCCAATAGTTTAGAAAATGTGGGTAGCATTGAGATTGGTCTATAGTTGGTCTATTGTTTTGTCAGTGGCGGTTCCTTATGTAGGCCGTAGGGCCGCGCGGCCTCCTGAACATTGAGCGCATCACCGTAGATAAATTATTGTATTGCGATATTTTATCTCGGCATTATTTTTCCAAAAAGATAAAGCTTGCGCCGCGATAACAATCAACACAACTTTCGTTGTGGCGTTCGTTGTGGTATCCGTTGCAAGTCACAGCAGCGACTGATGCTGTATCAATCGTTCGCGTGGTATAGATATATCGCTATGGTGCACTCATCCTATCTATTGGAAGTGCTATATATATTCTATCTAGTGAGAGTGACCGTATGTAGTATATCATCTGTTTCATCTGTCCGCATACAAACTAGCTGGCCGGGTTGCTATGGCAACGTGACGTCACGCTTCTATAGCTAAGAATGTATCGTTGTATTAAGCTATTCTGGCCTACGATTCTTTAGCGGCGTCCCAACAGAGAAGCCTAGTATACAATATACAGGAAAACTGATATGGTTGCATTATTCTGTGTAGTTACGTATGTACGATTTTACTACGTGTTTCTCCAAGAATATATTTAATAGAAATAATTTAATAAAAATGAATAGTGTTAGTTATTTATTGAAAATAAAGTTTTGTAGACTTTCTCCTGTGGACAAAGTAAAAATTAAAGAATTGGGTATTGCCTGATTTAAATTTATCCCAAACTTGTGCAAGGAGTGCGCAAAACCGGACATTTACGCTGAGTTTTACAAGAAAAAATTATAACACAGATGGACAGATTCTCATATCGTGGCCATCTACAAGTCGCTGAGTTATTTAACACGAAATCGATGTCAACATTTTCTAAACAATTGCCAGTGGACCTTTTGGAAACCGTGTGTCATACATATTCATTTTTGAATAAAACCAGATTAAAAACAGAATTAGGAGTCATTTACTAGCGTCCTGATTTTTATCAAATAATTGGAGCCACAAATTTTCTTTCATTATTGCTACAAAATAATCTCAGTGAAACTTTCCTGGAAACTATAAAAATACTTAAAATTATTTAACAACCCCGATGACCACTGCTGAATCAGAGCGGTGTTTTTCAACACTTACAAGAATCAAGACTTTTTTGCGAAATGCTATGGGCAATGATCGTTTAAACGCGTTGGCGATGATGTGTATTAATAAAAATGTGGCGCGAGATATTTACAATTTTAACGAAAAAGTTTTGGAAAAGTTTATATCAATGAAAGATAGAAGAGTGGAATTCACTTTCATGAAATGATTGAATTTAATCATTTTGCACCATTTTAGGTAAGATTTCTCACTATTACGTTATTTTTTAAGAAATGCGCACCCCCTGATTGAAATGTCACGAGTCGCTACTGTGTTTTGTAGTATTAAATAATGAATTTTCTTATATAAAGTATTTTCTATGGCTAGCCATATGTATAATATAACAATATAAAAATTGAGATTTATAAAATTATTATTATTATTATTTATTAATTTTTTTTTATAAAATAATGTTTCATTGTGTATAATAATACCGAATACATATTTGGTTCATTTTAATCGATTTAAAAAATGCGTACGCATACTAAATAGTAATTTATTTTAAATAATACCACCTGCAGTAATTACTTTGCAAATATAATTTTACGATAAATTAATTTTCATATCAAATAAATAGTATGTTGACGACGGAGAATATTTTTCACCGATTTTACACAGTTTTCCCTTCTCATGTGTATTTTCTCTACACTATACTCGGCCGGAAGAGTAGACATATTAAATGTAATGAGCTAGTTCTGCATAGTGGCTTGTGTTAGCAATTCAACTATATAGTTAGCTGTATCCACGTGATGACAGGTACAAATTAGGGGGAACAGTCTTTTTTTATTTATCGTACACACTGGGCATATAAGTATACTCATAATACGCAGAGCTTGGTTGTTTGATTGATTAATTGACCGGTCAAATCCTTCTATTCAATATGCATATGCAGTGCCGGACTTGCATAGCGCAATGATAAATTAGTTTTCATTTGATTTATATTCGGTATCATATGATATCTGCTTTATCTTGGTAGTGTGAATTACATGTAGATTTATTTTGAAGCAACGAGCGACTGATACAAAGCGATTAAGTAAAACGATAAATCGGTTAAGAAAACGATTTTTAAATAGTTCCGCGGCAGGGATTTTTTTTAATTAATATTTTATTACTTACCGAAGCTTTCGAACGGTAATGTAATATAGCAATATAGAAAAGTTTCATTTAAGTTGGTGCTAAACTCTCGTGTAACTCTTGACTTTTATAAAATCTCTATAAATATCGCCATTGTAATATCGGCTTTCAGACTAAAGTAAAAGTTTGCTACTGTTGCAGTGTTAAAACTATCCTAATTTTCAAGAATTTATATATAATTTTGTATTTAAACAAAATGAGATATTTCTTATTAACTAAATAGTAATTCAAATGTGCGACACTGATTAATATGTTCCTGATGATGGAGCCTCAGGTTTCGAAATAAACACAAAACTTTCGAATGTTTTGAATTACAAGTAATTTACATTATTCATTTAAATTCATTTCTCAAAATTTCCCCAGCTATTCAAAATTTCAAAGGCTTCTTGCGCCTATGCCACTATTATTCTCTAGACATATGCTTTCGGCACCTTCTGTCTAAAAGAAACATCAAATTCTATATTTATTTTTGAGTGATCCTATATACTTTATATGATATTTACATTGTTCTCGATTTTAATAACACGATGCCATATGTCTTAAATGGTGGATCTGTCAGGCAGAAATCAATAAGTTTTATTGTTTTTCAAACGACTTATTTTATCTCCAATTATTAGGCTATAATTAGATCGCCGCTTTGCAAACAATCTATTTCGGACTTTTAGCTTTTTTACAACTTGTTTTCAATCTAAACCCTTGTGATTAAATTGCTTCTATGTATAAAAAATGGTTGTGATGATTAATTTAGCGATCGTAATTTAGTGTTAGAAACTATAATGCTTGAAGTTGCGATAATTAATCTAGACATATAATTGCTTGTGATAGGTAAAAATATTGATTTCTAAGCTTTTATAAGCACATGTGAAGACATAAATAAAATGAGCAATAGACGGACTAAATCTAGTAGTGTAGAAAAATGTTTCATTATCACTAAAATATATAAAACTAATAAATCTAGTACAATATCAATTTTCTACTACTAGCATATATTTCGTCTTATGTCCCTTGTAATAAAGGTATAAACCAGGGTAATCATTATGTGCCAATTTATCAAAAATTTGTTATCTAATAAAAGAAAATTGACTTTGAGCCAACTTCTGTTACATTCGATTCGAATTTAATTTGGTAGTAGCTTCTAAAAATAATTAATATATGTGTATTTATCGCGGTGCTTTAATTTTTTTTTTTAGAAGGAAGGATAGGCAGTTAATCAGCATATTCAATGACTCGGAACGTAATTAAAATGGCTCATTATTAGCTGGTAACAATAGTCATAACATTACCGGTATAAGTGCAGACTAACCCTTTCTCTGTGCGACCGGAAGTAATCAGGCTTCCGTTTCTGTCATAATAAACGTCAGTTATAGAGAAAACGACAATAACTGCTAGCCAATATTATTGGTTCCTGTTCGATTTTATCACCTGATTGCAATAAAACCCTAAATTTACCAATGAAAGTCAAATGTGCAGTTTTGTCGTAAATGGATTTTACGCGATTGTACAAGGTGTTGTTTTATCTGCAGAAATTAAGGATTGCTAAATGATTTGATTCGCTATATGCGATTAAGATAAAGTTTTGCTCCAATTTGAGGATATTAATAAAGAAAAATTAATTCATGCATTTATAGAAATGGAAACGCTTAAACCCTTTTATGATAGTTTTGTTAGCATATATTACCCTTTGTAGTAATACAAATAAAAGACAAAGTAAATATTGTGGTGTTTATTCATATTTCGTAGTACAAATATACCAATTATGGATTATAATTGTAAATTGATATGTCCTAACATATTCAACAAGAAATCACTTTTTGTTTTTCTTTTAAATCAAAAAGACAAAGCTAAACCAAACACCAATTGCAAACTATTTGGAATAAATTCGAAAATTTGAAATGCCTTTGTTTTGTTTTCAAGCCATTTGATAGAAACTTTCACTGTAGACTTAAAGATGTGTCTTCAAGAGCAATTTTTTACCTATTTACCCGTTCTATGCAAAAAAATCGTTACGTCTAGTGTATTAGTTAAAGAGTCCGCAATCCTAAAGATTGGTTGGAAACAGCACGCCATGCTGATCTATCCTGAGCTAATCCCTTCATCTCCCTATAGCTATTCATCTCAACGTCTTCAACTATCTGACTCATATACTCCAATCTAGGCCTACCTACCCCTCTATTTCCCTCCACTCTACCTTCTATGATCAATTGCATAATCCCCCCATGCCTATGAATATGCCCTACTAATATGTCTCTCCTACGCTGTAACACTCTCCAAATACTTCTCTTCTGCCCTACTAACTCTAGTACAGCTTCATTTGTTACTTTATCTTCCCAACCAATCCTCATCATCCTCCTATAACACCACATTTCGAATGCTTGTAATCTACGCTTCTCTTCCTTTCCTATAGTCCACGCCTCACACCCGTACAGTGCTACACTCCAAACATATACCTTCAGTAATCTTTTTCTAATACCCAAGTCAATATTTGATCTTAAAATCTGTTCCTTTTCTACAAATGCCTTCCTACCCTGTGCTATCCTACACTTTATATCTACCTTGCTTCGATTATCTTTTGTGATTCTACTGCCTAAATAACAAAAATCTGACACTTCTTCGATTCTATTATCTCCTATTGTGATCCTCATTTTTCTACTGCATTCCTTTTTGTCACACCTCATCACTTTAGTTTTACCTATATTTATTTTCATGTTAAAATCCCTAGTCAATACTGCCTGCATACCATTCAATACCCTTTCTAAATTCTTTTCGCTTTCTTCCAATATAGCTATATCGTCGGCGAATCTCAACATATATATTTTCTCTCCCTGTACATTCACACCTACATTATACTCTTCTTTTACTTTGTTTATTGCATCTTCTATATATAGATTAAATAATAACGGTGAAGGTGTACATCCCTGCCGAACTCCCTTCCCTATTTTTGCTACCTCTTCTTCCCCCTCAATTCTAACTAAGGCAGTTTGGTGTTTATATAAATTAAAAATTATTCTCCTATCCTTATAATCTATACCCGTTTCTTTTAAAATTCTAAACATTATGTCCCAATCTACATTATCAAATGCCTTTTCTAAATCTACAAAAGCTATGCAAGTTACCTTTCCTACCCTCTTTCTTTTTTCTACTACTGTTCTTAGTGCTAGAATCGCCTCCCTCGTCCCTCTGTTTTTCCTAAAACCAAACTGATCTTCTCCTAGCCTTTCCTCTACTTTATTTTCTAATCTCCTATAAATAATCTTTAGCAATATCTTCGATGCATGTGATAGTAGACTAATGGTCCTATAGTTCTCACACAAATTAGCTCCTATTTTCTTCGGCATTGTTACTATTCTACTACGCTGAAAATCCTGTGGTACTTCTCCCTTCTCATATATTTTACAAACTAACCTGTATAATCGCTCCTGCATTTTTTCCCCTGCGTGTTTATAAAATTTTCTAGTGTATATAAAATAGATTTAAAAATATCGCACGATTTCCTTTTTGTTGAACACATCCGAAATTTCATAAGTACCTTACAGTACAATATGTAGTTAGTTGTTACATTGTCGATGGTCATATTATATACGGAGTAGCCGAAGCGTAACCAATAAAATATAATTATAATCTCCCGTTTGAAATAATTAAGTTGTATGTGTGTAATTCGGATCGATTTTCATACCACTATATAGAATTTAAAATGCACAAAGTCAACTACCAGAACTGATATTATAATATCCACTCGGCCATCTACTATTAACCAAGCTAGCGGCCAGTAATTAAAAAGAATTGATAATATAATGTCTTGTAATACGTATATTAAAAGTAAAAGTAAAGACCACATACGCCAGTTGAACCATGTGAATAATAATCCTGAAATTTTGCCATGTAACTACAATTTTAAACTAAATTATAAGGCATCGAAAGAGAAAATAATGTTGTTAATATATATGAAAGTCGTTTCAATCTCGGTTAGTCTAAAAATCCATATTTCTCGTGTGGTATCAAAAACTCGAATCGTAATTTATATAGTGCTAAGAGTTTTGGCAGTGAAGAATCTCATGCAAAAGAAAACAAAATAAAACTTGAACACAAACAAAGTATCACATAACTATTTCATTCTATTTATGCTTACAACTTGAAGAATTCTAAAATTGCTTGCATATTATTATCCAGCATCATGTGGGAACCTTTTTATTTACTAGTGTTCGTTCAAACGTTCCTAGTTTGTCATTGAAATGAATATTACGTTGCTCCTTGTTAATCAAATGACATATAATTACCTGCATCGTTATGTGATTACCTGTTGCTTGATAGAGGGCAACGTATTTTGCAATTCGCTTTATATATGCCAATGCGAATGGTAACCACTTGGCAATATAATGCCCGCTTACAAACAGGATATTTAAAAAATTTTATATGCTGGCGTTGTAATTTTACTCTATTGATAAAATCAAACTAACAAACTAAAATGCCTTTTTAACGACATAACCAAATTGTTACTGATTGCTGCATGATTACAACCATACAGTCAATTTAAATATGCGAACCTATTGAACCACTTTACAAGCAAACAAAAGACTTCTTGTTGCTTGTTCACTTCTTGCTATAAGATGCCTATTTAAATACATATAAAGCGTAATGTTTTAATAAGTTGTATATTATGTGGGTAGTTTAAATTGGACATATGTGCCTTAGTTAAATCTATAGCAATATGTTTAGTCTACATGAACCTTGAGAAAATCGTTTAACAATTTGTTCAATAATCGATCAATAAATTTCAATTAAAATATTCTTTTAAACACAATCTTATTACTTTTTATAGGATTTGAAACTGTTATTATCGTAACGGTGGTATCCGACACTGGTGAGATTTACAACAAAACCTTTCTTTCCGTTGGGTTGATTGAAGGGATGTAGCATTCAGCTTACCATCATGTATTTAAGAGATATTATCTTGAGGTGTGCAGCCTCCTACATATGAAAGGACCCTTTACATGAAAACACATAATTAATGATGCCTTTCCTATTGTCTCTCAACAACTAAGAACCTTCCAAATTTCCAACGTTGTCAATAGTTGCTTTAATACAATAATTCTAATTGATATATTTAAGTAATGAGCCAAACCACTAATTAAAGAAGCTACTTAATAGATTACCATTGTTTACTTAATTTCTAAAACATTTTATTTTATTTTTATAAAAATGACCGATGACGACGGTTTAAATCAACATATTATTACAGCTTACAAAATGCCAATTTTCGAGTCTTAAACATTTAAAACGATTGTAATAAAATATCACCTTACTCTATATAATAAGATATTCTATAAAATAATTTAACAGCGTATTTAAAATTTAAAATTGTCTTTCAATTCAATTCAATCTATTTCTGTACGATTTGACAACACTGTGTATAGTTGGTCGGAATCAGATGCTGAAGATGAATTGGTATTTATCAAGTGGTGTGGTATTTTAAATAGGCTTAACGTAACGCGATCAAAAACCCCGATAAGAACAGAGATTTAAAGTTTGGTTTGAGGAATTATTGGAAAGGTGCCGTAAAAGGTAAGCTGTTAGACTTACTATTTGTTTTAAAGCTTGCGGTAAACTTGAAATTTCATTCCTTTGTATCCTTTTTGTCTCATCATTGCAGTCTTATTTACGATACATAATGAACATAATTTTAATTTAGCTGTAAATATGTCTATGTAAGATATATTTACAGAAAATCGTGTCGGAAGAAGCAAAATATCATGTTTCTACATCATTGATGTAGAAACAAATATGGTGTTATAAGCAATAAGATAGTTGAAATGAACAACAGATCCTTGTAGGTGTACTTGGTGTCTAAAACCAAATATTCTTCGCTATTTGTTATCTCTACCATTACCTTACTATCTAATGAAAAGAAGTAGAAGCATGAAAGTACACATCGTGATTTTGATGCATCATCACTGTCATTCAATTTTACATAATCGCCGTGTAGGGATCACGAATTGAAGTATCAGAATAAATAAGATAAATATTTATGTACCGTATGGCCATCAATAGAATGCATAACACAAACGATCTATTCTTTTACGGTGATTGCAAGAAGCATACTAGTAAAATTTGATCAAGTCCGCTACGATTCCGTCTTTTAAATTAAGGAATACGGTAATAATTTTTCAAGTCTTTACATATTTTACAATATCTAAAGCAGTACGTAAACAAGGTATTCTTTTTTGCGCAGCTAAAAAGATTTATAATGCTATTTTGCATGATTTAGTAAGCGCTTTACATAAATTAAAATTTATGCAACAGTTAGTAAGGCAATATTGAATTAATACGGGATAGTACACCCTTAGGAAAATTTCAAATTTTACCATTTTCATTACTATTATTTATTATAGCGCCACTTTTCTTATATCTCGTGTTCTTTCAATTTATTATTGAAAATATCAAATTTAATGCACGATTATTAGTAACAGCACATACTAGAATATATCAGGATTTATACAACAATTTTTAAACGGATTTCGGTAAGATTTTAGTATATCTAGAAATCATTTATGACTAAATCTTAAATTTCGTTCGCAAATATTTGTTCGGATTATTACTAATAAATCATGTTTATTACGATGTTAAAATTCGAAATAAGATATAAAAAGACGCTCAATATCTCCATGAAACAGAAGATAAGATAAATCGCTTTACATAAATCCATACGTTATAACAGCAATGTAACAATTATAATTACAAATGTGAATCCTTGACATCCCATCAGCAATTAATTAAACAAGGATCAGAGGATCGCAATCCTGCAATCCCGCCCATCTAATATATTCGAAACTAGTATCAACTTCAACGCTGGTTTCGTAGTTAACCATATGTATAACCATCGATAGGACTCGTAGGGATTAAGTGATCTTTTGACACCTTGCACCATAATGCAGCTAGCTAATGCTAGCCGTAAACTATGTTGAGTTGAGCGTCCATAATGTTAATACGTTTCAGGATCCACTTCACCTATACATTTATATGTATGTTCGTAGTACACCTGATGAAGCCACACGAACTTCATTTGCGGTTTCGTTTCCGAACTCGAAACTACTTGGGAAAGCAAACTTACACCCGAAAGCGATATCGATACATTAGGTGGTATAGGTTAGTGAGCCCTTCATTAGGTAACTAGAAGGATAAATGCAGTAGCCACTTCATCATTCCTAGTTCAGCGTTAAATAATTTATTAGAATCAAATTTTTTTTGTTCGTTGACATACAAACTTTAATAAAGTATAATCAAACAAGTATTAATTTACAACCTAATTGTGTATATTTTGATTTGATATTTGACAAAAAAAATAATTGCATTGGAATATTATTTTAATGAATTGACTGACAGCTGGTTGATGATTCTTGTTTTTTGGACTTGCTATCTTTTTTATTTCAGTTTTACATCATGGGTACACCATAGCTTTGAGTGTTGTAATCTGTAATTCCGATTAATTGCGCCACATTGAAGACTTGCGAGTGAGTGTTACGACTTCGTCAATGTTGATGGTATACATCGTCAAACTGGAAAATAGTTGTACCCACACATCCTTCTCTTCGTACGTATTATCAATTCTATCTACGTACTGAATATATAGCAAATATATACGCTTATATGTATACACAAGTTCGTCCTGGAGCTTGCTCCTTGCTGCCTTCAGTTGTCTTATCTAATTCGTATTAATTGATATTAGCTTTAATGTGTACACCAATAGCTCCCCAGACAAATTAACGTATAGTATCCAGACATGCTTAAGAAGATTTCCGATGCAAAACGCAAAACGAACACCACGAAAAATAACGAATGAAAAGTTTCTTATTACTTCGCTTGTTTGCGAATAATTTGAGTTGCGAATAATTTCATAACAACAAAAATCAAGTGAAATTCTTTACATCAACTGTGGCCACACCAGTTGGTATATAGCTTGAGAGGCATTTTTAAATATGGTTGAGCTACTGAAGATTTTAATTTGTAAGAAGTATGAAATGATGTGAAAATTGTTCAGAACAAGAGATGAGAATGAAAAACGAATAGAATTTCGTTAAATAATCGAAATTATCACTTTAATAGTTCTATAGCTAGTGTAAGATCATAACTGTTTGTCTGTTTGCTTTAGCAATAAATTGTTGAATTTGAAAATACCGTACAATTAAAGAAATCATTACTTTTACACATAGTTCTAATAGTATATGATTGTATATTAGTTCCAATTCTTTCATATTCAACTTTAATATTTGAATCTTTGCCCGCGCTATTGTTATATGTCTTCAGGTATCCGTGTATCTTTTAACATATGTAGTAAACTGAAAACGCATTGATGCGTAACTATATAGACGCTCTTATAGAAAGTATACTAATAGATGGTTATATACATGCATTGATACGTATATATATATATACATGCAATGAGTACCTAAAATAATAATTATATTTGCATAGTGCTGGAAATTATTATTATGGTTTTGCAATACCCGTAGGGCAAAAGCAACATATAGTACATTGTGTATAACAACAATAACGCTCCCTTATTTCATTCGCATATACATTTATAATAAAGGATGTTTCATAAGACCAAAAGTGGATTTAAAAAAGAAAATTTGTGGTTTATTAATAACGATATTAAACCACTTGAAATTATGGATAGTGTAAGAGCAAGCTGTCAAAGAATTAGGTGAATGTATTGAAAATTTATTATTATTATACGATAAAAGTTGCCTGCGATTTTAATTTTAATTTAGCGGAATAAACTAAGGTATGGTCTAGGTCCAAAGTAGCTAATTCTTTAATTTTTACTTTGTCCACAAGAGAAAGTCTACAAAACTCTATTTTCAATAAGGAACTAACACTATTCACTTTATTATTAAAGCATTTCTATTAAATATATTCTTGGAGAAACACGTGACAAAATCGTACATACGTACATATCGTACATACACAGAACAAATGATACTGTCTAATCTGGCTATTCTATTTATATACATATATATATACTCTCTGTATATATATACGACGTAAGTTTAAAAAGTAGTGAGAACGCATGCACAGTGCGTGATTTGGCAACATTGCAAGTTTTCCCGCCAGTTAACCATTTACATAAACATTTGATCTACCTCTAGTACCTTCAAAAATTGACGCTAGTATATGAGAAGCAGGTCTTATCAAAAGCTAAAGTTTTTATGTGGCACAAAGCCTTTTTAGAGGGACGTGAAAACGTTAATGATGAAAATCGGAAAAGACGACCGCGCAGTTCAAAAACCGACGAAAATTTGGGAAAAGTGCGAGTTTTTGTGATGTCTGATCGACGAATGACTGTCAGAATGATCAGCAGTGAATTGAATTTGAACATTGCCACTGTCTATGACATGTTAACCCAGGATTTGGGCATGTGAAAGGTGTGTTCGAAGATGGTTCCCAAAATCCTGACACCTGAGCAAAAACAACATCGGATAGCTGTGTGTTCAGATCTTCTGCAGAACATTGAAACTAACAAAGATTTTCTAAAAAACGTGTCATAAGTGACGAATCCTAGGTACTTGAATACGACCCTGAAACGAAACGCAAAAGTCCAAGATTAAAGCAATGCTTGTTTACTTTTTCGACAGTCAGGGGATTGTTCATAAGGAGTTTATGCCCCCGGGGCAAACTGTCAATCAGCAGTTTTAACGCGAAGTTCTCGAGAGACTAAGGAAAAGAGTTCTTCGAGTCAGACCAAGCATTTCTGAAAGTTGGATGTTGCATTATGAGAACGCACCTTGTCACAAATCACACTCTATTAGGCAATTTTTGACACAAAAAGGAATTTTAGTGGTTCCTCAGCCCCCCTACTCACCTGATCTATCACCCTGTGAATTCTTCCCTTTTCTCAAGTTGAAAATTCAACTAAAGGGATATCATTTTGGCACTATAAACGTTATTCAGAAAACCGTGACGGACCAACTTCGTTCGATCCCACTTAACGACTTCCAACACTGCTATGAGCAGTGGGTGCAACGTCTCCGAAGCTGTGTGGCCTCAGAAGGGAACTATTTTGAAGGTGATAAGGTTGAATTGTAAATATAAAATAAATAAAGAGTTTTATTGAAACAGTCTCATTACTTTTTAAACACACCTCGTATACTACTCTCTCTTCTCTCTGAACTTCTCTAAGACGTTAAAGAAGCGCGACATCCAATAAATCGGTCGCCTGCACTCTATGATACACTCATCTCATTGCATATGTACTGTATATATGTATTTAACTTGTACTAGCATTGGATAGCCGCTGGGAATCTGTGACACATATTAGACAATGAAGCAAGGATCGAACCGAAGAAATAGAAGATATACGGCATACTGTCGCTCTCACCGATTGCTTGCAATAGTGTGAGATGAGTGTTTATGAATTTAACCTGTACTGGGTGGCGCTGAACACGCAGCGGCACCAAATTAGCGATATATCTATACCACGCGAACGATAGATACAGAGAGATACAGCATCGGTCGCTGCTATGACTTGCAACGGATACCACAACGAATGCGACACTGTGTTGTTTTGATTATTAACCCGGCGCAAGCTTTATCTTTTAGCAAAAATAATGCCGAGATAAAATATCGCAATACAATTATATATCTACGGTGATATATCTCAATGTTCAGGAGGAGCACGCGGCCCTACGGCCTGCATAAGGAACCGCCACTGAATTTAACGTATCGCTTTGTGAAATCAACCTTAAGTCCTAAGAATGTTTGCTTTTCATGCATTTATAATGTAATAATTAGCATAAGCATGCTTCATTTGCAAGGAAATTCTCAAATGATTAATCCGAAATTAAAATGAGTTTGGCATGCGCAATTCCAAATTAAATTAGATAAAAAATATACGATTGATTTGAGCATCAACAAAAAGAGTGAATTCAATAATATTTTTATTAAATATCGTTTTAAAAATTATCACTACGCTGTTAGATAATGGTATCGAATATCACTCATATACCGTAATTTAATTAATAATTTAGTTTTTATCATGTGCTACTGAAGATGGGATCATAAACTTCGTTCTTATCCCTTATTTTTTTGAGCAAATAATGTTTCCTTTATAGTTCTAAAGAATAAGAATGAAATCCGTCTAGAATAAAAGGACAAAGTATGAAACAACCAATGGGTAAATTAAAAATGCTACTATTAAATGAATTTTTAAATACAGAAAGATGTAATTGGAGAAATTTTCACAAACATGAATAATTTTATGTACTTTTTAGAATGCTCGAGAATGATATTACGATATATCAAAGTGGTACCTATCGTTGTATAAAAGACGGAGTAAATGTAGTGTAGTAAATGATCTATTATCCACGCGTAATGTACGACATTTTTGTTCTTGTACGCAACGGAGCAGGAGGCGCAGTGGAGTGTGCGAATATTGTATTATTTGTTGAAATTTTTTAATTGGAGCGTAGTGCTAAATTTGCACCATTGAGTGTGAAGAAGTATTCGTTTAAAATTCCATTCTTCTACATACGACATTTGTGCTATGCGAGGAGAGCGATTATGCCGCTCGCACTATGCATGCGCACACAAACACATGGACATGGTGGTATCTACATCTATATAATATGCGAAGCAAATGTTGAATGTATACACATAGTTAAAAGTCCTGTAAAAAGTCATTATTTATTTTTCATAAATTGTTCCTGGTACGCGTATATACACCGTACATATTCGGACGCGTGAACCAACAACAACAAAAAAGCGCTCGTACTGACAAAGATAAAACGTATGCACGTCCGTACAACAGACATAACACCTCTGAAAATGAGAACGACGTGAACTCCATCTAGTCACTGAGTAATGAATTACAGAATTGACAGGTTGACAGTTCATAAAACGCCTCTTGATTTTATTTGCATATACACAACACTTACTAGTGCCCGTATATACAAAGAACAACCATCGACTACAGTCAATAGTCATTAAGGATGATTAAATTCTATCGAACCATTATATATCGATATCAGTTCTTAAACGCACTGCAGCAGAGTAATTATCAACATACATTGCTAAAACTATCTATGTACCCGTAGGCTCGAATTTTTCCTTTTTTGTTTTGTACTTATATGGGCATATACGTATGCAGAAACCTAAGTCCCTTTGTAGTAAATGATATTATGCAGGTGTTTAATAAGTTTGTCAAGATAAATTACAAGTATATTTCTCAATATATTGGTATACCAAAGTGGTTTGTTCAAAAGGAATTTCAGAGAATGATTAATATTTATTGCAACGACCCGCTACGATTTGTTAATTATATTTTATATAATGTGTCTGGAGTAGACAAATAATCAGAATTTTTAATTTATATTGTTTTCTTAATTTGTGTTTCCCTAAATCCAATTTTATGAAAGATAGTCGGTATCATTTTAATCCTTCTTCAAATTATGTAATAGTTTTATAATATCATTCATGAATATCTATAATTTGTAGTGATATAGAAAGTATTCACTTGTTTCTAAAAAGCAGTTTGTAAATTCTCATCTCTATTGGACGAATATGTCAGATTCCTTCTTCTGCGCGCTTCCTTGGAAGGTACCGTTACCAATCTCCCATGTCTTCAAAATCGATTTCCAGTGTCAAATATTTGTTGCGTTTTTTTTTTTTTATTCATAAACACTACAGAATATACACGCAATAAAATGGTACTATGTTCTTTAAAATTCACGAAATAAATATTTATATATCGTTGTAAGTAAACAATTATTGGTATGTTCAAAAATGCTATTCATGCTTTTTTTTGCAGATAACATGCTTATTCAAGAAATACTATGTTGACTATGTTTAGTGTTTACTTTTCTTTCCGTATTGCGAAAACTGTTTGAATACCCTGAAAAATACAAATATTTGGCGGAGTATGTCGATGCATTGGTATATTTAAGAAAGCTACAGGATTTGATAGAATTAAATCGAACGTCTTCATAATCAAATTTGTTGTTGTTATCTGTTTGAATAAATTTAAATATCAGCATATATACGGTGTGTTCAAATATATAATGAAAAATATTTACTAACAAAATTTATTATTGTCTAGAAGACATTATTATAAAATATAGACCATAGAAGTGTAAAGTAAGTGGTTTTTTATAGGAAATTTGACGTTTCAGTGTGTTATGATTTATTTTTGGCATGTTAGTTGCAAATGCTGTAAAATTTAGAATTTCAATAATAAACAACGTTGCCACATTATATATAACTCAATTTTTTACTATATACTAGCTATATTATGATTCGTGTTATTATAAAAACGACTTAGAAGATAATTTTATTTAAAATCGAGTTATTCGAACGTTTAAATTTACCGCCCAACAACAATAGCAGCTAGTGTAAAGTGTCCAATGGCGTACAAGCCAGAGCAAATTTTTAAGGACTAATTTAGGAATGGCTATCAGTGTGGAATAAACAAAAGGCCACTCAAATGAAGAATTCTCGATTGAACATTAATTCACGCATTCCAAAGAACAAATATTATTATTAAGTGCTAGAAATATTTAATCATATTACAAGGCCCAATGTGAAACAAAAAAAAGTTTAATCTCGATTATGGCTTGTGTATGCTTTAATATTTTTTTGTCATGCAACGTCTTCAGAATCGTATGGATATGAATATAATATTAACTGGTGCAACAAGTTAACATTTTGCATAAATTTGCTCAAATGAAAATATTTGATTAGTGTGCCTCTATTTTATAAAATGAAAAATTTAATATAACAAATTAAGAAGATCGTGAAGAGCTTATTTACGAAGGCATTGGATAATGGTTCCATAAATACGGATATAACTCAAACCCGTCTTTAAATAAAAAAACTGATTATTTATTTATATTTCTTAGATTGTCATAGATGCTGATATTCTAACAATTGTTCGCTGATAGCTGAACAATGACATAAAGAAGATTATTATAAACAGGATAAAAGTGGATAAATCTCTTACATTAAGTTCAAGAACGACAATTACTTATCTCATGTTAATTGTATTACATACATTTATTTTATGGTAGGTGTTGCATAAATGTATTTGTATTTTTTAGCCTAGTAGTTATAAAAAAAAATATTATTGTTAGTTTTCAAGATTTAAAATATATATGAACTTTAAATATTGCAAATATTCGAAAATGAACCACAAAAGTGCATGAATTTTTATTTCATTAAGGATATTTTGAAAAAATTAATGATATTAAAGAAAAATTCATAACTAACTGAGATGAAGATTTTTTTATACTGCTTTTCTCAAGCACTGTATACTTCATATTGTTGACCCTAATCTCAAATATCAATATTACAACCAATTTTACACAGCCCTATAAAAAAAAAACTAATTTAATGATTTCGGGACATCAAATCACCATTGCTACCAAGAACTTTAAAGGGTTAATTGTAAAATGTGTTAAATTTTTATTTCCACATATTTCCATGTCCAGAGAGGATAAGAAGGGATGATTTAACTACGGCACTATATACCTTATATTTGAAGGGGTTTTGTTAACAACTAACTGGGGTGATTTCAGGTGGCTGTTAACTATCTTTAAGAGGGATAGCAGTGTAATGACGTAAGCAGCTAAGTGAAACGAAATGCTGCGACGTGCCTAAGAGGTGCCGACAACAGTGGCGACACCTGAAAGTCAGAAGCAACTGTTTAAAACGACTATGTACACAATATCCTTAAAATGATGTAAGTTTGTTCGTATTTTGGTGCTTTTGTAAGCTGGAGGTCCTGGTCACGAGCCACGGATGGGAACATTAAGTGATATTTGAGGAAAGTTTGTTAATTACCTGTTTATGTGACATTCTCGACAGAGAAACTGTGTTTTATATACTACAACAAGGGTCCTTATCTAAATTGAAATAATTTTGCAACCGGGAGTGAGTTGTAACAAAGTTGGCAAAGTTTGAATTAAATATTCATACACAAATTACATAAATCTACCAGGAAGAATTCATTTGCTTGCAAGTAGCTCATCTCAGTATGCAATTAATTCCGTTTTATATACATATACATTCTAAATCATTCGTTTTTTGATTTAAAAGAAAATGCTACATAATTTTGTGTTAATTCTCACCACGGTGTTAAATAATTGTTATACAATTTCAACTGTATAGTTTAATGTTATTTTCATCTATACAATTGCTACATAATATTAGTATAAATTCTGATTTACTTTAGACGAAATGAATTTTTTAAGTGCATAAAATATGCTGGCTAAATTTTTATAAATAACTGACGATATCAAATGTATTTTTTCATTTGCGTAGCAATATTTCTTTTTATAAATCACCAAATAAACTCGAGTAGCCAAACTAAATCATGACTACGAATGCGATTAATATTTCTCTATCCAAATATACTAACAAGTTCCTCACTTATTACCCAGCGAAGCTATAGAAGTTATTTGTATCTAGACGATTGATTGATAAAGTAAAAAAAAAACGATAGAGCAATGTCGAACAAATTTGTTTGATTTAAGGATGTGTCTTTATTAATAATCCAGGTCTATGTTTGCAAGTAGGAGCAAACAAATTATTAAGTGCCAACAATCTATATTTATTTGTGTTTTATCTGAGTAGAAGTACAGCTGCTCATAGAACTTATATTTTAATGGTGAGAACTTTGTTAGAAGATGTGCTCTAAAGTCGCAATTGTACATCCATGAATTAAAAATATTATTTATATACATGCCTTCCTAAAATCCAGTTGCATTAGTTTGAGGCCATCATTTACTTATTTCTATCATATTTTTGTTACAGAAATTGGAAGAGAGAACGGCACTTCTATTCTTTCGTATATACATCGACCATCTATAGTTATGAAATGAATTATAAGTGTAATATTTAAAATTTTTCTTTCGGCGTTCAGTGACAGTTAAAAATTAAACATATTAATCAAGGTGGCTGAGATATAATCCGAAATAACAGTTAGGTAATAGGCATGCGCTCCTACGTGCAATTATAGATGAAAATATTGTATCCAAAAATTGGTTGCCGAGCTGATGCACGAGTTGAATATAAGGAAGATGTAAATTAGTAAAAACATATTTTACTATAAGAATCATTTATATATTCAAGTAAGATCTTTATGTCGCAGAATAAATAGTATTTTCTATTCCCGGTCAAATAGAAACTTTGCTTAGCATTGTATATTTCAGTAGGCTTGGTTTTAGTGGCGGCTCGTGATATTTCAATGAGGGGGGTCGCATTTGTTAAAAAATAACATAATAGTGAGAAATCTCACCTAAAATGGATGCAAAATGATTAAATTCAATCATTTCTTGAAAGTGAATTTCACTCTTCTATCTTTCATTAATATAAACTTTTCCAAAACTTTTTCGTTAAAATTGTAAATATCTCGCACCATATTTTTTTTTTTAATACACATCATCGCCAACGCGTTTAAACCATCATTACCCATAGCATTTCGCAAAAAAGTCTTGATTCTTTTAAGTGTTGAAAAACAACGCTCTGATTCAGCAGTGGTTATCGGGGTTGTTAAATAATTTTAAGTATTTTTATAGTTTCCGGGAAAGTTTCACTGAGATTATTTTGTAGCAATAACGAAAGACAATTTGTGGTTCCAATTATTTGATAAAAATCCGTACGCGAGTAAATGATTTCTTATTCTGTTTTTAATCTGGTTTTATTGAAAAATTGATATGCATGACACACAGTTTCCAAAAGGTCCACTGGAAATTGTTTAGAAAATGTTGGCATCGATTTCGTGTTAAATAACTCAGCGGCTTGTAGATGGCCACGATATGAGAATCTGTCCTTCATATGTGTTATAATTTTGTTGTTGTAAATGTCTCTTGTAAAATGCCGCGTAAATGTCCCGTTTTGAGCACTCCTTGCACAAGTTTGCGATAAATTTAAATCAGGCAATGGCCTACCTAATTCTTTAATTTTTACTTTGTCCTCGAGAGAAAGTCTACAAAACTCTATTTTCAATAAAGAACTAACACTATTCATTTTTATTAAATTATTTCTATTAAATATATTCTTGGAGAAACACGTGGCAAAATCGTACATACGTAACTACACAGAACAACGCAACTGTCTTATCTGGCTATTCTATATCTATTTTCCTTTATACTGTATACTAGGCTTCTCTGTTGGGACGCCGCTAAAGAATTGTAGGCCAGTATAGCTTAATACAACGATATATTCTTAGCTATAGAAGCAGCGTGACGTCACGTTGCCATAGCAACCCGGCCGGCTAGTTTGTATGCGGACAAATGAAACAGATGATATACTGCATACGATCGTTCTCACTAGATAGGATATATATATATGTATATATAGCGCTTCCAATAGATAGGATGAGTGCACCATAGCGATATATATATACCACGCGAACGATAGATACAGATAGATACAGCAACGGTCGCTGCTGTGACTTGTAACGGGTACCACAACGAATGCGACACCGTATTGTGTTGATTGTTATCGCGGCGCAAGCTTTATCTTTTAGGAAAAATAATGCCGAGATAAAATATCACAATACAATTATATATCTACGGTGATGCGCTCAATGTTCAGGAGGGGCGCGCGGCCCTATGGCCTGCATAAGAAACCGCTACTGCTTGGTTTGCTATTTATTTAAATATATTTGAATAACAGGGACATCAAAATATTCAAAAATTACTTTTGTCAATTATAGATTTCCTAACAAAATTTCATAGAAATTCTTGTACAATACATATTTTAACATCTTCAACAAATTACATTTTTTTTTTAGAATTTCAAAGAATAGTTAGTAATCTGAAATTGAAATCAAATAATTTGTTGAGAATAAAAATTATATACTATAGCAAAGACATATTGAAGTCAGGCTCTTAATTTATTGATTAGTGTGTGTTATATTCCAATTATTCTATTAATTAATATAATAAATATTGGTACATTTTTAGAAAACTCCTTTGAAGCTTGTTATTGTTATTGTTTGTGATTGGGATCAGATTGCAAACAGTGAAGCATATCTGAGTTCTTGGGGAGATATTAGGAACATATGGGAAGGGTGGGTTATCTTATAATAATGCAAGCATTAAGCACTAATTGTACTTAATAACAAAATAGTCGCATTTATATGTTCTCTTCTACGTTACCCTTTACAGTAAATCAATTTGTTAAAATATAATGTTATTTATTTAAACTAAGAAAATATTTTGTCCTATTTGTAAAAAATTAAATTATCGCTATTTGCAAACAAAGACATTTGTTCGTGAACCACAAGCCATTTCGAATTTCAAAGAATGTCCGTTTTCCTGACAAACACTTGTAATACATTCGCATGTTAACTCAGGAAACCTAATATCAACAATGCCATATATTTCATCAAACTGGTAAATCATTTCTCGTAGAGTTGCTAAGTGCATATTGGTCTAGGAGGAGCTTTTAACTATCTAGGTAGAAACAATGCAAAGAAAAGTGAAGAGTGCCGAGTGGAGAACCGTTTACACAGCTTCAGGTTACCACAATACCATCGTAAATGTGCGGAGATAGTTGAGCCTGATATTTTGAAGGGAGAAGATCGGACGAGATGACTTTAACTATAGCTGAGTCAAGTGCTACGTTAGTTGTTGCTCCTCTAGCTGCGGCTAGAAGGCCGACAAATATTTATTCCCTACAAAAGTGCAAGCCAAACAAACCTGATAGCAAATACTAGAGGTTCCGAATGATATATCATAATAATAGCGTATACAAGGTGGTTTAAAACCATATTCTAACAATATATAATATCTTTTCTAATGAAGTATATTATGTCACATGAAACCTTAGTGTTATAAAACACAGTAAGCAATAGTAGGTCACATGAAATTTAAATGTTATCAAATTTCGCTTATTGAAAAGCCATTTGTAAAGAAAACGATAAATTGAGGCGTGCAATTTATTGAGATTGTTATCACTGTGTATATTTCTGGCATACCATACCTATCTATTTACTAAAGCAGTTTATAGACGTACACAACGAAAAACAAATGGTGTGCAAACAGTAAACATTAGAGAAAAACCACTCGTGGTGTTTGTGGATCGGCGCCGGTGAGCTTCGGCGCTTCTACACTTGCCCTTAGAACATCGAGATGCCCTACCCCCGAAGACATCTTCTTGATTCAAAGTGCGTTTTGTCAAACTGAACTGAACTGAACACCCTCCGGGTGATGGTTGTCCCCACTGTGGCTTTTTTTTGCTTGTATATTTGATCAGTTCAGGGAGGTCGCCTGAGTAAACTCCCACCTAATTTGTTTCAGATTTGTGAAGAATGTGTGTGAGAAAGGTAATGTAGCATCGTCCTTGACTCCCGTAGCTTATAACATAGTGAGAAATGCAGTGCCGCAGTTTTTGTGGATTCAGGACCATTTAATATATAAAATATTATATGCGCCTGAACATGTTGAGTGGTGTTTGTTCACGGTGATAACGTGCAATAATAAAAGGACAATATAATAGCTTGTAAAATATTTATCAAATAGATCTCTTGCCTTAGGCATAGGTAGATCATAAATTTGAATAAATATGATGCGTTTCTGTTCATCGAATAGCATGTTCAAATATTGAAATTTTAAGTTGCCTACCTTACTATTTTGGTATAAAAAGGTAAAAGTTCTAATTTTTTATCGCTAACAACTTTTATAACTTTTATGCATTTTAAAGCTATGTAGATGACATCTTTGCGATTTTTGATACTGAAAAATCTAATATTAGTGATTTTATTAATATATTAAATTCTACATTTACTTATGAGATCGAAAATAATAATCGGATACCTTTCTTAGATGTTTCAGTCATTAGAAATATTAATATATTATAATTTGATATATATAGAAAAGCTACAATTACGGACCTGCTATCGAATCATTGTCGTCAACATAAATATGCTGCTTTAATTTTTTTTAATTAACCGCTTATTAAATTTTCCTTTATCTAATGATAAATATAACATCGAATTAAATATTATCCAAAATATATCAGTACAAAATGGCTATGCTTATAAAATTATAAATAACTTATTAAGAAAATTTAAAAGAACAAGAGATATCAGAAATATTACTAGTTTAGAACAAAGTAAAAATTCAACTCAAAAATTTGTTAAATTACTATAATTGAACGTGGCTTAGATAGTATTTAAATAAATATAATTTTATAAAATATAATAGTTCTAATAGTCTTGCTATTTTTTTAGGAAATGCCAAAGATTTGATTGACTTCAATAAAAAATCTGGTATTTATGAAATATCTTGTTCTAGTTGAAAAGGATTGAACCAATTGAATTGAAACTAGATTTAAGGAGCGTTTCAGATTAAATAGAAAAGATAAAAGTGCTGTAGCCGAGCATATTTTTGACTAACTCAGGTCATCCTATTCAAATTAGTTCATTTAAATTATTTAAAAGTATTTTGAACTATTCCGAGTTAATTACTTATGAAAGTATATACATGCATAAATCTAAATCAAATTTAATGAATTTTCAACAGGCCCAATTTCATTTTGTCTATTTAATTTATTTATTATGAATTATTTTTAAATTTATTTTTATTTTATTTATTTTTTGTTATTTTACTTTTGACAAACCAATGTTTATTGTTGTTACTTGTTAGGTTCGTTAAAGATTTTAAAGGTTTTATAGGTCATTTTATATGACACTTTTGAAATACTTCTGTCATGTTGACTTATTTATAAACGATTCGTGACAGAGGTATTTTATTTAGTTTTTATCTTGTGCTACTGAAGATGGAGGCATAGTCGTCGAAATGTACATCTAGCTACTTAATGCTTTATGTTACGGTATTTGGGTGATATTGTATACAAATATTAATGCAGGTAACTCTTTAAGACAATACTTTAAGTTAACGTTGGTAGCTGATTTTTGATTACTGATGTTCGGCTACAATCTTGAACAACATTTGGTGAAGTAAAGGGATTATAGTAGAAGTTTGTTTTAAAAAAATCATGCGCATAAACATCGGAATGTGTAAGAAGAATATTCCGATACTTGAAATAAATTTAAAAATAAAAAATAAATTTGATATAGCGTACGGCACTGTTGTGTGTATGAACGTTGCGTCTTCATATATACTAGAAAACACATTTGTAGGGGAATATTATTAGTGTTTACCAATGTAACGCAATACTCAAGAAATCTGTTCGTCTTGCAGGGTATTTTTACGCTGATGTGTTATGCCATCTAATGCTGCGCTCAGCTTTAAAACCAGAAGCCATCTCTAGGATTACATGCATCTTATTTCTTCGTGTTATTATTGCTCGATAGTGCACATGTGCTATTTGATCAGAACCGGCATCAGACAAAAATTCAATGCTTTGTTGCTTAGCAAAAACTTACTAAAATACTTGAAAAGATCAACACATAAGCAGATCGCGGAACACAGGTCAATATAATAAATTTTTAGAATCAATCTATTCGGTTGGTCACCATGTGCTCTTCATTTTTAACAAATCGATAAAAATATTTTGCCATCTTTTTATTGCCTACGTATATTAACTTTAGGTATGTCATTTCTTTGTATAATATCAAAAGGCAATGATTTGTTTTTAGTTTATAGTTAATATTATGTACTTCTTATATATGCCCTATAAAGTGCTAAATTAACATCAATTACGCTAGCGCATAATAACAGTAATTTAGATAGTAATAAAACTATAGCAACAAAGTGGATTAGTTTGTGTTTATTATGTAAATGGGATGTGCAGGAAAGAATCAAATTTTATTTGGACCTATTTGCCTTTGATTATTTGAACACATTTATGTAATTTGGGTGAACTAATTTCAATAGATTGAATAATATGGTCAGCTACAGCAGTTTGAATTTTCCTATTTAATCCGAAATGCAAAAACGGTTTTTTAAATATAACTTCTAGCTCTATATGTTTAGCGTGCATACACGCTAAGACACTTAGAACAAGAGATTCCATAAATATTGTCTTTAATTCAATTAAATCTTCTCTATATTGCTTCTTTTCCCTCTATACCGAAATGCATAATATACCCATATCTAAGAATACGACCTAAACGTTGTAGTGAAGTAATATTGATATATTAGTATAGTAAAGTCGTTGCTGTAACACATGAAGAGGGATCCAAAATCTGTACAGGAAAACAAGCAGAGAAAATAAATCTTATCGGATCGTTATCTAAACTAACCACTTTATGCAGGTTGTATATTATAATGAAACGAGCTCGACATAGTGTGCCATTGTTGAACAATTACAGTGAGATAAACTCTTCGGGAAAGGTGTCGGCAATAAATTCATTCAGGCGGACCCAACGAGGCTGGATCGATAAGCACTTGTTGGCTGCTCCGTTCGATGAAAAGGTGGTAAGAATTGCCTAATTGAAATAAAATAAGACCGGTTTTCCAATGCATTCTATAGAATGCATTCACGAGTAATCTATCTATCAACTTGTTTCCAGCCAGGTATTTTTATTCTGACAATCCAAAAAATAATTGTGCGAAATTTTGTGTTAAAACTTTACCGTCAGGACAGAATTTTGTCTATGTAACTATTTTTTTTCTAGTTTTAAGCATTCTTATAAATTTCATACTTGTGTAATTTGGATAAGAGAATGAATTAAGTAAATTTTGAGACAAGTATAAAAAACAAAAGAAGCCAAACAATGAAAAATAAGTAACAATTAAATATACCAAATTGGAAATATGAAAGAGCATCAGAATCATGGCTGCCATTCAAATAATAAAAGTAGACAAATAAGAGAGAATTTTTATTGCAACGAAATATTTAAAATAATAAGTCATATGCTTTAATAAATATTGAAAAAGAATCAAATTTTAACGTATTATGGTATGAAATTTTATTTCAAACACTATTTGTTGTGTATATATTACCCAAATATCTTAACACAAAGCACTTAATATCTAGATGCGCATTTCGAAGGCTACGCCACTATCTTCAGTAGTACAAGATTAGACTAACTAAAACATTTGTCACTATCGAATGATTTTATTGTGTGTAATAGCTATGTAATTTTTTTTTCTAGTTTTAAGAATATCTATAAATTTCATACTTAAGTAACTTGGATAAGAGAATGAATTAAGTAAATTTTGAGACAAGTATAAAAAACCACAGAAGAAGCTAAACCATGAAAAACAAGTAACAATTAAATATACCAAATTCGAAATATGAAAGAGCATCAGAATCATGGCTGCTATTCAAATAATAAAAATAGCAAATAAGAGAGAAATTTCTTTACAACGAAATAATAAAAATAATAAGTTCGCCATAATATTTATCAAATGCTTTAATAAATATTGAAAAAGAATCAAATTTTAACTTATTGTGGTATGAAAAATTATTTCAACATTATTTTTTGTATATATATTACCCAAATATCTTAACACGAAGCACTTAATATCTAGATGTACATTTCAAAGGCTATGCCACTATCTTCAGTAGCACAAGATTAGACTAACTAAAACATTTGTCACTATCGAATGATTTTATTGTGTGTAATAGCTATGTAATTATTTTTTCCAGTTTTAGGAATGTATCTATAAATTTCATACTTAAGTAATTTGGATAAAAGAATGAATTAAGTAAATTTTGAGACAAGTATAAAAAACAAAAGAAGCCAAACCATGAAAAACAAGTAACAATTAAATATACCAAATTCGAAATATGAAAGAGCATCAAAATCATGGCTGCCATTCAAATAATAAAAATAGCAAATAAGAGAGAAATTTCTTTACAACGAAATAATAAAAATAATAAGTTCGCCATAATATTTATCATACGCTTTAATAAATATTGAAAAAGAATCAAATTTGAACTTATTGTGGTATGAAAATTTATTTCAAACATTATTTCTTGTATATATATTACCCAAATATCTTAACAAGAAGCACTTAATAACTAGATGTACATTTCGAAAGCTATACCACTATCTTCAGTAGCACAAGATTAGACGAACTAAAACATTTGTCACTATCTAATGATTTTATTGTGTGTAATAGCTATGTAATTATTTTTTCCAGTTTTAGGAATGTATCTATAAATTTCATACTTAAGTAATTTGGATAAAAGAATGAATTAAGTAAATTTTGAGACAAGTATAAAAAACAAAAGAAGCCAAACCATGAAAAACAAGTAACAATTAAATATACCAAATTCGAAATATGAAAGAGCATCAGAATCATGGCTGCCATTCAAATAATAAAAGTAGAAAATAAGAGAGAATTTTCATTACACAACGAAATAATAAAAATAATAACTTGTCCGTAATATGGCATGAAAAATTATTTCCAACATTATTTGTTGTATATATATCACCCAATATCGTAGCACAAAGCACTTAATATCTAGATACGCATTTCGAAGGCTATGCCACTATCTTCAGTAACACAACTAAAATATTTGTCACTATCCATGATTGCTATAAAAAATTCTATCACGTTATAAATTAATCATGTCTTCTTTGCTGGGTCAGCAAGAGAGATTTCTCCCTGCAAGATTTACTCTTCGGAGTTGAAAAGTGCTTTCTGCGTCATGTATGTGACTAAGTAATGTGCTTGTCGATAGTGTCGCCACTGCGGTTATTCATAACTGCATTTAAAATTATTCAAGTGTATGAGTTGGCCATAATTATCAAGATAATGTGAAAACCATTAAGGATAACATTTATATATATATATATATATATAATTTCTAATCGTCATTTCATTATATTTATTTTCTAAAATAAGTGTTCTAAAATACCTTTAAAGAGTTTTCCAGACTGCTTTTGAAAAAGATAGAAAACGGGCGCAGTTGTAGCCGAAGAATTTATATAATTAAATCCAAAAGACTTAGTAATAATATATAATGACATATTGATGCAATTAATACGGTGCCTCATTCTTCGGATGCGCATACAGGTGTGTTATGCGATTTGTATACGTGGTAGTTAGCAATAAACAATGTACATTTCTATTCCATTATTAGATCCGCTCACGTTCTCTGTCTAGTTCTAGAGACTAAAGGAATCATAGATACTTGACTAGAAGCACGGTAGTGCTCGATGGATATCTATTAGCAAGCCATTAACACTATCCATATCTCACGAGGCTGTCACAATGCGTTACGTGTTTATTAGAATTACCTATGCACCGATAATGACAAGTAGTTATATAGGTATGCGAATATGAAGACAAGTACAGATGTACAATTACAGGTTGTTCAGTATATGATACCTCAACATTTCGTAATTACTTAGCGGTTCTTCTAGAAGGAGCAAAATTTTGAACGGGTATTAAATGGTATGTAAGAAGTAATTCCTGTATGGATTTGAATCTGAAAATATAAGTGAATCAAAAGTCATGAGGTATGAAGAAAAGAACAGCAAATTAAATAACGTATAAATTAACAAGAAAATATATAACCATTACATACTATTATGATTGCAATTTATCAAAAGAAATTAAAAATATTCGAACTTCACTTTTAGCTATTACAGTAGCAAATATTGCGAAAATCGTATGCCGATCATTCTGTATATTGAGTATTGATATTTGTCAGTATATATTTCGTAATAATGGGTATAACTGTTGCTCAGTGATGAAGATATGATAAGATATTTGATATTATCAGTATATAGGTTAAACACAGATGGGAGTTATTATGAAGATTTGCTATCTTTACAACTGTAAATATTTTGTACATAAAATAAAACCTTTTTTTTATTTCTTCATTTGTTGGTGGCTCCTATAGAGTTAATACTTTTGTTACGACCCCTCATGACGATTATGACCAACATTATTTGGTAATAAAACAGATTGTATGTTTTCCATTTATTTTGTACAAAATTTCATATATGATAATGAGATTTCATTTCAGTTATTATTATAACGGATAATTTGATGTCGTTTTTAACTCGTTTATATTTTCAAGAAATTAAAAGTAATTAAAGAATATTGTAAAATCGTCACTACGGCGTTAAATAATTGTACTAAACATCACTCAAAAATCGTAACATAATAGTTATTTATAATATAAGTGTTGGAAAGATTCATATTACGACACGGGATGTTGAGTTGTCAAACGAAGCGTCAGCCGAATATGAGTTTATAACGCGAATATTGTACGAAATTTTATCTATTTTCGTAAAATAATCCGAAAATTACAAAAAAAATATTTGACAATAGTTGTCAAAATAATATTTAAAATGATGTTATGTCCTAAACAAAAATGTTATAAGGATTTGAGTTTTCTAAGTAGTCTTGAACTGTTTGTTGTTTCTGAGTTGTCTTGGTTACTGTTAAACACGTCAGATTTATAGCAACAGTTTGCGAAAAAAAAACTCTTTGAAAATGTTTGATTCTGAAGAAAGTTTGCCCTCGAAAGTAGAGGAAGCTGCAATTGGAGCAATTTCAAGTCTAATTCCCGCAAAATCAAAGGCACGATATGAACTTGAATACCAGAAATTTGAAAAATGGTGTGATTCAAAAAGAGTAAAAGAAGTATTGGAAAAAATTTTGTTGGCCTATTTCGCCGAAAAGCAACAATCACAAAAACCCTCAACGCTGTGGACACACTATCCTATGTTAAGAACCATGATTTTCGTAAGAAAAAAATCAAGATTTAAGCAAATTTATACAGCTAGTTGCTTTTCTACAGAGAAGTTCAGACGGATACACGGCAAAAAAAGTCTAGTATTTTTTCTAAAGAAGAGGTATGTAAGTTTTTGGGCACAGCAGAGGATGAATTGTTTTTGCTCATGAAAGTTGTGATGATCGTTGGCATTTTTTGGGACCTGTCGACGAGACGAACTTACGAAGTTAATGTTAGATCACATTGAAGACAAAGTATCATATGTTAAAATCGCGATCCCATCTACAAAAACGAAAATCATACGAGCATTTATAATTACCGAGGGAAACCTGCCAGGTATTAACTGCTTAACCACTTTTCGAAAGGATGCTGAGCTTCGTCCTCTAGTGCTACTCACAGGCGTTTTTTTGTCTTCTATAAGCAAGGAAAATGTAGCTCGCAGCCTGTTGGGATCAATACCTTTGCAAATATACCAAAATTAATTGCAAAGCAGTTGGACTTGAAGAGACCCGAAAAAGACTCGGAGCACTGTTTTCGGAGGTCCTCTGCTTCCATGCTGGTAGATGGATATGCAAATGCTTAAGCGTCACGGAAGGTGGAAATCCTCTGCTACTGCAGAGGGGTATATTGAGAGTTCTTTAGAAAATAAGAAAGAAATAGCAAACAAGATTATTGGTTCCAAAAAAAACCATGACGGTTCAAAACGCCAACCTCTGGTCTGCATATGTCAAATTGCAAAAAATGTGTTATAAATGTATATAATAAATAATTTTAAAATGTTACTCTATTAAACAAAAACTCATTACAGCACTAGTGCTGCAATGTTGACCATTACAGCACTAGTGCTGTAATAGTCATCATTACAAAACTTTAAAAAAAAAATGCAATATTTACTTTACAGAATAAAAGTGCATAAACTGTGTTATGGTTTTTGGGTGATGTTTTATACCATTAAATAGAATATCAGCACAACATGATAGCATAAAAACTTGTGTTTGTAACAGTCTTCTTTGACAAAACCATAAGAGCTGAAATGAAAACTTAAGATATTTGTGCAAATAATATATGGTTATGCATGGAACGATAGGACATATGAAACTATTGACAAATATTGAAACAATTCTTTATTTTTGCTTTAATATCAAATAACTATAAGAATCGCGATAGCTCTATCATTAGATAAGTGGCGATTGCAATAAACAGACTTGGATCTAACCGGTGCAATTATGCAAGACTATATCCTTATTTCTGCTTTTTTTTTCTAAACGTCGTCGACGCCACTGTTTGCACGCACTTTGCACAATGTCTATTATCCAGAGATACATTTACTGCATATGTTTTCGCCAGGTAGTATTAGATGTTCCTATCTAATTGTATAATAAACATACCTATTGAATTTGCCTATACCAACACATAATGCTAAATGAACATTCATGAAATACTCCGGCGGTTCTGTGCATTGCAAAATGTCGATTTTTTGCAATGCAAGTGCTCTAAAAAGATGATAAAAAAATAATCAAAAATAACCATGCTGCAAATTTGATTCTGCATAATAATATCTACTAAACAAGTACATGAATTACATAAATTATTTAGTTTATTCTCAAAAGAAATCATAATTTCTAGATATAATTTCCAACCAACGCATTTTTCCTATACTACAATTATACTTCCTTTAGAGAGAAGTTTATTTTCTTTCGTTCACGTACTAATTTATTCTCCATATAATGAAATAACAGTGTCTCTGATTGTCTCTTTGTCTAAAAATAACTCGAAATAAAGTGCAGCGATGTGTTTCCATCCCTTTCTACAAACAGAATGAACACACTCAATAAACAAAGGGTTGACAAAGGCCCCATTAGAAGTAAATGAATTAAAGTCATCCATAGTAGAAAAAAAAACACCAGAGAAATGCATTAGAGATATATTGCTTCAATCTGTCACAAAGAATTTATTTGGACTCTATAAATTCCTGTATACATTGTCAAAAAAGACAAAGCGATCGCTTCCACAGTGAAATTCTTATTTTCATATTCAGACTATGTAAAAAAAAATTGATATTAGTGACCTTTAAATATAAAAATGTTTAGTAAAGTAATTTTCACGTTCTAACAATTTGTATTGCGTTTTTGATCATATTATATAATTGATAAATATCATACTGCCTGTGGAAGTTTTATCATGACTCTGATAATCCAATTTGATTAACTTCACTTAATATGTGCAATTTAATCGATTTGCTTCAAAATGAAATTTATGTTTTATTAAGTGGGTGACGTGTTCTTGCGATATGTGGATTTATAAAATGGTGTTACCTAGTGAACTATATATGATCGTAACATAAGAAATGACGTTAGAGAGCAGCTTGAAGAGTCTGATAATGCTGAAAGACGAACATTTAGGAAATATGATACAATAACTTGTAATGTACTGAAGATACTTCTTGGAACATGCTTCATGGAACTTATTAAGGAAAAATTTGACTAATTTTTTACTTAAATGGTTAATTTTTATTATTTCGAAGAATAGATCTAATGTAATTAATATATAAAGCTTTGAAGAGGTCCATGTATTTGTCTTGAAAAGGATATCTTTAAATTTTTATTTAATGTGTGTACACAATGTTCCTTTTTGTTGTAGATTTGTACTGACAAATATACAATTAAAATTCATTGTCGAGTAAACTATTATATACTTTATTTGAAAACTTATTATATCTGTAGAAAAAATAATTTACTATTGAAATGAACATTTATGTTATCACGGGTTGGTATATATAATTGTCATAAATAAAAATTTCTAGTCCTATAAGAATTGACAGTCGGAATTTCGGTATTTTATATCTGAGCTGAACACAACAAAGTCATTTAACTTAAGAAGTCAAAGGTATGATATCAAACTTTGTTAATAAAATTATGTATCTTTCTGGGAGTTGATAATCCTCATCAACGTGTTTAATTAATTATTTCGGGCATATTTTTTGTTAGATAAAATATGAGCTATTTAACATATTTAATTATTGAATACAATAGCTGAATAGATTTATTCTCTATTAGCAAAATTATCTGTGTCGAAGCTATTAACTAATTCACAACTTTCTTTTCATAGCCTGAACCCATTGTCAATCATTAAACAAGGTTTTTTTATTAATAATGAATAGAAACAAGTGTTTTTATTGATAATCCTTGTGGTTTATGAAATATGTTTTTAAAATATATATTTCTCGAATTTCGTATATTTTTATATATCTTTAATATATACGACAATTTTTAGACGCGTAAATGCGCCTATGTTAGTCGCCTATTTGATTATTATGCCACGTTTCGGCGGTACGTCTTCAGTGTTGTTCGGGCCCGTCTTTGAGTGAAAATCTGGTCAATATATTATGCGGACTGCGTTTGCGGTGAGGAAATGCAGAGAACTTTGACAACTACTATACATACATATTATATACAACACTCACTTGCACATATACATACACACACACTATTTGCGTATTTATATGATTCCATTGGGTACCTTATACGACGATACTGCGAAACTTTTCACTTCGACGTGTGAATTTATACGCTAAACTAAATAAATTTTGTAGGAGAAATGCGTCTCAAGGCTGATTTATAAGATACGGTCGAAGAACACCCGAAGAACTAAACATAAACACAAAATTGTTTTTATATACGCTTCTTAGATTCATTCAAGGAGAATTTTAGTTTTCTAAAAAATAACATATTTCCATAAGGCAAAACATGGAAGAAAATTGTCAAGTGATAAATATGAATGTCTTACAAAAATATAGCATAATTTAAGCTAGCTACGATATCAACAATTTATTTTATGTTTAAAAAATCAATGGTTACCGCTCATTTCACAACAATTGTATAAAAAAAACATGCGTGAGACTCTCGCGCGGTAGAATTGAAACTTCTTAGCTCCTAGGAAAAGTTGATTTTATGCATTGCTTTTTTTCCATTTGTTAACGATTTAATTTTAATTTTGATTTTGATTGATTTTGATTGACACTCTGATCATCAATGAAAGCATTATTAACAGTAATGTCGTATAGTCTATAAACAGGAGTTTGGATTAAATATTGTAGCCATATTTTTATAGTTCCTTTTCTCACCAAACCAATTAATTAACTCGATCTGTGTTTTTTCTTCTTTTTATGTAGACATTAATACAATGATCATCATCAATGTCTCTTGGCAAATGATTCACAGATATTGGAACATTAATAATTTGCCCATAAAGACCCATGTTGACCATGCACATGTCGTAAACGTCGAATTTGCATAAATGGAATTCTGGGTGAAATTAACCTCTCTGACACTAAATCTAATTTTGGTAATTCTGGGTAGACAAAACCATTTGACTTCGATAACATTGGAATGGTATTCCGCGTGAGAGCATTTCGGCATGAATTGCACGCTATCACATCCTCAATGATAATGTCTGGAAACGCAGTATGTAAAAGTTGCTCGTGCTTAAGATCAACAGGTTTCACTTCGTTCTTAAACCATATTCGATCACATATGTACCTAGCGGATTATTGAAAAATTGTTTATCAAATTCGCGATGAGCAGGTTGAAAGAATGTAAATTTTGTGTATGATGCACTAGTGGGTGCATTTCTATTTGTCGATGGCTCGCTCAGCTGTATCAGATTCATTTCGTTGATCTCTCACACCGCGTGTTTCTTCACGCCTGAATCAGTGGCATTCAAATTCTCTATACCCACTCACAGTGTCCTCACTTAACGACGGTATCCATTCATCCAGTGTATTTGATGTCGTTGGAAGGTTATGTTGTCCACCGTGTTTCCTTAACGCCATTTGCCTGGCTCGATACTCTCTACTTCTTTCCAAGGTACTTGTTGGCACTTTTCTTGGTGGTTTATTCGCTTTCTTCCGTTCTTTAAAGGCTCGCACTTTGTCTGTACTTGTCTTTTTCTCCATTTCACTTTTCACACAATGGAAATTGTTAGCTAAAAGATTAATCTGTGTTTGTGAAATATATAATAAAATGCGCAAGCGTCTACTGGTTGCTATATGCTACGTATAAACACAGTACATGCAGCGCATGCGCATAGCGCGTTTCACTTTTCGTGACGTTCAGGCCAATTTGCCCTACCGCTCCTATAGAAGTTTCACTTTAAAAAATACAAATACGTATTTCGACAGCCAAGCTATCTTTTTTAGTATATACACACGGAGTGGCTAAATAATTCACGAGATGGATAATTTATATGTAGCAAGAAGTAATAAGATATTAATTACCCTTTCGACTCCTACTAAACAAGTATATATATATATATATATAAGATATATTAACAACTTATATCAATATTTTCAGTTACCCTCTTTGATTTATGTTCAATACATTGTCACAATGGGTCACTCTATAATATAAATAAACATAAAATCCATTACATTGTAGCGAACATTTTTCTTGGAAGTTATGCAATAATAATAAATTCCAAGTAAAAGTAAAGTGTATAAATATCTAAACACCCTTTGGATTAGTAAGTTATAAGTACGTAGACACGGTACGTATAAACAAACATGCAGGCAGTATCTTAGATTCCATTAAGGATTATTAGTCCTTGGTCTAGGAACTGGGTCAGAACAAAAGTCTGCGCTGAGCAGTGGCGCCCTGTTATAATGTAACAGCTAGATGTGCAATTTTTCTATCAAATTATATGTGTGGCGATGTTGTTTTGTTTTATTTTCTCTTATTGTACACGTTGATAACGCAATAATGTTCCGTGGTTCTTATGATGCGGAAGCTATTCCAGAGCCGCATTACAGCGACGCGTATATGTGTGCAAAATATTATTTAATAAACTTTTTGTGCTAGCTTATGGCCCCCAAAGCACAATTCAACTCGATGGTTTATTTCATATTTATTTTACGACAGAATGAGAATGCTCGACTAATATAGAATTGCCAACATTGTTGCTACTAGATTGACTGTAAAGATTCTTTTATATGCGAAAAATAATCCGTGGCACAATTGAATTTTATAATAGAATTGCTCTACAGGTTAGAAACTAGCAAAGTGAGATTTGAATTCAAATTATATTTTGATCTCGAATCACAACTTTTTTCATAAAATCTTTATTATCTAACGCAAAATTCCCCACTTTTTCTCATTGCAAACTTGATTTATAAACAAAATGCAATTAAATAAGTAAAAAATTATATTGTTGTCAAATGCTACAGCGGTTTGTTAGCTTAGGTCAGGTCAGTTTAAAACTATGAATTTGTAACAAGAAGAGTTGATTTTATATTTATTTTATACTGTTCCATATTTTTTGTATAAATATTTTTAAATCTCAATATATGAAATTTAGAAAAACCTGTAGGGTATACTAAATTGCACAAGTATATTTTTTGAAACATTTATTAATATTATTGTGATGGTATTCATAAAAAAAATTTTATCAGTAAGTTTATTGTTTATATCATGTATATTTAGTAGTGGTTGAAAAATATTCATTTTCAAAAAGCAATGTCAGTTTATAAACTATTATATTTTTAAAAACATTTTTCGATGGGGACTGCCATTTTTTGGCTTACGATTGCAAAGCGAACCAAATTTTTATCAAAATCCTCAAGGACCTCAAGGGCTTTTACCAAGGGCATTATAACTCCATTAATTATATACAAATAATATTAACATTCGATTGTTACTGAGGTTCCATTAAAAAAATACACATGATATATGAAAAATATCTATGAGAATTTGATAATTTAAACTATTTCTATTTTTATTAGTTAGTTAAACAGTCCGCAATCCTAAAGATTGGTTGGAAACAGCACGCCATGCCGATCTATCCTGAGCTAATCCCTTCATCTCTCTATAGCTATTCATCTCAACGTCTTCAGCTATCTGACTCACATACTCCAATCTAGGCCTACCTACCCCTCTCTTTCCCTCCACTCTACCTTCTATGATCAATTGCATAATCCCCCCATGCCTAAGAATATGCCCTACTAATCTGTCTCTCCTACGCTGTAACACTCTCCAGATACTTCTCTTCTCCCCTACTAACTCTAGTACAGCTTCATTTGTTACTTTATCTTCCCAACCAATCCTCATCATCCTCCTATAACACCACATTTCTAATGCTTGTAATCTACGCTTCTCTTCCTTTCCTATAGTCCACGCCTCACACCCGTACAGTGCTACACTCCAAACATATACCTTCAGTAATCTTTTTCTAATACCCAAGTCAATATTTGATCTTAAAATCTGTTCTTTTTCTACGAATGCCTTCCTACCCTGTGCTATCCTACACTTTATATCTACTTTGCTTCGATTATCTTTTGTGATTCTACTGCCTAAATAACAAAAATCTGACACTTCTTCGATTCTATTATCTCCTATTGAGATCTTCATTTTTCTACTGCATTCCTTTTTGTCACACCTCATCACTTTAGTTTTACCTATATTTATTTTCATGTTAAAATCCCTAGTCAATACTGCCTGCATACCATTCAATACCCTTTCTAAATTCTTTTCGCTTTCTTCTAATATAGCTATATCGTCGGCGAATCTCAACATATATATTTTCTCTCCCTGTACATTCACACCTACACTATACTCTTCTTTTACTTTGTTTATTGCATCTTCTATATATAGATTAAATAATAACGGTGAGAGTGTACATCCCTGCCGAACTCCCTTCCCTATTTTTGCTACCTCTTCTTCCCCCTCAATTCTAACTAAGGCAGTTTGGTGTTTATATAAATTAAAAATTATTCTCCTATCCTTATAATCTATACCCGTTTCTTTTAAAATTCTAAACATTATGTCCCAATCTACATTATCAAATGCCTTTTCTAAATCTACAAAAGCTATGCAAGTTACCTTTCCTACCCTATTTCTTTTTTCTACTACCGTTCTTAGTGCTAGAATCGCCTCTCTCGTCCCTCTGTTTTTCCTAAAACCAAACTGATCTTCTCCTAGCCTTTCCTCTGCTTTATTTTCTAATCTCCTATAAATAATCTTTAACAATATCTTCGATGCATGTGATAGTAGGCTAATGGTCCTATAGTTCTCACACAATTTAGCTCCTATTTTCTTCGGCATTGTTACTATTCTACTACGCTGAAAATCCTGTGGTACTTCTCCCTTCTCATATATTTTACAAACTAACCTGTATAATCGCTCCTGCATTTTTTCCCCTGCGTGTTTTATTTTATTTTATTTTATTTTTATTAGTTACAATATTTTACGTTTAATCATGTTGAGAGCGTTTATAAAATTGTGAAATTAAAAATTATTAATAAATTGATCCATTAGAGTTTTGTCCCGATAGTAGTAAAATGAATGATTTTGGGCATATAAGTTATATGAATCTGAATTTCACTAAGACATTAAGAATTTATTTATTTTCCTAATAAGAACTCCCATCCGTATATAACTTAACCCTTTCTTGCGAGAAATATAGTTTGCTTTGGACATTTATTCATTTATCCTATATTGAGTGTGACAGTATTTCGCAAAATATCGCGAACATTAACCGAAATTTATCGCTGTATTTATACAGCTATATAAGCCTGACTTGCTGAGCGGCGTGGTGTGTTATGTTTGGCGTATAACTTTTATTTTTAATCACCGCAATAATTTTCGTCTACTAACAGGTGCTGCTTTAAACTCTTACAAAGTTGCCCAAAGAAATCCGAAAGCATCAGAAAAAGGACAAGTGAGAGTCAGCTTTTGAAACGATTGTACATTTCACGTAATACTGTATCATTTTTACTATGATAGAACAATTTTGCACAATTTTTGCTAAGCGATAATATTCCTTGCAGTTCGTTTAGTAGTTGGAGTGGTGCACATCTTGGCGCTGCGGTCGATCACAGCTGTCACTTCCTCTAATAGCGTAATTTGTTCGCAACTCCGCAAATTGCGATTTAACATAATTAAATATAAATATTAATTGCGTGCTCCTTCAATCAAATAAATGATTCTGAGGAATTTATACTTCTACTGTGTCTGTAATTGTTTGGATTTATTTTCTACATTTAAAAATATTTGATAGAAAATAATATATACACCCTCCAGATCGATTAAAAATAAATGATTATTATAATGAATAAATATTCTCTTAGAGCCATTTACAAAAATGTTACAAAAATAATAAATAGATTTACAATCGGAAGTCATCACTCATATTGTTTAGAATTTATAATATCCTTTATTTTCATTTAAGAATGTTATTTCAAATTAAATTTGCGATGAAATCTTAAAATTTATTGTAATACTCAATACTTTAACAAATCTGATAATCCATATTTTCAATATTGTGTACAGACTCGTTAGAAGTTGCAGTAACAAATCTTTATTACCGACAATTAATCATTCTGACGTTCCTCAGGTAGTATCTGCACTTTCTATACTTTAATCCTAGATAATAATAATCAAAATTAAGATGGCTATTATCGAACTGAAGTATCATAAAAATAACGTTGCGGTAACAAGATTTATTTTCTATTATTGTGATTGAAATTCACGTTCCTTATATAATCTGTAGACCACGTTTGAAGTAAGCGAAAACAGTGACGGACTTATTTAAAATTATATGATTTTTCCAAATTATAATGCAAAGTAAAACGCTGTTTTTTATATACTAATAACATCTTAATAAACTTAAAGTAAACGGCTTGGCTTTGAATAAGAAATCTGAAGTTAAATCAATGTCATGTCTAAAAAAAAATCGAATTCATTTTCTGTTTGTAATTTATTTGTAATTTAAGATTCGGCAAGAAATTAATATAACATCAGAAATATTAATGAATATTACGGTTGTAGGTATTAAAAATAAATATATTATTACAGAAACTTTAATACATATATTCATAGAATATTCAGCAATGCTGGGGGACAAATTTATTTCAATGCAATTGTTCATCAAAATATTTCTTGATTCAGAAATTAGAAAACGTTTCTTCAGTTGAAGATGAACATTTTATATATAATTTCACGTTTCATATTTGACCAAAATTAAAACATTGAACTAAGTATATAGGTATATTTCTAAATAAAAAAATTCGAACTTAAATTTATTAAATTTCGGCTCTGCATCAATTCTTATTGTGATATAACGTGATTAACAACTATATTCATGTTAATGCACTATGTGATATTACTTCATTTTTTGCACGAAGGAATAATTCTCATGAAACTAATATAGAAGTTAAGCTATTGATCTATACCAGTGGTCGGCAAACTCATTCATCAAAAGAGCCAAATATCAGCAGTACAACGATTTCGATTTCTTTTGAGAGACAAATTTCTTTACAACAACCCTGTTTGTAGAAGTCGGTTAAAATTACGTACACTGAATAAAACTAGATATCATACTTTATAATAAACTCATTTATTGATAAAAATTACATTTTTATTATTAAAATTAAAACATTGTCATGTTTAATGTGAAGAATGGCCTTGCATTTCCTTGGAAAGTTTGGGTCAGTCAGTTTTGTATGTTGTTGTTGTTAATTTCAGGCACGATTCCAGGTTCTTATCAACAAGATTGAGAGCTTTAGCTACAATGGTGTTGAAAATCTTAATCACCAATTCCATAACTTTGCAAATTTCTTCTGGAAATGTCTGCGCACACAGCACTCCTTGATGAATGATGTAATGGTAATCAGTATCTCGTGATTATTTTATTCCTTCAAAGTATAAACAAAACCTTTTCTCACGTTTCTCCGTTCATTCAATGACAGGATTTGCAATATCCTCTCCACGTGTTTGGCCTTTGAGTGGCAATAATCCTAAAAGTTCTTCTTTAGGACCCGTAGATGAAATAAATCGTACAAAAGTGAAACTTGCGCTATATCATTTATGTCACAAGACTCGTCAACTGCTAATGATAAAGTTGAAACTAATTTAAGATCTTCGACTTGCTGGTTAGAAGATATTTTGTATGTTCTATCTTTGATTGTTTTAGCGGGCAATGGTAACTCTTTAATTTTTTCAGAATTTCTGCTTTGTTCTTAAAATTCTTCGGATGCATTTATAAAACAACTTTTTATGTATTCGCAGTCTGTGTATGGTTTTTATCTCTTAGCAATCGCTTGACTAACAATAAAGCTTGCAATATTAACATTGTTGGAAGATTGCACCCAGTTATTGAATTTTCTTGACTCTTCTGTAGTTCTTCAATTGCTTTATTCCTTGCATCACCAACAAGATATTTATTGCCAAATGACGCGTGTTTAGTTGTAAAGTGTCTGTCCAAATTTGATTTCTTTTTATGCGCCAATTTTTCTTGACAAATAAGACAGGTTGGAAGGCCACTTAAATTTTGAATAAACGCGAAAGTCTCGATCCATTCAACTTTAAATTCACGGTTTTCGTCTTCCGTTTTTCTTTACTTCCTCTTTGTAGCCATATCAAATGGGTAGCACCTAAAAAGTTTTTGGAACTGTGCTTCTGAGATGGATCGAAACCAGAACAGAACTGGACTGGTGGTGAGAAGTGGAACTACTATTATTCCGAGTTACAAGAGATGGCGTTGGAGTCGTGTAGTAGAGAGGACATAGATATTGCTCTTTATTTGAATTTAGATATAATACACTGACTGATTGAAAATTATATTAATATAAATTTAAATTTTTAAAAGGATTTTAAACACGTCATTCGTGGAAGAGTAGCCAAGGAGCCGCATGTGGCTGGCGAGCCGCAGTTTGCCGACCACTGCTCCAGGTAGATATGATTCTTAATTAAGATTTGAATATGAGATAAATTTTTATGTCGCTTTTAATTGCCAAATCATTTTAGCTTTTAATTTTAATTATTGTTAACAATAGTAATATAGTATTCAGTCTGTTAAATGTCATTTATATCGAAATTTGTGATCTAATCGTGCGCTAATTAATTATGGAACGTTCTTATTTTATTACATAATTTCATATTTTGAATACACTGTTTAACGATTAGTTTAAGAAAAAATTTCTCATGGAATGTTGCTTCTTTTTTAAGAAAGTGGCCTTAATTAATCTCAAAACATTTGTTCATATCAAGTTTTCGTATATAGCTAAGAATCGTGGCATATGGTCATTAAACATATTCTAATGCCTCCAACAAACAATTCTAAAATTTCTTAAAAAAAAAATTATTCCTAGATATTTGGAGGGAAGCTTGGGTATTAGGAATAAACGATATTTGTATTATTGTGATCTTCTGATATAATAAACAAATTATTGTAAATTTTATTTCTAGAGCAGTTTGTGTTCAAGTTTAGATAATCAACTCTTACTTGCAACATAATCACAATTGAACGTTTGCCTGCCATCTAATTATTATAAATTTGAGTTTGGTTGTATCGTTGTTGCATCAACTTTCCATTTTTTCGCAGTTAGATTACATTCTCGTGTCCATTATTAGAGACGTAACAATCGCTTTAATTAACAGGATATCTTTCGGTCGGTATGATTGACTGGAATTTATCCGATATTGTAATTTAGCTTGGGCACATTCACTTATAAGGGACTTTCTCCTGTACTTATTATATAATTCGACTGGTTCATGTACCATTAATTCAACTTTAATTATAGGATCACATAAAATTAATTATTTGAAGTACCGTTCAAGAAAATTAATTAATTTGTTTTTTGTATGGTTTGTATAGGGTGTTTAATTTACATTTACATTTTTATTTTACATTACATTGAATTTGCAGCGTATAAATTTTACTTTGCTATGTGCTAAATGTTTCTCTGTACAATAATTAACGTTTTCATAATTTATTACTATATAGATACGAATAATATACATAAAAGGAATTGCATGCTAATTGTGAATTCAATATTCTCCATATTTCATCGTGATGTAATACAGTCTAGAACTTATTGCAAATTACAAACGAAGAATGCAAATATGGATTTATAGATCACTAAAAACTATACATTTTGAAATATAAATTAATCCATAGCCATTTTCTAATTATTAATTTTTTTGAACAGATATACCTACCTAAAAAAAAACTCTTTGGAAGTTTTGTGGTTATCACTAGAGCAATTATGTTCGAAATTACATTACTATTTATAATATCAAATAATCGTTTTGTAATATCAATTTTTTCGAAAATAACCGAACTGATCCTTTTCCTAATTTACCAATTGTTGCGATCAGAATATTCTACCATAATCTTGCAATGTTTAACTTGGTTTAACAGCATTAAAAGCAGCCTTTAGTCTTTATATAAATTCTATAATGGTTTGCACAATAAGTTCCCTTTACAGAGCAATACACTCTCTGAAATATGCCGTTGAAATAATTTATTGCGGTTTGAATGACCTTTTAACATGGTGATTATTTTAACACTACTGGAAATAATATATGGGACACGCACTCATTTACCTAAGAGTATAATATACCTATATTATGCCGATATATGGAGCTATTTATCCATGATAAGAATTATAATTGAATAAATATTCACGGTAATTCTGGAGAAATTATCAGTACTTATTATACACAATCCTAATTGAATAATGCCAGAGTATATCACAATATTAGAACTGAATAGTATTTATATATAGATTCTTTAAACCTTGTATTAATACTACCAATTTTTTTTTTTCAGAATTGAGGTATATTTAAATGAAATGTGTGAAAATGAAAAATAATGGTGTAACCTGCAATTTTTATTGTATAATATAACTGCATTGGGATTTAATATTGTTATGGAATAATATTTGCAGTATGTGGTTTTATTGAATTGAAACTATTAGTTAAGTTAGTTAGTTAAAGAGTCCGCAATCCGAAAGATTGGTTGGAAACAGCACGCCATGCCGATCTATCCTGAGCTAATACCTTCATCTCCCTATAGCTATTCATCTCAACGTCTTCAACTATCTGACTCACATACTCCAATCTAGGCCTACCTACCCCTCTCTTTCCCTCCACTCTACCTTCTATGATCAATTGCATAATCCCCCCATGCCTAAGAATATGCCCTACTAATCTGTCTCTCCTACGCTGTAACACTCTCCAAATACTTCTCTTCTCCCCTACTAACTCTAGTACAGCTTCATTTGTTACTTTATCTTCCCAACCAATCCTCATCATCCTCCTATAACACCACATTTCGAATGCTTGTAATCTACGCTTCTCTTCCTTTCCTATAGTCCACGCCTCACACCCGTACAGTGCTACACTCCAAACATATACCTTCAGTAATCTTTTTCTAATACCCAAGTCAATATTTGATCTTAAAATCTGTTCCTTTTCTACGAATGCCTTCCTACCCTGTGCTATCCTACACTTTATATCTACCTTGCTTCGATTATCTTTTGTGATTCTACTGCCTAAATAACAAAAATCTGACACTTCTTCGATTCTATTATCTCCTATTGTGATCCTCATTTTTCTACTGCATTCCTTTTTGTCACACCTCATCACTTTAGTTTTACCTATATTTATTTTCATGTTAAAATCCGTAGTCAATACTGCCTGCATACCATTCAATACCCTTTCTAAATTCTTTTCGCTTTCTTTCAATATAGCTATATCGTCGGCGAATCTCAACATATATATTTTCTCTCCCTGTACATTCACACCTACACTATACTCTTCTTTTACTTTGTTTATTGCATCTTCTATATATAGATTAAATAATAACGGTGAAAGTGTACATCCCTGCCGAACTCCCTTCCCTATTTTTGCTACCTCTTCTTCCCCCTCAATTCTAACTAAGGCAGTTTGGTGTTTATATAAATTAAAAATTATTCTCCTATCCTTATAATCTATACCCGTTTCTTTTAAAATTCTAAACATTATGTCCCAATCTACATTATCAAATGCCTTTTCTAAATCTACAAAAGCTATGCAAGTTACCTTTCCTACCCTCATTCTTTTTTCTACTACTGTTCTTAGTGCTAAAATCGCCTCCCTCGTCCCTCTGTTTTTCCTAAAACCTAAATGATCTTCTCCTAGCCTTTCCTCTACTTTATTTTCTAATCTCCTATAAATAATCTTTAGCAATATCTTCGATGCATGTGATAGTAGACTAATGGTCCTATAGTTCTCACACAAATTAGCTCCTATTTTCTTCGGCATTGTTACTATTCTACTACGCTGAAAATCCGGTGGTACTTCTCCCTTCTCATATATTTTACAAACTAACCTGTATAATCGCTCCTGCATTTTTTCCCCTGCGTGTTTTATTAATTCGGCTGGTATCATATCAATCCCCGCTACTTTGTTATTCCGTAAATCATTTAATGCTCTATAAAACTCTGACCTAAGTATGCTAGGACCTAAGTCATCCTCATCTATCTGTTCCACATTTTCTAGCTCCTCCATGTCCTGCCTACCTTTATATAAATCTTCAAGATACTCCTTCCATCTTCTAGAAAGATGGAAGGAGTATTTTGAAGATTTTTTTTATTATTTATTTTATTTATTTTCCATCTCTGAAACTATTAAAAAAATTAAATTATATTGATTGCATTATATAAAAGCACTTTTTCTATATTTTCAAATAGTATTAAAGAAATTTTTGTAACAATTAAAATACGGCTTTAAAGTTGAAAATTATGGGTATAACAATTAAAAATTCGCAATTCGTGCGAATTGCCTCGCTAATTAATTCATCAAAAGTATAGAGATCCATCCATGCATGTGCATAATCGAACAGAATTTAATAACCAAATAATAATATCATTTTATGTATAGAGATTGGTTCGTTTATTCAATTTGTAAGTTGTTGTATAACAGAAATTGTTACTATTGCACTAATATTCAATTCATTTGTATTGTATTAACATGCCAGTAAAAATTGTTTTTAATTTCATTGAAAATGGGCAATTTTCGATTTAAAGTTGAATCGAAATTGTAATAATAAAGATATACAATGAAGAGCGTTTGCGAAATATATTTATTTCATTCTCGATAGCAATATATCGTTAGCATTTTAGTTTTCACTTTGCATTTCCACTTGCAGTTATGGTAATAACGGTAAAGTGTTTTTACTAAGTATAATAAACACATTGTATTCCATTTAGCATTTTGCACGTCCATAAAACTAGGCTTTTTGTCGTGGACGTCATCGAGTTGATTATCGCAGATCTTCAACCTAACAGCGGTCACGCAATCCAAGCAAATAATGGGAAAATATTGTATTTCCATCTTTATATATAGTACTATTCAAATACAACTGCGATGTAAAATTATTATCGTAAGAAGTAAATGGTTGCTTATGAAATTTGTAGTATTTCAATATAGGGAATTCAGTTTTGTTAGTTCATCGATTCATATATTGTCCTCTTTTGTAAGAGATTAGTTCAAAATTCCAGGGAAATCACTGTAATTAGTCTAGCGAAGGAATATTAATTTAATTTAATTTTTTATTTTATTTTGTGGAAACTACCTCAATAGGATTAAATATCCCAATTACAGAGTGTTCCCAATTACTATAGAGGAAGGGTGAAAAGTATAATATAAAAGTATTATATAAAGTATAATACGTTAAAATGCCTTTTCTAATATTATAATGATTGAGTGAATTCTAGGAAGTATTAAATTGTTATAACCTTTTCGAAAATAATTTATACCGATCAGCTCACAGAATACTAAAGACACACTGTACCAAAAATATAACATTTAATTTTAAAGACGAAAAATCTTTCTGACTACAGTATTTTCTAATAAACTTTAAACATTAATAAAACAAGGAGAGCAAAGGCAATATCAAGGACATAAATTAATTTCTCTTATCTTGTGTGACCATCAAAGAAAAAGTAGAAATCGTCTTGATGCAACAGTACACACAAATAAAAGATTTCTTATACCAAAATAAATTACTTTGATCCGAGTAAATATTTACTGTTATAAATATATTTTCTTGGATCAAATAAATTCCATAATTCTCACTAAGAGCGATAAAATTATTTAAATCACGAAATGCGCTTTATAGCTTCAAAATTAGAATAACTTATACCGCTAATTATAATTTATATTCAAGTAAAGTCAATTATTACTTAATTTAAAAATTGTTTCGAAATATTACAAGCTTGCGTGTAGTTTTTTTTTTCTAAAACTGAAATAAAAAATTTCATTGTACCAAGATTATATAATTTAAGCCAAGAAATAATAATAAAAATAATCTAAGTCGAGAATAAATAATATAACAATAATATAACAATTTTTTGGTCGTCCTTATTCAAGTATATTATTCAATGGAAGAACATAATGTATATTGCATCAAGAATATTTAGATTCACTTTGAAACATTTATTTTCAAGAATGTCATTTACAAACTTTAATAGTCATTTATTTACGAACGTCTTTCTTCTTCTTTCAACGTCATTCTTTTATTTACAAACTTTTTATAGATCAAACTTTTATAGTCTTGTAAAAATTAATTTAAGTACTCATGTCAACTAATTTTTTTTCCTTTCTCAGTGTGTAATATATATGGCAGACGTTTATGCGACAAAGACTATCACAAACTATCATTAAACTGTAATTAATATAACTTTCCTATTAGTTCTCCGCACAGGGAAAATCTCGGTTCACATTTCGAGATGCAAATTGGTGTAAATGCTCTTCACGAGCGCATCGCAACATGTGAAGAGACGATTGAACCAAGTGTTAGCTCTTCTGTTGCTGCTCATCGCAACATACTTGTTATTAATTCATGTATGGTAATCAGCCCTCTAGCGTGGTAGTCGCAAAGTAATTAGTTGCTTCTTTACTCCAATCAAGGACATAAAAGCTACGTGTAAGAAAAGCAATGGAAAAGACAGTGGCGGCTCGTGCCTTTTCAATCTGCGGGGGGCGCATTTCTTAAAAAATAACATAATAGTGAGAAATCTTACCTAACATGGATGCAAAATGATTAAATTCAATCATTTCTTGAAAGTGAATTCCGCTCTTCTATCTTTCATTGATATAAACTTTTCCAAAACTTTTTCGTTAAAATTGTAAATATCTCGCACCACATTTTTATTAATACACATCATCGCCAACGCATTTAAACGATCATTACCCATAGCATTTCGCAAAAAAGTCTTGATTCTTTTAAGTGTTGAAAAACAACGCTCTGATTCAGCAGTGGTCATCGGGGTTGTTAAATTAATTTTAAGTATTTTTATAGTTTCAGGGAAAGTTTCACTGAGATTATTTTGTAGCAATAATGAAAGAAAATTTGTGGCTCCAATTATTTGATAAAAATCTGGACGCGAGTAAATGACTTCTAATTCTGTTTTTAATCTGGTTTTATTCAAAAATGGATATGCATGACACACGGTTTCCAAAAAGTCCACTGGAAATTGTTTAGAAAATGTTGGCATCGACTTCGTGTTAAATAACTCAGCGGCTTGTAAATGGCCACGATATGAGAATCTGTCCTTCATCTGTGTTAAAAAATTTTTTGTAAATGTCTCTTGTAAAGCGCCGCGTAAATGTCCGGTGTTACGCAGTCCTTGCACAAGTTTGCGATAAATTTAAGTCAGGCAATGGCCTACCTAATTCTTTAATTTTTACTTTGTCCACAAGAGAAAGTCTACAAAACTTTATTTTCAATAAAGAACTAACACTATTCATTTTTATATAAATATATTCTTGGAGAAACACGTGGCAAAATCGTACATACGTAACTCACAGAACAATGCAACTATATCTATATCAATTTTACTGCTTACTAGGCTTCTCTGTTAGGACGCTAAAGAATCGTAGCCCAGAATAGCATAAACAACGATATATATTCTCGCTGTACAAGCAGCGTGACGTCACGTTGCTATGACTCATCCAAAGTCGCTGGAATGTTGCACATTAGTCGTAATATAGTACAAGCTGACTGACGAAATGGAACGACATATTGCATACGGTCGCTCTCACCTAATGGTTGCAATAGAGTGAGATGAGTGCATATGCATTTAACCTGTGCTGTGTGGCTGGGTGGCGCTGAAATTTGTACTACATATTAACAATATAGCTATATTGCGAAGTATATGCAGTATAGCTATATAGCTATACTGCATACTGTCGCTCTAACTCTAGCGGCATATGCATTTGACTGGTACTTGCTAGCTGCCATATCGTGTCGAGTCATGAGTGTTAGGTATGTTCGCGGCGCAAGCTTTATCTTTTATGAAAAATAATGCCGTGATAAAATATCGCAATACAATTATATATCTACGGTGATATATCTCAATGTTCAGGAGGGACGCGCGGCCCTGCGGCCTGCATAAGGAACCGCCACTGAAAAGAGGATAATAACAATCTGTTGTATTTATTTGCGTCTCAAATAAATGGGAACAATCGACATAAAGAACAATTTGGAGATAATATGACATAGATTAACAATAGATCAGTTAAATCCACGTATTTAGATATTTGTGATTGAACAATTTTCAATGGACACTTTTGGCTGTAATGGAAATATGATCTAGTTCGATTTTGTAGTTAACATTTATAACAAAAGTATATATATTTATATCAATCAAGTAAAATGCAGAAAGCTGTGATTGTAATATATATGGCAGGCTAACTACTAAACTTTATTATTTGCCATTTATAAAAAAAATTTTAGAAAATAAGTGGACTTTATGTGTTTGCTATTGTTTATACTCCCGCATTAAATGTAAATGTAAATTTTTTTATACGTGTAAATGCATGGTATTCATAAAAAAACGTTTTGGTACCACGTGAGCGCATTCTCAAATATAATTGTCGGATAACGTTTAGATACTATTGCCTTTGCTGTACTGTAGCATTTATCACAAAATGTTAAGTAAATACTATCAAATTATGCATTATACTAGCCTATTCCATACATATGATCCCAGAAGAGTGTTGAAATTAATTTGGACCATATATTAGTGGACCGCAACGACAGTAGCAACATATTTGCTGACCGCGAAAGCATTTTCGCCGATATTCCATTGCACAGGCAACCGAAACATACATGCATGCAACACAACATGCATGCATACGAAATCTGCTGCGGAATTGCATACAGAGTTTCTATCATATAGGTACTTTAGAACCACCATTAATAATTAACTTGATGGACGCGGTACAAATCGGCCCATATGTCGCACTAATATATCATTCGCTGTTTTAAAGCGGGGATATGTGATATATGTACAGGGTTGGCTCTAGATATGAGCACACCGACCACCAAAATGTATAGTTCATTCTAATCATTTTTAACATCAAAATGAATGTACCACGCAATATTTTAATTTAATACTATGCGGTACCTTTATTATTTTAATACTATTATAGGCTTCTATATATTTTATTAATAAAAGAAGAGAATCTTGAGTTTGTACGTACAACATATATTGGAGTACTCGAACATTCCCTACGAAGACTCAAATTAGTATTTTTAATAAGAGTATATTATATCATAAACCCTTGATTATTAAATAAATATGCAGTATGTTCAAATGAACAGCGGCAATAAATAATTAGAAATAATTTGCTTCAATTTAATTACTTATTTTTCTTAATAACGCAAACCGTTATTGTTTTTTTCTATGGCTTGTTCCAATTCTTTATATTTAGTGATTATTGGAATGAAATTATATGAAAATTCTAGCGTTAATGTAGTTGGAAGGACAATTAATAGTTCTTAACCATTTTTAAACATCCTAGAATTACTATGGAAAAATAAGAAAATAATGTTTTTTTATAAAATGTATGAATTTCTCTGAAACTAGGCCTGCATAGACTCGTATAAAAAATCGGTAGAAGCAGAGGCGAGAATTTCTTACGTCGGCCCTGAATATGTATAGCATTCGTACAGGTTCATCCATGAATCAAGTTCATCAATGGAAATCCTTCATTATATTATCATGCAGAAACAAACGAAAAAAATTGTGGCATGTGTAGAGTGATGATGGAAACTAGAAGCAATCGGTTTAATGGTTTCATAATTATATATCTTGAGGAAAATATCTGCCATTAAATTAAAATTGCAACATGCAAGAATTGTTCGTTTGTAGAATATTAATTTATTAATTAACATAGTAAGAAATCTAATTCGAGTTTAAACTTCTAAAAATAACATATAGAACTTGTACCAATTAAAAATATGTAATAGGTAATATTCTTCTAACCAATGTAGCCTAAAGCAAATATGATAGATATTTAAATTTTCGAACAAAATGTCTTGTAATAACAATTCGAAGATATTCAACTAAGTATTTAAACCTATAATAAGAAAAATTGCGTGAATAGCATGTTTGAATCAACCTGTATCCTCAATGAGATAAACGGGATCAGGATCAGAGTCTGGGATTCATGGAGGAATAATAGTATACAAAACACACCTAAATGCGACCGTGAAAGCCTGGTTTAACATTGCCACCCCTATATGATATAATGGGTTTAATATTTTAGTAGATATATCGGATATGGTTAGATATCTTCTGAAGGGACAAGAAGCGATATTATATACCCAAGCAAAATGCTCAAATATACGAAATAATTAATTTTATAATTAATGTCATAATAAAGATTTATAGTAATGATATAAACATAACATTTTTATTATTTATGTTCTGGTTTTTGGACTTTTGCTATTTTTTCGAAAACATGCGTGCAAAATGCTCAAATATACAAAATAATATATTTTAAAATTAGTGTCATAATAAAGATTTATAATAATATCAAAATAGCAGCTTTTTTGTTTATTTATGTTCTGGTTTTTGGACTTTTGCTATTTTTTCGAAAACATGCGTGCAATATGCTCAAATATTCGAAATAGTATATTTTATAATTAGTGTCATAATGAAGATTTATAAAAATGATATTAAAATAGCAGCTTTTTATTGTTTATTTATGTTCTGGCTTTTGTACTTTTGCTATTTTTTCGAAAACATGCGTGCAATATGCTCAAATACACGAAATAATATATTTTATAATTAGTGATCATTTTTTGTTTATTTATGTTCTGGTTTTTGGCCTTCTGCAATTTTTTCGAAAATATGCGTTTGCAGTTTTTGAATAATTTCAATTTGACTATATGATGTCTTTAGAATTTATACTCCTTTCGTTTTCTTTGAGGATGAGACCTCAGTTTCTAAATTGGTATTCATGACCCTATTTATTGTAAGTCGTTTAGAAATCCCAATGTGAAATTCCCCATGTTAATCATTTAAAATATTTTTACCATTTTTACCATTTTTACCAATTATTTTACCATTTAAAATATTTTTATTGACCAGGTTTCGCCGGTAAAGGCATCAGCAGAGTGATTCGAAAACTTACATTTAGTAGTATTTATACAAAATTATGTACAGGTATAAAGATGTACGAAAGAAGATGTGATGTGAAGTGAAGATGAAGATGTACGAAAACTAACTGAAGACGAATTTAACAATGTCAGCATCGAAGATTGGAAGAAGCGGTGTAACCATGTCATCGATATTGCGAAGAATAAGTTCGATTCAGATATACGGGTTGACTGACGATTTAAGTATAATAATAAATACTTAATAAATATTAATGGAGACAGCGATAGTGAAAGCGACGACTTTGATTCAGATTTTTAAATGCGAAAAATATTTTTGAAAATAGTTTGTTTTGAGTAATTAATTGATCAAATCAAAATTACTTCATTGAAAATATTTTATAAATCAGGTCAAAAATACTTGTTTTTATACTTTATATTACAGTTTCACCATTTTTTTGGGATATTTAAATTTTATATATTATCAAACGTTTTACAATATATTGACCGAAGAGAGTTTTATATAATGGCGTATCTTCCATTATTATAATGATGTTACCTATAAGTTCAGGTATGTTTTTAAAGTTATTATATTATTGTTATTTTTGTACATTTTAGCCTCTAGGAATATTTCGAATAAAAATCGAAACGTTGGCAAAAACTTATATAGTCTTTGCTTCATTTGTGTCCGCTTCCCGTTATTCATTATAAAATAAAATATTTTTAAAATAATATTAGTGGTACTCTTCATAAATTTGCAATAAAAAAGTACTGCACTGGAATATTCAATGTGCCGTACGACTGACGCCATACTGTTTTGAATAGCACTGCTCTGTACTGTATTGCTCAAGCCATTATACAAGTATTGATTTATGATGCGTGAACTTCTGTCACTTTCCAGCCACTTTCAATAAAACGGTATATATAATACGAGATATCGTAGATAATAAACATAGCAGAACGGCAACGACAAAAATAAAGAATATTTCAAGTGGTGTTATAACTAAATTATTTCCCTCAAACCCATGTACCATGAACTACCATAAGGTAACACTTGATTCAATCAAATATCGTGTATCAGTACTTTAGTCAAATATTTGGCAAACCCGAATTATTTCATACACCATTTTTCGGGTATCAAAATAATTTGTGTTTAGAACAAAATAAATGTGTGTGATTTTTTTCTAAGCTCTTCAGATTCATCAAACAGCATTGGAACCACGCCGGCAGAACGATATAGCGCATCACATTCAACATGCAACACTACAGCACCATTCCCCCGTGTTACCTCATCGTTCGTCTATTTGTTATTTGTCGGCTTGATCTGTGTTGTGACTCAGTTGAAAATATGATTTGACATGCCGGGGCTTTGCCAGGCCACAGCCAAAGCGCGGAAGAAATGAGGAACCGCATCATCCTCCAGCATCATCATAACACGCTAGCATGCATATAGTGAGGGAGACTCCGCGCACATATTCTCGTCGCAAAGGAAGAAGAGCAAAGAGCAACACAGATGCCGCATTTGACACGGCCAGGACCGTATCTCGCAACGGTTTGTCACAAATATATCGATCGAATTGATTAGTATAATAATGCAACCAAATAAGTGATGAGCGTTAATGAATTAAGATCGATTACTTTATTGTCCTACGTATCGGAGTTATGTCACAAAAATTGGGTCAGCGCACTAGATTATTTCTTATAGACAAATATTTTTTTTAACATGAAGAAAGCCAAAGAAGAGCATATATGTTGTTACACACAGATTATAATGTGTGTCTATTATTATATATCTATTTAGCTTCAGCTGTATAAAGCACGCCTTCAATCGTTTTTTAAAACAATTGATCTAAATACGGTCCTTACATCAAAGGCGCATTATTCAACGCCTTGTGATATTTATTAGACGCATCGAATATGGAGCGTTCACAACAAATGCCTGTTACGTTTAATTTATGCCTATAATTTTTTATAAACAAATTCTCAACTGAATCTTTAAATAAAGCAAATAAATCTGTAGGGTGTAAAAAATACTGTAAAATTTCATCATCGGATAAATTATTTTACAACGAGGATATATTGTTTGAATAAAATAGAAACAATTTATGGAAATAGCTTCTTTTCGGTGTGTTTTAAAACAATATAAAACAAAGCAGGAATTGTTAAATATCATCATACCATTGCCAATGCGTCACGAAAAATATTTCGTGTCTTACCAGTATTATAAAAATGATAGTCCAAACGTCGAGCATTGTTCTTCTTACCACCACTTGTCATTCTGGTATATGTGATGGGTCTTCGCTTAATACCATCTGCAAGAGAGATAGGTGAAAGTGTTAAGGCGTTCTTGCATAAATAAATACCTAATCCAATGAAAAATTCACCGAGTCAAGAATAAAGTGATTTGTTAACAAATTGTGGCGACTTGTTGCTTCATTCTTTTCCTACTCTTTCACTAATACTTATGTAGTATAGAGGCACATATGATAATACAGAACCGTACTAAGATATTTTTATAGACACGTCGATTCAAGTACCTTACATTTTTCTCCTGAAAACTTTAGTTGCAGTCAATATGTTTGGTTGCGATATAAATAATTAATTGTTAAAAAAATATTTTGCGGAGGTCAGAAATCGAATCGAACATGTTTTGAAAGTTTTTGAACTATTGAACAAATGGGGGCTAATAATTCTTATATATTTTAAATTATTTGAACTGTCAAAAATAAAGAAACATTTAGTATAAAGAACTGACTTTGGTGAGAATTTAATAATGTATTTTTACGCCTAAAAATGTGGATGAACAGCTTAATATAATATAATTTGATCAATTCTGATACGTTGCATAATATTTATGCAATTTTAGGACGATCCTGCAAAGGAGTATTATAAATGATCCGCCTACACGCCAGAGGGCCCAAAGTCGACAGACAGAAACGTTGACAAATTTAAAGCGAGTTATTAATAGTCCGGGGAGAAGAGTTCCACGGGCATATTGACTTATATTTATCGTGTGCTGGTCGGCCGTATTATAGGAAGCTATTATTCTTCAGATCAAATGATTATTTGTCCGTTTGCGTTGTGCACGTGGATTTCATGTGCGGGTATATTTAAATCATCGCCTCACCACATTGTATAAATATTTCATTCTCCAAACGTAAGAAAATTGTCAACAGCTAGCTTGTTACACTTTATAGTATATAGTACAAATGAAGACGAAAATTATATGAAATCTGTGAAGTACTCGCAATTTATTTGAAAAAAAAAAACGTTTTGCAGCTATTATTTTACGTCCTCGATTGGTAAAAGTTTAAATCATATAATTTTAGTGTTTTTACATTTATATTAAAAAAATATATTTGAACCGTCCAAACCAGCTGATCATATTTTCTTAAAAAATAAATTTGAAACGGTTCTTTCACAATCTTTGGATGAGCTGCTAATATGACTTGTTAAAAGACAACTATGTACACTCATTTGATACTTTTTGAAGTGAAAAGTGAAACGCTGCCGTCACGGAAAGTGAAACACGCTACGCGCATGCGCCGCGTGTACTGTGCGTATACGTAGCATAAGGCAACCAGTAGAAGCTTGCGTATTTTATTATATATTACACAAACACAGCTTAATCTTTTAGCTAACAATTTCCATTGTGAGAAAAAGACAAGTACAGACAGAGTGCGAGCCTTTAGAGAACAGAAGAAAGCGAATGAACCGCCAAGAAAAGTGCCAACAAGTACCTTGGAAAGAAGTAGAGAGTATCGAGCCAGACAAAGGGCGTTAAAGAAACACGGTGGACAACAAAACCTTCCAACCACCTCAAATACACTGGATGACTCGTTACCGTCGTTAAGTGAGGATACAGTGAGTGGTATAGAGAATTTGAATGCACTGATTCAGGCGTGCCGTATACACGTGAAGATACACGCGGTGTGAGAGAGATCAACGAAATGAATCTGATACAGCTGAGCGAGCCATCGACAAATAGAAATGCACCCACTAGTGCATCATACACAAAATTTACATTGTTTCAATCTGCTCGTCGCGAATTTGATCAATAATTTTTCAATAATCCGCTAGGTAAAGTGTGTTCCATATGTGATCGAATATGGTTTAAGAATGATTTGAAACCTGTTCATCCTAAGCACGAGTAACTTTTACATACTGCGTTTCCAGCCATTATCATTGAAGATGTGATAGCGTGCAATTCATGCCGAAGTGCTCTCACTCGGAATACCATTCCAATGTTATCAAAGTCAAATGGTTTTGTCTACCCAGAATTACCTGGTCATCTACCAAAATTAGATTTAGTGTCAGAGAGGTTGATTTCACCCAGAATTCCATTTATGCAAATTCGACGTTTACGTCATGTACATGGTCAACATGGGATTTATGGGCAAATTATTAATGTTCCAATATCTGTGAATACGATGGTGAATCATTTTCCAAGAGACATAGATGATGATCATTGTGTTAATGTCCACATAAAAAGAAGAAAAATACACAGATCGAGTGATTTAATTGAATCCAAACTCCTCTTTATAGACTGTACGACATTACAGTTAATAATGCTTTCTTTGATGATCAGAGTGTCAATCAAAATCAATCAAAATCAAAGCGTTAACAAATGGAAAAAAACAATGCATAAAATCAACTATTCCTAGGAGCTAAGAAGTTTCACTTCTACCGCGCGAGAGTCGCACGCATGTTTTTTGTTAAATTTTATTATAAAACTATTGGATTCTGTATATCATTAACTACTATTCTGTGTGGTCCCAAAGCCTCTACTTTGATGTATAGCTAGGATTATGATGAACTAAGGATATTAGATTGGATTAAGAGTATTATGGTATTGATATCGAACAATAATGGAATCGACTTACAAGCTTATGGGGTGACAGTTGCAGAGTCACCCCTGAAAAGGCCATTAATTTAAGAAAAATACACTCCCATATCTGAGGTATTTAAATGCGTTGATTTTATTCACCCTCTAGTCATGCGTGATGTTAGACTACAACCAAATTAGTGATCAAAATGAAGCAGATCTAGCTTTGCCATATAAGATTACGTAAATCAAAAATTAAATTTAAATTTTCACCGTTAACTTTTAAATAGTTATTTAAAAATCCATTGATAACGATTATTGTTATTTTGTAGACAACTTAAATTTTCTAAGCGTCAGAGTGTAGTTTTGGCAGTACAGTGACAGGTGACAGATTGTGTTATCCATAAATCACGTGACAGCCGGTCCATGGAATTCCGAAGTTGTCACCGGCATTGCAAAATTGTAATTTCCACTTTCTATATGGTGGTGTGTAATTCCAGAACGCTTTCGGACACGTTCGCATTATAAATGACCCTTTTCAGCGTTACTACAGCATTTAGATGACTAAAATTTGAGTTTCCTGTTCACATCTTTCATTTTTAAGAATCGAAAAATCCTGAAAGAGCCACAACTTGAAAAGTTTGTATTTGCACCGAATTTTATAAATGAATAATAAACCATCAATTTGTTGTGTTACAAGAACGAAGTTAAATACTTGTATGCTGCTTGTAAATAGACTATTTTCAAAACATCCGTGACAAATTTATCGTGCAAACATCGACTATTTGCTTGTTGATGTAAAAACATTCTTAAATAATATATGAGACTTTAAGACATTCAATACTAATGTACATCGGGTGCGAAGAAGCCTTGTATTGGATTTCGAAAGTTATAAATTTGAAAATAGCACCCTCTCTTATACAGAAAATTAGTTTTAATCTATTTCCACAAATATAGACTTGGAATGATATGAGCAAATACCTTAATAAGGGTTTGCAAGATAATATAGCAGTAAGTATACAATACAATATTTAATTGGACTTAGGCAATTTTTAAAAATATTTACTGAAAATATTAGAACAATTGTAGGAACTGGCAACTATAGAGATTATGTTTGATTCACCATACCCATAATAAATCGTTGATGAAGTTTAGGTATGGAGCACCGAAAAAATATTCTAAAATTAACACAAGAGCATATCTACTGTAAAAGATTGTATTGAATGGCCTATATATATTTTCTTTATTGGCAGTTTGCAAAAGCTGCATTTATCATAAAAATCACAACTTCCAAGTGGTAACTTTTGAGTGCTATACTATCCTTATATCTACCGGATGAGCATCCGCAAGAAGCTAATCGAAAGACTATGTAAGAGCATGTGTTGCACGTTCTCGGCATTCCTATCTCACTTCAAATTATTGCAATAGAATGAGATGGGACGTTTAGTCTTGCAGTTGCTGCAAATATTTTAATTTTGACGCGACTACAAATTGGATCGTCCCATTTCAGGATGGCTCGGGTGCCTAATTAAGATCATATGTTGTCACCCATAAAGCACCAACATCTAGCTGCAACTGTTTCCATCGCCAGAGTGATTTGTACGCATTACTAGCGCAATTTGTATTAATAATAGTAAAAATAACAGTTACGAGAAAATAGAACTAGGCGAGTTATACAGAGACTAGAAGGACTTTTGGGGGATTTAAAGCGATTCAAAGATTCAAATTATTTGAGAAGCTAATATGGCAATCCCTATGAGAAAGTATTGAAATTTTGTAGATATGGGAGATATTTGGATTTGAAAAGATTATATTTTTAGTTTTCATCAAAAAAATGATAATAACGATTATCTTTGGACAGTAAATTACTATGAATTTTAAACATGAACTCTACACAATAATGAAGGTCTTTTATTGTTTTAGTAAATAAATATGGTCGAAATATAAATTGCAAATTAAGTTGCTGTTAATTTTATGCCCATTTGCGCCCGTATTTTTTGCACGTTGTAATTAATACAGTGGACATGTAAATCGACACTCGAGCAAATTTGGTTTATGTATGGTTAGAAGTAGGACATATGCTTCTATATATATAGAAATGAGCAGACACCATATGTTTGTTGGTCCATAAACTTTGTTTCAGTTTTGACTGTCATCCGAAATGAAAAATGAATACTTGTTAGCAGGCATGTTCATTTGTAATTGATGAGTAGATACCTTAAAAATAGACCTGTGTTTGTAAAGTTTTTATGTGGCTTTTTTTGAAACGAATGGCTGAATACCAACGGTAGTTCAAATATTAAGAAATATGTATAAAAAACTATTTAAAAATATATTACCATAAAGTGGTGAATTTAATATGTTTTGTACATACTTGTAAAAATAATATTCGTTATTAAACAATTTATATTTCAAGAAATTTGTGAAAATTATTTACTCCAGCAAATATTGTACATTTTCATTCGAATTAAGTGTAATATTTAGATAGCATTATGTTAAAGCCAATTTAGTTAGTGATAATTTTTGTATAAGCAAAATATACATTTTTTTATTTTCCATATTAATATTTAAATTATAACCATAAACAACTAGCCGTTAAATGTTTAATTGATGATTAATAATTAATTAATGCAATTTTCCCAATGATAACAAATTGATTTACTTATTATAGCGATTAAAAATATTTTTCATTTTTAAATGAGAAACTACAAAGAACGGATATAGAAAATTATGTTTTTAATTCTTATTATTCTGCATTCACTATACCATGCCTAAAGCCATCAAAAAAGGAAGAAAAAATATTCTGAACGTTCTAAAATGATTAATCAAAATTTGAAACATTTTTTCCGTCCCATCATTAATAATATTTTCTCTATTTATATTGAACTTAACGGTCGGTTTTCTAGTTCCTCTTATTCTAAACAAGTACATTGTTTTGCGTTTGAATCAGCAGGTAATTACTATCAACGTTTGGAAGTAATAAATTCACTGAACCCTCTGCGGTTTTGGAACTTATCTGCCGAAATGTTTATCTATCCATAGTGTTCTTGTTCTAGCGAATTCGAGAGGACTAAACAGGTGAAACTGTCACACTTGGCAGTGTGTTTATTTTCGGTCTTGTCTATATTTGTATCCTTTACTCAATTCCGAAAAGTCTAAAAGATACTATCAGGTGAGACATTGTACATGGTAGAATACTAATTTTTGCAGGTGCTTATTTACGTATCTTTTAATTTAGAAAAGGCTCGGAGGATACAAAGTGAAATGCTGATTTTTTAATAAATTGGACGACTCTTTAATGTTTCTCTTATGTCCTTTAATACAATTATATTGGCAAATAATAAATAAAATATTTAAACTAAACTATTCTAATATTTCAACCGACTATTTGGGAAAACTCTACATAGATACTTTAAAAGAAATTTCATATTTATCACAACTGTAAAATCGCGCAATTTTTATTAATATTTCGCAGTTATAAAATTGTGAAATAAAACAGATGAATAATATTCGATATATTTTACAGATACTTTATAGAATTGTTTGTTCTATTATATAGTAAATAGATTACATTTTTATCAAAATTTCTTGTAACGTGAATAAAAGCATTACTCACTTCTAAAACTATGTCGGTATTTAATTCGTGCAAGTATCTTTATATTTAGAATACATAGGTTGATAATAAATGTATCTCTCATACCGAGTCCGCAGAGGACATTTCGCATGTCTGTGCGGTATTTAATGTGAAATGCAATGGCAATTAGATCTTTGTCCACGCGGGCGCATATACGAGTTAATTATCTGAAAAATTAAAGAGTAGCTACATTGGCATATTATATACCTTGCATCGAGGTAGCTTCGGTCCACGTACTAGAGCTGTGTAAAACAAAATTTCAACAAATGCTACAGAATAAAGATATAAAATTATAACCTTTCACTCGTAAGAATGCTCAGTTTCTCTATGTAGAATGCAGTGTTTTCAAATGTTGGTTCCGAAAACGAATAACAACGTGGGTTAAAACACCAGTTTTAGCCAGTTTTTGCTCGTGCAAAACGGAAAATTATTCCGCTTGAAACTAATATAAAATTCCTCATTACTCATCTGCGATATGAAATTGTTGTATGTACCGCAAAACTATAGCAAATTAGAATTGCCAATATTCGCAAGAAATTAATGTAAATATTTTTGAAATAAGGATTAATTTCAGAAGAAATATTGTCACTCCATAATCTACAAAGGCAATAAACTGAGCTATGGACTTTAGTGATAGTATAACAAGTAAAATAATGTTTGTTTATGATGTTATACTTGCGAAAAACTTTATGGCGGTATTTCCTGTGTAAACATTGACGTACCTAATATACATTAAAATGGAATTTGAGTGGCCATAACTTTAGATCGAATTAATTTAACTCAATTTGCTGATATAAATTGGTAGCGCAGATTTAAGGTGGCAGTACATTGTAATAGAGATTACATTTTTTATAATTATAAAAATAAACTAGAAAATATCGAATATGCGTCAAAACCAAAGACATTATCATTGATGTTTCAAACGTTAATACACAATACATCAATTCGTATTTTAGAAGAAAATCGTTACAATCATTAGAAAACTGCTTATATGGGTGTATACATATTCCTATAATTTCAGGTAGTCGTGTTAATGATGGTCAAATTCCTACAAACCTACATGTAAATTCCTATAAGGTTTCCTATAATATTTCCAATTGAAATCAAACATTAAAGAAGAAGACATAGATATAGGTTCCCATATATTTAACGATCATGACAATTATCCAATTAACAATGACCCAGATGACCCAATTGGTGAAAGTACAGAAATTCAGAATGCAGAAGCCTGCATTTTATTGCATGATCACCCCAAGAGGAAACAAAGTTACATGTGCAAGAAATAAGTGCTTCGTGCAAGAGGAAGGCGATGTTTGTAGGAATTTGACCATACACATTTTCGGTTTTTTCTACCCGACCCCATATTTATAGGAATTTACCATCCTCGGCTTATATAATTCTGTAACGCGATTCAGTTCTTACAAACTACAGATTATCAATGTATAAAAATTTTCGATTTGAAGCTGGTCAATCATTATTTTGTTAGATTTGTTGATATGTTCTGCGGTTAATATTCATAAAACAGATCTACAAATAACTAAATAATTTGCACTGAAAGTAAATTGAGATAATCCTTAATCATTTTCTATTCGATAATAATAAAGCAACACGTATTTATAATCGTCAAATTGAAAAAAAAAATTTGGACAAGTAGAAACCACATGGTGGTCCTATATAGTACATATTTGCTTTTGAAATTTCTTTGCCGTTAAATAAGTGAGATAAATAGCGATAGTGAAATTGACTTGTTTTAAGAATCATTTATATTAGCGTCAATAGGATATCAAAATACATATTTTGGTTAGAAAGATTCGACGAACAGCTACTGAATTGAGATGAACTGCACCATCTATTCCTTCATTACAACAACTTGTGCATATACAGTAATGCTTATTTCCACATTCAAGTGGTCGTTCCGTTTCATATTATGGCGTATCGCTCGAAATGGGGAATGGCCGCATTTAAAAATGATGGAATATTTAATTTTCATTTGCTACAGCTACCTATACTAGTCCATATCTCCCACATTCACACTTTTTTTCTTATTCGCAGTAATACTTAAAAAAAAACATGCGTGCGACTCTCGCGCGGTTGAAGTGATACTTCTTGGCTCCTAGGATAACTTGATTTTATGTATTGTAGAGCGAAGGAACGCCAAGTTTTTCGGTGCAGGTGTTAATATATTCTTCTGATTGAATTTGCTCACGCGTAATATTTGTATCTTTCCCAACATGTTTGAAAGCAATGGTCAGTGAATCTCTCACCCTTAATCCCATTGTTTTCATCGCCGTGTATAAAAGATGATGCGGTCGATCTGAACGTCTGAGCTCACTCGTGGCCATCATGAACGGAGTCACATGTACTCCATCCGGAAACACTCTGAATTGTCCCAAATAAATCGCAGGAAATGATAATTCCTTCGTATGTTCATCGAAAAGTAAACTTTTTGGTATATTTGCTTCTCCTGGTGCAATGCGAAGGTATTTCTCCTCATTCCATAGCAGTGTTTGTTGTTGTACTGTGAGACTTTTTTCTATTGGTATATCTTTACTTATTGCGTCTGGTGGAATTTGATGGACACTCTGATCATCAAAAAAAGCATTATTAACGGTAATGTCGTACAGTCTATAAAGAGGAGTTTGGATTAAATATTGTAGCCATATTTTTATAGTTCCTTTTCTCACCAAACCAATTAAATAACTCGATCTGTGTATTTGTCTTCTTTTTATGTGGACAGTAATACAATGATCATTTTCAATGTCTCTTGGCAAATGATTCACCATCGTATTCACAGATATTGGAACATTAATAATTTGCCCATAAAGACCCATGTTGACCACGTACATGTCGTAAACGTCGAATTTGTATAAATGGAATTCTGGGTGAAATTAACCTCTCTGACACTAAATCTAATTTTGGTAATTCTGGATAGACAAAACCATTTGACTTCGATAACATTGGAATGGTATTCCGAGTGAGAGCATTTCGGCATAAATTGCACGCTATCACATCTTCAATGATAATGGCTGGAAACGCAGTATGTAAAAGTTACTCGTGCTTAAGATCAACACGTTTCACATCGTTCTTAAACCATATTCGATCACATATGGAACACACTGTACCTAGCGGATTATTGAAAAATTGTTTATCAAATTCGCGATGAGCAGGTTGAAACAATGTAAATTTTGTGTATGATGCACTAGTAGGTGCATTTCTATTTGTCGATGGCTCGCTCAGCTGTATCAGATTCATTTCGTTGATCTCTCACACCGCGTGTATACGGCACGCCTGAATCAGTGGCATTCAAATTGTCTATACCACTCACTGTCGCCTCACCTAACGACGGTATCGATTCCTCCAGTGTATTTGAGGTCGTTGGAAGGTTATGTTGTGCACCATGTTTTTTTAACGCCATTTGCCTGGCTCGATACTCTCTACTTCTTTCCAAGGTACTTGTTGGCACTTTACTTGGCGGTTTAATCGCTTTCTTCCGTTCTCTAAAGACTCGCAATCTGTCTGTACTTGTCTTTTTCTCCATTTCACTTTTCACACAATGGAAATTTTTAGCTAAAAGATTAAGGTCTGTTTGTGTAATATATAATAAAATACGCAAGCGTCTACTGGTTGCCTTATGCTCCGTATACAAACAATACACGCAGCGCATGCGCGCAGCGTGTTTCACTTTTCGTGACGGAAGCGTTTCACTTTTCGTGACGTTCAGGCCAATTTGCCTTAGCGTGCCTATAGAAGTTCACTTCAAAAATGCACATTCCTAGTCTACGACTCCGATGATTGTTGAAGGTGCCTAAAGAATATTAGTTGATTCCTTAACTGCACACTTAGTTGAAGTTTCATGTCGATATTTGTCTAATAATAAAACTAAAGTGATGAGGTGTGACAAAAAGGAATGCAGTAGAAAAATGAGGATCACCATAGGAGATAATAGAATCGAAGAAGTGTCCGATTTTTGTTATTTAGGCAGTAGAATCACAAAAGATAATCGAAGCAAGGTAGATATAAAGTGTAGGATAGCACAGGGTAGGAAGGCATTCGTAGAAAAAGAACAGATTTTAAGATCAAATATTGACTTGGGTATTAGAAAAAGATTACTGAAGGTATATGTTTGGAGTGTAGCACTGTACGGGTGTGAGGCGTGGACTATAGGAAAGGAAGAGAAGCGTAGATTAGAAGCACTTGAAATGTGGTATTATAGGAGGATGATGAGGATTGGTTGGGAAGATAAAGTAACAAATGAAGCTGTACTAGAGTTAGTAGGGGAGAAGAGAAGTATCTGGAGAGTGTTACAGCGTAGGAGAGACAGATTAGTAGGGCATATTCTTAGGCATGGGGGGATTATGCAATTGATCATAGAAGGTAGAGTGGAGGGAAAGAGAGGGGTAGGTAGGCCTAGATTGGAGTATGTGAGTGAGATAGTTGAAGACGTTGAGATGAATAGCTATAGGGAGATGAAGGGATTAGCTCAGGATAGATCGGCATGGCGTGCTGTTTCCAACCAATCTTTAGGATTGTGGACTCTTTAAAACTTTGTCAATGGTAAAAAAATAAGAGAAATGCCCAAAAGAGAGAAGCTCGTTTAGATTCAGTAATTTTGCCAGAATCTCAATGAGGTAGTGTTCAAGATATCATCGCTGAAACGGTCTGCGCAATTGACTGGGCTAATGTCGCAAATCAAATGTATTTACTGTGTATCTCTGGCATATAATTATCTGCATCTCGGTATTCACAAGCAGCGATGAAGAAACCTGGAACTTTTGCTGCTCTGCCATCGTTGTGTCTGTGCAAACGATGCACATAACAGTCAATCTTTTCTGACTGTTATATTCGATTAAATTACAAGAGGTTGACTGTATCATGGCTCCTATACATATTAATATTAAACGTAAATGTATAGTATCCATCCCAGGATTCTGTTGGATACGTGGACCAAGGATATGTAAAGGGTATTCAATTTGCACGATTTCGGCCGAAACAGTGAAGCTTTCGCAAAGTTCGTAAAGAACATTTTGTATTAATGAATTTTCATTTCAATATATAAAGTTATAGAATTCATAATACATAATTTCATGACGATATCTTGAACACTACCTATTTGAGATTCTCGCAAAATTACAAATTAATATCAACATTAGAAAATTTAACAGCACTATTATTTCATTTTGGCTTAAAATTTAAAGAATCCTGAATTAGAACATATTATTCCTGCATTATAATTCACGTGCTCCTTTATTATACACCATCATTGGTTTTATGGGCACTCGCCTGTTTTTCAAAATAACTATAGGCTTCTTGAAGTAAATTCTTATTTTAGAGCGTTGTGAGAGGTGATTGCTATTGAATTTACTACCTGGCTTATTAAAGAGTTTGTGTATATGGATATAGAGTCAAGAGAGGTCCTTATTATATAAGGTGTATGGCAAACTGCCTGTTGCTCCATTTGGAAGCATTGCCAAGATGTAAGTTATGCGAAAAATATACAAATGCGATCGAAACGGGTGATACAAATTGTCATATTCATTTTATACATAGTGTTCGAGAATTTATGTCCACTCTGAGATACTTGTAATGGCATATTTACAGCTTTTAATATACCTCAATTTGTATTTTAGTTCCTTATAATGTATTAAACTTTAAATCTACTTCCGTAAGTTATACACATTTCTAATAACAGTGGGTTTATATTTTTTGATACTTAAAGTAAACAACTATCTGCAAATATAGTAAATATAAGCCAATTATTATTGTTTTCAACCAGTTCCATATTTGAAAAAAACTATAGTTTGTAATGTTGTAGATAAATTTATATATACTTTGGACTAATGTTTCTCTGGCTATTGGCTATTTATTGAATAAATAAATATATTTTTTATTATTTATAACACTCATTTAAAAATAAGAATTAATTGTCCCCACAATAAATATAGCAAAAGTAATCACACGGTACATTTTATCTTATAAGCCGAAAATAAATTTACATGCACTTTATTATTTAATAAGTTTTGTCATTTTTTATAGTATTTTGTATTTTAGAAAGTAAGAGTCACTATCATTAAATTCTTCATATTTAGCACCAATATAGTTCTTATTTCTTTATGTTATCTAATATCGTTTTTTTATGATTTTACATTGAAATTATAAAACTATGTTTTATAGGATTTTTTAATAAAGTATATTTAAAATAGACCTCGCATTCGAAGACCATCGCATATTTAATTTCAACGAATAAGAAAACATCGCACGTTACCTTTGGCCCGTGTAATATTTTTAATAAACATTTCACAAGAAATTCTGTAGTATAATATGATTTGTTCGTATTTAGATTCAATCTCAACGATACTGCAATATTTTCACAAACTTAATTTAATGCAAATAACTCACAAAAACCCGTGACAGGATATAAAATAATGAGGCAATTTTTCTGCGGATGTCACAAAGCACAGTATGTGATCCCCTACCATATTTACAGAGTTGCCAAGTACTCTAAAAGTAATACATATTTCAAGATTCTTTGCGATACTTTATATATCCGATTTTTTACCACCATAAATCAATCCTGCCTCCTTGCTGCTCATGAAAATATCCTCGAATAACGCTAAAGAATACGAACTTTTAATAAATTATGAATAATGTGTTATATTAATCGCAAATGCAAGTAATTTCCTTTATAATGAGAATATTCTTTCTCTATAGGTAGCAGTTCAGTACATTTCAGTTTTTAGTTACAAAATAAACTCTCTTTTATGTTTTGTACGTTTCCAATTTTTAAATAAGACTGCATCAATTATAATTATATATACACTTAAGATTATTAATCATGTTCACGGAATTTATTCCATAAACAATTTTTTAAATGGGATAATTTATATTTTTGTACTATACAGGATATGAAAAGTATTGGTTTTCAATTTTCGGATTAAAAGTTGAGCAATCGATACCGTTGTGAATATTTGGCAGCAAGCGAATTTGGCGAATTGCATTTCGTATTATGAATTGCGCTATGCAGCGTTTAAATTGAAGGGAAATTTTTAGTTAAAACAAAATGCATCAGGACACAAATTTACGTATTATTCTGTACGGGATATTGAATCTATCCTTATTATAATATCCTACGCATTCCAGTAAATATCATCCTACACATATGTGGCATATGTATTGTATACTTTATTGCATTCAATATTTTTACGACGAAATACTACCAGCATTACCTTCACTTCATACTTAAATATATATATATATATTTATATACCCTGAATGTTAGTTCAAAGTAAAATGGAAAGCAATTGCTTGCAAACTAACATTATCGACACATAGTGGCACATAAAATGGCTGATTGGATTATGTTGGGAAGAAATTTGTTTCTTTATATTTCGCCTATATATACACTAGACTAGGGATTTCAATGTGAAAATAAATCTAGATATATAAAACAAAAGTAATGATATATGAAGCAGAGAAAGCACAAGAAGGAGGGTTAAAAAGTAGTTGAATATCAAATTTTAAATATTTGGGAAGAAGACTTGAAAAGGAATATCGAAATAAAAACAATACAAATTGCGGTAAATGAAATAGGGAATAATTTGACGAGGTACAAAAAAATATTAAACACTTATATTTGGAGTGTTGCAAAGGACAAACAAACTTTTACGCTCATTATTGCCAGACCAATTTTGTCAATGAACTTATTTTCTTTTATTTTATGGCATAAACTATTATTAATGGTTCTCTACGTTATCGGGTTGCCCAAATTCGTGTATTATATCAAAATGGAAAAGTTTTAACGAATTTTTCATTTATCCGCAAATAATATTATATCATGTGACAATGTTACTGAATATAATTGTGCATTAATGGGTATTTGTTATTTTATAATTATAAACAGATAGAAAATACATTCTAATTAACACGATATAATTTCTGCGTGTGATCTCCTACCAGCTAATTGAAAACGCATTCCGTAATAATTAATTTACAACTATATAATAATTAAAAGCGAGTAATTATTTTATTTAATAAAATATTATTGTTGCATTCCACTTCATTTGGTAGTTCGAATTCACATAATATTTGCATACAAAATAATTAAAAAATTAATTGAAATTGAACGGCAACATTTTCAATCGTTTTAAAAATTTATATTATTTATAATATTTCCTACGCCTGTATTAAAAATCAATAAAACATTCTTTGATATTTGAAATGAAACGTTCTTTAATGTTCTTATGATATAAAACCTGTTTCATAGAAGCGGAAATATAAAACCTAAATTAATATAATGTAAATTAAACAATAAATTTCGATTTCGATCGACCTTCATATGTTCATTTTCCTTCACCAATCGACATACATTTCAATTCTCTTAACGATAATGTGTTCCTATCCTTTATAATTCCAGGCCACGAGAGTACCTTTCGTTTTTTTTCTAGGACATTGTCAATTCCGAATATGGGAACAAAAATTTTCGGCGTAAACTTTTTTTATGGCATGCCATTATCCTTGTTCCGGCATTTATATTGAGTCCTGTACGGCCGGAAGGAAGCCTTGCTAAAAAGTAAAAACCGAAGCCGCTAGACATTTACAAAGTGAATCAAGTTCGTACAACTAGTTTGAGAGGGGCATTGTTGCATTTGATAAATTTATGGTCTTATTAAATTCACAGCTTTCCATAATAGGATTCACTATTGCATGAATATTCGAAAAAAAATTACATCTCTGTATTTATATATTTTCGGTATGTATTAATTTAAAAATAAGTTACTTTCTTCCATATATATTTTGTTGTTGCTTTTTTTTATGTAAAAAAAAAATAATTATTTGTCGTAGCCGTAGCTGATATTTGTTCAGGATGACGACAAATTCTTATAGAGATTATTGAGATTAATTATTTGTAAATATTTTTCAGTTACGTTTTAGTTTATATATATGTTTATCGTAACAAGAAATATTGCAAAGTAATTTTTAGAAAATTATTATAAAATTAAGATTTGAACCGGACTAAATGAAAAACTGAAAAAGTTGAGAGTCTGCCTATGTAGCTGAGATTGTGGCCAGATTAGGATTAAGTCACATTATAAAGCGGATATTACTGCTTCCAATATGCAGTAAAGATATAAACGTGCCGACCGCCACGGAGGCGGTGAGAGGTTCGACAATTGGTAGCCGAATTAATATTGTTGCCGCCAAAACGATGATTTCTAACCAGATTTTAGGCCGGGCGTTTTTTTTTTTTTTTATATAGAATCTAATCAGAAATCCACACTACATAAGAAGTCGTAAATAATAGTAAAAATATTCTCAAAAAAACCATAATAGAGTCGTTAAAATAATTCTTCTAAATAAACGAGAATTATTCATTTTTAAAAGAACGAACAAATAGTTATGATTGAAGAATTTTCCTTTAGGTTTTAAATAAAAAATTAGGCTGAAGTATAATGAATTATAAATAGCGTGTTGAATATTAATTTTTCATAAGTTGCAACTTTTGTTTCCAACCAAAAAGTAATACTTGAACTCGCAAATTTAAACAATTAATTTAAGCAACTAACATAATTCGCAAATAATAATAGTTTGACAAAAATAAGCCAATTGCTTTATAATCCCATATTACACCGTGAATATAAGCTATAATTAATTGAAAAATACTTTGAAAAATACATTCTATTTACATAGTTATTCGTTTAAATGAAATAAAAAATTTATCAAATTTAATGTCATTTTCAAAGTTGATACAAAATCAGTTGTAACTCGTACCTTCAATTTTGTCTTTGCTTGTGTATAAATAAATTGCGTTCCTTTGAAGATATTTATGATCCCTTATTAAAGGAGCAGCCGGGATTATAAGCAAAATTTTAGCTCAGGCAATATGAAAATATTGATTATAATTTAAGCCAGAATTACGAAACTTTCTGTTTTACTACGATAAAAGTTTGTGTTATTATTATGCAACTTTTGTAGCCTAATTGATATTAGTGTGCAGCACTGATTAAGAAGTTTTCTTGTGCGGATACATAATATTTATTACAAAATAAAGTTAGTCGTTGGCTTAGCGTAATTTATTATCCTATAATTTATTTTTTAAAGTTTCTTTATGAATTTCATGTCGAATAAAAATACGAATATTACAGAAATTTGAATTGCTTCAAAATTGATATATCCTTTATTTTTCTCAATACCAATATAGCCATCTTAAATACTGTAATTATAATCCCTTCAAGCAGAACAATGAAGAATTTTGGTTGCTTTAGGCAATGTCAAAGTTATGTATACTCTAAAATGCGCATACTTTGAAAATATGTTAGTACAGAAATCTGGATGAATGGTATATATGAAAGAGAGTGGATGTAAAATATAGTAACTCTTGTAGGTAGAGCTGTTAGAGCAGAGGTAGTGTAGAGATAAAGGAATGCAGAGGTCATTCCGATGGGAATGCTCCCGACTTTAGGTTGGCACTCCTGTCACACTGATTCACCAGGATAAAATTGTCCTCGTGATCACGTATGAAAGATTGCAGAAGTAAATTTCTATCCACACTATACTTTTAACATATAGCACAATATTTTTTAGAAATAGTTTAAATAATTAAATATCTAACATTGTTCAATGTAGATTTTAACAATAAACGTATAAATAAAATTACCAACGATTATAATTATCATTAATTGTTCCAATATTAGTCTTTATATCGAATAATCTACATATCAACTTTGGGTTATAAAAAGAAAGCCATTGAAGGTGGATAAAATAAAATCATCGATTAGATATCAGTAGCATGAATTAAAAAAGTTGCTTTCAGACTAATAAATTGAAGCGATATTTACAAACATTCCTGTAATGTAACAATATGAAGAGAGCTTTATATTTGTGGTCCCGGAAGATAGTCTTTCTCTCAACCTGAACTCTCAGCCTTTTCCTGCTACGAAACCACTATATTTCCTTTCAAATTAAGGAAGAACTACGCTATTTGCTCAACTGAAGTAAAGACGCATATCTTCCGTAGTCTTTTTGTAACAGCTTCAGGCGTAATTTGATCAAGCCTCAGGTATTCATGCGGTATCCACCTGACTTAGCTTCTAGTTGTCTTCTTCTATCGAAGCTATTTCCATACTTCCATACTCTTCCTTCCTTCCACTAAAGATAATATGTTAGGAAAGAATCGTTCAATATAGCGAATCTTCACGGCACCAAATTATCTTCCACTAGTATTCTATGCTCGGCATTTTAATTGAGAATATACGTCGCCCATTAAAAATTCCCAAGTTAAAATTCTTCCATTTCATACTTCATTTAAATTGTTTATGAACTAATTCTCCTCATCACTGTTATCAAAACGTACTCGTTGAATAAGTGCTGTTGAAAGCCTTGATGTGCTCTCTGGAATTATTTATCATATCTGCACGAAATATCGTGGTATAGGTCGTCGAAGCACATGATGTTTTACCGCGCTGAAAATATCAGTTCGATAATGCAAAGAATACGAAAACACAGTTTTAAACAAATTGTTTCCAGATAATCTGCCGTATTCTAATCGTTGATGCTATTATTGATGACAATATTGTTCTAACAGTTTTGACAACATCGCATTAAATTCGGTTGGTCAATTATTCAGAAGTGTTTAATTTTTTCCAGCGTTGTAGAGATAGATTATATTCTTATATACGGTTTTTTTAAAATTCAAATAGTTACACACGGTAAAGTAAAAATAAAGGCTAGGTAAATCTAGATTTTGGTATCAAATCTAGATATCAAATAAAGCAAGCCACGGAGTAAATAGCTATAAGAAAATGAAGCAGTTAGTTCGAAAGAGGTCGATAAGACGTGATTTTTTCAAAAAATCCCAGAATTGATTACCAACTAATTAAATAACCGTTTTATTATAAAATAAAAATTCTATATCTTAATTAGCGAGCATAATTTTAAAATGTAATTATATATACAGTGTCGTATGTCATATCGAAGTATTTCGGAAATTGAGGAAGCAAAACATATTGAATTCTTCGCAAGCGTGGATGTTTTATTCAAGGATTTGATACACAAATTTATATCCGCCATAGATTCGTGGCAAAAGGTAGATACCCAAATAAAATGTTTGATTGGTTACTAAAACTGGTACCACAAATGTCCTGGTAAATTGATATCTGCGTGAAAAGTAACAAAACCGGCAATATATCCTAGTTCTGTACTAGAAAAATATTGTCTTGCTTTCAAAGCGATAAATAACTTACAGAATTTATTTCGACGTTATGGGAAAAAAACTGAATAATGTACAAAAAATAGTTGATCCAAATTGAAATATGGACTGCATATTTCAGACTATATTAATTTTATTGGACCTACTAAACTTAATTAACGCTTATTAGTAATGAACCAGTTGAATTTAACACATTACAGTTTAACAGCAAAACTATTTAAATACTATGTATTTGTTGGTTACTTAAAATTCCTTGACACAGAACAAAACGTTCACTTCTTATATGGACCAGAATGCATCCGGTTTTTAAATGAGTATTTATATAAATCGTACACATAAATTAAAAGACGACTAAAGAAAACTTCACCGAACGTTCGTTTATATCTGTATATATAGCCTCGGTGGCCGTGTACCGTGTTATTTTCTGTGGAATCTGTGAAATCCTTCTATCCTTCAGGCCGGGTAACAAGAAGAATATCAACCAACGTGTATAAGCAAGCTCGCAGAGAAACGCCCGTTTGTGTTAAAATACATCATTGCGGGGTGATGGGCCTAATTATCGCGGTTATTTATTTATTTATACGCACGTCTGACTGGCGATCTGTCATTGGGGAATTAATTGTTTGGCGGTGCGTGCGGCGGCTGTCAAAGCCAACAGAGAATCTTCCGCGCGATCCTAACACACCATCGCGGCTACTGTGGCGGTCGCACCAGGCATTTTAAATCGGATTATGTTAAAAAGCAGCAACATACATTTAGATTATTAAGTATTAAGCGGCTAGATGTGCATTTCGAAGGCTATGCCCCCATCTTCACTAGCACAAGATAAAAACTAAATAAAATACTTCTGTCACGAATCGTGATTGATATATACTATCAAATAAATAAGTCAATATACCAGAAGTATTTCAAAATATGACCTATAAATCTTTTAAATAATACAAATTAACAATTAACGAAGCTAAATATTAAATAGACATATGTTTGACAAACCTAAAATAAAATAAATTTTAAAACAGTCCTTTTTTTATGAATATTAGAGGCATACAGGTGAAGTTATTAAATTTGTTTTTATAATACAAATATTCGATTAAATATATCAGAACATTAAATATTTCACAAGAAATAAAACAGATGGACAAATATCCGTACCAAGGTTTCGATTGGAGGCAAGCTTTCGATTATTTTAGTGTCAAGTTGCATAAGAAGTTGTCAAATAAAATTTAATGTGTCAATAATAAAAATAAATTTAATAAAATACTGAGAGAATATATACTGTGTAATCAAGTTAATTTGTTAAATATTTTTAAATAATCTTTGTAGTTTAAATCGTTCTAAAGACTTGGGTCAAAGGCTATATGTAAATATATATAATGATTTGTCAAATACTATTTGTAATTATAATTAAGATTAATTAACATGGGTATCTAACAGATCATTATGCATTATATGGTTCTTCATAAAGTAGAAACTGTAATAATGATTAAGCAATAAATATTACCATGTAACAATAACAATGGAGGACACGCACAGGATTTTGTTCCTCTTCCTCTGTGTCCATAAAAAATCGTAAAATCAGTGTAATAACTGCAAAAGTAAATAAACAAAAAAAAATTAAATAAGTTAAATAGACAACATGAAAGTGGGCCTGAATCTAAATTCATTAAATTTGATTTAGATTTATGCATATATGTCTATACTTTCATAGGCATTTAAATCGGAACAATTCAACACGCATTTAAGCAATTTAAGTGACCTAATTTCAATAGGATGACCTGATTCAAAAATATTTAAAAAACAAACGCATTAGCTATTTAACGCTTTGAATTACGGTATTTGGGTGATATTTCATACTATTATTTAACACGGTAATGATAATTTAAAAATAGGGGCTTAGATAAAATACAATTTGTACTAATACTTTTGCATTGTTCATTGTAAATCCTAAAAGATTACGGATAAGAGTGCTACAATAAATTACTTTCTCCAACCGTTAATATTTTCGAGCATGCATTTGGCTTGCACATGGTGATGTTGACTCGTTCTTCTGTAGTCAATCTGGTCGATGATACTACATTGCAACGAATGGCCATTACCGTAAATGTAGTCAAAACCGTATGAATTCCATATAAATAATTATATCGAAGCGTCAGCTGCATCATGCCCCTTAATATAAGTTATGTGATGAATGACCATTCGGCTACGATGTGCTAGGAAATGTACCATTTCTCCCCAAAATGCCGAAATCCACGATCGTAAAATTAATCTATCTCAAAGATGAAACTTGGTACATTTGGTATGGTGGTTTATTAGGCTCATTGTGTTTGACATCGACAATTGTGGAAATTAATTAAATAGAAAGATAGGATTTGCAGATACTGAGCCAATGTTAGATCCACAGCAATAAGAATGATGGTAATATTCGTTGAAAAGGAATATTTTATTTACTGGAAAACGTTCAAAAGAGCGTATATATTTTCGCATAGTAAAAATTATTATTGTTTATAATAACTATCCTTGTTGATGCATAACTTTTATTAATATTTACTGTCAGAGGTTCAGCTAATGCTTAGAAGTTAGGATATTATATTGTTGGTACATATATACGAGGTGTGTTTAAAAAGTAATGAGACTGTTTCAATAAAAATCTTTATTTATTTCATATTTACAATTCAACCTTACCACCTTCAAAATAGTTCCCTTCTGAGGCCACACAGCGTCGGAGACGTTGCACCCACTGCTCATAGCAGTGTTGGAAGTCGTTAAGTAGGATCGAACGAAGTTGGTCCGTCACGGTTTTCTAAATGACGTTTATAGTGCCAAAATGATGTCCCTTGAGTTGAATTTTCAACTTGGGAAAAGGGAAGAAGTCACAGGGTGATAGATCAGGTGAGTAGGGGGGGCTGAGGAACCACTGAAATTCCTTTTTGTGTCAAAAATTGCCTAATAGAGAGTGCTGTGTGATAAGGTGGGTTGTCATGATGCAACATCCAACTTTCAGAAATGCTTGGTCTGACTCGAAGAATTGACAGTTTGCCCCGGGGGTACAAACTCATTATGAACAATCCCCTGAGTGTCGAAAAAGCAAATGAGTATTGTTTTAATCTTGGATTTGCTCATCCATGCTTTCTTCGGACGTGGTGAGTCGGGGGTGTGCCACTCCTGACTTTGGTGTTTCGTTTCAGGGTCGTATTCAAGTACCCAGGATTCGTCACCTGTGATCACGTTTTTTAGAAAATCTTTGTTAGTTTCAATATTCTGCAGAAGATCTGAACACACAGCTATCCGATGTTGTTTTTGCTCAAGTGTCAGGATTTTGGGAACCATGTTTCGCATGCCAAAATCCTGGGTTAACATGTCGTAGACAGTGGCAATGTTCAAATTCAATTCACTGCTGATCATTCTGACAGTCATTCGTCGATCAGACATCACAAAAACTCGCACTTTTTCCAAATTTTCGTCGGTTTTTGAACTCCGCGGTCGTCCTTTCAGATTTTCATCGTTAACGTTTTCACGTACCTCAAAAGAGGCCTTGTGCCACCTAAAAACTTTCGATAAGACCTGCTCCCAATACGCTAGCGTCCATTTTTGAAAAGTTTCCGTTGCGGTTTCGGCAAGTTTGACACAAAACTTTATCGCATAACGTTGCTCCAATTTTGTTACGTCCATTTCCGTGCACACTTAAAAAACTAGCTTCTCACAAGAACACGTAGTAAAAAAAGTGCAGTAGCAGTGGGTAGTTGAGACTTGTACTGGAGGTAGATCAAAACATTAGAAAATGTCCCATTCAATCATTTTTTCACGTTTAATAAAAATTTATAATCTTAGCATGGACATTCCATATAAAAATGTTTCTAAATGCTGCCTTTGAAATTGAACACGCAATTAACATCCCGTATTAATTTACAGTTGCTTATCGTGTTGGTATCGCCATCTACATATTTTAATATTAGATGTGTGTGCGATAACGACGATAAACACACACACAGATTACACACTATTTATTCTCGACAAATGCGGCGAGAAATTCAACTCTAACTACATGGTTACGTGAATGCAATCCCATCTTTGCACATGCTATTTTATATGGGCAGTTTCAATGTCACCTTGAACGGTAAGTTGAAGCGAGGAATATAAACTCGAAAAAGTTGATTGCGTTGGTTGAAGCGAGACTTTCGCCGTTTTCTGAGAAAGTTCTCGCTCTAGTCGAGTATTCGTTATCAAGAAACGCGTTTTTATTATCTGAATTTTATCTATACCGTAGTACACCTACTGCCAAGAATATGGCAAATCAGACATAAATGTATAGTTTAAAAACTGAAAAAAGAAAATACAGTTATTAACCGATTGTTTGAGGACGCTATTGTGTATTTATTTTGTAAATACAACATAATTTGCTATAAAATATTTGACAAAAATCAAAATAAAATATTTAAAAAATTTAAATATAAGAAATGTATGTAAAAATTAATTATTTATATATATATATAGCATCGCCAGGTCTCGCATAGAATAATTTTAAATCCGACACTTTAAGCTACAATTATTGACTATTTCTTTGACTCGATTGTACATGGTCGCTATGCCTATGATTATGATATACAAGTCTACATGAATGTAGATGAAATTAGTCATTCTTATTTTTCAATTTCCGTCCAATTTAGCAAATATACTTAAATTTTGAACAAAATGGGCAAAAATAGACATAATCGCTTTAATATAACACCAAAATCATTGAAATCTGTCGAGCCGTTCCGCAGAATTTTTTTTATACGGGTAAATGGTAAATTTTTGTAGTAAGCATGGAAATAATGATTTTTATCTTTAAGCGGGACAAATTACCGAAAATCGGGATTGTCCCGTTAAAAGCAGGGACGTATGGTCACCTTACTTATTTGTGTTATTAATTTTATCCCAATAACATTTTATATAAAATAAAATAAGCAAAAATCTGTTAGGTAAGCTGTTCATCAATAAAACTCTTTATTTATTTTATATTTACAATTCAACCTTATCACCTTCAAAATAGTTCCCTTCTGCGGCCACACAGCGTCGGAGACGTTGGACCCACTGCTCATAGCAGTGTTGGAAGTCGTTAAGTGGGATCGAACGAAGTTGGTCCGTCACGGTTTTCTGAATGACGTTTATAGTGCCAAAATGATATGCCTTGAGTTGAATTTTCAACTTTTGAAAAAGGAAGAAGTCACAGGGTGATAGATCAGGTGAGTAGGAGGGCTGAGGAACCACTGAAATTCCTTTTTGTGTCAAAAATTGCCTAATAGAGAGTGCTGTGTGATAAGGTGGGTTGTCATGATGCAACATCCAACTTACAGAAATGCTTGATCTGAATCGAGAACTCTTTTCGTTAGTCTCTCGAGAACTTCGCGGTAAAACTGCTGATTGACAGTTTGCCCTGGGAGCACAAACTCCTTATGAACAATCCCCTGATTGTCGAAAAAGCAAATGAGCATTGTTTTAATCTTGGATTTGCTCAACCGTGCTTTCTTCGGACGTGGTGAGTCGGGGGTGTACCACTCCTGACTTTGACGTTTCGTTTCAGGTTCGTATTCAAGTATCCAACATTCGTCACCTGTGATCACGTTTTTTAGAAAATCTTTGTTATTTTCAATGTTCTGCAGAAGATCTGAACACACAGCTATCCGATGTTGTTTTTGCTCAGGTGTCAGGATTTTGGGAACCATCTTCGAACACACCTTTCGCATGCCCAAATCCTGGGTTAACATGTCGTAGACAGTGGCAATGTTCAAATTCAATTCACTGCTGATTATTCTGACAGTCAGTCGTCGATTAGACCTCACAAAAACTCGCACTTTTTCCAAAATTTCGTCGGTTATTGAACTGCGCGGTCGTCCTTTCAGATTTTCATCGTTAACGTTTTCACGTCCCTCTAAAAAGGCCTTGTGCCACCTAAAAACTTGAGCTTTCGATGAGACCTGCTCCCCATACGCTAGCGTCAATTTTTGAAAAGTTTCCGTTGCGGTTTCGGCAAGCTTGACATAATACTTTATCGCATAACGTTGCTCCAATTTTGTTACGTCCATTTCCGTGACACACTTAAAAAACTAGCTTCACAAGAACACGTAGTAAAAAAAGTGCAGTAGCAGTGGGTAGTTGAGACTTGTACTGGAGGTAGATCAAATGTTTATCTAAATGGTTAACTGGCGCGAAAACTTGCAATGTTGCCAAATCACGCACTGTGCATGCGTTCTCACTACTTTTTTAACTTACCTCGTATATATATACAGAGAGTATATATATATATAACTTTACGATTCTTTTTTGTGCTTCTAAACTTAAATCCTAAATCATGTACAATATGATTTAAGGAATTTTTATGTCCTTCCCATCCTAAGTCACTGTATAGTTTTTCACGTAATGCTTTAAGCGTAACTCTTGTATTTTCGGTTTTGTGAAAATTATATATTATATTTCGAAAGTAACAATTTTCAAAATCTTCTAAATGTCGTATAGTCGCCTTTCGAAAACGCTTCTTTCCCGCTGTAGAAAATTTCGGTTCACTTTCGTTCACCTTCCTTTATAATTGTAGCTACCGTTCTTATGGACACTTGGTTGCTCCAAACACTCTTTCCTTTACTTCCTTCGATGACAAATTGCCATCAGATTTATACACATTGAAAATCAATTCCCTTGATTGGCTATTCATTACTTTACCTTTTTAAAAGCGAACTCATTTTGGTAGTAAGTTGTTACGCCACTGATAGTACGCAGACTCAAGGGTAGTGCCAATGATTGTCTTAAGCAATAGTAATTGCACCCCCACTATTTTTGGACAAGTGCGCAACTCATGGCCAGGCAAATTAAACGCGAACAGACAGTACCTTTGTTTACTTCATATTAGAAAGAATATTTTCACAATAAATTGCCATACACCGGAGACTTTTTCACATCATTTTCCTGCCGGTATATACATGGTGTACATATAGGAATAAACTTTTGCAGAGATACGGCTATCTCGTAAAAGCAACGGCCAAGTATAGCCGGTAATATCGCCCCAGATGATATATGGCTCTATTATATGTTGGGAGATAATCTTATTTTTTCGGGGCCTTTCGGACGTATACTTAAAACTTAAACTCGCCGCAACTTTAGTTGTCGAGTAGGTACTCTGCAAACTTTAAAAAGAACAATTTGGATCGTTAGGCCATATAACCGCCATCCTCGCAGCTACTTAAAAAATACATAGAATATGAAATAAGTATGGTATAAATACAAACGAAAATTGATATTAGGCAAGTATAAATTGCAGTTGCGTTGCAATTTTAAGACAATATTTGCGATCAAAAAGGCTGCTGAAAAACGCATCGCTTCTTTACATTCGTCTTTAAACGCTAACTCAGTGTCAAGTTGGTTCAAGACTGGTTTCCGATGCGATTTATTCCGAATCATCACATCAGACGTTATAGAGATCTGATAAGGTTTTACAGTTATCTGACAATAGAATGAATCTGTTTTAGCGTTGGCTGACTTGTTTAAATCTGATATGCTTTTATGTGAAGAAAAATGTAGGAAATCAACTCTCACCGTTTCGGATGTCTTCATAAATTTCACGGCAAACAGGTGCCACAGCAAAATTTCATTGGACTTTAGTCCACAGTAAATTAATCAACTGGTAGGTAGTTCTCGTATATGCAAACTGTTATTTTATATTGCTAGTATAAATTACAAATTGACATGTGAATTATTTAGTTTTGCCAGCTACATACACAAATATGAAATTGTCATAAACTTTCATTAAGATATTACGACAATTGTACATATATGAGAATTATGAGCGTAGTTATATAGTTCTTTAAGTGTGTCACGCATTAGTAAATTCCTCGTTATTTAGACTATATAATTTTTGCACGTATAATTTATATAAGGATAAGTATATATTTAATAAGCAGGGTAAGGAACTCACAGAAAATAAGGAAAAAGCTAGAAGATGGAAGGAGTATCTTGAAGATTTATATAAAGGTAGGCAGGACATGGAGGAGCTAGAAAGTGTGGAACAGATAGATGAGGATGACTTAGGTCCTAGCATACTTAGGTCAGAGTTTCATAGAGCATTAAATGATTTACGGAATAACAAAGCAGCGGGGATTGATATGATACCAGCCGAATTAATAAAACACGCAGGGGAAAAAATGCAGGAGCGATTATACAGGTTAGTTTGTAAAATATATGAGAAGGGAGAAGTACCACAGGATTTTCAGCGTAGTAGAATAGTAACAATGCCGAAGAAAATAGGAGCTAATTTGTGTGAGAACTATAGGACCATTAGTCTACTATCACATGCATCGAAGATATTGTTAAAGATTATTTATAGGAGATTAGAAAATAAAGTAGAGGAAAGGCTAGGAGAAGATCAGTTTGGTTTTAGGAAAAACAGAGGGACGAGAGAGGCGATTCTAGCACTAAGAACGGTAGTAGAAAAAAGAAAGAGGGTAGGAAAGGTAACTTGCATAGCTTTTGTAGATTTAGAAAAGGCATTTGATAATGTAGATTGCGACATAATGTTTAGAATTTTAAAAGAAACGGGTATAGATTATAAGGATAGGAGAATAATTTTTAATTTATATAAACACCAAACTGCCTTAGTTAGAATTGAGGGGGAAGAAGAGGTAGCAAAAATAGGGAAGGGAGTTCGGCAGGGATGTACACTTTCACCGTTATTATTTAATCTATATATAGAAGATGCAATAAACAAAGTAAAAGAAGAGTATAGTGTAGGTGTGAATGTACAGGGAGAGAAAATATATATGTTGAGATTCGCCGACGATATAGCTATATTGGAAGAAAGCGAAAAGAATTTAGAAAGGGTATTGAATGGTATGCAGGCAGTATTGACTAGGGATTTTAACATGAAAATAAATATAGGTAAAACTAAAGTGTTGAGGTGTGACAAAAAGGAATGCAGTAGAAAAATGAGGATCACAATAGGAGATAATAGAATCGAAGAAGTGTCAGATTTTTGTTATTTAGGCAGTAGAATCACAAAAGATAATCAAAGCAAGGTAGATATAAAGTGTAGGATAGCACAGGGTAGGAAGGCATTCGTAGAAAAAGAACAGATTTTAAGATCAAATATTGACTTGGGTTTTAGAAAAAGATTACTGAAGGTATATGTTTAGAGTGTAGCACTGTACGGGTGTGAGGCGTGGACTATAGGAAAGGAAGAGAAGCGTAGATTACAAGCATTCGAAATGTGGTGTTATAGGAGGGTGATGAGGATTGGTTGGGAAGATAAAGTAACAAATGAAGCTGTACTAGAGTTAGTAGGGAAGAAGAGAAGTATTTGGAGAGTGTTACAGCGTAGGAGAGACAGATTAGTAGGGCATATCCTTAGGCATGGGGGGATTATGCAATTGATCATAGAAGGTAGAGTGGAGGGAAGGAGAGGGGTAGGTAGGCCTAAATTGGAGTATGTGAGTCAGATAGTTGAAGACGTTGAGATGAATAGCTATAGGGAGATGAAGGGATTAGCTCAGGATAGATCGGTATGGCGTGCTGTTTCCAACCAATCTTTAGGATTGCGGACTCTTTAAAATTATTTATATGTACGAACATTCAAATAAATTTATGTATACAATTTAATTATAATAAGTTAAGATGCCTAGGAAGAGTGCACTAAAAGAAACAGTTATTTTTAAATGGGGTATAGATTTTGCCGTTAGGCTGTGATATTCTATATTAGGGAAGACAATTATTGAAAATTATTGTATTTTTATTTCTCTTCGCTAAACTCATTTTTACTAATTTGTATATTGCAGCTGTATCGTTAAGAATGTTTTCATAATATTGATACTGTTAGATTCAAGAAATGTTGTTACTAAATTGATTAAAATTTTAACAATATTTTTAAATAGACCTGTAGGAAAATAATAACATATTCTGTTGGTAGTAGCTATTGACACATATAGAAATTAAATTTTGAAATATTTGAAATATATTGTCGAATAAATTAAAATTAAACTATTTGTTGCTTTCCTTTGTAATAATAATATATTGTATATATTTCTCATATATTTCTTTGATTTACAAATAGCATATTCCCTATTACCTATTAAATTTTGAGTATATTTCGTCGGAATGTGCTAGATAAGAGTGTATATACAAAAAGGTTTTCGAAAAACCGCTTTTCAGTTAAATACATGATCGAATATTATGTTCTATTACAGATCTTTCTTGAATTTAATTTTTATATAATGATAATTATATTTTAAGAGCGTTCATTATCGCTTTCAGAACAGATCAACTAAACAGTAAAAAAACTATTTGTACACAAGATTATTTAAAATCGTTTCATAAGATTTATTGGGATTTCGAAGAATAGTGCCTGGCTTATAAAAAAAAAAACGACTCGCGCGATAATATATCGAATTTTATGAATCTTGATTTTAAAGCTTGAATTGTGACCACCCTCGATTTTTTGTTCTTCTATATTATTATGTTTCTAAATAAAATATTCCCATGTGAACTGGAACGTGCTTAGCAGAGGAAGAGTATCACAATCAGGACAATGTAATATGATAATTCATTCTGCATTAATATTTATACATTTTCAGTGCTTCTTGGTACGAAACTAATTGGTGAATAGCGATGAAGCACGTTTTTCATAAATCCTCAAGAGTGTATATCATTCTGCGTTGTGCAGGCAAACTTGCTAGTGAGTGCAAGTCTGAAATTTTGGTGAACGCCATTTCCACATAAATCAACATCCGCTTTCTCAAGACAGAACGCATTTGCGAAACTTTGTTGCGCGACCACAGATTTGCTCGCTCTCACTCGCGCTTTCAGTTCATCATTGTCCTTTTATTTGTGCGGTTCTTGTTCTTCTCCATGCCATGACGAATGCCTAAGAACTACTCGATGAGCTGAGGTCGCGCGGTGCGACGCAACCCTCTCTAAATCATCTTTACTGTCTAGTTTCATAATTTCGCGCGAGCATTGTTAACGTGTTGTTGACTTTCTTCATTATATGTACAGACAAGAACATCATCATTGTGCTATATACTATGGGCTGTAGATATTATATATGTTCTCTTGGCCGGAATATTGCCTACACTTCCGAATCAATATTAAATTAGAAGAGTCAAGATTAAAGAGGTCTTGTTAATTATCTATATTGGGATGAGACTATGGAAAAGGTGAATATAATATCAGTGCTATTTTGTTAAGCTTTCATATGAATAGTTAGTTAAAGAGTCCGCAATCCTAAAGATTGGTTGGAAACAGCACGCCATGCCGATCTATCCTGAGCTAATCCCTTCATCTCCCTATAGCTATTCATCTCAACGTCTTCAACTATCTGACTCACATACTCCAATCTAGGCCTACCTACCCCTCTCTTTCCCTCCACTCTACCTTCTATGATCAATTGCATAATCCCCCCATGCCTAAGAATATGCCCTACTAATCTGTCTCTCCTACGCTGTAACACTCTCCAAATACTTCTCTTCTCCCCTACTAACTCTAGTACAGCTTCATTTGTTACTTTATCTTCCCAACCAATCCTCATCATCCTCCTATAACACCACATTTCAAGTGCTTCTAATCTACGCTTCTCTTCCTTTCCTATAGTCCACGCCTCACACCCGTACAGTGCTACACTCCAAACATATACCTTCAGTAATCTTTTTCTAATACCCAAGTCAATATTTGATCTTAAAATCTGTTCTTTTTCTACGAATGCCTTCCTACCCTGTGCTATCCTACACTTTATATCTACCTTGCTTCGATTATCTTTTGTGATTCTACTGCCTAAATAACAAAAATCTGACACTTCTTCGATTCTATTATCTCCTATTGTGATCCTCATTTTTCTGCTGCATTCCTTTTTGTCACACCTCATCACTTTAGTTTTACCTATATTTATTTTCATGTTAAAATCCCTAGTCAATACTGCCTGCATACCATTCAATACCCTTTCTAAATTCTTTTCGCTTTCTTCCAATATAGCTATATCGTCGGCGAATCTCAGCATATATATTTTCTCTCCCTGTACATTCACACCTACACTATACTCTTCTTTTACTTTGTTTATTGCATCTTCTATATATAGATTAAATAATAACGGTGAGAGTGTACATCCCTGCCGAACTCCTTTCCCTATTTTTGCTACCTCTTCTTCCCCCTCAATTCTAACTAAGGCAGTTTGGTGTTTATATAAATTATAAATTATTCTCCTATCCTTATAATCTATACCCGTTTCTTTTAAAATTCTAAACATTATGTCCCAATCTACATTGTCAAATGCCTTTTCTAAGTCTACAAAAGCTATGCAAGTTACCTTTCCTACCCTCTTTCTTTTTTCTACTACCGTTCTTAGTGCTAGAATCGCCTCCCTCGTCCCTCTGTTTTTCCTAAAACCAAACTGATCTTCTCCTAGCCTTTCCTCTACTTTATTTTCTAATCTCCTATAAATAATCTTTAACAATATCTTCGATGCATGTGATAGTAGGCTAATGGTCCTATAGTTCTCATACAAATTAGCTCCTATTTTCTTCGGCATTGTTACTATTCTACTACGGTGAAAATCCTGTGGTACTTCTCCCTTCTCATATATTTTACAAACTAACCTGTATAATCGCTCCTGCATTTTTTCCCCTGCGTGTTTTATTAATTCGGCTGGTATCATATCAATCCCCGCTGCTTTGTTATTCCGTAAATCATTTAATGCTCTATGAAACTCTGACCTAAGTATGCTAGGACCTAAGTCATCCTCATTTATCTGTTCCACATTTTCTAGCTCCTCCATGTCCTGCCTACCTTTATATAAATCTTCAAGATACTCCTTCCATCTTCTAGCTTTTTCCTTATTTTCTGTGAGTTCCTTACCCTGCTTATCACATATAATGTTACCCTTTGGTTTTACTTTAGAAAAATGTGACTTAATTTTCCTGTAGCCCAAATCTACTTTACCTCTTCTCATATCCTCCTCAATATCCTCACAATTTCCTTTTATCCACTCTTCTTTCGCTAGCTTGCATTTCCTATTAATTAAGTTCCTTAGTTCCTTATATTTTTTCTGTCCTGCTTCTGTGTTTCCAATTTTAATTTTACATATGAATAAATAAGTATATATATATTTTTCTAATTTGCGTTTCTAATAGAGCTGTTAACGAACCTAAATGATTTTTATAGTGAATTTGAGTTCTTTTATAGCATAGTGCAATTTATTGTTTCAAAGTTGGTAGCACTGCTTGCCAATTATCAAACGTCAAACTACAATAGAAAGCAACAAATAGTTCAATTTTAATTTATTTGACAATTTATTTCAAATATTTCAAATGTGTCAATAGCTACTACCAATAGTAAAAAAATTCCCTAAATTTTTAAATTTCGATTTTTTATTTAAAAAGGGCATAAAAGATGCAAATTAGAAATAAATTGTATAAAAAACTCATTTCATAAGTAATTTATAACACTCGATCTTTAGAAAACGAAATTTTCTAAACTCGAACTCGTGCAATAAAACTTGCCTTATGAAATTCGTTCTTTAATACACTATTATGAAATTTCTTTTAGGGAGGTTTTTTTAAAAATGCAATAAAATAGTCGAAATGCAACAAATATGCGAAATAATTTTATGACTACTTTCTTTTAGGGAGGTTCTTTTAAAAATGCAATAAAATACTCAAATATGCGAAAATAGTCTGGAAATTCTGGAAATAACGACTTGCTCTTCTTGGGTCCTCTTTATTTGATTCTAATGAAGCGACAAGAGAACATTATTAAACCGCGCTAAATATTCTCGATCTTGTAGCAGATCTGACACACTGGAAATGTTGGAGTTCATAAATTATTTGGTTTACATTAATAATTATGCGCTCTGGAGTAATAATAATAATGAAACGAGTAGCTGACCGCAGTCTCAAGTTGCTTTCCTGAATTCAATATATATATAGTACCGGAAAGTACCGGATAAGTCAAAATTAGTGAACTTAACACTTCGAAGAACTTTCTCTACTATGGCTATGCTTTTTTCTATGCAAATATGCAGCAAGATTGGTTAATTTTAATAATAATACCGTATTCAATAGTTTAGAATTCCATTCAGATAAGTTTGTTTCTTAAATTAACAAGTATACAACTGATAATTAGTTTAATATAATTTCTTGTTTATATAATTGGTTTAAGAATTGGAAATAATTTCTAATAATCGATGTGTATTAACAAAAAATATAACGTTTTTATGTTTTTATATTTTATGCCTCATCCTGTGTAGGTATGTAGCAGAAAGGAAAGGTCGACTTCGGAATTTGGCAGATCACGCAATAATTTATAGGCCCTTTAATTAAATCATTCTTATAAACGAAGTTATTTTGCAACAGCTTGCTCTTTTTTAAACACCACAAGAAATATAAAAGCCCAAGCAAAAAGCTACTCTATAATATAAAATATAAAAACAAATGCTTTATAGAAATAACTTTGTAAATTGTCCCTAATTAGTGCGTATTGATATAGCAGCCAGGAAGAATATTTTATTTCACATTCTCGTTGGGTAAACAATGATATCTTTAAACTAGACCCAAAAAGTGTTTGCAAACGATAGCTACAACTCACAATTCGCGTTGCAGTTGGTTATGTCAATACATTGTGGTTGACACAATACAATGGCGTAACATGACATTCGTTACCCTGTACTGTCAAACAAAATGCATCTTCCTATTGTCATTTTATATATGACGTTAGATTTCTGGCATACAAATAGAAATCTAGCCCATCGCTTTTTACTCTAGGCTCTGTTTGTGTCCTGTTGCGAATGTGGCTGGGTGTATTTCGGATTCTGGTAACGACGTTTATATGTTAACATTCTGAAAACGTGACATATGGAACGTTTGTGGATGAATAGGGTGCTTATGGGGAGGTGCTATAAGGGTAGACTATATTGCAGAAGACAGCTGATAAATTTGTGGAAAAATATTTTGATTACGCAACAATCTCTAGCATAGCACAATTATATTTTTAAAGTTTTATAAACTTTCCATTTTTAACAATTAAGTTATATGTAATGTATGTCATAAAAATTATAGAAACAAGCACATTTTATCAGTTCCTTGTGTATTAATAGTTAGTAAATTGCAAGTTTATTTTTATGTTTAATAGGTATTTGCGTATTTGTTATAAAATTGTTATTTTATTTTGATTTATATCATTACTAATCTTATTCACTTTTGAAAAAATTTCTCTTTATTTCTGCCTTCTAAGCGTTGTAAACTTCGTTTGGTTTATAGGCGACATCGGGAATTAGTAAGACTTACTTATTTCGTAATTTATACCTAGTTAAATTAAATCTACAAGATATCTCACTAGAGACATGACGGATATACATCGGCCAACTTACAAGACAATATTTTAATCTCAGTACCAGTTTTATAGTCGAATAAAGAGCATCATTACGCTGTATAAAAAGTAAGTACCATGTAATATAAGAGAATAATTAGATATTTGATTTAGGACGATATATTCAGATACTACCGAATTCCTAGGACATTACAAAATAATTATCGTATTTCACGTTTTATGTCATTTAATTAGTGGGGAATAAAGAACGACAATTAAAAATTCCTTCTCCGAGATGTATGAGGGCATCAATAAAAGCTTTTATTATTCCTTAATATGGAATACATTTGGAATGATACGTTGAAAATAAATTCCAATTTGCACATCATAATTGGCTGTAATAATTGTTCATTAAGATGTTTGGGCATGTTTTGAAGTTCATCAATCAATATGGGTAAACTTTAGATTTGTAAATATTTATATCTACTTTATAGATAAAGAACTCTTCTGCTCTACCTAAATTAAACTGTGTCCTGCGTTGATTCTTACTGGCCTATTCGTTTTGCGTCTACAACACTGGGTCAAGATTTCCTACGTTTTCTTTTTCACGGTCTTCTGGTCAGGAGTGGTGCGAGCATGTACATTGTCTGTGGCTATATGGGCGCAAAACGAGCTTCAAACATATACCATTTAAACACCCTATAAATCTGCAGGTAACAAGCTCTTAGGGATCAGTTTAACATTTATTCACCGACATTTATAGCATAGAGTGAAAGATATTCCAGAACATATGAACATCGGAACTTATTTTTGAAATCTAGCGTGAGTATTTTGAAATGTGCAATATATAAAAAATTGTAATTCGTGCGGTAATAGAAAATGTAATAGTAACCTTCAATGGTATTTAAAAAAAAAATTGCATGGTATTTGTTTAGTAATTTCTTTTCGATCACTTCAATAAAACTTTCCGATAATCAAATTGTCTTTGTAAAAATATCTTGTTTTATATTAATCGTTAATCAGGTCGTTGTATATGAGCCCGTGATTGTGTCTTGTTTTAACAAGTTCTCTTGTTTAGTTAACTACGAGAATCTCGTTTCCAAAATTGATATCTAATATTTTGAAACAGCCTAAATTCACTTGTGTTAATATTGACTAATAATTTTTCTAATGGCTATACTTCTATAGATTACATGGAATAAATAATAAAATTTAGCACTCTATATTTGTTTATAGCACTCATTGTTTGAGTCATATAGTATAAATATGTGCGCCATCAGACTATCATGATAGGTGGTCTTATATGGCGGCAGGCGAATTACTATCCACTTGCTGTTGACATTCGAATTATCTTCACGATATCTGTCTGTATAGGTTGCATGTGCACGCTCGATCACCTGTTTACGTTAAGCACCGCGGACTGTAGCCTAAGAAATATCTTTGTGTTCTGTTATCCTGGCAATGTGGAGAATGAAACGTGGTGTTCTTAGGCACCTAGACCTGGCGCGTCTAAAGCGCCTCTGTTGGCACTATCCTAATCAATTTATTATTAATAGTTAACTATTAAGACTTGTTGCGTATGTTGACATACGTTTTATTAGATGGTCTATAAATAAATACAAAATTAATTACTGTGAGAGCTACATCAATTTAATTTAACATTATGATACCAAAACCGAAGAAATTGCATCAAAATTTGGGTCAATAATTGAAAAACTTAACCGATGTATCTCGAATCTCATGATTCCCGATAGAAAAAGAAAATTTGACATAGACAGCTTCGCATGATTTTATTTTAGTTACAAATTTATTCTAAGGAAGCAATCTAGGGTGAAAAATAAAAAAATAAAAACATAAGTACCACTTATGGTAATATTACAGGAAATATATATAATGATTCGTTTTTTAAATAATTAGGGATAGTCTTTTCTATTAAATTTTATGGATTTATGATGAAAAAATTATTCTACGGTAGATTCGGAATGTATTAGAAACATATCTAGCCCACCCATAATATACTTCACGTATATCTCTTCACGAGAGGCATAATTTTATTATACTAAATCTAATCATTGTCTATTTTGTGCAATTTTCTTAAAATTGTGAACAGCTACACTCGAACCCCCCAGTTTAATTAAAAAAAAAACATGCGTGAAAGTCGCGCGGTAGAAGTGGAACTTCTTAGCTCCTAGGAAAAGTTAATTTTACGCATTGCTTTTTTCCATTTGTTAACGATTTGATTTTGATTTTGATTGACACTCTGATCATCAAAGAAAGCATTATTAACTGTAATGTCGTACAGTCTATAAAGAGGAGTTTTAATTAAATTTTGTGTATGATGCACTAGTGGGTGCATTTCTATTTGTCGATGACTCGCTCAGCTGTATCAGATTCATTTCGTTGATGTCTCTCACACCGCGTGTATCGTCACGTGTATCAGTGGCATTCAAATTCTCTCTACCACTCACTGTGTCCTCACTTAACGACGGTATCGATTCATCCAGTGTATTTGAGGTCGTTGGAAGGTTATGTTGTCCTTTACCGCCCTTTGCCTGGCTCGATACTCTCTACTTCTTTGCAAGGTACTTGTTGGCACTTTTCTTCGCGGTTTATTCGCTTTCTTCCGTTCTCTAAAGGCTCGCACTCTGTCTGTACTTGTCTTTTTCTCCATTTCACTTTTCGCACAATCGATATTGTTAGCTAAAAGATTAAGCTGTGTTTGTGTAATATATAATAAAATGCGCAAGCGTCTACTGGTTGTCTTGTGCTACTTATACACATAGTACACGCGGCGCATGCGCGTAGCAAGCTACACTTTTCGTGACGGAAGCGTTTCACTTTTCGTGACGTTCAGGCCAATTTGCCCTACCGCGCCTATAGAAGTTTCACTTCATAAAAAATACATTTCTGAACGTAGCACTACAATGCAAATCTTCAGTTTGGTAAAACACTAAAGTAAACTTAGCGCAACTTATATCTACTAGTAGAATGACCGTTGAGGTTTCCAAAACATATATATTAGGTAGGACAAATTGGCTATTGAATTATCGTATCCCCACGATAAGAGCTATAGATACGGTTTGCGGACAGAGGTGACTGCAGTAAACACAAACGAACTGCTTGGACCGTGGTCACTATTTATAAGAGCATGTACAGAGAAAGACAATATAGGATATTCATTGATATAGGAAGGCGAAGCAGTTGTTTGTGGGCTCCATACAACACGTCTCCCATTGACAAACTCTCAAAAAAATTTCTTTGGGTAGGAACAGACAGTACCTCAATACTATTTTCTTTGATTGTGCTTCAGTACATGGATAGTTAGAAAGATCTTGCCATTGCCAATAAGGCTAAATTGCAACCCATTTCGAGATTGTTATCCTAAAAGCGACTTTATATAGAAAGGTGAATAGACAGAATGTGACCGAATGGCGAAGATACATTCGGTAGATATTCCATTCAACAAAAAATCGCTTTCTGTTGTTCAGAATTTAGGCATAGATTTAAAAGTTAAGCGAATAAAATCGTTCGAGGAGCTCACGGCCGTAATACGATTTCGTGTTTGTTATTAGCTCAATTTTTTTGCAATATTACATTAATAATATTTTACAATATATAAAAATAGTTCAAATAATGGCTAATTTTTTAGAGCATACTATACTAACATTGCAGAAGATGGTCGGTCCTTGTTATATAAAAAACAAATCCAAACATCCGTACTGTTTTTTTTTCCAGTAAATTTTATAAGGAATGTACTAAATTATGAGTTCACCAATGTCAAATATAGCGCCCCAACTCAGGTTTGAAAAAAAGTACACCAACAATAGAAAACATAGTGCAGCATAAGTAAATTCTTAAATGCGAAGTATATTACTTAAGAATGATTTCATTAATGGGATGAATATTGCCCACTAAATTTTTTCTTGTCTTTTTATTAATATATCAAAATTATGTGGGCAGGTAAAAGAATCGAAAGAAAAGTAATCAAACTTTCGAGCAAACGTATAAAGGCAATGGTGCGATTTTGATTGTATTAGATGCAAGGATTTGAAATACGAGAATTTGTCTAAAGTCTATAATAATTTATAATATTGACCTAGATCTAAAATTGTATTTTTGAGATGTATCTTTAAATAAGTGTAGATGATATTACTGTTCAGTAGATTCTTACGAATAAGAAAAAATAAACAATAAGTGGAAATCGCAACCCATATAAATTTATTGTTGTCAAGGTGGATTATGGTAGTTAGATCTATTAATAATAGTACCTTAAATAAATATATCTTTGATGATCAGAGTGTCAATCAAAATCAGTCAAAATCAAAATCAAAATCAAATCGTTAAGAAATGGAAACAAAGCAATGCATAAAATCAACTTTTCCTAGAAGCTAAGAAGTTTCACTTCTACCGCGCGAGAGCTCACGTATTATTTTTTTTTAAACAAAGCAGCATAAATTCCTTTTGGGACACTTACTAAGCCTGGGGATTCAATAAAGTAGATTTCTTTTTTATTTATTAAGTAAATAATTTTGTACTAATATATGAATATTTGCAGAAATAACTCAGTTTTTGTAATTTTCTATTTTGAACTAAGGTGGCCATTTGTTCAATGTTTTTTTTTCTCTTCATCTCGCATTTCTCTTACATATCCGGGGTTACATAAAACCCAACTGTAGCTAACTTACAAACTACATAACATTATGAATTAAATTTTCATCAAGCTTTTGCCACGAATTTGTTCAATTTTATTTTACATTCAGTATACATTTTATGGTTTTTATAATTTACCAGATTTAGTAACCTCAGATCAAAAATTCTCCCACTCAATTTTCCAACTGTTCACTTTGAAAATCTGTATCTTTTGAAATTGAAGAGGCAATTAACAGCGCGGTTTAATTAAAAGACGTACTAGTTAACACAGACCGCGGAGGTATCGGTGTCTGCAAATTCTAGTAGCAGATGTGTGTGACAACGACAATGGACATACACGCATAAATTACACAATCTCTCATATTCTCTTCGATCGAGTTTAGAAAAATATCTGGCACACTTGGAAATATTAATTTTTTTCTTTAAAACGGGATATTTCGAAAATCACGCGGGACGCGGGGCTAATTACCGAAAATCACTTTAACCGGGTCACTTTAAATTATATATAACAAAACACTGTATCACTTAAAAAAATCTTATACCAACATATTGGACTTATCATCCAAATACACCGATTATCGAAATTTCTAAATTAACCCAATATAAGCGGCACCAACACTCACCGATGTACCGACTTCCACGATTTTTACATAACTATTTCAAGAACTTCTTCGAGAATGTGTCTATCCGAAAACGACTGCGTATTAATTGGAACTGCGTATTAATTGAAATTGCGCTAAAACTCATTTACTACGTAAATAATTGTTGTATTAATGCGAAATCAATCACACATGATCGAGTGATGTGCGAAACCTTTTGAACTGGATGGTCTATGATCTTACCATGGACATTTTCGTTGTTTATTTCGCCGTTGAACGGTTCGTATCAGGTATGGGACATTAACAAATATTCCCAACACTTTCTGCCGAATCAAAATAGTCAATGTTTATGTTACAACTATTTATCTGTAGCAGTTCTCTAGGCAATAACAAAACGCTCTATATGTTATAGTCAAAATCAGAAATCTGACAATTCGCAACAAAGTTTTGCGAAAAAAATATGTGAACAAAACTAGTTTAGACGACGAGATAGAATTGTATGTTGTTTCCGAAGCTGTGCTTATAAATACTGAATGGGTCAATTCTTTTATGATATCCTAGTCTTCTTTATGTTTTTGTGTTAATTTACAACTTGCAATTTGCATAGAGTTTCTAATCAGACTTTGCTTATTGTGCGCAGATATCGTAATAGTCATTGACGAGTGTGCAAAACAATTTCTACGAAATTTGTACATTTGTCCGTATTCGGTTTTTGACCGTAATCTAAGCTAGATAAAGATTTCTATAAACTTAATATTGATATAGAGTAATAAAAAATTAAAAAATATTCTTACGAAGACTAGGATGTTAATCCAAAGACATTTGCAAATTTCCAAAAACGCAACACATTTTATTAAAAAACACCATATTAATTAAGTGTCTAATATAAATCTTTAAAATTATTTTTATAATTATTATATGATATTCAGCTTATATGGAAGTGTATTGAAAATTTGAAAAAGCACAATAAAGTCAAGTTTCAACTATATATTTTAGTTATCCAGCTGATTTTATCTACAGTTGCTAAAAAATTTCTGCTTGCAATGATTCAAATTTTAAAACAATTATCTACGATCTTAATTTTAATTATATTAAAAATTTAGAAACATCCACTAGAGACTGCCGATTCTATGAATTCGAAAAAAATATTTAAAACCAAATTCACTTTCGGCTTTTAGTTTTTCAGTTATATTATAAAAATTATTACTTTTTTACTTCAAATACTTTTGCTAGTAATTGCTTTTAGTATAATAAATATATGTATACCTAATGCATTTATTCTATTCCGAGAAGAAGTTGATTTTATATATAGTTCGTTTAAAACTGAGTTTTATTGCGATTCTAGTGACATAAATATACGCTCAATTTTAACTTAAAAAAAAACATTTTCTAATAAAAGAATGTTTAAAAAAATGCATATCTGTGTCTCAATTGAGAGAATATTTGAAGGTTGGACAGATTGCCGTGTATATATCTTAAATAATTAAGTGTAATATAAATAAAAATTTGTGATAGGGTAGAAAGAAGTAAGTCCTTATATATAAGGATATTATATATAAGGACTTATAATAAGGATATTCCAACAAAATAAATAAAAATGGTAAAGGCTCAGGCAAAACTTTTCATGCGTTTTGATAGATATATTTGGCAATGGTGCGTTGTATACTTAATGGTCTTGTGTCTATGTAATATACCTTCCCAAACAATAGCTGATCCACCCACGAACACGTTGGCTGCAGTTAGACCACAACTTAGTGTACAAACACCATAAATAGAGCCCCCAAAGACAGTATATGAATAGTACAATTTGTTATATTGTTCAAATGCTGGACAATTGCAGGCAGATTGACACAAATGCTTATTGTCCACTGTCCGTCATATATATACAGAGTGAAGCATATACAATGTTCATTATTAGGCCCTTATTAGGCTCCTCTGAAGAGTAGACGACTCTGCAGACTTATAAAACTGTTACATGGCAGCATTGTGAAAATTTCTAAGCATTTAAAAATTGATGAAGTACTGCGTATATGTAGATTATTAACCAGATGTAGCGTAAATGTTTTTTTTGCGATTGAATTGAATAAAAGTTAAATTAAATTGAGCAAATTTGCGCGAAATTGAAGATAAATACTATTTTATATTGATAGAAGTTAATCAATCAAAAAATAAAACTACCGAACATATAATTACTCAATCAAATTTTCGAAGCTTAATTTTTATATTTATAACAAATTTAATTTGAACAGTCCCTTTAATATATCCGCCATTCATAATCAGACAATAACATTTATTTTATAATCGAAACAATAATATAAAAAAAATCCTTTGAAAATGTTTGTAACCAAATTTCCTATTTTTGACTAGATCTATTACTGATTTCGAAAATATATTTAGCGTTTCACTTTATTGATACCTCTGATAATATATAAGGTCCCAATGGTCACCATACAAGAGTTACCACCCTATATGCTGCATTGACACAACCAAATGATAAATGCATTTATATAGATTATAATTGAACACAAACTTTGAAAGTAGTATTTAAAATTACGCTGATATTTATTATGGTCGCGATGTTTACATGTAAATAATTGATTTTAACTCTGTCTAAAATGTGGATAGGTTGAATTTTGCAGTCATTTAGTGAAAATGCTATTTAAATATCGCAATATTGGACGCAAACTGTCGCTACATTTTAGATTTATTATAATGCTATTCTATATAAAAGCCTATTGTATGAAAGTCAATGACAAATAGGCGTGATTATTCCGCTCAAAAATACTAATATTTGCACATATTCTTATGGTTTTGTTTATATTTAACGAAACTGCTTACAAATGCGTAATTTTATTATTACAATTTTGTAGGGATCTATTGACTATGGCCCTATTTCAATGGACCAGTCTATTCTTTGGGATGACTTTGCAATTACTAAATTTTCTTCTTATAGGCTATAATAGAGAATATTTGGAAATTAGTAATATCTTTTTTGGAATAGAATACAATGAAAATATATTGGCTAGAATTCTGTAATTAAAATAATTTCAAGGAGATAAGTGAAGTGACCATACGTCCCGCTTTTAGCGGGACAATCCTGATTTTCGGTAATATGTCCCGCGTCCCGCTTTAAAGAAAAAATTCAATATTTCCAAATATACTACAAAATTTAACTATTTACCCATGTAAATAAAATTCGATACTCTTTTGTTTTTTGTGGACGACAAAAAAATCGCAATCTATATATTTAAATTGTGACGGCGTTTCTTTCAACGGTCATTTTACGGAAACAACTGAACCGATTTCAATAATTTTGGTATTATATTAAAGTGATTATGATCCCGTATTATTCAAAATTAAAATATATTTAATAAATTGGTCAACAATTAAAAAATAAGAATGACTAATTTTCCTCTACATTCAAATAGACTTTTACATTTAATCAAAGCCATTTATCATAAACGAGTCAGACAAATGGTCAATAATTATGTTTTTTTTTTTAAGTTTTTTAACAACTCATTCATGTTAGATTTGCTATATTTTGGCAAAAGATTTACTAATGTTTATATAAAATTCTGTTAATACAAACACGTATAGGATTTGTTGATAACAATACACAAAGTTGCTTCAGATGTTGTTAAGTGCTGTCGAAGCGAAGGTAGTCTCGCTTCAACTGTTAAATAAGATACTATTGAAACTGCTCATATAAAATAGCATGTGCAGATAAGAGATTGCGTTTACGCAACAATGTATGCTAAGTTTGAATTGAGCGCTCAGTTCGTTGAGAATTGCAAAATTTTTCTAAACTCGATCGAAGAGATTATTAAATAGTGTGTAATCTGTGTGTATGTCCACCGTCGTTATCACACACACGTATTACTAGAATTTGCAGACGCCGATCAGTGTTAACTATTACGTCTTCGAATTAAACCGCGCTATTAATTGGCACTTAAATTTCAATGTCAGCATTTAGAAACCTTTTTATATGGACTACCAATACTAAAATTATCAATTATTATTTTACGTGAAAAAATGACCGAATGGAACATTTTCTAATGGGAAATGATCTGAGGATTCTAAATCTGCAACTAGTTTAAGATAAAAACCATAAAATATGTAATGTATGTAAAATAACATAGAACAAATTCGTACCAACAGTTTTATTAAAATTTAATTAAGGATGCGAAATTTGAAGAAAATCCATCAAGTGAAACATTATGGGAAATATGGTCACTTTAACTATATGCTTTATATAGACTAGGAGTTAAAATATCACTCATTGCGGTCCTTTTCAATCAGACAAACTCGAATACCTAAACTTCAGAATCCGGTATAATATAGTACACATATATAACATAAAGGTTTATTAAATAATTTCATTGTTTGGACCTATGTACGCATTGTATTATCTGTTTTGTGGTAGAATAACCGACAAAAGCACGAGAATATAACATTAAAATGCCGCAGTCAAAATGAAACACGATACATATTAAATTCAAATAAAATAAATAATTCATTTTCCTCAAGGGATAAAATATCGAACTAAATATGGAAATATTCGCAAACTTCTGTAGGAAGCGAAAGACACGTCCCTATTATCGAAAATCTTTATTTCAAATATATTTACCACGCTGTATGAGGAAATATTCGACAATTTTTGCATTTTCTCTCAGATATGATGCTATAAGTAGTTTGTAAAAAACATTATCGTATAAATTTAGTCGACAACTTCCATCGCTTATAATATTGTCAAAATTGTTGAAAAATTATATTTAACTTACGTATTGAGTATATATTATAATATCGTCCATAAATATTACAGCAATTTTTATTTTACTTGTCCAATATATTCCTCATTTAAGTATGAATATGGACAAGCCATTATCATTTATGCATAGTACACATTCTTAAAAGATTACTGAAGGTATATGTTTGGAGTGTAGCACTGTACGGGTGTGAGGCGTGGACTATAGGAAAGGAAGAGAAGCGTAGATTACAAGCATTCGAAATGTGGTGTTATAGGAGGATGATGAGGATTGGTTGGGAAGATAAAGTAACAAATGAAGCTGTACTAGAGTTAGTAGGGGAGAAGAGAAGTATTTGGAGAGTGTTACAGCGTAGGAGAGACAGATTAGTAGGGCATATTCTTAGGCATGGGGGGATTATGCAATTGATCATAGAAGGTAGAGTGGAGGGAAAGAGAGGGGTAGGTAGGCCTAGATCGGAGTATGTGAGTCAGATAGTTGAAGACGTTGAGATGAATAGCTATAGGGAGATGAAGGGATTAGCTCAGGATAGATCGGCATGGCGTGCTGTTTCCAACCAATCTTTAGGATTGCAGACTCTTTAACTAACACATTCTTGTATTTAGAGCAAGAATTACAACGATTTTAGCATTATTATATACACGCAAACAATATTTCTCGGATGTACAAAATTAAGTTTCACTCGCGTATAAATAGAATATTTCGGAATGATAACCAAATAATTATAAAAACTAATATAATCTCACTTAATTAGAAGAACTGAACTATGATATTGCTATGCTAGAATCCATATTGTCCAGTTAGTTCTAATATCGATTTAGGCAAAAGCAATTCTTTATGTAAAAATTTTATGTTTGCTTTACATACGTAATTATTGTATATGTACTAACTGAATGTAACTTTCAAATATAATATTTAATTAACTGTTGTTTAATATTTACTTAAGAATTTTAGCATACATTAAACTTCTTCTACAACACTCTTTATGCCGTTTTTTTTTTAATTGTATGCGCTATTTCTTTCTCATCGTAAATGCTTGGGGGTTTCGAACCTTGGGCATATCAAACACCGGGCAAATAGAATAATTTATGGGTAAATTCCCTTCTTCCCTTTTTCACTGTGAGATGGTCTTACAATAGAAAGAGTAAGAATGAAACGGAATGCAACAGGTGACAAGATGTTCGTTAACGCACAGAGCAGTTGTTCTCACTTCGACCACTTTGACTTCTCCGGGTCCAGTCAGTCTTATGCTTCTTTAGCCACGTATTCTTATATATAATCACGAACGATTCGATTAGAACCCCGATTATGCGACGCAAAGCAATTTGGCCAATTCCAATTTGAAAATGATGTTGCTATTCTGAGTATTTTTAGCTAGTTAAATAATGATTGCGCACAAATACGAAAGAATTTTTTCTTAATAAATATATATTTTTCTTTTGTGCAACACCGAGGGATGTCTGTATACTTCTTAAAGAAAAACTGTATTGTAAGCGAGGATTAGAATGATGGAGCAGCATCCTGATTTATGCATATCTAGGCTTTTTTTTTACTTTGCCGACTGAAGATGGAATATTTATACTAGGGACTATTAATATTTTATACAAAGCTATTGTACGGAATATTTACGCTAAATGCGCAAGAAAAATGAATTATTTACCACAATGTACCATCTAAAAGTTGAAAATAAAATATTCATTACATTTTTTTTATATAAAATCGCGTATTTTTCACAATATGTAATTATAAAGTAAAATATAATACAAAGAGAAAATACAGTTGAGATGTAAATAACTGAGTAAAAAGAAATAAACAGCTCTTGAAATGTTAAATATAATTTTATTATAAAATCGTTTAAAAAAAAGTAAAAAATAAACTGCTCTTAATATAATTTTATTACAAAAGCCTTACAGTTTCTATATTGGTACAATTGATATGAATTTTATATGTTCAGAGTGTATAAATGCGAAGGATGTTCTTTGCTCGAAGCAAGAATTCGTTACTCGGTAAACAAAATATTCAGAGGTCCTTTATACTTATATAAATATATTGCTCGTGTGTGAATATTATCGAAAATGTTACTCTTATAGTTTATTCAGGTTGTCCGCTGTGTAGAATATTTTTTATTTATATTCCAGAAGAATAGTTTCATAGCTAGAGGTGCTACCTCTATCCATTATACTTTCTGCCAATACTGTAGACTTCAGCAGAATGTAAACAGGGTTTTTTTAACGTATTTATCTAAAGTTAGGTTAGTACAAATTTTTAAAGAATTGATCAAGACAATTCACACGATCCTTTGACTATCGGTTATATTGAATTATTCTGGCATAATTAAACAAAACTATTTTCTAAAAAAATTATGCAAAAATAACAATGAAATTGATTATACCAAATATTTGTTCTACATAGATCATTTTAAATTTGCACAAATGATAACGTTTTCGGTTTTCATATTTACCACAATTTTTTTTTAAAATTCCAATTATTTTAGCTTTGTAAAACTTCAAATTTCATTCATGTGTAAATATTATTTAAAAACTATCGAAAATATTCATCATATGTTTGCATTTAGATCAACTATTTTGCCGGTACCTGAATGATATACCTTGTTTGTGTTATAGTTACATTTACCACAATATAACACGGCACTGTCTATGAGAAAAGCATTCTTCTAAACTCTTGTATAAGAGACTACGAGATCACTGGTTTGCTGGATGGTGGACTCTCGTTTGTTCTTCTTTCAATTCAACTGAACACGCGGATGTGTTTCGCCCGCGGACAGGATACTGTACATACTATATATATATACAAGAATGTCTTCAGCCAGACATGTTTGCTTAGATGCCAGTGATATACAGCATGAGTACAAATATATTAAACAATATTACATTTTGAATAAGATATAAGTAAATATCAAGCGTCATGTAATATATGAATAATCCATGCGTCTTTAAATGGAAACGAAGAAAGAAATGAAGATACTGATATTGTAATATATATTTCGTTAAAATAAAATGCATAATTTGCTTATTTCATATTGTTGCAAAATTAATCACTAAACCACTAAATAATTATATATCGAATATCATACAAAATAATTGAATTCATTTAGTCTGTTTTATCTTTAAAAGGTAAAAATTTTGTGCATTTTCAAATGATTCCATTTGCTCTTAATGTCACGGTTACCTATATTTTTGTATGTATCTTAAAAATAAATGTAATGAGGAAAATTGTGGCATTTTCGTTGAACTAAGAAATATCGATTCCCTCTTTGGGACACGATCTCTCAATTTATCAATTTATAAAACAGTTACATCATGCAATGCCATATTTGCAAAGCTGTAACAAAGTGCTCTAGACTAGTGTAAAGCGTGTTTTGATAGGTGCATTGCAAAAAAAATCGCAATGTTGATTTTGTATTGGAAAATAATCCCCGCGGGCAACTGTGGTTTTTTTATAGTGAATAATTTACTCTTGAGTGATTTTACAGGCCAATGGAAAATGCTATTATTTGATATTACATTTCAAATGGACGACACATATTAGTAAGGGCTTATCAAGTATGTAATTTCATTGGAAGTACGTTTGTTGCGTATGTTCTCAAAAAATTGGCATTTGAATTGGTGTGAAATATAAATAGCTGTATATTCGTAAAAGTTTTTTAATTTATACGGTGTATATTTTTTATCCAGAGATTTTCTAAGTGTCCAGATTTTTTTCTGTAAACGAAAATAGAAAATAGATTATATCAGCAACAAGAGTAATGACATAAAAAAAATCATGAACTTTTTGGATGGACTGTGCATTTTCTTAAGATATATTACAACGATATGCAAATGTATATAAAACTGACTTTTCCCATTTCTTTTTCATTTAGTTCGTTACTCCGAAATATATTTTAATTAACTGTACCATTTTATACATACACACTTATTTAACCATATTAGTTTAATGTTAAACGCCCGATTCCTTTCTTTAGTATAAATGCTCGTATAAAATCCGGCATTGACTAGACTGTTTGGATTTCATTATTTGATTAGAACGACTATTTAATTAAAATCCCTAGTACCAGCAATACGTTAGTACAAACACACATTCGATTGATGAAATTTGCGCAGATTTCTCGTCTGTTTGCGGGAATTTATATCGACATTGTTTCCAATACCGAAGTTTACAAGTTACAACCAGCAAAAAAATGCAATAACAGTAATGCAATCCGTGATTTTTCGTTACTAAATTTTGATTCAACAATCGAATAAACTAAATTTCGAGGCAATTTACGACTTTTCCAATCATTTCTAAGGCATTTCAATTTTTATGTATACTGTTGACTTGCTGGTTAAATGTTGCACCGTTTCAAATAAGCAATAATCAAATCAATTTTTTTATCATATTAAAAACTTTGTATGAATTTTTATTAGTTAATAAAAATGGATAGAAATTTTTAGTTAAAAATTATGATGGAAAATAAGCCATGTAGAAATAATACATTATAAAAGGGTGTTACAAGATTTAAAAATATTAAATCATCGAATATATTGCGATTGTATATATTGAGGATTTTGCAAATATTTTGATTTATCATTTAAAACGGTAAAAACTATCAGATTAAAGTGTCAAAGATATGTGTCAAATGTCCAAATGTGAATGTGGAATAATTACTCGTTAATACAAGCATTAAAATGGGTTTCAATTAATTCAACATGAAGATTTAGGATACTTTAACAGTTAGCTTCATACGATTCTGGATCATTTTAAATTGCAATTGCGTATAAAGTCATCGAATAATGAGGACAGGACAGCAGACGAGAGACCCATTCTAAAACCTTTATCGGAATATTACAAAAGATATAGAAGTATAGCGGAAAATATGATAGCTATACGATACTTAAAAAATATGCATGAGACTCTCGCGCGGTAGAAGTGAAACTTCTTAGATCCTAGGAAAAGTTGATTTTATGCATTGCTTAATGGAATATGGAATTATGCACATATGGAACACACTGTACCTAGCGCATTATTGAAAAATTCTTTATCAAATTCGCAATGAGCAGGTTGAAAGAATGTAAATTTTGTGTACGATGCACTAGTGGGTGCATTTCTATTTGTCGATGACTCGCTCAGCTGTATCAGATTCATTTCGTTGATCTCTCACACTGCGTGTATCTTCACGTGCGGACGGCAGGCCTGAATCAGTGGCATTCAAATTCTCTATACTATTCACTGTGTCCTCACTTAACGACGATGTATTGATTCATCCAGTGTATTTGAGGTCGTTGGAAGGTTATGTTGTCCACCGTGTTCCTTTAACGCTCTTTGCCTGATTCGATACTCTCTACTTCTTTCCATGGTACTTGTTGGCACTTTTCTTGGCGGTTTATTCGCTTTCTTCCGTTCTCTAAAGGCTCGCACTCTGTCTGTACTTGTCTTTTTCTCCATTTCACTTTTCACACAATGGAAATTGTTAGCTAACAGATTAAGCAGTGTTTGTGTAATATATAATAAAATACGCAAGCGTCTACTGGTTGCCTTATGCTACGTATACAAACAGTAAACGCGGCGCATGCGCGTAGTGTGTTTCACGTTTCGTGACGGAAGCGTTTCACTTTTTGTGACGTTCAGGCCAATTTATCCTACCGCGGCTATAGAAGTTTCACTTGAAAAATAATTCGTAATTTCTTATTGTAATATAATAGAAGAATAGCCATATTTATGTATTGTAAATTATTTTTACAAAGCAATTTTAAAATGCAATTGGTTAAGGGTTAATATGCTTACTAAATAAAAGTAGGTCGATGTATTATAATGAAGAGAGCCTTTATGATTAATTTTTGAAACAAGTGACTGGAAAAAATGAGGTATGTATAATTCAACTCATTGAAGCCAATCAAATATAAAATATTTTGCAATATTAGTTGTAGTAATAAAACTTAATATTGGCAATCATTAACAAAAACAATTTTCAACATTATTTAGTGGGAAACGTTATTTTGACAACAGCCAGCAATAAATATCACACTGCTTTCTCAGAATTCGAATCTACTAAATATACATACACATCTTTCAAGTAAGTGTTTCCTTAACATATGTTCCTTATATCCGCATTTCAAATGAGTTGGGAATGGGAATATCACAAGAACCCAAGTTGCAGAAGCTACTAGCCAAGCTAGTTCATGTTCTGAGTTCCCGACAATGCAAATTTTAGTTGCAAGACAGGCGCGTTCTTACAAGTGACAAACTGTGGCGTTTCCTCAAACATCGATAATCACTTCACGCAAGCTAACATTCTCTTCACGATTATACGAATACATTTCTGCATTGCAATCGAGTTTAAACCACAACGTTGAATGATATATTTGTAAATAAAGTTTTTGCGAATACGCACGCATATGATTCGAAATTAAATATACTTATGTGTAGTTTCATGAAATTACATTAACTAATGTAATTTTGAAAGTTAGTTAGTTAAAGAGTCCGCAATCCTAAAGATTGGTTGGAAACAGCACGCCATGCCGATCTATCCTGAGCTAATCCCTTCATCTCCCTATAGCTATTCATCTCAACGTCTTCAACTATCTGACTCACATACTCCAATCTAGGCCTACCTACCCCTCTCTTTCCCTCCACTCTACCTTCTATGATCAATTGCATAATCCCCCCATGCCTAAGAATATGCCCTACTAATCTGTCTCTCCTACGCTGTAACACTCTCCAGATACTTCTCTTCTCCCCTACTAACTCTAGTACAGCTTCATTTGTTACTTTATCTTCCCAACCAATCCTCATCATCCTCCTATAACACCAGTATAGATTTTGAAAGTATAGATTCAATATTTATATTGCTCATAAATCAATATTTATATTGCTCATATAATTTAATAAAAACAGAAGATGTATTACTAAATCTCCAACAAACTCAGAAAGAGATAGGGGTCTTATTATATAAGGCTTCGATAATTAGACAGGTGGATAATCGCATATTAAATTCATCGCATGACGTGAAGATGATTTGGTGGGTATATATATAATAAAAATGAGGTTATTAGAGTTGAAGAACATATTTAAGGTGAAAGAGAAGCAGAAAGTTTAATGCAACTGCGCAAATTACTCTTAGACACCGATTAGTAGAAGAAAACAAAGTCGAGGAATGGATCGGTATAGGCATATTTAGATTATAAATCAAGTAAGCTTCTAGATTCATGTGGAGTGCTGTAGCCAACCAAACAATATAATTGATAAATACCACAATAAAGAAAACATTTGCAGAGTTGAATCGTACTAAGTCATTGGCAATAATGCTTTTTCCATTCGCAGAAATACACGTATTCCAATTGAGAGATAGAATTGACGTGCATGGAGCGATTTTAAAGTATTTCCGCATCAAATAGATATGAACTATGGCAGTATGTTATGTGACATTTGTTTGGAAATAAATGTTGGCGTATAGAAAAAAATTTCTGGATGTCGATGCCCCATTTGACAGTCCAACGTATATATAGAACTATCTCAAATTGAAATTATATTAATTACATAGCTAAATACATTACATGAGGATTCACTTAAGTGTGAACACTTCTAGCTTAATTCTACGCATATATTTTAGTTAATTATTAATAAAAGAAGCCACTTCAATTAATTTCATAATGTAATTAATCGGCAGTAATTCGTTTCATTCATATTCATTCATTAATGTTATAACAGATTAATATCAATTATTAATTTAGAACATCTCTGCCGAAAGCTAACTTTATTTATATCATAAATTAATTAAAAACTTTTGTTTGTACTATCTTAAGTGAAAATGATTTCTGTATTATAAGGGCATGTAAAATTGCGGGAAATTACCGCCTCCAATCTCATATATTAATTTATACAACCACCACTGATTTATCACGCTTCATTAAAATTTAATTGATGATATTCCGAGTATAGAATATGTGACAAAATGTTTGTTTGTACGTATACGAGGTAAATTTAAAATGTAGTAGAACGCATGCACAATGCGTGATTTGGCAATATTGCAAGTTTTCCCGCCAGTTAACCATTTAGATAAACATTTGATCTACCTCCAGTATAAGTCTCAACTACCCACTGCTACTGCACTTTTTTTACTACGTGTTCTTGTGAAGCTAGTTTTTTAAGTGTGTCACGGAAATGGACGTAACAAAATTGGAGCAACGTTATGCGATAAATTATTGTGTCAAGCTTGCCGAAACCGCAACGGAAACTTTTCAAAAATTGACGCTAACGTATGGGGAGCAGGTCTTATCGAAAGCTCTAGTATTTAGATGGTACAAGACCTTTTAAGAGGGACGTGAAAACGTTAATGATGAAAATCGGAAAGGACGACCGCGCAGTTCAAAAACCGACGAAAATTTGGAAAAAGTGCGAGTTTTTGTGATGTCTGATCGACGAATGACTGTCAGAATGATCAGCAGTGAATTGAATTTGAACATTGCCACTATCTACGACATGTTAACCCAGGATTTGGGCATGCGAAAGGTGTGTTCGAAGATGGTTCCTGAGTAAAAACAACATCGGATAGCTGTGTGTTCATATCTTCTGCAGAACATTGAAAGTAACAAAGATTTTCTAAAAAACGTGATCACAGGTGACAAATCCTGGGTACTTGAAGACGACCCTGAAACGAAACGCCAAAGTCAGGAATGGTACACCACCGACTCACCACGTCCGAAGAACGCACGGATGAGCAAATCCAAGATTAAAGCAATGCTCATTTGCTTTTTCGACAGTCAGGGGATTGTTCATAAGGAGTTTGTGCCCCCGCGGCAAACTGTCAATCAGCTCGTTTTACCGCGAAGTTCTCGAGAGACTAAGGAAAAGAGTTCTTCGAGTCAGACCAAGCATTTCTGAAAATTGGATGTTGCATCATGACAACGCACCTTGTCACACAGCACTCTCTATTAGGCAATTTTTGATACAAAAAGAAATTTCAGTGGTTCCTCAGCCCCCCTTCTCACCTGATCTATCACCCTGTGACTTCTTCCTTTTTCCCAAGTTGAAAATTCAACTCAAGGGACATCATTTTGGCACGATAAACGTCATTCAGAAAACCGTGACGGACCAACTTCGTTCGATCCCACTTAACGACTTCCAACACTGCTATGAGCAGTGGGTGCAACATCTCCGACGCTGTGTGGCCTCAAAACTATTTGAAGGGCCAGGGAACTATTTTGAAGGTGATAAGGTTGAATTGTAAATATAAAATAAATAAAGAGCTTTATTGAAACAATCTCTTTACATTTTAAACACACCTCGTATATGCGAGGATTACGAATTTCCATTTTCCAAGCTTCATCTGGTTGCGGAATATATTCCGTACATAGATTTAACACGTGCTTTCGCGTTATAAAACCGATTGTGTGCATATAATAATATGAACCGTATGGAAACACTAAACTCCTGCTTTTATATCTTAATAAACATTAAAATCCGTTTCTGTAGACACATATGTACAGGATAAAGTTCCCAAACAAGTATGAAAGATCAACCAAAAGATCGGCAATGGAATGAATGTAAACTACAGATGTGATTTTTTTTCAAACATATTTTTTCACTCTTTCTCCGAAAGCAATGCAACATGGCGTTTAATTTATCTTAATTTTCTGAATAGTCGAATATTCTCTCTAGAACTGTATAGACAGGATTTAATATGCCAGAATATAGTTAGACGCGTAGATATTCATTTCAAAGATACTTTGCCTCATAAAATTTTATACTATTGTTAGAATAGAATATCTCTCCAGCAGACTCATATAGTCAAATAACTAAAGATAACAATAAGTTATTGTCATTTATATGATGAAAACTCACTAGAAAGTACCATGAATATTATTATGCGTATAACATCTCTATTAATTATCAAAATTGCAATTTAATAAACTTTTGTCGTTAAATTTCGTGTAGCGTAGTTTCTATTCTTATATGTTTCAGTTGTACCTAAACAAGAAAACCTACATGAAACTTTTATGATACATTTATATCGAAGACTGTAATTCGTAATTAGAACGAATACAAAATAAATGTGATAAAAAATTCTAGTCACCAGGCTGATGATTAGAATTTAAATCCATACGTTCTATTAAAGCTATAGACCATTTCGTAGCTTAAGAATATATTTTTATAAAAATTTGATAGGTAAACTGAAGAATCAGGTTATAATAGCGTAGGATAAAATTCTTTTAGTTTATTCTATTGGTCTTTGTATTCAACTGTTTTCTTTAGGAGAGACGTTATTTTATGTGACGTTAACGAGAATGAATATATACTATAGAGGGCGCGACGGTCGGCGATTGTTTGTTGCTTCTCCGGTGGCACCAGGATGTTTATTACCAAGACTGCTGAACTGCTCCGTTGAATTACGCTGAACTACCCCTTTCCTGTTCACAAGATAATGCTTCATAATACATGATGTAAGACTACATTGTCATACTTATATAATAGACGCTAATCTATCTAGTTCAAGTGTGTTTTGAGTAGAGGCTGCTTAGGCTCAGAACTTGATGCGCGTTATTTAATATTATATATTTTGTATCCACCAGCAAATTATATTCTGATCTCACGTATATAAGAATATGTGTTAGTGTTACAAATATCTACTGGTTATAAATGTTTTGTCATGTATTTTTTTTAGACTTCTTAATTCATAATTGTCGGTTGGACCTTAAAATTTGTTGTTTTTATGTGAAAGCCTTTCTACCCCACGTTTACCCTAAAATTAACAATAATTAAATTGTTACAGAATAAGTAAAAATTGCTTGATAGAAAACGACAATGTTATGCGGTTGTCAAACTGGATTTACTATACTCTTCGTGAATATCTTCCTTACCCTAAGAATTTAATCTCAAGCCTAATTCAAATCAAGACAGCCACCTTATTTTCGTTGCTTAAAAGAAGAATGTAGAACTAAGAATACCTTTTGATAACTATTGGTCATCATGCGATCATTGCAAAATCCCCATATGATTCCAAAAACAAACATTATTTCCATTTTCAATTCCTCATCAAGACTAAATTTTAAATTGAACATATTGAAATCTATCGATTTTCAAAAGATATCCTTCGAACTCTTCGAATCTGACCTCCTCTAGTATCGAATTGGTTGGTATTAATTTCCATTTCCACCCTTGTAACGCATTCTATTGTCTGGCGTCTATCCCTTGGACATACATCTTCCCTATAAATGTTGGTGTGGAGAGTTTCCAATGTCATTCGCATCCAAGGAGGGCCGAGCGCACAACAGAAGCGAAGAGGGAATCATCCGCAATGATTGGAATTGCCGGACTACTATATCCCGTATACTGAACACAATCGTTGATCCGCTCCAAACAAGGCGTATTATGTACCAAAGCCAAGACATGGCCGGTTCCCGATTAGACTTTCAAGTTCTGGATACGAGCCGAAGAATACATGCAAGAGAGATCTCGATCGGGGGGGATCCTATCCTATAAGTTAATTAGACTTAATTAGTGTCGGGCTTCCGTCTTAATCAGTGCCGAGCGATTTTGACATCCTGCCCAACGAATTAAACCATATTAAACGTTGAAGGGGGACACAAGTTGGGTCCATACAATCCCTGTATTTGTAAATTTTAATGCGAGCTAAAATAATTGTTCTTGATATTGATCTGCTTGTTGTACCAGCTCCTCTTGTTATTACTAATGTTAAAGTTATTAAAGTGATATAGTCTATTTTATCCCAAATTCCTTTTGTAAAAACTGAAATTGAATCGTGATATTGTTCAAAAAAAATGTTTGCTTAACCATAATATAAAGAAAATGAAAAAGACTAATCCTAGCATTTAAAAATACTTTTGAGGTCTCTCTCCCAAATTTTAATTTTAATCTATTTATGTATATCAAAAATCTGTTTCAATACGATATTTAGCAAGAATTTCATTAACCCATTCTTCTAGTACTTTCTTTATACACATACACGGCTTAATCTGTAAAAGTTTTTGACTCGTTTTCGTCCCGTAGTATATTCATTAAAGTGATTTATTGAAACAGTGTCATCTGGAGCGCTAATACACAAACGAGCGTAATGTGAAATTAGCATGTCTTTGATGTTGTGAATGAAGTGGAACAAGACGGTCCCATGCTACCCTAACGAAACGACGTCAACATTGTTGTACTCACGCCGCCGTTTCTTCCTCTTTTTGGCGACAGCGATGTGAATGGTACTACATGCTTTTCGTAGTCAGTTCAACGCAATATTCTATCCATTTACATCAATGTCAACGATCGGAGCGAGCGATATCATTTAGCGATCCTTTGTGCGCTCCATGTATCTGGAGCAACGTAGTATGTGATTATGGCGATGTGTTTGCGGTTACCAGGTCCTTTATTCCAGGACTGTGACGCTAGGAGGAATGAATGTGATACTAGCCAGGTTTGGTTTCAGTGTACGTGTTGTAAATATATACAGGGTAATAACAAAGTATGCTCAATGTAAAGGTATCGCTTCAATGTCATTCTTCCATTAATATATAACTTTATATTTATAGGATGATATCTAGTTAGATTGTAAGAGTTACCCTGGAGCAGATATTGATAGTGACCATAATTTAGTAGTCTTGGACTCAGAGGTCAATTTCAAGAAATTACAGAAGTCTAAACAGGTCAGAGTAGATGTCGATAGGTTAAAATTAGCTGATGTATGTGAAAAGTACAAGCAGAAAGTAGAAATCATGGCTAATGGAACATCTAGGAGCGACATAGATTGCGAATGGAGGGAAATCAGAAATGGGTTAACTACAGCAGCAAATGAAGTATTAGGCACAAAGAAAAGGGCAGGTAGGAGGGAATGGATCACGGAAGAAATAGTTGAAATGATAGAAGCAAGAAGGAAAATTAAAATAGGAAACACAGAAGCAGGACAGAAAAAAATATAAGGAGCTAAGGAACTTAATTAATAGGAAATGCAAGCTAGCGAAAGAAGAGTGGATAAAAGGAAACTGTGAGGATATTGAGGAGGATATGAGAAGAGGTAAAGTAGATTTGGGCTACAGGAAAATTAAGTCACATTTTTCTAAAGTAAAACCAAAGGGTAACATAATATGTGATAAGCAGGGTAAGGAACTCACGGAAAATAAGGAAAAAGCTAGAAGATGGAAGGAGTATCTTGAAGATTTATATAAAGGTAGGCAGGACATGGAGGAGCTAGAAAGTGTGGAACAGATAGATGAGGATGACTTAGGTCCTAGCATACTTAGGTCAGAGTTTCATAGAGCATTAAATGATTTACGGAATAACAAAGCAGCGGGGATTGATATGATACCAGCCGAATTAATAAAACACGCAGGGGAAAAAATGCAGGAGCGATTATACAGGTTAGTTTGTAAAATATATGAGAAGGGAGAAGTACCACAGGATTTTCAGCGTAGTAGAATAGTAACAATGCTGAAGAAAATAGGAGCTAATTTGTGTGAGAACTATAGGACCATTAGCCTACTATCACATGCATCGAAGATATTGTTAAAGATTATTTATAGGAGATTAGAAAATAAAGTAGAGGAAAGGCTAGGAGAAGATCAGTTTGGTTTTAGGAAAAACAGAGGGACGAGAGAGGCGATTCTAGCACTAAGAACGGTAGTAGAAAAAAGAAAGAGGGTAGGAAAGGTAACTTGCATAGCTTTTGTAGATTTAGAAAAGGCATTTGTTAATGTAGATTGGGACATAATGTTTAGAATTTTAAAAGAAACGGGTATAGATTATAAGGATAGGAGAATAATTTTTAATTTATATAAACACCAAACTGCCCTAGTTAGAATTGAGGGGGAAGAAGAGGTAGCAAAAATAGGGAAGGGAGTTCGGCAGGGATGTACACTCTCACCGTTATTATTTAATCTATATATAGAAGATGCAATAAACAAAGTAAAAGAAGAGTATAGTGTAGGTGTGAATGTACAGGGAGAGAAAATATATATGCTGAGATTCGCCGACGATATAGTATTAGAAAAAGATTACTGAAGGTATATGTTTGGAGTGTAGCACTGTACGGGTGTGAGGCGTGGACTATAGGAAAGGAAGAGAAGCGTAGATTAGAAGTACTTGAAATGTGGTGTTATAGGAGGATGATGAGGATTGGTTGGGAAGATAAAGTAACAAATGAAGCTGTACTAGAGTTAGTAGGGGAGAAGAGAAGTATCTGGAGAGTGTTACAGCGTAGGAGAGACAGATTAGTAGGGCATATTCTTAGGCATGGGGGGATTATGCAATTGATCATAGAAGGTAGAGTGGAGGGAAAGAGAGGGGTAGGTAGACCTAGATTGGAGTATGTGAGTCAGATAGTTGAAGACGTTGAGATGAATAGCTATAGGGAGATGAAGGGATTAGCTCAGGATAGATCGGCATGGCGTGCTGTTTCCAACCAATCTTTAGGATTGCGGACTCTTTAACTAATCTAGTTACGAAAATAATCAATCTTTATATTTGATGCAAGAAAGAAGATCTGTCAGTATTAAAAGTCTAAATTTATTAACATACGTCATTATGTAAAATTAAGATATAATGCTCGAAAATTCAAAGAAATCAGTGATACAAAATTCTTTGATTAGTGAACACTTTTGAGATAAAAATAGAAATGTCAAAACATCAACAGGGACGAGTTCCGAATTGCAAATACAATCATCTATCCATTTATTGTCAACATGTTTCATTTTTACGCATGGTTGTAACTTGAAGTATACAGGCGCAAAGATTTCAACAATATTTTGTTATTTAATGTCGAAAATTTTCAAAGAACATGTATAGAGACTGGGATATATTTGCAGATATAGCAAAGTTGTCAGTTGAAACATTTTTGTTCCATTGGTAAGTATTTCTCTTCTTTTGTATGTTTGATTGTTTGAATGTGAACGTGTCCGAAGATTTTGCTCTTCAGAAATGGAATGTTATTGACGGCTCAAAGGAGCAATTCGAGGCGAATCGCGTCGTCAGTGTTGCGCTTAAAATGAAATGGGAAACGATAATATTATGTAAAATAAAACGCCATATACCTCGTTCTGGTTGCTCTTCAGTAACTAGGACGGGACGATGCTCGATAAAGACACAAACACTTCATTTCTGCGTATCCTCATGCAGTGCTACGACTCTTTATCTACTAATAATACTATAATAATAAGGTTTCGAAGTTTGTTCGTAAACTGTACAGATATCGCATTTACTGCGTTCGAGAATTGTACGCATAATTTATATTTTAGCACTCATACAAAGTATTCCAAATATTATTTACATTTGAATTGAGTGAAAATATATTCATGCGAATTGGTTACATAGAAAAGAAATATTTCATTCAACAGTTTTGTTACTTACATTGATGGAAATAATTATGCATATAAAAAAAGAGTGTGTAACGAACTGACTTGCAAAGCAGTTTAATGTGGCCACTATTTTTTGGGTATCTTATATTATATGACGTGCATCTGCTACAAATTCTGGAAATAATTTTATAATTCAGTGGACATGTTTATAATAAAGATGGTCGGTGTATTTGAAATTTGACCGGACATGACTTAATTAAATCCTGAAATAGAAAAGCCGGGGTACGAAAGACCAATTCCAGCATCAGCAGCAGAATTATACAGCAATATAGGCAGCGGACCAAACGCATGGTGAATAATTCAAGCGGTGCATCAAATTGCTTATCTAATAGAATACAAGCTATATACAATGTGTTTGCGACTATGAGAACGGTTCTGGCTTTAAGTCCATGTGTTTTCTATGTCCAACTTTGAAATTCATATCAAAAGTGTTGACTTTACAGACGGACAGTTGAATGAAGGATGTAGAAAGTAGTAATGAGGACGCTATACATAAATATCATGAAAATCCGCCACACTTCAAGACTAAATTCCTTCACGAGGTATGTTAAAAAAATATGTAGTGAGTTCCTCTTGATTAACGAAATTTTACTATATTCCTTAAATTACATTTATGCTCTTCTGAACCGCTACAATATTGATATCAGTACAAAAATGTTTGAAAAAGTATTGGACATTTCATTTTTGATTCTTAAGACTTCTTGCAATTCTCGGCGAAGAAAGGCAGGAGGTATTAAATATGCGCGAGTTATTCAACAATAAACGCAACATAATAGCCGCATTTTTCCTCCACCTGTTTCATTTCATATATGCGGTCTTCTCCTCTTTGAAAGTTTCTTATTCTTGCATACTTTGCGCCCAAGTTGCATTAAACCAATCTGATGGAAACACAGTGTTGTGTTAAACGATTATTTCTTGCATAATATGCGATGGGAATATAACAAATAATTAAGTTTAATGATAATTAAAGTATTTAGGAACGCTATATATTAAGATCATTATTCTAAATCAATTTACCGTTCATAATCAATAATTTAGAATAACCAATTGGTATAATCGTAAATATCATTATTTCAGCTTTTATTATTGTTTATTTTCGTTACAAGAAATTCTCTACAGCTTTTTTAACTTCATAATGTACGGCACTGTATTCTCACAACCACGCCACTGAAACTGATGTGACATGTCAGGCGAATGCAGACAGGATTCTATCTTGCATCCGTTTATTTTAATCCATTTTACAAGAAATAAAGCCTCTTGATGATATTACAATGCAGTCTACGACCGAAGACATTCATTGTTACTTTTATTAATTATAGAATCATTTAATCTCAAAAACTAAATTACTAACTGATATATGAGAATGAAGCATGAAATAAAAATAAAAACTTTTAAAATACATATGGTTGGCTTTTTAAATTTTCTTCAAAAATTAATAAGTCGCTACAAATAAGTCCAAGTAAAAAGTATCAATTTTGTACTTGTACCGTTTGTTTTGTAAGCATTTTGGTATTTTTAAACTTCAAGCCTATATATTTGCCTTCGTTCTTTTCAATACGGATGTCTTACAGTATTGTTATCTCCTAGAATCAATGTGTCTTCATTTGGAGTAGTTTGCCAAAAATTATATTGGGTTTACAAGTGATGAAACTAATCATATTTAAACTCTAACTTTATTAATTACTAAGCAAATATTGGTAGTTTGAATAATTTCCTTCAATCCTGTATTTTAGAAATATTTCATCATTCATATAAACTCTTGCAGAGTTGTCATTATTGGATTCATGGTGTTATTTTTATAAAAATAATTCAAACTAATAGTTGGATGAATAATGCAACATAATATGTTTTCCCAGCGTATTCAAAACAGTTTTTATATTTAATTTATTTTAATGTATTCGGTGCAAATTTCTATAGAATTTTTGAATAAATTGCGATAATTGGACAAAACTGCTAAATGTACTCTATATTTTTTATAACAGGTTTATTCGGAATTATAAATGATAAAACTATTTTCGAAATAGACATTACTATTTTCTGAGATTGAAGAGTATGTGACCATCTCCAATGATCGTCATACAGTCTGCCGCTTTCATTTAAAATTAAAGTCCTTTTGAGTCGGCATATTATAGCCATCATCGGAATATCTTTCGAGATATCGGGGGCTTTAATCACGTTACGTTTACCTGGACACGGGATCAAGGACTGACATAAATTAGATCCGATATTAATAAGTAAAAGAACTAACAAGGCAAACGGAATAATCCCAGGGAAGCTTTCGTAACAAGAATGTATTAAAATAAAATACGTACGCGCAATTTTAAAGTCGAAACAACTTGATTTTGTTAAATCATTCATGTTTCATAATATGTTAAATTTTAACGTGTATATGTATTAATTTTATTGTATATATTTTTTATGTTTAAAAATTGTGTTTTTAAATAATCTGCTTATCAAATTGAATTATACGCAACACATGGTCTTGATATTGATACATAAATATTTGCATTTTTCTGTTATTATTTTAGCAGGATTTTTCAAAATATAAAATAAACGGAAAATACTTTCAAATTAATTATATTCAACATTTTATCGCAATGGTATTAATTCAACTGCCACGTGATTTATAACATTCATATTTTTATATCAAATAATATTGCATCACTTTATTATACTTTGTGTTCAATATTTTACTGCTCCCTCTATAAACAAACAGTACTCAATTATTATAAAGGTAATTAATATTTAGTGAGTGGTATTGTTAATGTCTATGTTAATACAAAGTATTATTATCTGCAGTTATATTGAAGATCAAATTTTGATACTAAACATGTAAAATGTAATATGATTTAGAAATATATTTTTTCAGGAAACCTACTGAAGTTAGAACCTCGATTTTTGTATAAGTACTGATTTATCAATAAATAATTATTTTGTTAAAATTCAATTAAGAAATTTGTTTGTGTTCTTCGGCTAGAGGTAATTTTTCCCATTACCATTTTGGATACTTATACATCTATTTATCTATGACATCCGTTTTTAGAATACATGTAAGATTTAGAATTTTTTTTATTCCGCTGAATTTTGTAGAGATTTAATAGATGTGTTTCCAGGATTTGTTAGATATTTAAATTAATCTAGAATAATATAATCACTATACGATTTCTCAAACAATTTTTGGATTAAAATCTCATTAAATCTCTCTAGAATCGTTTTTTTGTCATTTATGATATTTTTTTTATATATTCTTGTATTCTAATATAATACGACAATATTTTTCTTTCGGAGTATTTTCGCATATACGTAATTTGACGAAGACGGTAAAAAATCTTTTATTTTCATTAAGTAATTATAAGATAATATTAACATAAAAATTGTCTGAAATGGTTATTTACAATATTATTCCTTGTGTACCTAAAAAATTAATACAATAAATAAATAAGTTGCATAAGCAAATATTTTAATTTACGAACTTCTGAAGCTAATATATTAAAAAAATTTAAACATCGTAAAATATGCTATGTAATTTAATTTTTGAAGTTTTTCAGTTTATCTCTAATTTTGCATCTAGCTAAGATTTATTTTAATTTCTTTTATATTATATTAGTATAATATTATGTGTACAATAAACATTATTCTCCAATGGAGCGCATTGAATATTACATTTTATTATCAAAGGTATATAAACAGGAATTTATTACTTTTGCAATGTTCATAAATTTATTTGCAAATATGAAATTGTCAAGTGGACTAACGGGACTTTCGGCTTCGACACGTTTCTGTAATTAGTACAATTACTACAGGGTATGGTCAGTTCCAAGTAACTGCACTAAAACTAAACTATATATCAAATATTACATCGGTATATATTCGCAATGTATACAGTCATCGATAACGATCCCCATTATCGTAAATTATTGCGAAATATTTCACACTGTACGTCGGCCGATATTAAATTGAATTTCCAAAAACTATTTAGACCCGTAGATTAAATCAAGTCGACACAGGTTCAATGCAAATAGGTTCAATGTCATAAATCGAAAATTTTCTATATCCTCATAGGAGTCATCCCATCATGTAAGTTCTGGTAGATAGTTGAAATTCGATATAGTTGTACTGAACAAAATAGTTCATTAAATTGTTTTTTAGAAAGGAATATGAATGACGTATAACATTTCATATTATTTACTATACTACTAAATATATTTTTTTGAAGATTTAAAAATACGAATGTCGATTTGTTCAATCGAATTGATTGTAATGATTAATTTAAAATATACATATTCCTACAGAATAATTCTTGTATAAAGAGATTTGCAATATGCTGGTTTTGATTTAACGTTTCATTAAATAATTGCAGATTTAGCCTCTATTGGGTCTCGATAATTGATCGTACTATATTTTTGTTTTCTTCTTCTTCTTTCGAATAACCCTTTTGGAGGGTACGATAAATCAACTTTGGCTATACTTCTTTGTATTCAATTTTCTTTGCTCGCAGACTTCCTTCATCCTTCGAGAATGTCGTTCCTTTTCTTCTTTGGTCCACTTTCTTCCATTCGTTGATTTCTTTCTTTCCTGAAATCCTGCCTTTTGAGTTACTTCTCTAAAACGTTTTCTGTTATTTATTGTGTCTCTTTTAATTCCAGCACTTTTCATATCTTTATCAATTTCAATGAACCATGTGGGTTTAGATTTGTAACTGTTTAGTAAGTTGAAGATCTGCTTGGTTAGTCTGTTATTATCCATTCGGTATATGTGTCCGTAAAACTGCAGTCTTTTTTTCCTCATTACATCAGTTAGTTTTTCAACTTTCAAATATAGCTCTCTGTTTGATCTTAATTTGTATTCTGCATTACTATTACTTTTAGGTCCCAATATTTTTCTCAAAATATTTTTGTTTTACTATATTTCATCCTGTTTCAAATGTATTTTGTGTGTAACCGATATCGTTTTATTATAATTTGACATACAAAAAAAAGACATTGTTTTTATATGTATAAAAAAATACTTCAGCACCCTTATACACCATATAAGCGACAGTTTCATAAAAGTCAGTACATCCCGTATGAAATATTTATGTCTTTGCGTATCTAATTCGACTAATGGACAATATCAGCGTATTTTTTTACTATATATCATAAGGTTATATCAAGGGTTTGGATTTTTGCACCCCCTCTAAAAAAGTCGAGAATCCAATATACTTTCGCTAAACAGTTGCGGAATAATGGTAATAATAATATAAATAATAAAGGACACGTGACATCGAAAGGAACTTCCACAGGATGATATTAGCTGGGATAAGATACGCTGTACATATAGGGGATGATTATTAAAAACACATTTAGAGATATCGTATAATTTAACGGTATGCGCCCTCTTCTAGCTATTGTAGGGTAGGGTGTCAGCTGACAACGAAATATTATCAGTATGCGTATCCATTTGTACCGAGAGGATTTGAACAGTGTTGCCCATAGTTTCTTTTATGAAGTATGATAGCGTGGCTATACGATATTTCCACAATTCAATAATTTCAAACATAAGACCTGTAGCAAGACTATTAACGAATCGAAAGAATTATTTAAAATATTGTCGAAAAAATCGTATAATATAATGCAACCAAATGAACTATATTGCGTCAATGGAATACTTGACATGGATGACTCACAATAATCCATTGAAGTGAAAAAGGGTTGTGCACTCACGGCGCATGATGAATCAATCCAAAACGTATTAGTTAATTCAATAACAACGTAGAAGAGAATAGATAAGCGTATCAAATTTATCAGACAAATACATAATGCAGAAGTTCAACTAACTTTATAAATTTAATTAATACCTTGCCTCGATTAAATCGTTGAAATGATGGTGGGAAATATTATTCGTGCAATTAAGATTGTACAGTACATGAAAAAGACATAAAACCATTAATAAAATAATGACAATAAATGATATGTAATTTTTTAATAAAGGCAATCGTAAAAAGCACATAATTCTATGACGGAAAGTTGGGGACTTGTGCTTAATTAAGACATATCCCAACTAATTTCGATATGATGTATCATTACTGCTATTACTCTTTTATGTTTCTATAAAAGTGGTATTCAAGTTGCTTTAATTATCTTCAGAATGGACAACGAAGCTCGTAAATATTTGAATCGTTCTATAAGAGAAACTTAGACTTTGTGATTTTTGTTGTGCCGAATTTTATTAGTATTATATTTTTAAACAGACGAATTATAACGATCAAAACATATATGTCATACAGATTACTTAAAATTCAACTACACACTATATTAACTTTTTTTTTCATTTTAAGAATCTATATAGCTCTTACGACTAGCATTTGCTGGTCATCAATATAGACGTTTGCCAAAATGATACGAAACAAAAGAAAATTAAACCCTGAATTTATAAAATATTCAACCCCACATTAATCGTAATAATAAAATCTTTAAACAAAATTTAAAACATGGTATATAATATCCCCCATTTGGATTGAGGAAATTTGCTTAAAGAAATGGAAGAAAGAAATAGTTGAGTAAAAGTTTAATTTTTTAGAATAGTACTTAATAATAGAATATTTTAATAGCTTGAAGAAGTCTCTGCACCAATCTTATTATTAGACTTCCTATGATTGTGTTACTAATGGTCCATATAATCAGTTTCCCTCGTCCGATTGTAATTATTTCCGACAATTCGTCGGCGGCAAAAACGCGGCTTTTATTTATCGCTTCATTAATTATGATGCTGCTACGTCGTTCTCTTTCCACTAACCAAGACGACAAATAACACACCATATATACGCACGGTACAAAGAACAGCCAACGAAAGAAAAGCAAGAATATAAACATGAGAGGAGTGAGTGAGTGTAAAAACTCAGGCATCAACAGTCAATTCGTAAATTTATACAATTACCACGACAAAACGCTATAAAAAATTGAAATTTTAAAACCAAAGAAAGCATAATTTGTAAAAATAATTCAGCATCTAATCAAATCGTCATTTTAATATAGTATAAAGTTATTCTTTACAATAATATTTAGCAATATTTATTAATTTAGTTTGTATAGGAAGTAAGACATAGAACATAGAAAGTTATATGTGTGCATAACATAAATTTCGACCAAATATGCATCTATAAGTAAAGTAAATGAAACTATATTTAAAATGCACATTTTAACTTTTTTTTTTGATACTTCATACACACTGGACCAAAAAACGATGTACAATCAGAGTTGGGCTAATGAATAATTTTGTTAGAAATATATACGAGGTGTGTTTAAAAAGTAATGAGACTGTTTCAATAAAACTCTTTATTTACTTTATATTTACAATTCAACCTTATCACCTTCAAAATAGTTCCCTTCTGAGGCCACACAGCGTCGGAGACGTTGCACCCACTGCTTATAGCAGTGTTGGAAGTCGTTAAGTGGGGTCGAACGAAGTTGGCCCGTCACGGTTTTCTGAATGACGTTTATAGTGCCAAAATGATGTCCGTTGAGTTGAATTTTCAACTTGGGAAAAAGGAAGAAGTCACAGGGTGATAGATCAGGTGAGTAGGGGGGCTAAGGAACCACTGAAATTCCTTTTTGTGTCAAAAATTGCCTAATAGAGAGTGCTGTGTGACAAGGTGCATTGTCATGATGTAACATCCAACTTTCAGAAATGCTTGGTCCGACTAGAAGAACTCTTTTCCTTAGTCTCTCGAGAACTTCGCGGCAAAACTACTGATTGACAGTTTTCCCCGGGGACACAAACTCCTTATGAACAATCCCCTGACTGTCGAAAAAGCAAATGAGCATTGTTTTAATCTTGGATTTGCTCATCCGTGCATTCTTCGGACGTGGTGAGTCGGGGGTGTGCCACTCCTGACTTTGGTGTTTCGTTTCAGGGTCGTATTCAAGTACCCAGGATTCGTCACCTGTGATCACGTTTTTTTTAGAAAATCTTTGTTAGTTTCAATGTTCTGCAGAAGATCTGAACACACAGCTCTCCGATATTTTTTTTGCTCAGGTGTCAGGATTTTGGGAACCATCTTCGAACACACCTTTCGCATACCCAAATCCTGGGTTAACATGTCGTAGACAGTGCCAATGTTCTAATTCAATTCACTGCTGATCATTCTGACAGTCATTCGTCGATCAGACATCACAAAATCTCGCACTTTTTCCAAATTTTCGTCGGTTTTTGAACTGCGCGGTCTTCCTTTCCGATTTTCATCATTAACGTTTTCACGTCCCTCTAAAAAGGCCTTGTGCCACCTAAAAACTTGAGCTTTCGATAAGACCTGCTCCCCATACGCTAGCGTCAATTTTTGAAAAGTTTCCGTTGCGGTTTCGGCAAGCTTGACATAATACTTTATGGCATAACGTTGCTCCAATTTTGTTACGTCCATTTCCGTGACACACTTAAAAAAGTAGCTTCACAAGAACACGTAGTAAAAAAAGTGCAGTAGCAGTGGGTAGTTGAGACTTGTACTGGAGGTGGATCAAATCTTTTTCTAAATGGTTAACTGGTGGGAAATCTTGCAATGTTGCCAAATCACGCACTGTGCATCTGTTCTCACTACTTTTAAAACTTACTTCGTAAATGTAAGTCTTTACCTAAAATGTTTAACATAGATGCTGGTAATGACTGACTGAACGTTAGAATAAGTTGGTGGTTCATCTGTTCCACTTAAATCTTTAATTTTGTTACGATTAAATTTAATTCTCTTATATAAGTTGGATTCTGGATAAATTTCGATTTTCATCAACGTATTCTCGTAGCGACTTGCTCCATTCATTTTAAAATATATATCAGTACTCGTGGAACTAACTCCGTACAAGATATTTTAAAATAATTAGCTTTAAACATTGGTTTCAAGAATTATTCCATAATGGGCCACTACTGGTAGAAAAAGAATCGAATACGGCAAATTCAATTATCCAGTGTAGCGTCACTAATGTCGGCTGGCATCACTTATCATTGCCCTCCTGCCTGAAGAGGACTGACTGACTGACTGAAACACTTGGAAGTCCCCGCCGACAATGCCGCCTTCGCACAGCAGTTCTTCACCGCCGCAACCAAGTGAGCCATGGCAACGCCAAGCCTCGTCCCTTGTCACATGAACAAATACAATGCAGATTCGATATACGATTCAGAAATATCGTCAGCAGTCGATCTTGCTAATGCAATTATATCTTCGTCGATCAAATCTGTTGGATTGTAATTAATAAATGGTAGCGAATATGATCAAATATTGATTGATCGTAAGTTTGTATTAATTTTGAAGTAATGTAACGTAATGTTTACTAAAGCCATAATTTTAATACTAGTGTTAGAAAGGTACTTTCATGGGAAAAAAGTTAATGCTGTTTCAGTTAGTTTAAAATTCTAAAATATTATGTAAATATATATAATGAAGCTCTGCTGTATATAACAATCACATTCCTTTATTCAACAAGAACACGATGTTTTAAAAAAAATTCCAGATAGTGACTAGGATATGATCGTGTTACAAGATGAATTGTTTTAGATGGCGGGACTTTTATTGTGGCTTTTTTAAGATTCCGGGTAGATCGATCTAATGTACAATGGTATTGCGATGACCGACGTTTATCAGGCGAAACGTGGCAATTGTTTTCGCTTACAGCAAAGCCTAATTGATTATTGTCAATAATTCAAGAACAGTGTGATATTTGAGGGAATAAATGGTAAGTGTTGTGAGTATTTAAAAATCAATTTTCAAAACGATTAATTTTAATGTCTTTGACGAATATTACGCCCATTTTCTCAACTTAGGATAAGAGTAGAGATTTGAGAACCAGACCATTTAATTAAAAAAAGTTGTAATATATACAAAACGTAACAGAATTAATTTTCCGATTACCAATTTGTTATTAAAAACGGTTTCATATTATATTCGAAGTACCTTTTATAGCTTAACCGATAAAAAGGAATTGTTAAGGTAATAGTCGAACAAAATAGTTGGGATTATAAAATACGTGTACATTTTCTATAAGTTCTTCGCAAATTGCGAGGTATAGTTATTAAACGAAACAATGATAATGGATCGGATACATCACTTGCATCTTATGAAATGTAATTTGCACTCTTGAGTATAAGCACAATAGCTGTTGAGTTAGTGTGAGCATGTCAAATTTAATTGACATCTATTTGTCGAGATAATAGAGGCGACAGTTGAGTGATCGATTGTTCTTTAAGACGCCTAATATCGTGAGCTCGTTGTCAACGTCCTCCTACTGAATTTAAATCATTCGTATATTTTCGGTAGAAGAACATGGCCATGAATATCATATCTGATATAAGAAAATGCCAAAAAGAAGAAGAATGCAGCTTAGTATAAAATATGTTCCATATATTCACGGAGAAGATTTAATGGTCAATAAACAATAACAAGTCTTAAAATGATACATGAATTTAAATCTTCACTTTTATCTATTTAATTTTTGTACTAGGATAATTACATATACGTATTTTTGATTTATGTGCTGCGTAAAAATTCTATATTTGTAGCAGTTATGTTAAAAATTCTGTTAAATTATCCAGTTTTATGCGCTTACAAACTGCGAACATTTGTGTTTGGTTATGTGCTTGTAAATTTTCTACCTTTCGTCCTGTTCCTATTCGTATATACCTATTCCGAAGAGCTTGAGACTAAGCACAACACACAATTTTTAGCACACTGTAGAGCTGTCATAAAAAGCCGCACCGCCAAAAGTTATATGGCAGTTGAGAAAGGTGCATAAAATTTGCAACCCCTTCCTTACAAACTCCATTTCACTCCAACTCACGGCTCGGCAAATGCAGAAATTCAATGTTCACGTTTTACTACTTGTTGATATGTCGCTATCAAAGTTTTGCCATTGAAAATATGACTAATTGAATGGAAAATGGGAACACTTCCCCTAAAAAATTCACAACTGCCTCTATTTTAATAATCAGTCGCAGAAAAACGTTATAGTTTTATTTAGCAAATCTCTTCAGTATTTTCAAAGATTTCTTTAACGCAACTGTCCTTTATGCTGTTCCTATACACAGTAAAGTGAATATTTTAACCCCGACATGTTGGAGATAGAGCTCGTATTTTGGCCAAAGAACAACCTGCAATTTATACCCCAGTCCCGAAAAGTCGCTATCGGTGCTTTACGTTTACAACTCTTCACCCAAAGTGCATGGAGGATGCCTTGTATGGGGATGTAAGTCCGGCGATAGAGCCATCATCCTGCTAGGCAATAGAAAATACATAACTACACTGGATATCCAAAGAAACTCCTTTGTTGCGTACATTGTTTATATTCTGCAGCGTTATATATTTCGCTAAGATATTCTTGTAGAATTGCCAATGACTGCGCAGAGACATACAGAAGAATAAATGACCGGTCCTAAAGCACTTTGTCTAGGGAATAAATGGTTGCGCCGCTTGTAATATTTAGAGTATAAAAGATGTACAAGTTTCGGACCAAAAGCACGAAATTGGTGTATAAGCAAATTATATTTGGAAGCACGTACGCCACTGTGCGCGTACACCTTATAAATAGGAGAAATATGAGGATAAATTGCATAATGAAAAGATTTTTATATCACGTCTCAAACCATTAAAAGGAATACAATATAAGAATTATAATATATAAAAAAAAACATCTAAGTTCACAGGCAAATATTGTTAATATGTTGGTTGAATAGTAATCGTATATTCTCTCTAATAATCTGAAAATATTTCTTTTCCTTCTTTGAACTGTAGGGAATTCTCTTAAGGGAAGTAGCATTTATATTTATTATCCGATGGCGAAAATAGTCAGAGTTTACCTTGATGTGACAATGTCTGCATAGAGCTTCAGCTGTAGGGCATATACGTATATAATCTTTATCCACCTCTTTATAGTGTTTACAGTGGCACAAATGTATATTGATATCAGATCCTCATCGTTTAGAATTCATTCACGTTGTCTTTGCACCACACCACATGGAAATTGATCATGGACAAGGCGAGAATTGCACTGCAACATCAACTAAAACTTGAAACAATTTCACGGCATCCTGTAAGCAAGGACACTTGTGATTATAGTAGAAAGGTTGATTTTTTTTTGTATTTAGTGCAAATATAAAACCTTGTAGATAAGTCATTCAAATTATTGAGATAATAAAAAAATGTATACGATGAAAATATTGGATATTCTTAATAAAAGTCGAGGAAACTTGAACGATATGATATAAAGAAAATCATCAATTTCTGACTGTATATCATGTATGACATTTTGAAACTTTATTAATAACTTAAAATCATTTTTAACTTGATATTAAATTTCAAAGGCCAATACCATTTCAATATTTGTATATCATCTAAATACCTAAAAACATAGCTAGATGAGCATTTATTTGGGTGATATTTTATATAAATATTTAAAATCGTATTGACAAATTTACCTTAGTTTAGTCCTTAGGTTTCTTGTAAAGAAGAACATATTGAGTGTTTGCGTAAAAGCTGGAGACAATATGTCAATTTACAGTAAATTTACGAATAGATGGATATTGATAGAGATACTCCGGAAGATAGTATGGACGAAAGATGCATACTAATGAAACTATTGCCGTCTAGTTTGTCTCAATTTATGTTTGTTTAAGAAAAATCAATAGTGACAGTTTCGTGTGAAAGATAAGACAATGGCTGCTTTATACAATTAAAAAGTTAACATTAGTAAATGATATTTAGAATAGAATTACGATTTTCAAATTGATAATTATAAATTCTACAACCAATAGACATTTTACTTCACACTTCCTGGTTTTATTTCACACAAAGAAAGGCACTTGTGTCATTGGTGTATAGATCGCAATTATCATCGTCGATGACCGTGTTAACTAGTAAGAATATCTAAGTATGGTCTTACCATTCCAGACAGCCATGCGGTCATGCTATGATGTTAATATTATACTTCCAGTCGTACCTAATTAGACGGTTATGATACGATAAAGAGATCTTTGAACAAAAACTTGTTTGTGCTGAATAGTGCTGACTAGAAATATCCACTTTCAAATAGGAACAGCTGAGTTTAAAATCTAATTAAAACTAAAGGCCGATTAATAATAATAGTTCAGCAATTTTATACAAGTATTGGCTTTAAAAATGCTTTATAGTAACATGTTTTTTTTTTAGATTTTAAGTCAAGTTTTTACCAAGCGAACCAAACTTGTTTATCAAAAATATGACATTTTCAATCATCGAATAATAGAATACAAATTTGAATTAAACTGCGTAATATAAAGGCTGTTTTTAAGCAATGGGTATAAACAAATAAAAAGCATTGCTCATGCTCAAATAAAATAAAATATTGCACCATTCCTTTGATAACTACAGAAGTTTAGAAGAATTAATTGTGATAGCCTAATTAATATATAAATCTTATTTATAAACAACTCTAGCTATCTAAAGAATTTATAAATATCTTATACATTAATTCAATTATCCTAAAGGAAAATATCATATAAAAACCTTGTCAACTTTAATAATAATATAGAATATCACCCAAATACCGACCGTACGTCCCTGCTTTTAGCGAGACAATCCCGATTTTCGGTAATTTGTCCCGCTTAAAGATAAAAATCATTATTTCCATGCTTACTACAAAAGTTTACCATTTACCCGTATAGAAAAAATTCTGCGGAACGGCTCGACAGATTTCAATGATTTTGGTGTTATATTAAAGCGATTATGTCTATTTTTGCCCATTTGTTCAAAATTTAAGTATATTTGCTAAATTGGTCAGAAATTGAAAAATAAGAATGACTAATTTTCCCCTACATTCATATAGACTTGTATATTATAATGAAAGGCTTAGCGACCATGTACAATCGAGTCAAAGATATAGTCAATAATTGTAGCTTAAAGTGTCTGACTTAAAATTATTCTAGGCGAGACCTGGCGATGCTATATATCTATAAATAATTATTTTTTACATACATTTCTTATATTTAAATTTTTTTAATATTTTATTTTGATTTTTGTCAAATATTTTATAGCAAATCATGTTGGATTTATGAATTAAAAAATAAATACACAATAGCGTCCTCAAACAATCGGTCAATAATTGTATTTTCTTTTTTCAGTTTTTAAACTATACATTTATGTCTGATTTGCCATATTCTTGGCAGTAGGCGTACTACGGTATAGATAAAATTCGGATAATAAACACGCGTTTCTTGATAACGAATACTCGACTAGAGCGAGAACTTTCTCAGAAAACGGCGAAAGTCTCGCTTCAACCAACGCAATCAACTTTTTCGAGTTTATATTTTTCAATTCAAGTTACCGTTCAGGGTGCCCTTGAAACTGCCCATATAAAATAGCATGTGCAAAGATGGGATTGCATTCACGTAACCATGTAGTTAGAGTTGAATTTCTCGCCGCGTTCGTCGAGAATAAATAGTGTGTAATCTGTGTGTGTGTTTATCGTCGTTATCGCACACACATCTAATATTAAAATATGTAGATGGCGATACCAACACGATCAGCAACTGTAAATTAATACGCGATGTTAATTGCTTGTTAAAATTTCAAAGTCAGCATTTAGAAACATTTTTACATGGACTGTCCATGCTAAGGTTATAAATTTTGATTAAACGTGAAAAAATGATTGAATGGGACATTTTCTAATGGGAAATGATAATTTTGATGAAAATCGACACGTCTTTTTCGATAATTTTTCGATAATTTTGATGAAAATTTTCACGAAAATCGACAGGTATATACCTTCTTTGTAAATAATAAAAAAATTCCGACAGGTATATATATACCTTCTTTGTAAATAATTTAAATAAATAATAAAAGCGTAATAGCATTGTATACAAGTAATTGAATAAGTACATTGGTAGGAAAAATATTAAAAAAATAAATAGAAAGAAAGTATATAGCAAACTTTAATAAATTTTGCTCAATTCCCAATATAAAAGGCGAATATAAAGAGATATAAGGCGAAATTCTTTTGTAAAAATATTGATTTTGTAAATTATGTTTATTCATGTCCGCTATATGCAATCACTGATTATATATATTTATCCTCAACTATAAGGATTAGTTGGAAACTGCATGAACATTACAATGGAATGCATTTGAAGAACTTTGAAAACTAAAGTACACGTGAAATTATATTGATTTACGTTCATTCCAAATTTATAAACAATTACGCGTTTCTAAAGAATTTTTTAAATTTTCGATATAAAATTGCGGAATTTTACACATTGTCGGTTATAGGTTTTCACCGAAAATTGGTGAAAACGGTTAGTCGGTGAACCGGTGAAAAATCGCTTGCACCAGTTTCCGGTTTGATTGGCAAATATTCCCAGCACTAATATAAAGAGAGTAAATAGTCATTTGGTTCTTTGATATTATACATGGCGGCTTCGCTTGTCCAATTTGCTCGATTTAATAACTATGATTAAAATAAAAAAGTTTTCATATTATCCACATATTTTTGAAGGACAACATAATATCGTTCAAAAAAGTACGGTTGGCACTCATTGAATCTAATTGTGATATATAATCATCATTCGTTACTTTATACAAAATTGTTTCGACGCAAGCATTCTATTCAAAGCTATCTGCTTTTTTGGCTTGTCTTGCCATATCAATATCCATTTGTCCGATGTGCTTCGAATAAAGCAGGTATTCGGTGCACAGACAGCACTACAGGATGACATGGAAATGTTTCGTGTGATACTTTCAATTTGTAAATATTAGCCTGCACTGTACATGATGATTGTTGAATTTTTTTTTCTGATACTCGAAATTTCAATTAAAAGCACGAATCGTGCTTTTAAGCGGAAATCTTTGAATAGTATGGAATTTTTTTAATTTGAAATATATAGTAAATTTTGATACAATGCTCATGTTATCCTAGTTTCAGCGTTGTTGGAAAAAATTATATATTTTCATCATTAGCATATTGCCGTATATTTCTGTATATTTACTCTTTTTAATAAGAATAAAAATCTGTCGATTATTGGGTGCCGTTGTCTGTTATTCTTGATCAGGGGAGCCATTGTACATGCTCTTCGCGGATCGTTCTGGAGTCCCGCGAGATATGGATCATTACACGCATATGGTAATCGGTGCAGCGGCAGCACATTGAATGCATTCGTTGCAGTACTTGTACCGTCGATCAATCTTTCACTTGTTCTACGCCAATACCAATACAATATTGGCTAATAATCGATCAAAGAACTCGGACTCTCAATCCCATATGTATGCTGTACAGTCTACCGCTTGTTTTTTCTGATCCCTTCGAGCTATTGTAAGCTTATAAATGGCCAATTGTAAATAGTGTATTGGATCATTCTTGTCGATTTGCTGATGCTAAAAAATGATGTGTGATGAACTTTTTCCCAATTATAAAAATTCATGTGGCAGGTAATTGCTATTTGCTGGGTATTTTGCTAACAATCGGACTTTTAGAGCTCTCAATGTAAAATCTGGTAAATCAGTTGAAATGCTCGTTAATTGAAATAAATAAAAAAATGTATTGCAATCACTGCACCTCAACCAAGTGTGTTATTTGTTGCCAATTGCAGATCGGAAACACAAAATATACACGCTATGTTCTCTAAAATGTTCCTATTAAAAGAAATTCAAGTAAAATATAGCGTTATTATTAAAATAACAGAATATAAATTCAATATTTTAACTTATCGTAATAAAATTTTGAGAATTATAATTCAATATTGTATTGGTTATTGGTATTAAAAACATTTAGTTTATGCATCTAATATTTTTTATTAAGAATGTGCTAAATTGTATTTCGAGGATGAATACTTTATAAAATTTAATAAAAAAGTTTGCATGATTTATGATTATCGGTAATATGAATTTAGTTAAAAATTATTATATAGCATGAAAAGCGCAAGGTTTGCTCAAGAGACATTTTTATGTTTATCTTTATGTTTAAAAATTTCAAGGATTAATTACCCGCGGTTCCTTTTATGGCTGTAAATATATGGAGGACGACGCGTTAATTCAATTCTAGCTACGCTCTTCCTTATTTCTATGGGTTCCACCAACAATAAATATTAATCCCTTGAAAATTTGCCGCGTACATGCGCTTGATATTTCCCATCGCGAACTTGTTGGGAACATTTTAATGTCATTTTTCTTTCGTGTTCGCCGTGTGTCTTCATGCGGGCGCACTTTGGGCACATAAAAACGTTTTCTTCTCTAACCGCATAAATACGGTACAAAACATATACGTAGATTGGTGGAGTGGTAGTGCGTCGTTGAATGAAAATGGCCTTCATCTCCATGAAAGATAAAAGTTTCTTTTCGCAAGCTTCAACATCGCCCACCACCCCCTAGGAAAATGTTCTGAAATCCCGAAAGAGCAGCAACGCCAATATGTATAGCATATGAAAATGACGGGTATAGAAGAGGCGTGTGGACCATTACCGTACAGTTTTAAGGTTGAATTACGATATTGGTGTACAGCGTGGGTGTGTTTTAACGTAGATCGCAATATTGATAGGAATAAATAATGGATTTTTAAACCAGGAAACGAATATGCAAATTTAAATTAGTTTGGAAGAAAATATTCTTAAATTAATTTGAATCAAGAAGAAAAATCAGGATCAATTTCTGATCAGAATAAGAAAAAAACAGGACTGATACCGTAAATGTCGTAAAAACAACGGATTTGTGGAAAAAGTTTAAATGTGTTTATATAATTATTGTTATCATACTTTTTACAATAATGATGAAGTAGACCAAGTATCAAAATTTTGTTATTATTAAGAAGTAAAACTATAAAGGCAAATTAAAGCAAGGTAGATATAAATGTAGAATAGCATAGTATAAGAAGGTATTAATGGAAAAGGAGAGAATATTTTAGGTCAAATATTAATTTATGAATTAGAAAAAATATTATTTTACATGCGAAGTGTTAGTTAAAGAGTCCGCAATCCTAAAGATTGGTTGGAAACAGCACGCCATGCCGATCTATCCTGAGTTAATCCCTTCATCTCCCTATAGCTATTCATCTCAACGTCTTCAACTATCTGACTCACATACTCCAATCTAGGCCTACCTACCCCTCTCTTTCCCTCCACTCTACCTTCTATGATCAATTGCATAATCCCCCCATGCCTAAGAATATGCCCTACTAATATGTCTCTCCTACGCTGTAACACTCTCCAGATACTTCTCTTCTCCCCTACTAACTCTAGTACAGCTTCATTTGTTACTTTATCTTCCCAACCAATCCTCATCATCCTCGTATAACACCACATTTCGAATGCTTGTAATCTACGCTTCTCTTCCTTTCCTATAGTCCACGCCTCACACCCGTACAGTGCTACACTCCAAACATATACCTTCAGTAATCTTTTTCTAATACCCAAGTCAATATTTGATCTTAAAATCTGTTCTTTTTCTACGAATGCCTTCCTACCCTGTGCTATCCTACACTTTATATCTACCTTGCTTCGATTATCTTTTGTGATTCTACTGCCTAAATAACAAATATCTGACACTTCTTCGATTCTATTATCTCCTATTGAGATCCTCATTTTTCTACTGCATTCCTTTTTGTCACACCTCATCACTTTAGTTTTACCTATATTTATTTTCATGTTAAAATCCCTAGTCAATACTGCCTGCATACCATTCAATACCCTTTCTAAATTCTTTTCGCTTTCTTCCAATATAGCTATATCGTCGGCGAATCTCAGCATATATATTTTCTCTCCCTGTACATTCACACCTACACTATACTCTTCTTTTACTTTGTTTATTGCATCTTCTATATATAGATTAAATAATAACGGTGAGAGTGTACATCCCTGCTGAACTCCCTTCCCTATTTTTGCTACCTCTTCTTCTAAATTATATTTACAAACAAATATAATTCACATTGCAAAGTGTAGCGTTGTACAACTGTGGGAGTTGCATAATAGTAAAAGATGAGAAATGAAGAAGCGAAGAATATAACCATTTGAAAGTAGTATTTGGGGGATTATAACATAAGAAATATAGATCATTTTTTTGCGAACTTTTTTTAACTATGAAATTAATTATAGAAGGTAAGTTAGAAGGAAAGGAGGACGGCAAAACCAGAATAGGGTATATATATCAGATAGTGCCAGACATTAGAATGATTATTTAAGTGAAATGAAGGAATTGGGTCAGTTCGAGGTTGTGTATTTTTTCAACTAATCCCTGGGATTTAAAACTAACTGCTGATGTATTTTTTTTACTTAGCAATATAGTTTACAATGAAGTCTCAATCTTGAAGAGTGCATTTTCATTAGGTATATTCTGATTTATTCTTTCTAATCTTCGGCAAAGTCTATATTGATTGTATAAAAATATCCTGTATACGAGGTGTGTTTAAAAAGTAATGAGACTGTTTCAATAAAACTCTTTATTTATTTTATATTTACAATTCAACCTTATCACCTTCAAAATAGTTCCCTTCTGAGGCCACACAGCGTCGGAGACGTTGCGCCCACTGCTCATAGCAGTGTTGGAAGTCGTTAAGTGGGATCGAACGAAGTTGGTCCGTCACGGTTTGCTGAATCACGTTTATAGTGTCAAAATGATGTTCCTTGAGTTGAATTTTCAACTTGGGAAAAAGGAAGACGTCACAAGGTGAGTAGGGGGGCTGAGGAACCACTGAAGTTCCTTTTTGTGTCAAAAATTGCCTAATGGAGAGTGCTTTGTGACAAGGTGCGTTGTCATGATGCAACATCCAACTTTCAGAAATGCTTGTACTGACTCGAAGAACTCTTTTCCTTAGTCTCTCGAGAACTTTGCGGTAACACTGCTGATTGACAGTTTGCCGCGGGGGCACAAACTCCTTATGAACAATCCCCCGACTGTCGAAAAAGCAAATGAGCATTGTTTTAATCTTGGATTTGCTCATCCGTGCTTTCTTCGGACGTGGTGAGTCCGGGGTGTGCCACTCCTGACTTTGGCGTTTCGTTTCAGGGTCGTATTCAAGTACCCAGCATTCGTCACCTGTGGTCACGTTTTTTAGAAATCTTTTGTTAGTTTCAATGTTCTGCAGAAGATCTGAACACACAGCTATCCGATGTTGTTTTTGCTCTGGTGTCAGGATTTTGGGAACCATCTTCGAACACACCTTTCGCATGCCCAAATTCTGGGTGAACATGTCGTAGACAGTGGCAGTGTTCAAATTCAATTCACTGTTGATCATTCTGACAGTCATTCGTCGATCTGACATCACAAAAACTCGCACTTTTCCCAAATTTTCGTCGGTTTTTGAACTGCGCGGTCGTCTTTTCCGATTTTCATCATTAACGTTTTCACGTCCCTCTAAAAAGGCTTTGTGCCACATAAAAACTTGAGCTTTTGATAAGACCTGCTTCTCATATACTAGCGTCAATTTTTGAAGGTACTAGAGGTAGATCAAATGTTTATCTAAATGGTTAACTGGCGGGAAAACTTGCATTGTTGCCAAATCACGCACTGTGCATGCGTTCTCACTACTTTTTAAACTTACCTCGTATATCTACCATATAATCAAATTATCACCCTAAAACCATAATAGTGCTCCCCAATACAAAATATGACACACGCGTGGGCTATAGATATTGCAAAACGCATCTTCCTTTTATTTTAATATTTGCAGTGTAGCTAAAACGCGTCTCAGCGCTCAAACATATCTTCTGTTAGCTTTCCCTTCGTGCAGGATTTCCGTTTTTCCGCTGCTTTTTACAGTTGTCCCTCCCTACGAGTTATAAATCAAAATTTGTCCAATAACACGTACAGTCGCTACCTAACTGACTGTTTCCCTCCTCTGCCAGATGAAATTATTAATAAATATTGCAGGTGCTACCCTGGCTGCGATGGCCTTGCTTGTTCTTTTCTATTTTTTTGCGATTAATAATAGATTATTAGGACGTGGATGGAATCTGTCTACGGGATGTGCCATAATGGCATTTGGGGTGCAACATCTGATATGATGCAGTAGGGACATTCATTATTTAGAATTTGTTGGTGCAATATTGTATAAGGCATAATACTAAAAATTAATACACCCACAATTGAGTAGAAATATTATTTATATTTATATTAAAAACCACAAAAGTGACATTCCTAGACATCTAATGTAAAGTTGTAGACGGATGAACTTCACAGAAATTGTGTACGGTATAAAATCTGCAGGATTTGAACTTTTAGAAATAAGAATTTTACGACTTGAAGTTCACGCAGCACTGACATGTTTACAACGTATAATTTGTCAAAATGCGCTCTTGTTTTTCTTGGCGCATAGAGACACATACAGACGTGCGTCTTTTGTGTATGTTTGTTTTGAACTTGTAGATATAGGTTTATACAGTTACAATAAGAATATGGGTAGACGAGAAACGAAATCCATAAAATCGTTTCCAAAATGTTATGAAGCCTTAATAATTTCTTTATTAGCTAAAATACATATCCGGGATCGAAGAAAACGCACGTAAGCGCACATCATCCAAATTAACAATTCCTTATTAATTCAGTTACCCAGAGAAGCTTAAACAGTATTTCCTAAATAACTTTTTTCATGTAATTCAATACCTTTTTCATGATTAATTGAAAATAATTACTTAGGATTCGAAAATAATGACTACAAGTTCTTAATAATGAATTTGAAGTTTTGATTCTCAGTTTCTCGTTCACATTAAAGAGATTCAGGTAGTAACTGCACTGTTTTTATAAGAACCGTTTTCATATTCTGAAATATATAAAGAACTACAATGTCAAAAATAAATTTTATAGAAGTTTAATTAAAGCCACAATTAAAGTTTATCTATCCCCATATTTATTAGATCAAATTAGCAACTATTTGTCCATCACGTCGCAATCAAATACTTCATTTCGATTAATCTAAATACTGTAAAAAGAGTGCCCTGCTGCAGAAAATGTATTACTTCCAATATATCAACAATAAAAGACTCTATTAATATTCCACGCTACATATTCTCTACATAAGAAGACCTTACTTATTGTACCGTCTCATAACACAAAAGGGCTCTAGTCTGGAGAGTATGTGAATTCCTACTGTAGCGAACGCACCAAGTTTTCTTCGTTTGTCCCAAAACGGCCATAAGCGAGTCAACGGGATCTCCACCTACTCTACATGGGTCTTTCCGTCTTCATTGTGGTTGGCACCATTTAGCATTAGAGTTACACTGACATAGCGGAGGAATAAGATATAATTACCTAATATGGCTAAAGTGGTCAAAGAAAGAAAGTACTTAGATATAGACCTCTTTTATTATGCAAATGTTCTGCATGGCTTTAATATGGATTTTTTTAAAACACTTGATTTTTTATGTTGCGGTGTAAAAGTTCAAAAAGCTGGACTTGGCAGCTTAGCCAACCACTTTCTAAATATAAGAAAGTATAATAAAGCTCAATTTATTGACTATTTTAATATGATAAATTGAATACTTAGTTGTTGGTTTATACCATAAAGGATGTAGCCAGGAAACAGGTTCTTAATATGGAGTGAGGACACCGACGCCGTCGACGCCAGGCGTCTTTATATGCACGTCTCGGTGCCAGTATGTATATTTGTGTTTGTGCGCGACATCTAGCTAAACATGCATGAATAAGTAGCGAAGGAATTCATTCATAAAGTGCACACAGAAGAAGTGCAGTTATGTATAGAAATATATTAAAGAACTATTCTGTTTTAAAAATTATCACTACGGTGTTAAATAATACTATATAATATCACCAAAATACCGTAACTTAAAGCATTAAGTAGCTACATGTACATTTCGAAAGTTATGCCCCCATCTTCAGTAGCATAAGATAAAAACAAAATAAAATACCTCTGCCACGAATCGTGAATGATATACTAAATAGTATACTAAAAACGATATAAAATGACTTCGTGACCGAAGTATTTTTTTTGTTTTTATTTTGTGCTACTGAAGATGGGCGCATAGCCTTCGAAATGTACATCCAGCTACTTAATGTTTTAAGTTACGGTATTTGGGTGATATTCTATGCAACTATTATGTTTAATTTGAATATTGTAATAAAATGTGCAATATTAATGCCAAATTTTGGTTACCTATAAAAAAATAATCCCAACCTACCAAAAAAATCTTAAAGCAAAAATAATCAAATTTTATAAAAATATCATTAATTAATAACAATTTGAAAAGTTGATTTTGATGCCTATTTATGAAAAACTGTCCATTTACATTGATCTTTCAAAATATTACAAAATAAAAAATTCCAAATGTCAAATCTGTGGAAGAAATTGTTTATTTTTAGTATTAACTTCGCCCCTTTAAAGCTGTAGCATCGAATATAAATTAGATAATATAATTCTACAATTTTCTCTACGTAAATTGAATTGCTCAAAAAATTGTATTCACAAAATTGTGAAATTATCAGTAGCGGCTCTTGACATTTCAATCGAGGGGGGCGCATTTCTTAAAAAAATAACATACTAGTAAGAAATCTTCCCTAAAATGGATGCAAAATGATTAAATTCAATCATTTCTTGTAAGTGGTATTCCGCTCTTCTATCAGTCATTGACATAAACACTTCTTGCACAAGTTTGCGATAAATTTAAATCAGGCAATGGCCTACCTAATTCTTTAATTTTTACTTTGTCTTCAAGAAAAAGACTACAAAACTCTATTTTTGATAAAGAACTGACACTATTTATTTTTATTAAATTTTTATATTCTTTGAGAAACACCTGACAAAATCGTACATATGTAAATATACAGAACAATGCAACTGTCTTATCTGGTTATTCTATATCAATTTTCCTGTATACTAGACTAGGCTTCTCTGTTGGGACGCTAAAGAATTGCGGCCCACAATAGCTTACTTAAAACAACGATATATTCTTAGCTGTAGAAGCAGCATGACCTCACGTTGTAATAGCAACCCGGGCCGCTAGTTTGTTTGCGACTCATACGATACGTGAACCAAAGAAACAGATCATATACTGCATACGGTCGCTCTCACTCTACCGCTTGCAATAGATAGGATGAGTTCATATGCATTATTTCGTTTGACTCGTACTTGGCGCTGGAATGTCGGCACCATATTAGCGATATATATTTACCATGCGAACGATAGATACACATAGATACAGCATCGGTCGCTGCTTTGACTTGCAACGGATACCACAACGAACGCCACAACGAACGTTGTGTTGATTGTTATCGCGGCGCAAGCTTTATCTTTTAGGAAAAAGAATGCCTAGATAAAATATCACAATACAATTATATATCTACGATGATGCGCTCAATGTTCAAGGGGGGCGCGCCCTCGAAAGAAACCACCACTGGAAATTATTCACAAAACATAAAATACCTTTTATTTCCATGGTACATAAATATCAATTTGAAGCAAAACAATTGGCGACCAAAATTCATATCTAATTTTAATATTCATGTAGAACATTTCCTGTCCATATTTAAAATCTAATTGTTGTATCGATTCTCATGGGACAAATATCGCATTTAGATTATTGCGATGTGTGGTGGCTATACTCGTACGTTGCGCAGCACGAATTTCGCATGCAAGATTTTACCTCGATTCCGATTGAAAAGTCCGGAGAATTTAGCCTCATATAACGATACTTCCTATCGCGTACGATATTAGTTTCGCCAATATTATTTGTAATTATACAACATTCGTATATACACGGTGTTCACAAGAAAACAAATTAAAAGTGGATGAGTCGTAACTGATTAATTGTAGCAGAATATTGCTTAGTCACGTTTATCTTTAGCTCTTTTATATTCTGGCACTTCCCTACCGTTATATGTTTTCATTATATGTTTTCAATAATTTTAAAAATCTAGTTAATTAACGGGTAGAATTGAAGGAAGTCACGGGTTGATTTAAGAAAATAGAGTTAGCCTAAAGGCAGATTTTTTTATAGTACTTTTTCACCCAATCTTGAGGAGTGAGACCTATTATAGAATAGTTCTATCATTTTTTAAAGGATTTCTTTCTCCACACAGTACATTAGTTTGAGTTTGCATACTAAATAGCCCAAAGGCAATTCGAGTTATGATTTAAAATTCGCTCCAGTTACGGAGTTAAATATTTCAGGCAAGTACATACACGCGTATATACAGACATGCAATGGATATATAGCAAACATATATACACACAATGTCGTACAATTTTGTTATCCTGATATATGTAGTGTATCCCGGTTTACACAGAGCATCTAGTTTGTTCAATTATTAATTATTAATCTGCCCGTGTTGATAGTTAGCGCTCCGCTAATTTGCTAAACAATTAATTTCCGCGTTGTGCATAGATTATTGCACATAAGTTAAAGAGACGGACTTTCTTAAAATCCTGCACAGCCAAATATTAACATTTTCTGAACTAAGAGAGATTTGTAGTGCGCATTTTTCTATGAGTTTCAAATAATTTTGATATAATTGCTTGTACTATATTCTGAAAATAAACTACTCGAAGGTAGTAACTAAAATATTATGATTCGAAACATCTAATATAAGTCACCTTCCAGCAGGTCATTCCAATATCTGAATATTTTTAAAAACTCGCTTGATTATTAACGATAATTTAAGAATTTTCTCAGACAGAAAAAAATCACTTCATTGATAATTCATGAAATGATTTTTTCTGTTTTATGAGAAAAAACTCCAAATTATTTTATGATAGCTTAACAATTTTATTGAAGTGTCTGATTGATAATCAAAATTTTGTGCCTAAATTGCGGCTCTGGATCAGAAAAGCAATATTTGTGTACAGACTTTGTAATAAAGGAAGAGCAAACGATTTTACACGAGTTGTCTTACGAAGTTTCAGTTATAATCCTGACGTTGAACTGTGTGCTTTGGGTTAATATTGACCCGATAAGTTAGCGGGAAATTTGGCGTAACGATCGGAAGGATTGAATCGAAATTGAAGAAGACATACTGCTAAAATATAGAAATGATGGAAACCATCTTAAGAATCTATAGGCGAGAATAAATACATCATTGGTTATTATAAAATATATAGCCTATTTTTATTAAAGTTGAAGTAATCTTATTAACTCAAAGATAACTTCAAAGAACTCCTATACAAATTTTGTATTTCACGAGTTTAATTTGTTAAAATCGTATAAGGCATTCTATTATTGTGCCCAGAATATTTTAATTTTTCATGTTATAGAATATCGAATTGCATATGTATTTACGAAAAATTTTACATATTGCTTTTTATAATTTGCAAATCAGACCAATAATCCAAATGAGTACTACCTTATTTGATATGCAATTCAGTCTAATTAATCTAGATTTATTTATAAATGCAAGCCGGAGTAAGTGTTACCATTGAACAACCACCACAAATCAAATTCAGTTGCACTTTAACATAATCTCACCCTCCAGCCACAACAACGCGCTGCAGACACATTTGTTCTGATTAACCTTTACCGAGCTCTCGCGGCTTTATGGGCATATTAGGAGCCATCATATTGATACGCTGAATTATTAATATACAGTTGATAATACTGAGGGCTGTAACTATATAGCCAAGGCAATTGGGCAAGGGGAACATGTCCCTGAGGGAATGGCGAGAAACAAATCTTAGTTAGCCGTGACTGGAACGCGGTATAACAATGACATATCGCTAGTTTGACCATCGGGGATGATTCAATGTTTACCATCAGCATTACCTAAGATGCAGAATAATTATTTAAAGGAAATGCTGGAATTTAATATAGTGAAAAGCAAATTTGCAAGTATATAAAATTAGAGTGGAGACTGACATTTAAAATCGTGAAAGGTTTTCTTTTCCTGATAGCTCCTGAAGTGCCATATAAAAGTGAGTGCTATTTAGTATACTAATTGACGACAGTGGGTGAAAATGGGTAAAGTCACTAAAAATTATGGGGCCTGGAGTAATTAGAGGGCCTGGAGTAATTAGAGATTCTTGAGGTTCATGAAATACAAGGTATTTAAGCTGACTATACCGCAATATAAGTCACGCAATATTGTAACAAACGTTCATTACAAAATCTATAATAACACGAAGAAATTTATTGCACCAAACATTTGACATAAAAATACATACTGGAAATTTACTAAATAATCGTGAATGCCAGATCTTTTCTTGAAACAACACAGCATGCATCAAGAAGTTACCTCTTCTGAGGTAACTCCTTGAGTTCCCTATACCTATTCATAATAGCATCCTGCACTATCTGACTTTTTGGCCTATCTAACCCTTCCTTTCTCTATACGTTACCAAATGATATAATACTTATATATTTAACTTATTCTAGCATTTTTTATTTATTACCCAATCCTCGTCATTCTCCTATAGTGCTACATTTTAAATGATTCTGTATTACGTTGATTTTCCTAATATATAAATCAATATTCGACCTTAAAATTTGCACCGACTTTACAAATACCTTCCTACCCAATGCTATCCTGCACTTTTTTCAAAATGTATTTATATTATGCTTGGTAATTCTACTTTCTAAATAACATAAGTCTGGTACTTTTTATACTTTATCATTTCCTAGTTTCTAACCTTCATCTTGTGCCTGCTTTCCATCTTGCCACACGTGAATTTTATGAACAAATTTGATTAAAAATTGAGTATATATATTTGTAAATTTTTGTAAAAAACCTGTTTTAGTAACAACTTAAACTAACCCAAATATAATCAAGCAAATTTTAATAAGCATGAGAATTAAAATTGAGGCAATAATTGCAGCTATTATATTTACTAAATATGATTTTATTTTGGAGGTCTCACCAAAATATTGAATTTGCACTACTACTCAGAAAATTTGCGGCTAAATTCGCAATTAGGTTGGTTATGTAGGATTACATTTTTAAACAATTATAGTAATAATATTATAGGATACTGGAAGGATATAAAACTAATTTATAATTTCAATTCGGTCTATGTACTTATCTGTATGAAATGAAAATCTATAGAAAAGATAAAGAGGAAGCCGATAGAATACTTTAGCCTCCTTGAACCTTAGCATGTTCTATTGTTCTTCCATGTGGCCTGATCCTCTTTGTTATATCAGCACCCACAAAAATCATCAGCAGGCGGAGTAGGTGATGGCGTCGCCGTCATCGTCGTAGGCTCGCTCTGATGGCTGAGGCCAGCTGAACTACAAGCATATATACACGATTCGAGACGAATCCGTATGTACATGCGAAGGTGTGGGATCAAAATGTCATAATGTTAAAAAATCCATTTTGGATGGTTTCATTTGTGTCAAAGAGCGGCAAGCCGGCGGAAGAGTGAGGGAATCCTCAAAATCCTCTGATTTATGCAGGTAATAAAAAATGTATCATTGTGTAAATCTCGTTTGGTACTCTGTGCGCTCTTCTGTCTTTGTATATACGTCCTCGATGTGTATATATAAAGAGATATAAACGAAGCGAAACAGAAATAATATAACGACAAATAACACACACGCACTAAAGACCGCGCGCGCTGAATCTAAATTCCTTCAACCAAGAAATGGTAAACAGTTCGTATGGTTATAGTCGCTACATTTCATCGGGTCATGATGATCATGTTGATGATGATGATCATACAACAGACTCTATACGCAGCTCTATATGAATATAAAACCACATTTAATGGATCAGAATTATATAGAAAGAACCTTAAAACAACCACGGAAAATAAACACACACACACACAAACAAAATAAATAATATGACAAAAAATTTAAGGTAAGTGGGTTTACAAATGCTATCATAATTGGCAATGGTTCTTCACAAATAAATTTTATAATCGTTTCTAAATTAAAGTGGACTATACAGAAACCACAACACTACACCATATGTCAAAAATCCAAATATAATAAATAAAAGTTTGGAATTGAGGATCTTTGTAGATGCTCGGTAGCAAATTCAATGCGTAAACGAGTTTTCCACCTCTAACCTACGATATCTAATAAACAGTACCTAACGCAGAATAATAACTTGAAATAATAGAATTAGATTTAATTTTGGCATCACGATGTATCAAACAAAAGCATTATATCTCTATTCCTATGTCCAGCTATCAGTGGCGACTCGTGACATTTCAATCAGGGCGGGCGCATTTCTTAAAAAATAACATAATAGTGAGAAATCTTACCTAAAATGGATACAAAATGATTAAATTCAATCTTTATTGAAAGTGAATTCCGCTCTTCTATCTTTCATTGATATAAACTTTTGCAAAACTTTTTTGTTAAAATTGTAAATATCTTGCACCAAATTTTTATTAATACACATCATCGCCAACGCGTTTAAACGATCATTACCCATAGCATTTCGCAAAAAAGTCTTGATTCTTTTAAGTATTGAAAAATAACGTTCTGATTCAGCAGTGGTCATCGGGGTTGTTAAAATAATTTTAAGTATTTTTATAGTAACCGGGAGAGTTTCACTGAGATTATTTTGTAGCAATAATGAAAGAAAATTTGTGGCTCCAATTATTTGATAAAAATCTGAACGCGAGTAAATGACTTATAATTCTGTTTTTAATCTGGTTTTATTCAAAAATGGATATGTATGACACACGGTTTCCAAAAGGTCCACTGGAAATTGTTTAGAAAATGTTGGCATCGATTTCGTGTTAAATAACTCAGCGGCTTGTTGATCGCCACGATATCAGAATCTGTCCTTCATCTGTGTTGTATTTTTTTTTATAAATGTCTCTAGTAAAACGCGGCGTAAATGTTCGGTTTTGAGCACTGCTTGCACAAGTTTGCGATAAATTTAAATCAGGCAATGGCCTACCTAATTCTTTAATTTTTACTTTGTCCACAAGAGAAAGTCTACAAAACTCTATTTTCAATAAAGAACTAACACTATTCATTTTTATTAACTTATTTCTATTAAATATACTCTTGGAGAAACACGTGGCAAAATCGTACATACGTAACTACACAGAACAATGCAACTATATCATTTTTCCTGTATATTGTATACTAGGCTTCTCTGTTGGGACGCCGCTAAAGAATCGTAGGCCAGAATAGCTTAATACAACGATATATTCTTAGCTATAGAAGCAGCGTGACGTCACGTTGCCATAGCAACCCGGCCGGCTAGTTTGTATGCGAACAGATGAAACAGATGATATACTACATACGGTCGCTCTCACAAGATATGATATATATATAGCGCTTCCAATAAATAGGATGAGTGCACCAATGCGATATATCTATACCACGCGAACGATAGATACAGCATCGGTCGCTGCTATGACTTGCAACAGATACCACAACGAACGCCACACCGTGTTGTGTTGATTGTTATCGCGGCGCAAGCTTTATCTTTTAGGAAAAATAATGCCGTGATAAAATATTGCAATACAATTATATATCTACGGTGATGTGCTCAATGTCCAGGAGGGGCGCGCGGCCCTGCGGCCTGCATAAGGAACCGCCACTGCCAGCTATATATTATTGACAGCGACTATCTTCTTTAACCACAAATACACAGTTACATTGTTGATCCCTGAACTAACACAAGATTCAATGATCGGTTAGTAATTTGTTGAGATTGTGGATACTAATAAAAATATCTACAGAAGCATCGTGGAATCTGATCTTGATATTATCAATAAGGAAAGCGCAAATATATAGTTTTATTACTGCGAGTTTGTTATTGAGGTACAAATTCAGATTGGTGCGCAGAAGAGCAATGTAAGCTAGGTATTATTGATGAGATTCGATATTGACTAACAAGACTTATGATGTAAGCTTGCTATATCGTTTAAGTACATCTCTGAAGATTTATTAAAGTTTGTATACTGACAACTTTTCGCAGAAATTAAAAAAATGGTCTTTTTCTAACCTTGTTCGATTATACCGACAGAATTGTAAATTAAAAATAAATAACTACTAGATATAAGTGAGTAAATTTTCCCCACAGTTAATTTTCGAGAATATGCATTTTATTAAATAATATGCACTTCTAATTAGAACATATACACTTGGAATTAAACTTATTCGAATTTTAATTCAATAGTATTTCTTCAGATTTGATTCTATACGTTTTTCTGCAGTATTATAAGTATGTGGTAAAATACAGTATATCTGTAAATATTTGCAGAAACCATGCTCGTGCATGATCCAATTATTATTAGCTACACCATAGCTCTGAAGAAGACAAGAGAACCGGGTGAGATTAGGTGAACATACCATAGCTATATCGCTATATGCCGTATCGCAAGAACCGCTGGATAATATGGAACTGGAAGGTACAAATAAGCCAGTTTGAAGATGGTATGGCATTATATAATCTTGTCTGCACCGAACTCTTGTGCAGGACAAAAGCAAATAATGTAAATACGTGATCTGTACTATCAGCGTAGAAACGGCAAGTGTAGGAATATTAGCCAAAGCTGTGCAATCGAAATGAAGCTGGAAAATGCTAAATATGTATGAATTCTTTATTGCGAAAGATGTGAATTCTTCATTCATAAAATTCTAAGTCTTCCTTTTGACTAGGCGAGCACTTCGTGTTGAGGTAAATTTGACAAAAGATATAACTAGTTGAAATTCAATATATGTATATAATTTTTAAATAAGAAAATTGAAAATATATTTTCTATTTGAAATAACTTTCATTATTTTTATCTTCAGTCCCTATACACATATTCGGAATGGCTGAAACAACTTTCTCTGAAAAAATAGACGCTCAAATTTGAATACATTTTGCAAAAATTATTGAAACAGTGAATTCGGGGAAGAAATTATGAATGTAAATTTTTGCAATATAGAATATCACCCAAATACCGTAACAAGCATTAAGTAGCTAGATGTACATTTCAAGGGCTATGCCCCCATCTTCAGTAGCACAAGATAAAACTAAATAAAATACGTTTGTCACGAATTGTGATTTTATATTTTAAATTTTTGTATTTTATAGAAGCAACGCTTTCGATTGTTGATTTATTCATCCAAATTGTTAATTATGAATTCAAACCACCTCCTAAACAAATGAAATCATAATGTCGTCAACATAATGACTTATTAAGCGAGGTATGATGACTTATTATCCGAAGTCATAATACATGGAGTATATGAGCCTTTGGTTGGGACCAAGCCATTTTGACTTACTAACCGAGTTGACTTATTATCCGACGACTTACTAACCGAGTTCGATTTAAATGATAAGCTAAAATCATTATAAAGGAAACTTTACGCTATGGGTATACGTTCCACATTCGTTTAAAAAGTGATTTGATTGTGGAATCAACAGAAATAGGATATATATAAGGGTTTATAAAATTAAACTTATTCTTAAAACTTCTAAAATATTACTTTTAGTATTTTGTTTTGAATTACAATAGATATACTAGGAATATCTGAAAAACAAATCAATCTATTAAAAATATAAGCTGTTAAATTAAGAAGATGTTTTGCAAAATTTATTGACGCAATAATTGTATAATATTAAGAAGAGTGTATTAAAAATTCATTTTCTAAATGGAAAAATGCGAATTGTAGTTTTCCGAATCGTGATTATTATATACGAATTAAAATGATTTGTGAAGATATTACATAGTAGTACGTAGTACTTTTCATTTAAAAATAATTTGATTCTATTGATCGTAGAATCAATAGATTCAGTAAAAAGTAGATAGGGGTGCCTTGCCAAGTGTGAAATGAATGTATGGCGAATTCATCATTTCCTTCCGCGTTATATCACTGAATGTGAATCAAACTTCACTACAATCCACTCTATCACCATTACGGACTTGGCATGAATATAAAATCGTTCTTTACGTAATCTCATTTCAAGACAGACTTGCTTCGGTTCATATTCATGCTGGTGGTGCTATTTCAGCTGGGGCGGTTCAGCTTGATACAACTGCGACCACCTTGTGCTCGCTCGTCCATCAAACCGTCATTAACAGTGGTACATATCCATGTAGTACGTTACATATTGCAACACATTACACTATGTACTGGCTTTGGCATAATCCTGTCCTCTTCCCATAGCAAGAATCAGCCAGTCAGTCACTTCCCTCTGTGCCTGTCTTTCCCCCTTTGACTGCAATATCTCGAACACATGTCGCTTGGAACGCGCGTTTATAATACGTGATCCATCTTGGTGCTAGGATGCGAACTTGACAAGCCCAGAAAATTGGGTCCTTACTTGGGTATATTGAACAAAAATGTCGATAGCGCTCTAGTAATTAGATGCAGATACGTTAAAACACAACAAAATTTGTTCGAAGATGTATTTGTTTGAATATTAAATGGTGGAAGCACGACTTAATAATTGAAGTAGGACGCCGAAGAAATTATCAAGAATTTTTATATTGAAGTGTAAAAATCTGAAACAACTTTTTCGGACAGTTTCATCGATATAACCAAATTTATTTCACGGAACATTAGTACAAATTATCAGTGACTAATCAAATCGTATATGCAGAAAACATATATCATTGTATTAATATAACAAGAAGTCGAAGGGGCTACATTTTAAAATCTGCGCAATTTCAACACAACTTTCTTAATTTCAAGACTTATACCAAGAAAAAATACACTATTATGACTTTTTTTAATTGCATGAATCATACGAGGATGTCTTACAATTTTTTGTAAGTGTATACAATTCAATTAATTTCTTTATTAAATCACATGTCAAAATCTAGAGCTTTTCTCAAAAGTCCATTCTTGAGGTGGTTTATATTATGCTAAATATCTCAAAGTTTTATGCGCAAATATATATTAATTTATAATAATAAAACCGTAAAAGAAATAAATCAAAATAAAAAGTTTATAGTAATTCAAATTCTAAATTGTAATAAAAGATATATTCCTAGAACTATACTTTGCTATAGTTTTTGCTATAACTTTTGTTATAGTCCATTTAGGGTGATTCGGGTGATAAAGCATTTCTTTGCCTTTTTGGCAGGCAGACATAGTTTCAACATACTTGACCACATACTCGTATCATGTACGTCATTCATTTAACTATGTATGTAAAATTTAATTATGATTATTAACACGACAGATTGGTTCGGGACTTGAGTCAAAATTAAAAAGTAATGTATTGATGCTAAGCATAGGGTTAAAGTCGACGCCAAACAACAGCTTAAATTAAGAACCGTATATAGCAGATGTTTGATAAAGGTTGGGATATTATCTAAAACTTCATATATTAGGTGCTATATACAAGAGAAGTAGATGCGAAAGCGAGTGGATACTTAAAGAATATACCATATAGTAGATGTGTGATCTGGTGTTTGTTGGTTTTCTTAATTATTATAGTTAGTTGTGTTTGCTTTGTGTTAGTTACTCAGGTAGCTGATAATTTGACATCTGTTGTTTTCGCTTGAAGGTCTATGCACAGAATATTACCATGTATTAAGTGTTGAACATATTCCCTGACTACGTAAAGATGTTAGTATTCTAGAATCATCTATTTTTTTAAAGAACTTATTTGAGTACTTAAATTTTTTTATTAAAGAAAACGTATAGTAAAATCATCAATACTGACCTATGCAATTACCTTTAGTAATTACCAGCAACATAGGACTCGGGCAATATCCATAACATGGTCTTTTAAAAGACTTATTAACTAAAGATTATTTTTCTGAAAGCTTGTGTTTGTAAGCTTGCGTTGCGGTCTTGTTTGGGTGTGTGATTGATGAGCGCGATATTTATGGCGGTACCATAAATTAAATCGGTAAATGGCTGCTACGCGCACCTCGCCATAAATTTTTTGAAGATTCTATGAAGGACGACAGATTCCCCGTCTGGTCTGGATTCCACTTAGCCGAGGTAGTTTGTAAAGTAATACCCTATTATTACAGTGGATGGTATAATTAAATTATTTAGCGCAAATAACATACTGTATAGAAAAAATAGCAGACTTTTGATTATTTGTTGTTTTATGGTGAATCAAGTCGGGACCACATCACAAACTATAGTAAGATGTAATAAATAAAGCTTCTAGTAATAAATAAGGATATGTAATTTAAATTTTAACTGAACCTTATTATTATATTATTATATTAGTATAGCAAGTAGCAATATATAGAAATGTAGCATCAAGGAGTATTTAGTACTATCACTTTAGAGCAGATTATAACAATTTTTGAATTAAATTTAAATTTTTATTTTGAAACAAGAGGATCTATAATATCCTTCGCGTATTAAATTTCATAACTACAATATCGGAATCTTATTTTATTTCTTCCTATATATCGAAATACGTTAGTAGAGTTCATCGAAATTTTATTCTTTTATTTTATTAATATTCTTTCTAAATTTTAAATTTGATTACTATGATAAGGATACCCCTTTTCGTAAATAAGAACCCGAACGGTTCTTTATCAATATAGCCTATAAAAATTTCAACATTGCACATGCATAAAAGAAGATGCTTATCGAAATCAATTTATAGCTCAATTATTTATAATACTATTGCTTGTTATGCCGTGAATATATCAAAATACAAAATAATACCTTCCAATTATAAAGTCACTATAACAATAAATGTTGCAAAATGAAAAATTAGAAGCTTGAATTGTATTTATACAAAACAGTATAACTAAATAAGGTCTGTTCAAGAATATGTGCATTTTTTAATTAAAAAAGCCAATTAAATACGTTGTATAAATTGTTTCAATTGCTATAAATAGTTTTAGATATATGTATTAAGAAACAAGATTTTTTGGTATTTAAGAAATTTGTAACTATATTAATTTACATATTAAGTATATCGACAATAATTTTTCAAAAGTTACCTACTTATTTCTGTGGTATTGCCCTATAGTCCTTTTCTTGGAGTCTAGATGCCTGAATTGCCTGATAACTTATATAGTTATAAATCAGTTATGTACTCCCGTATGAGAAAATTTAAACTGTACCATTTCAAGTTAACTATAAACTATCTACTTAGCAATTCAACGTTAAGTTTTCTAAAGTTAGCGTGAAACCTCGCTCAATCTCGGTTGTAGCTCAACTGAGTACCGTACTTCAATTAGAGTTTGAGAACTAAAATCCAAGCCGTCTTTCGTTTTGTTGTGCATTGTTTGCGGTATTTTCGACGCTTTGAGCAACAGAACAACTCTATATACGTACATGCGGGTTATCTGCTCGTTATTGTTTCCTGATCTTGACCAGAAGAGAAAGAAAACTATCAATTAACCGACCGGAGTGCTTATTATGTCCTTCGCAACATGCTCCGTCAGATTTCAGGTCTAGGAGATACTGCAGTTGTAAAATATATGTAATTCTACGATTACATGAAGACGTAATAAACTATGAATTAACCTTGTTGGAGGCAACAGTATCGTTTAAGTATTATTAAAATATACTGGATGAGCCAATAAAGATTATATACGTCGTATATTTTCCCATATGAATTAACTTTGATACGATCTCAGTATATTTAAAACAAGATTTGTAAAATCATAATATTCTTGGGTATCTATTTAAAAAAATATTTAAATGACATAAATTCGTATCACGTGGATGACCTTAATCTATAATGTTTGTTCATTTTTGACCATATAACATTACTTGTCTTCATTTGCAAGATAAAAAAAATCTCTGATGACACATTTGATGTCATGTGTTATTCTGGTTCCATCTGTGCGAGTTTCCCTTCTATGTAATAGATTCAACCAGCAGGAAGAACAATGGTTTAGTCGTGTAATGTTCAAACCATGATGACATCATATGTATGCTGAATATGGCAGTTTATAAATACAAGAGGACGGTTATATGTGGTTTAGTTCTGCTTCCTAGACAATATATACGAGTATTCATCTTAATAGCACATCCATGGTCCACGATAAACCAGCAGTCCAACAGCGGCCCGGTTGTATCCTTCTTCACCGCAAATCGCCGCTAGCTAAGTGGCTGTTATAATTATATTTGTGGTTAAGTACAAACTAGGTGGACGTACTCCGTATATATAGAGAAAAGAAAATAATCAACTAAATTAAAATAAAATTTGAAACTATCGAGTTAGCAAGCGACACTTTGATGTCAGATATCAGATTATTATTTGAAATCAAAGCATTTATTAATTACTATGTATTTTTAAAGAAAACAAAATCTTAAGTAGCAAGTAAGACACTTCTCTTTCAGGGATTGTTATAAAACTATCCAACGATTATTTGTTTAATTGTTATATACTGAAAATGTGACCTGCCTCTTCAAAAAGAATTTATAGATGTTTCGTGTTACATTTTTGTTTGATACCTTTGTAAATAGGATCACGAGAAGAATCTCCCTGTATGTATTTTCCTGTAGCTCTCTTATGAATATAGTTATAAAAAGACAGACAACTTTACAAATAGAGAAACAAAATCGTTTAATTATAGTGTGGTAGAACATCTCGTTGATATGGCAAGTAGAACATAAAGATGAATTCTGAATAAAAATAAATTTATACGTTTTAGGTATTATCCGTGCTTGTAGATGCCGGAGATATAGAAGGCATCTCATCTTGTAATTATACTCCCTTTTGAGAAAAACAATTAATTGGAATATTAATAAAGTGGCGAGAGAGCAATTTTCCGCACTCCTCTATCTTCGCGGGCATAAGAAGCAAAGGGGTGCATTCACTATACAGAGTAAATCGTAATTAGGAAATGTAGAGGTTTTATAAATAATGTTGGAAGTCTGGGGCATATAATTATAGCTACGTAACCCTTAAATAAATATTAAATAATATATATATAATGCAGTTCTTTGTAGAACTCGAGATAAGGCTATGAATAAAGACTATTATTATATAATGATAATAAAAATGTATCCTGTATATATCTTTTAAGTGTTGAAATGAAAAATCATTAGAAACAAAAAGCAATTTTCCGTTGCATAATTTATGACATGGTCGGGCAATAAAATGGTAGTATTTGCATAAGTTGACTGCTTCACTTTCTTCTTGTGATTGTGTTTGAAAGACATATAAAATGAAAGGACATTACTGAAGAGAAACGTATCGTATATGGAATGAAGGGTTGTGTGTGGCGTGTGGTAGATTCAGTTTTTAATTTAGAAATTTTAATATGAGCACGCGGCATTTGGAGTGTCCTTCAACTCAGCCCTGTTCTTCTATACTCATCAGTTTGTCTGTTCTTCCAGCAGGCCATTGTTTCCCACTGTGCGCATTTCTACGTTTCTTAATTACTATTCAACTAAATTCGTCGTTTTTTTTTTTGGCGCTTATAAAATGTGTAAGTCCACACTCAAAGCGCGTAGGGAATATATTGTAATTATAATATTTTATTTTAATTATGACGTGATGAAAAACTATTTGAAACACTTGTAAAATTTAAGGATTACAAGTGATATTTGTTACTTACTACATGTTAGGTATTATATATATATTCTTTATTTAAAACCTTGGATATTTTTTGGGTTGATCTTTAGTTACTTTACAATTTTGTATTACTCGATCATAATATGGACGTATCATCATTTTGCGGAACAGCTGTTGGTTTCGTGCAAGAGACTCTAACAGAGAAAGCGCTTTTTACACTTGATTGAGCCCAACATACCATATGTGACTTATTATTCCTTATTCGTTATTAGTTTTACCCCAAAATACTCGTCAAATTAAACATCGTAACTATCCCAATAATGAGCAAAATAGGTACACGAACCATTAGGATGTGCCCAAAGGTCTCACAATTTAGAGTAAATATCATATTAACGTATTATAGGTGGAAAATTCAATTTTTTTCCAAGATATTGCGTGCCGTACCATAATAAATAACAGCTATCTGATTACGTGCTTAATTAACCGCATAAAAGCTTATTGTTAAAAAAAACTTCATGGCATGCATTATACATAGGAAAAGACTTGTGTAAATAAGCGGTGAAATGTCGTTCAAATGCTTGTTATTAAACAAAAATTATAATTAAGCATTATCAAATTGCTTTGTAAGAAATTTCAAAAATACACATCATTCGAAATACCAAAATTTTAATTACCAATGATAGTTTCTTTGGAATATGTGGGAATAAATATTAATATACCTATATCAAAGCAAAAGAAGACATCTTATCAGTTAGAAATTTTTAATTAAATATTATCTAAAAAATCCTGTTTCAAAAAGTGCGAAATGAGATGTACTTCTAATATTGAGAAATGTTATTTGCTATTATAAAAATTAAAATTATGTTATCTAGATTTCAGGGCAATTTCAGTATAATTTTTTCTATGATATAGGTTTGACTTATTGATAGGGTTCGATTAAATAAAACAAGTCATACGTTGATTATATAGGCTTCTTTCAATGAAGATTTTCTAATATTTAGACCGGGCCATATTAACACTGATCGTATTGAAAAATTACTTAAATTATAAATCTAACTCAAGAAGCGTTCTTATAGTTTAGTAGTCCATACATTTCAAAGTTCTAATTGTAATTTCTTTCTTTTTAAATCGTACTAACTGCAATAACAGTTCCACATTACTAAAACAATTTATTTTGTCGCTATAAAAAGATATATTCTAGTCAATAATGAAAGAGGTTCTGAACCTTTCAGAAATAAACGGCTTATAATTGGATAATCGGATGCTACTTAGAATAATCACACTTATTATCAATACCATATAAATTAATATATTATAACCTAAGAAAATTACAATTTATTTCAGACCTCATAACTTCATAACTACCCTGGATATTTTGGTTCAGAAAATATTCGAACACGTTGTACACAATTTCGCTTCGTAATTGTTTCCTTGGATTGACTATTTTAGCAAAAACAAAACACAACAAGTACTTAACCAAAAAAATTGAAAATATACTGGCCGCTTCAACGCCCCGAAACCTTATGCTCGTGAAGAGATGCTCGCCACTGCATTTTTATCATTTGATCGTGTGGTCAAAACTACTGCCATGTTGTCATATCGACAGCCAACAAGTACACAGCGTATTATATTAGCATAATCAATCAAAACCAATAATATATAACTGGAAACTTTTTACTAAATAGTGGACTTTAATCGAAGCCATATATATTCATACATTAAATATTCTCATATTTAGTTTACAACTTGAGCACTTTGTAGTGAAGTTTTTTATTCATATATGGCAACAATGGTACTGAAAGCTCAACCCTTAAGCGCAGTAGAGGATGACTTATATCTGGTTTAAGGATATAGTTTTTCCAGTTAATAGCAATTCTTTTCAATTTATTACGATGAAATGATAGTTCATTCTTATAAGCATTGAACGAATAAAAAATCTTTATAATACAAGAAAATAAGCAGAATGGAATAAATTAATTAAGAAACAAATTCAATTTGAACTAATTATATAGCCACCCATTAAAAAAATCTGTTTTATTTCTATGAAGTTACGAGTTGACATATGTAACCATCGTAGCTGGACACGAGGAAGAATATTTAAGAAGAGATTTTGTTTCCGACATATTTTTTTGATATATAAATCATTCTCTGCCGGATAGACTGCACTAAACAGTGGCACAATTTGGATAAACACGCCAAATAATCATACTCTTCGTGAAGTTCAAAAACGATTTGGTTCGATTATTTGTTTAGGAAAATTAGTTAGATGTTTCGTTAAAGATCAATATATTGGTGGGTGGTCGTCTGATAATTGAAAGTTTTCGGTACGTATATACGACGAAGCGGTACGAATTAAACGAGCCGATAATTACAGGTTTCTGCTTACCAACCCGACTGGCCCGTATATTATAAAATATTTCGATGATGTATGTACGGACCAAGGTACGTCAAGCGATACAGACCAGGTACATGGACAAGTGCATCCTGGATAAATGATCATGTGTATGCAGGTTTGAAAATTATACCGTGTGTGTTTGTGCTTGCTTTTACCTTTGTATTATAGGACACGAACTATTATCGTGGAACCGATCAAGTCCACATCGATGAAGAAAATATTGCTTCATTTTCGTGGATCGATACCTTGAATATAGAATATACATAGCTATTTTAAAAATAGTTTTGGAAGAGTTAGCACGTATGGTACAGCTGATTTATATACCAATGAAAACTTAATTGTTTTCGTAAATACAATGGACTAATTTTACTACTATGCGTTTGTTTGTGCAACAGTTACAAATGGTAAATATATACTTAGTTAGTAATGTCATTTTCTATAATATTTATAATTATAGTACACAAAATAGTAACTTGCAAATCAACAAAAAATATTTAAATATTATAATACAATCAATTTAAACATTACTTGAACAAAACCTATTTTAACTACTTGTAGATTTTAAAAAATTACTTAATAAAAGAAACTTATTATAATATATCTTACTAGACTTTGCTGCTTAAGTAATAAGAACTTTAACATATTAACATAAACGTAGCATAAATAATCGAGAGTGACTTTCAATGATCTTCCTTATTTTTCCTTTCTTCCTCGGAGTATTAAACATGAGTGATACTCTTTTTGGACACGGCAATGGCGGAGTTTAAAATCGATTAAAATTTGTCGATATCATATGCGATACACAAACCAACCTTTTTCATGTAGTTATATATTAAATAACCATGTGTAGTTACCAGTTACAAATAAGCAATCGAATACATTGTCGAAGAATGTCTACCATATTAAACAAATTGATATATAAATGTCATTATTCATATTAAAGAATTGTATATGCGCTTTAAAATGATATAAACGAGAAATCTGCGAATACACAAAGCTGAAAATTGTTTATATGGATACTAGATATCATTTTTCCAAATATGCGCAAAGTTTTAAAAATAATTGAATGAATGTATATTGTGCTTTAGAGCAAGCCTTTTAATAAACAAATATGTTCGCATGAATATATTGGAATTTTTTCAAGGAAGAAGATATTTAAAATTATTGTATTTACCGAAATCCTAACAGTTTAGTCAACGTCGATGTTTAATAATGGCTTCAAACAAAATTTCACTTATAGTAGCAAATATAATTGTTTTCGTGTAAGAAAATTATGTAAGACTTATGTACTAAAATTATGTAAATTATATTTAATAAAATTATTATATTTTGAAATGGATTTTCACCATATTAAATAAAGTGGTTTTGCCTATTGCAATTCCTCGCTTTTTTACATTAAAATTAATTGAATTAATTTTATTTTAAGAACTGTTCATTTTCATTTTCAAATATGACTGATATTATTTGATATATATTTTCGTATATGTTACATTTTAGTTTATATGAATTTAGTTATTACAATTTATTAATATGTAAATATATATATTTAAATATTGTTTATTATTAAATAAACGATACCAATTTTAAGCTATGGTATAATTTTAAAATATACAAGTATCATATGTCAATACTCCTGATAATGTAGTATGTTAGAAAATTTCGAAGTAATTAATTTGTTTATAAATTATTTTATAAGGTATTTATAATCGATCAATATAAACAATAAAACTCGTACATCGGTACCTGTACTAAGCAAACTGGTATTTTAAAAATACTGAAAAGGTAGATAATAAAACATCTACTAATAGAATAAATTTATTGCGCTTGCCCGGTTAGTTTTGGACCTCACAAGCTGGTTCAGTACAAAAACCGGAAACGTCGGAACAATATAAAAGAATAAATCTGGACGATACAGTCGCATATATATAAAAATAATATTATCATTTATACGATTCGAGGCTCGGAGTATAAAATCACAAGTTTATTCAAAAAAAGGAGACAATATAACAAAGCGCTACATCTCGGGAATAACTAATACATAATTGACACCTTTTTTTGAAAGCGTCTATTTAATATTTCGGCATATTGTTTTTATTTACAGCCCTCAGCATTGCATTAAAAAAAGTAATGATGTGCATCTGTATTATTCATTGAGGATATATTTTTTTAAAATTTACTAAACATAGTTTTGATTAATTTTTATTTCGAGCTATCATTTCACATAAAACACGACATACATAAAAATGTATTCGCTGTTCAACATACTAATTTAAACTTTTAAAAGAATGCAATATAAATCAATGACTGAGCATCAGTTACCAAAACCTACAAATCTGTCAAGTGACCCTCCGTGCAATTAGAAATGTGAAATAGTTAAAAGAAATATTTGCCGAATTTCGTGGGGCCTCCCCAACTCTTCAACTCGTGAGGGTGGTAACGTAGTCGGCTTTCGCATGATGCCCCTTTTCCAAAATTAAAAACATGAAATATTGGCAGACGGAACGCCCAATACATGTGCTGGCAATAGCCTTGAAAAGCCGACGAAGGCTTTAGTTCAATACATCAATATACTAAGTGGATTGGAATTTTTTTTAAGCACGCTTAAACAAATGCTGCGAATTTTGCTAATATAGATATGTTGTAATGTGTAATATAAACGCTTTCAAATTAAAAAAAATTATACTTTCATTCAATATTACGCAGAAATGTAGGCGTACGACCACAATCTAAAAAAAAATTGTTTTAAAGTCCGTACTTGTATTTTTATATATATCTTTAATTTATAATTATCGCTCATTGCGTAAATTATAGAAAATATTAATGAACACCGTGTATAAGCGTCTTTTTTTTGTAGGGCTGTGTGAACATCTGGCTGTCAAAATATGGCAAAGGGATGACTGGGGATGCAACATTCTTTGTCTTATTGGCTTATTAGTTCATTACGAACTAACGAGATATCGTCGCTATGCTCTGTTTTTGTTTTGTTCACAAGAAATAAGTATTATTGTTTCATATGTGGCTTACAAATACGCTTTGATCATATTAAAAAGCTACATAATGAACATAAGAGCTTGTTATATTGATAAAAGATTTTTGCAATCAAAAAAATGCCAAACTTATGTATGCACTTCGATCAAATATAATACCATAAATAATAGGATTACTTCCCTATATTTTTGGGAAATAATAATTTAAAATTCAATAAATCAATACAATGACTTTATACAATAGTTGTTTGACGTTGGCTATAAAATGTGTTTGACTCGAGCTAGTAAAGCGGAAGAATCTACCCGCAAATTTTGTGAACCCCAAATGCATTGCACAATAGTGTAAATATCAGTACCACCTGTCTATATGATTGGCAGTACATATTCTTCATTTCTGTTATATACTTGACTTGTTATGGCGCGCGTGAATTTTACCAGTGACGTTCAATATCAAATTCTTATAGATCTTAGACTATCATTTATTATAACTGCAAAATATGTGCATTAATACTATTTTGTTTTAAATATTTCTATATTACATACAATATTACACACAAGACGATGTTTTGGTAAAAGATTCAAGTTATAGAGGAAGTTTTCGAATAAATTTCCTAGCATGGTTTATTTGTAATCCTTATTTAAGAGCATTAACTTATATGTGAGTTTTTGCTTTATTAAAAATGCAATGTCACTGGCACTTGTCTAGTTCGTTCTTTGCCTTTTGCGAAACCACAGTACAAGAGCTCATCCACCACAAAAGGTCTGTCGATTTCACCATTTCTTCAGAAAACGCATCAATCCCTATTATATCATTCACAATTCTAAAGCGTTACGATTCTTTTGCTGTGATCCTATTGTACCTTATTAGGACGAGGGAAAAAAGAAATCCTATGCCACTATAACTAGTCAAATTTACGTTTTCAACCACATAAGGTAAAATGCTATAGTTGCAACTATGAAGAAACTGGTCATCTATTCGTACTGACACCTCAGAAAGTCACCAGGTTTTGGGGTTTCCCTACGAATGATAAATGTTTGCGACGAGTCACGGTGGCCCTGCTTGTAATTCCTCAACTTCTGAGGATGGTCTACGTACTATAGAAGTTATAAATCGTCTTTGATTCCAAAAGTTTTACGATCAACGGCATATTGTATATCGTTTTTGTATATAAGTTTTTCAAGTCCAGAGCCGAAATAGTTTCCAAATGGGGCTTAGAATTTTTCTAAAACTGATACACCATTTCCTACTAGATAGCTTTAAATTATTTAAACATTCAACCATACCGCCCTACAAATAATTGCACATGTTCAAAGTGAAAACTTTTATTTAGAAAAGTAAAAACTGTCAAGTACTCGTATAATTTATCAATGGATGAAGTACATGTATGATACCTTCACTAAACTCACTAATATCGTTAAAGAAGAAATTATAATTCGTCTGCCAATATTTATGAATCAGCTGATTCGTAATACGATGGTTAATATTTCATTTATTTTTAAAAAAACATTGATTTTATTTTCACGTAATCAGGATCTGTAATTTTAAATCATTCCACTAAATCTTATAGTAAAAAGCCAAACCATTTTGTTATGACAAGCGTGTTTCTATTTAGTAACACACGGTACAATGCGCTTATGTGGACTAAACATCACATTGGTCAATGAAAGAAAAACATATATATTGAAAAGTATAATTTTCTCTAAAGTTTAAAGCCACTGTACGGAATTGAATTCTAAAATTTACAGTCGTAAACTCTAATCAAATATAAGTGTAAGTTGCGTTGCTGGAATTCAGTATTTAAAATTTTAGAAATCGTCCGCTATTTATACGAGAAATTGTTGGATTTGTAACGCTAAAAAATACTAAATGTGTACTCGCTAAAAAATAAATAATGCGTGCGCCAAATATTATTTTTATGGTGAAAATGATGGTTAAAAAAATTCGTAAACACTTAGTAATAAAGTTATATACACCACGATGCGGTATAAAATAGTAATAATGGATACTGATACCCGTAAAAATATAAATGTATGTATACGAAACAACGATAATAAAATGGTTTTCGGTGTCCATGTCGTTTCGTTCTGTTTGACATTCCTTCACTCTTTGCGTGTCCACTAATCAGCTACCAGTTCGCATGCATGACGATAATTATTAGTGTTATATATTTATAATACTCTACACACATGGTGACCGTAAATATCAAGCATTATTATTTTTTATGTACCATTAGATTACGCATCTTAATTAAATGTTCCATAATTTAAAAGAAGCTGAGAAACATGCATTTCTCTGTTGTAGATTTGTTATATTATTTCCCATTTATTATTCATCAAAACGTATATATTTGTACGTCTTATACAAATTATTTGATACTATAAAAATAAAAGTACGAGTCATTATCTTGTTCAAGGAAAATCTAATATTCCATTATGTTTATATGAAAGTTTGAAAAAGTTCTTTTGTTGTGTCCAATATTATAAATGCCTGTCTTGTACTTTTATTGTGTTTTCTTATTCTTTTCGTTCCATATCTGTACAATGCTATATTTTACAAAAATGCCTTTTTAAGATCAAATTATTATTACTACCAAAAATTGCTTCCGATTAAATTAGAAATTCATGAACAACTCTATATATTAATATTCATAGTTAAGATTGAAATGTCTGACCGTTTTTTATAGAATTAATACAGGTAATTACTTTATTCACTGTACGATATAAATGGCATATAACTACTCAAAATTGTATGCCTGCCTAATATTGTGTCACGCACAACTGAATGAAAACAAAAATTGTTTCTGGAAATTTTGTTGGACAAACTAGGCTCATTATAGTCATAAATGCGCGAAGAAATATAGTGCTGACTTATAAAACTGACTTAACAATTTAATTAATATAATAATTTTATATATACCTTATTTTAGGAAAAACAGAGGGACGAGAGAGGCGATTCTAGCACTAAGAACGGTAGTAGAAAAAAGAAAGAGGGTAGGAAAGGTAACTTGCATAGCTTTTGTAGACTTAGAAAAGGCATTTGACAATGTAGATTGGGACATAATGTTTAGAATTTTAAAAGAAACGGGTATAGATTATAAGGATAGGAGAATAATTTTTAATTTATATAAACACCAAACTGCCTTAGTTAGAATTGAGGGGGAAGAAGAGGTAGCAAAAATAGGGAAGGGAGTTCGGCAGGGATGTACACTTTCACCGTTATTATTTAATCTATATATAGAAGATGCAATAAACAAAGTAAAAGAAGAGTATAGTGTAGGTGTGAATGTACAGGGAGAGAAAATATATATGCTGAGATTCGCCGACGATATAGCTATATTGGAAGAAAGCGAAAAGAATTTAGAAAGGGTATTGAATGGTATGCAGGCAGTATTGACTAGGGATTTTAACATGAAAATAAATATAGGTAAAACTAAAGTGATGAGGTGTGACAAAAAGGAATGCAGTAGAAAAATGAGGATCACAATAGGAGATAATAGAATCGAAGAAGTGTCAGATTTTTGTTATTTAGGCAGTAGAATCACAAAAGATAATCGAAGCAAGGTAGATATAAAGTGTAGGATAGCACAGGGTAGGAAGGCATTCGTAGAAAAAGAACAGATTTTAAGATCAAATATTGACTTGGGTATTAGAAAAAGATTACTGAAGGTATATGTTTGGAGTGTAGCACTGTACGGGTGTGAGGCGTGGACTATAGGAAAGGAAGAGAAGCGTAGATTAGAAGCACTTGAAATGTGGTGTTATAGGAGGATGATGAGGATTGGTTGGGAAGATAAAGTAACAAATGAAGCTGTACTAGAGTTAGTAGGGGAGAAGAGAAGTATTTGGAGAGTGTTACAGCGTAGGAGAGACAGATTAGTAGGGCATATTCTTAGGCATGGGGGGATTATGCAATTGATCATAGAAGGTAGAGTGGAGGGAAAGAGAGGGGTAGGTAGGCCTAGATTGGAGTATGTGAGTCAGATAGTTGAAGACGTTGAGATGAATAGCTATAGGGAGATGAAGGGATTAGCTCAGGATAGATCGGCATGGCGTGCTGTTTCCAAGCAATCTTTAGGATTGCGGACTCTTTAACTAACTAACTATACCTTATCGCTTTTATTTAATGTACCTTTATTTATAATATTTGTGTACAATTTTAAAACGTCATTAATCCGTGGATCAAACAATTTAATCGTACCTCACATATGAATAATAAAACGTTTAGTAACAAATTCTTTATAACTATTGGATTTTAGTTTAGATTGGATATAAATCATTTCTTCGATAAAAAAAATTGCATCCACACATCAATCTGATTCAAAATTTCGAAAATCTCAAGTTGTTACTGGTTCTCCATTTATATATTAAAAAAAATCGATTTATTGTTGTTGGCCTATGCGAGAGGGTAAGAACCCCTTTTGGCAAATATAAAAGAATACCACAACGTTCGCATTTGTGATTTCACGGCGGCCGATTCCATAAGTAAGTTTATGGTTAATCAGAGACGCTTTTTTGAAGACACTAGCAGCGACATTGAACAAATGCACCCTCTCGAATATAATATCGTTTGTTCTCTCCGAAATATAACGAGCTTATAGCGCAGACTCTTTGTACAGGCTACATATACACAGTACTAAATTAGAACGAAAGCGCTATATGCATAAATTTTTACACGGAAGCAGATAAAATAGACGTATTAAGAAATTTCTTGTTGCTTAAAATAATAATTGTTAATTTGCCAAATGTACCAATTTCAAAATAAGACTAGAAACATATAACACTATAATATTGTTAATTTGTTTGAGGTAAGAAAAAGTGATTGTTTTATCAAATGTGAGTTACATCGCATATTATATTGCATTTAGTTTAGTGCATGATCAGGTGTTTAAATATTCTAACTCAAGGGCGATAAATATAGCGAATTTCTCACTGCAATTCTACATTATTCCGTATATTGTATAAAGAATCCCCTTAAACTATATAATATATAGTATATGCTGCATTTGCATGGTACAAATCCAGTTATATGTGATTCGAAAACTCCGCCCGCAAATAATCGAAATATTATCAAGTTGCTGGACGAGATTATCAGCGAGATACGGCACCCCAATTTGAATACATACATAATAAAAAGGATTTGCTTTCGTGAATAGAGTCTAGGACGAGTTGGGGCAATGGCAATCAAATTCCGTATACGGAAGATAAAGGGGATGAAGCGGAGCCACATGACATTTTGATAAAATATATCAGTATCATAAAATCGCAATTAGACGCAAAGGATTAAACCAAAACGCAACCCCCACATTGATGCTATCAAATATCGATGTGTATGATTGTAATTAAGTCAGATTTTCGCTATAAAGGCATTAATAATAAAGGATTGTTATTATTCATTTCGTATAATTTTCTATATAAAAAATACAAGTTGTGCAAAAACGATTAATACTAGCTTTTGTTCTTCAACCACTTCAGTTTTCTGATTTATCGAATATGAATATAAACGATACAAATGTAGAGGAAGGCATAGATTCATAGCCACAAATTTGCAAGTAAATATTTCTAAATTTGTATACCAGCATCTTTTGCAATTTGTGTTGTGTGTTCAAAATTTGTAATATATGCAATTTAGTAAATGCGGGTTAGAAATTCGGAAATTCAGTTACACATTGTGACAGATATAAAATTGAATTGGCAACAGTTTATTGGTACAACTGAATTTAATTCACTGTATGCCAATGTTGTTTCCCATGTTTGCGATATTCTCAAATGTAAATTGTAGATTTAACATTGTTTTGTGTAATGCGGTCAAGCAAAGTAATATAATTTTGTGGATAATAATTTCTGAATGTAATAGGCAATTATACTAAATTTTTTGTAATAGAAAATGTTCCTTCTGAAACTAGTAAATAAATATCAAAACGCTACGTGTTCACTTTATATTATTCTTTAGTGTAGATTCCTGTAATATTTTAATAGAATTGAATGCAGAGCTCCAGGTAAACTGCTTTCCTCTAAATTGCAAGAATTATGAAAAATACGATCGGGTACAATAAAGATAGAATAAATGGTTTTCTCCGGGTTCGTAGAAAGCTAATGCGAATTTCAAGCGAAGGATGTGAAGTATGGAACGGAACAATTCAAAATATCAAAGATATGTTATAAGGCACTATTTTGGAGGAACAAAAATATATTAGCCCGTACTCGAATTTTAGTTTAATCAGCAAAACTAAATTTATATACCTTGATTCGTTGAGAAAATGAGCAAGCCTGTAAAATATATTTTCGCAAATTGTCCTGCTATTGTAATGCGGATTGGCAGAATATAGAAAGTATTAAATTGATCAATTTAACCCAGTGATATTTCTTACTTAACAGTATTAAACAATTTGGAAGCTTCCGACTAACTTTTCATTATTTTTAATAAAGAACGTTACTTCGCTGATGAACCTTAAAAATCCATCTTCCTAGGGAGAGATATGAAGATTCCGGCTGCGCGAAAACTGCATTAGTTTCTTTATTTGTCCTGGGAGAGGTGCAGAGAGTGCATTCATATTATCCACTTTTGCCTTCTTCTGCAACCGCCGTTGTCTTACACAGAACTCAAACCCGAGTGGAAAGAACAGTGTGCATATTGACGTTATGGTGTTGATGCTATACCACTTAGCATCATCTTCATCCGCTCTTCCTCGTTTCGCTATAATCTGATAAAATTCTGGTATACGAAGATTTGTTCCGCTGCTATTTTACATTGGTAGAAACTTCAATATTAGATTGTAATTTAATTTGAGCATTCGTTGTATAGCTTCATGACGTCTTCTTGATTGTGCATCGAAGATATTTATTTGAATAAAATAAAATATTGAATTTAGCTTCAGTTTTGTACGTTGCTGTGTGCAAATTATCAATTTGCACAATCTCATGGTCGAATCTTGTATACTTAAAATGTATAATATAATAATTTGGAATCGCACATTAATTATAGGTAATTTCAAAGTGTTCAAATATGAAGTAAAAAAATCGCGGCTATTTATAAAAAAATATTCAGTTCTGTCGCATAGCTGCATTAATTTACACCAACAACAAATGTATGTCATTCTAGTTAATATTTCATAATTTTATAGTTTTGTATTGCTATTTTTCATTTGATAGTTAATATCTACTTACACGATTGGCCCTGGAAGAGCGACAAGTCCATACTATTAAAATACACTACGTTATAACAACAAAGAACATTTTGTCAATATTCGTAAATGTGTTGCATCTCTAGAAAATATTGTGCAATCACTTCAAACTGCACAACTAATGAATTCGTATTGTATTGACATATACTCCGCCACAAACTATCAGATGGACATAAATTCAAGCTGCTAATAAGTACAAATCATGCCATAACACACAACCAGTGTGTATTTAAATCACACTAGTAGAACACACACGATTTCTACTAAACAGCCACATAGTCTCATATAATACCCGAATTGGTATATTGCACTGACAATGTTGGATTGCACGCTATAAACTAGCACCCTAATTCGTAATAAACTAGGTCGTACATGCAATGCTACTCACTCAAATTGCCGTATATATCCGGTACCGATTCGTTATTTTCCCTGTGCTCTGGCAACCCGCTACAGAACCGGCCTTAGCTATAAGTTGGCCGCGCATCAGCTGGGAGCGGTTTGTAGAGTATGGTCCTGGAAGATGGTCCTGAAAACATAACTTAGTTCAATATGTAGATAGTATTATATATTAATAATTAAATGAACTATGTCCAATTGTACAAATTATATTTAGTACAATTATCAAAACAATCAATAATAGTATGAATATCACCCAAATACCGTAACTTAAAGTATTAAGTAGCTAGATGTACATTTCGAAGGTTATGCCCCATCTGCAGTAGCCCCATCTAATTATGTGAAAGGACATAATAAGTTCAACATCCAAATTTTAGGTTCGTACAATTTCATATGATTTTAAATAGCAATATTACCTTATATTTTTATTTTTTTATATTAAAATAAGGAAATTTGGAAGAGGGCAACATTCTATTAATTTCCCAAATAATTTCTTCGAAAAGTAAAATGAACAGTCTTTAATAATTCATTTTTATAAAAATAAAAAAATTTATTGAACCTCTATTAAATTTGCCAATATTCGAGCAATGTTTTACAAACTAAATATTAAAAAATCGTATAATTATAATTAATTAGTATATTTTTCGAACTTTCAGATTATTAATTAGAACAGAAATTGCTGCTAAACATTTTATTATTTTTTATTAAGATAAATTTATCGAAATTCAAAATTCCAAGAGCTTAGAAATTCTAAATTCTTAGAAACTCTAAATTCTATTCTATGTGTAATATGGCCCTAAATATAAAATTTTGTAAAAATCTATGCGATAATTAATCCGTAAAACACAGAATAAATTAGATTATTTTTATTATGTACGTTAGCGCCACGTACGGATACATTTAACAACTTTATTTCGTTTACACTCACTTTGAGAGGTAAGTATAAAAAAAAAATTATAATTATATTTCTGTGTACTGTATACTGCAACTATAAATTTATCTGCAGGTAGAAAATAATTCCATCTAAGTTCAGTGTATTAAAATTTAGCCATAAGCTCAGTTTGTACATTTCTCAACTTAGATTGCGTACAATTTTACCTTTATATGCCATAACAAAAATTGTGTTATTTATTCTACAAATTACTCCTTCATTTTTGGATCGATTTTTTTCAAATTTCTTGTGATTGCAGTTTATAGATGTTAAATTGCCTCTAAGCTTATCGTTTTTGGAAAAAAGATTTAATTTGTTAGAAAATTGCTGCTAAACATAGGCCTTTTTTTTAAGGGGATAGAGCACCTTTATATGCCATAAGAAAAACAGTGTAATTTATTATGCAAATTCCTCCGTCATTGATGGATCGATTTTTCTCAAATTTCTTTTGATTTACAGTTCATGGATGTTAAATTGCCCCTAAGCTTGTCGTTTTTGGAAAAAAGATTTAATTAGTTAGAAAATTGCTGCTCAACATATGCCTTTTTTTAATGGGATAGAGCACTTTTATATGCCATAAGAAAAATAGTGTCATTTATTCTACAAATTAATAATAATCATAATAATCATAAATAATAATAATTAATATTAATATAATATTATTTTAATAAATATTAATATATTAATATAATTATATAATTTATTATAATAAATTATTAATAATAATAGTACTGAAGATTTGGGGCATCTAGCTACTCAATGCTTTGAGTTACGGTATTTAGGTGATATTCTATACTATTATTTAACACCGTAGAGATAATTTTTAAAATCATTATAATTCATTTAAATTACCCGGAACACAACTATCAAACAAGGATCAACTCTTCAAATCAAGTGTTCCCACAAAAAACTAAAAAGACAGTTGTGCGACGCAATTTCAACATTTCTTAGCGTAATTACATAACTCACTTCCATTACATCTGAAAAATGATTACATATACTCCCATGCATACAGCCAAAACAATATTCAAAGATTTTTAAGTCTTGGATCAGCACACTCAATAATGTAGATATTTGCAAAATGATAAACTCGCAAAATTATATATAAAATATTTATTAAAATATAGTATATTTATCAAATTTTATAGCATTTATAAAATTTTTGTTTGCTTTTTATTGTTCGAATTGTAATTTTACTAAAATAGTTCGGAAAAGATTTAGTTTTGTTACGTGTTTCTTGTACGTATTCTTCATAAACGTGATTATAAAATTTTTCAACACGCACATTAATATCACTATTTTGGAATTATTTATCCCAGTTAATACTATTGATACTACATTCGGTTTAGATTCAATTGAACTTAAGATTGTTAATAGCTACAATGGTTAAGTATTGTTATATTTTGTCCTTCTGTTGCACGAATCTTGTAAGATATATAGAATTATATTCAATGAACTCAATCAAGTCCAATAAAGCATAAATTAGCGCTCAGGTTGCTACTATAACTTGTTTTCTTACTAAGTTGGTACTTCATTGAAACCAGATCAGTTACAGCCCTATTTTCCGTGCACCCGAATTAAACCGTATGCATAGGTGGATGCGTTTTGACGAACAACGCGGGCACCAGGTAGACCTGTTACCTAACGAGCTGTGGAACCAGAGTTCCCATTCCAAACTGCCCTTAAAGTACACTTCTGCGTTGAAAATTACACCCGCTCCATACAACACAATTGACTTATTAGATGTCTGCCGAACTCCGTGTTTAGTTTGATGTACAATTGAAGAGTGGATAGTTAGGTTAGGGGCAGTGTAATCGAATGCGGATCGGTTTATTATGTAAATATCATTATTATGATTGCTAATGCTAACAGACCGGGAGTAAGTACGGGAAACAATATCCGGGGTGTATAAAGGGGTAAACGTCCGCTTGTTCTGAGTCTGATAGACGGGTGGTCATCAGAGGTTCCTAATTTGGTAAATTTTGCAATCCCCGTGGACGGAATTAAACCTACGCGTACGGTAAACCAACGGGCGTCCAATTCGTGTTATCATATATAAGCAATTAGGATGATTATAACTGGACGCCGTAAGAGAAAAAGCGACTAATTATTTTTGGGTGAACGAGCACACGTTATATTTAGATTTATTATCGTTTCTGCAATATAAAATTTTTATTTGTTTCTAATTTGACTATTAAGATACCAGGAAAGCCTACTATTTTATACCAAAATTAGTTAAAGAGTCCGCAATCCTAAAGATTGGTTGGAAACAGCACGCCATGCCGATCTATCCTGAGCTAATCCCTTCATCTCCCTATAGCTATTCATCTCAACGTCTTCAACTATCTGACTCACATACTCCAATCTAGGCCTACCTACCCCTCTCTTTCCCTCCACTCTACCTTTTATGATCAATTGCATAATCCCCCCATGCCTAAGAATATGCCCTACTAATCTGTCTCTCCTACGCTGTAACACTCTCCAGATACTTCTCTTCTCCCCTACTAACTCTAGTACAGCTTCATTTGTTACTTTATCTTCCCAACCAATCCTCATCATCCTCCTATAACACCACATTTCGAATGCTTGTAATCTACGCTTCTCTTCCTTTCCTATAGTCCACGCCTCACACCCGTACAGTGCTACACTCCAAACATATACCTTCAGTAATCTTTTTCTAATACCCAAGTCAATATTTGATCTTAAAATCTGTTCTTTTTATACGAATGCTTTCCTACCCTGTGCTATCCTACACTTTATATCTACCTTGCTTCGATTATCTTTTGTGATTCTACTGCCTAAATAACAAAAATCTGACACTTCTTCGATTCTATTATCTCCTATTGAGATCCTCATTTTTCTACTGCATTCCTTTTTGTCACACCTCATCACTTTAGTTTTACCTATATTTATTTTCATGTTAAAATCCCTAGTCAATACTGCCTGCATACCATTCAATACCCTTTCTAAATTCTTTTCGCTTTCTTCCAATATAGCTATATCGTCGGCGAATCTCAACATATATATTTTCTCTCCCTGTACATTCACACCTACACTATACTCTTCTTTTACTTTGTTTATTGCATCTTCTATATATAGATTAAATAATAACGGTGAGAGTGTACATCCCTGCCGAACTCCCTTCCCTATTTTTGCTACCTCTTCTTCCCCCTCAATTCTAACTAAGGCAGTTTGGTGTTTATATAAATTAAAAATTATTCTCCTATCCTTATAATCTATACCAAAATATGTGTTCAGAATTTAACATTTGAAAATTTGACACAAAAAAGCAATTAAAAATGATAAAAATAGTCTTAGTTAATTATCATTGTGATTAAAACCAAATCACAAAATAATTTGTAATGTACAAACATTGAGTAGTTGAGCATCGTACTTTCATAACTAATTTAATGAGAATTTTCTCATTTGTTGGAATTGCTCGATGTAGATCAGACATACCACAATTATAAAATTGCAACAGCTTCTATTACTTCTGTCGGTTTATTACAATTTGCAGAAAGCAATTCCACGGGAATTTTTTGAAGCACATCGTATAAAAACAAGAAAACATGTGTAATAGACTTTTCTAGCCAACAGGAATTAGTAAATAATTTTTTTGTTATTTATTTATAATCGATTTAATAAAACTTAAATCGTGTTGGAGTTAGTGAAGAAAACTGGGGACATTTCATTTTTTTTCAGTGTAATTACACAGTAATTGAAGATAGAGTAGAGAGAAAAGATAGGAATAAGAGGATAAGAGTACTTAAATTAAATAATGCGTGACATTGATAATTAAATACTCTAACCCTAATATTAAGGTATCCGCATTTTCTTCTGGTAAAATAATAGTTACTCAAAAGAAGTAATCCCTTAAATTTTATGGTACATATAACAGAATCAAGATTTATTCGATCTATCTCGGCCCCTATCCTACAGTTTTGGCATAGCTAAGATAAAAGTATATTCCCCCTCAGTTTGGAACCTTCCCCAATTTATCTTTGCCTTGTTATATATGTATACATCTTCAACAGACATCGTTGTGCTTCATTTAACATTAGCAAGACGTCATGCAGTGCATCATAATGCACCTCACAATAGAAAATATACTTGCATTTATATTAAATATTAATTATGTTGTCAATAATTTATTACGATAATCTTTTTGGAAATTAAATTATAGCTTTGTAGAGCGAAGCATTTTTATTTTAGAAATCTATTTTGTTGTACACATCTTATTTAGTTATCAGTTTCGTTTGACTTATTAACCGACACTGCTTGTGGTTTTATAAAAAAAATAAAAATTCTACAAATTTCATACTGTAATGAAATTCATTTACACTAAATTTATGTGATTAAAGGAATGTGATTTACATTCAAAAGGTAGCGCAAATGAATCGATATAGTCGATAATTAGAATTATATTTTCACGTATCAATTAGTACTACCTAATGGATAGTTTCTTAACTCAAGGTGCTACCCAAGTATGGGGTTTTCCCTCTAAACACTCTAATTAATGCTGTTATTGGAAACATCTTGTCATATCTCAGCGAATTGTTCTGAAGCAATAGGTCTTGACAATCATATCAGATATCACTATCAAGCTCCCGAAGCCGCGCCGTTCGGCTAAGAAGCGTCAAAGTTACAAGATCAAGTGTGCCACATGCACGTCGCACCCTGCCTTAGTCAGTGATATGTCTCCACCACAATCTGATATCTCTGCACCACTTCCACCAGATAACTGTAATTGACTTGACGAAATATCAGCTCCTATCAGCCAGACGCGTGTCTGCAACGATTGCGAAGAGATTGGCAGTGTTCTGCACTTTGTATGTGCTGCTTTTGACGTGACTTCTAACTTGGCGTGAGATGTCCAGGAGAGTGTGTGTGCTGCCATTCAAAGCTGGCAAAGCTAACAAGAACTGATTGTAGAGGAAGTGGAGCATGTATTACAAAAAAGAGGTATGGTCTTTCTTTGCAGTGGTGCAAAAATGGTGACATGGATGTTGAGAGATACGATGAGATGTGTTTGAAAAACAATTAGAAGTACTTGACTGGCAATCATATTGCCAGTCGAGTGTTAATAGATTTCAAATTTATAAATTTTTATATGATTAATTAGCCTTTTTTACAGTTGATTCATTTTTTTGAGATTTTTTTTTGTGATGTATAGATGCTTAAGCAACAATTTCACTCTGTAATTCTAATTGCGATCAATTATTTCAATTTGTATTCTTTAATCAATATTTGCATTATTTTTGAGAATTTCATCATTGTTCGAACCATTTTATTAGAAATAGAGAAAGGTGAGTTTAGAAATTATACATTATCTTATGTGGGCAAATATTTATGTTAAAAATAACTACCATATCATTTATCCCTCATACAAAAATATAACATAAATTTATAGTGTAATTCAATTTTTAACATTATATAAATATTTAACGTATATTACAAAAAAAATAAAAATGATATAAAAAAAATTATACTATAAATCATAGTATAGATATTAATTTAGCAGTCATTCAGTTACTTTATCAGCAAGATATTCTAGTGTACCAATATCGTCTGCATTAAATCCGAATTGCAATTTTGCTGATTTTCCACCAAGGCGGTCGGTAATAGTTTAATAGGACGAGGGGGCTCGATACAAATTAGATGAATGAAAGGGAGCAATTTGGTACAAAATCCCAATTTAGTCGTACATGCTCCCATAGAAGTATAACAGACCACCAGCGCACATATTGATCGTTTCCTATTCATCGTACATTGCATATTCTGCGAGGACCATCATTGAACTACCAGATGAGGACATTCATAAGATATGTTGTTGCAAAATAGTCGGTTTATAGCTAGACGTTAGTGTGATCTTACAAATTTATCAAGGAAAATATTTGAGGAAATAACGCGCCATAGACATTAAAGAAGAATGTGGCCATTTAAAATTTTCCCGAATATATAATACATTCAATTTGTTAATATAGCTGAAATTTTTTTCTAAGTATTATTTAATTTTTTTATTGCTATTTATCAAATGCTAACATGTAATAAGTATATAATATTACATGCACATTGCTTCATTCCATTCGAAATTTGTGTTATATCAATTTAAATTGTACAAATCAAAGAAAACCATCTGCAGTTTATTCTATTTCCATAAGCAATGCTCTTGCAATTTTGGTTGTCTACATCAGATAAAAATTCAATATGTAATATCAGAAGCTGCGTATATAACACCTTAGAGGAATTTTTCAGAAATCGCTTTGGATGCACACAGCTGAACGTATAGGTATTAAAAAGTATTAAACACAATATTGTATATAATTTATATTTAGTCATGGATTTCGTCGTGCTTAAGAATTGATTGATTAAGGAAAGCATAGAATGAAGGAATAAAGGGCGGCCAAATGATCTTAATCGCCCAGATTATTAGATGTTAATTACATTTTCAGCTGGGCCTTCGTTAGACGGTCTTAAGCTGTTAGGTAGGACCTACGCATCAATATTATAGGCCTATTCTTCGATTGTAAGTGGAGTATGGGTCCTACAGGATATGAAAATAATGGACGATTGAAATTCCCAGACGAATTATTATAACACGGACAGTGAAATATAATTGCGTTAAGTTAATTGAACATTTTGTTAAGTTAATTGAGTACGAGGATCAGTAAGACTTTAAATTATTTTCCTCTTAGTATAGAATATCAGCCAAATACCGTAATTGAAAGCATTAAATAACAAAATGCGCATTTCGATTAAAAAACGATTGAAACTAGATTTAAGAAGCATTTAGCTCATTTCAGATTAAATAGAATAGATAAAAGTGCTGTAGCCGAGCATATTTTTGATTAATCAGGTCATCCTATTCAAATTAGTTCGCTTAAATTGCTTAAATTTGTTCTGAAATATTCCGAGTTGGTCAAATATTTGATGAATTTTGTGTCAAAATTTGCAAATATATCAATTTAAATATTAAGGAGGTTCGGCCATTTTTTTCGATAGTGTGTAACTTTTTGGCAGAGTATCAAAGTAGAAAAATATAATGCAAAAGAGAAGTACAATTTTGAGATTTTTTAAAAAAGTAACCAACATTGCTAATAACGTCGAATATCTAATCTAAACAGTTCTTAAAAAGTTTGCAAAATTTCAAAGTCTTGCAACTTTTTTGTAAAAAAAATGCTTGCTTCGTGTTTCTTATAGAAAAATAATTTGACAAAACCGTTAAGCGTTCCTAATTTATTTGTTTTTATTTTGTTTTATTAAGATTCTTCAGAGCATTAAAGCATCAAATCATTAAATAGAATAGATAAAAGTGCTGTAGCCGAACCTATTTTTCAATCAGGTAAAAGTGTTTTGAATTATTCCGATTTAAATGCTTATGAAAGTATATAAATGCATAAATCTAAATCAAATTTAATGAATATAGATGCGGGCCCAATTTCATCTTCTCTATTTAATTTATTTAGATTTGACAAACCAAAGTTTATTGTTGCTACTTGTTAGTTTCTTTAAATATTAATTTATATTATAATTATATTTAATGATCACTACAGCGAAATTTTTTGGTGGCTTCATGTAAGTTGTATTTTCGAAAAAAATCCAACAGAATCGCACATTTTAAAACAAAATTTATTTATTTTGATTTTTGCATTTATTTTCGAATGTATTCGTGCGCTAACTAAACACAGTCTGAAGAAATTAAGGGTGAATTATTTATTTGAAATAACAGTTGTTACAAAATAATCACTATTGGTACTTAAGAGTACATTAAGAACAATTAGGGATTTTTCCATTGGTAATGTATCAATGCCAAAAACAATTTGGAAAGTTTTTATCATCGAACAAAATAAATTATGGTAAAAAGCAAAATAAATATGAAAAAAAGGCGCGATTGCATGAAAAGTGTCGAAATAGTCAAAATAGGCGCTAAACTGAAAAATAAGCAAAATTTGATCAAAATTGTCGAAATAGGCAAAAAAAGGCAATTTAAGGAATTTTGCCTAAAATTCGGTCTCTACTTGTTACTTAACATCCTAGTGATAATTTAAAAATATTATCCTCTCGTCTACAGATTTTTGGTGAATCGCTCTCAGCGATTAGTAATGTACAGTCCACGCTTATAAATGTAGAAATTACTAAAAATCGATGAATCTTCAAACAGTTTCTTTTTTAATATTAGCACTTTTTAACTAATATTCCACTTCATCATGTATTTTACATTTTGATACTCTTCGTGCCTTGCATGAATGTTGAGTTAGTTGGTTATAAATATAACTATATAACCAGATATACACCCGTTCGCTGTTGTTGCGGTAATGGCATTCACGGGCGCAGGCTTATATAAGTTTTATGACGACTGTTTGATAAAACAGTCGCACGACCGTTTGATTAGGGGCGAACCGGTATAAATTACCGTTTTATCGCCGTCAATCGAAACTGGCTGCGCGGTCGTGTGTGCGCTGCACCGAATATTATAGTTACTTATTAGTCCACATATCCAGGGCGCTTTTAAGAAGCTTATTAAAAATGAGCTGTAATTCAAAATTTTCGTGTTGACGCTGTATGTTGTTCTCAAAACAACGAAGATAATATTCGTCCAGTGTGGGTGGCGAATAATGACTTAATTATGGGTGAATTTATTAAAACTCGTAAGCATATATAATTATTGAACTTTCCGAGTAGCTTCGAGGGGAGTGTGCCTTTAATTCCATCGAAACAATTAGTCTGACTTAATTCTTATCAAACCGTATGAACTGATGAAGAAATAAAAAAAATTAAAACTCCAGGCACCTTTTTTGAAACAAAACGATTGTTCTTATATAAAGTTGAAATATCTAAATTATTTAATCCGAAACACAACCCGAGAGAATTACTTCAAAACAAATTATAAATATCCTGAGCTTATAGGATATTGTTTGTGCCTTTTTCTTTTAGGTTTCAATTTTACACGATATAAACTGCAGTAGAGTCCTCTTGTCTTATACTTCTTGCGACGTCCTGAATGTCCTGACAGACAGCCAGAATTCTGCAATTACTCTTCCTTATCAGCGGTGACAGAAGTAGGAGACTTCGCCCGAGTGACTGCATTTGCTCAAATCTTCTTTCCATTCGCGAATTGCGCCCACGCCTAAAGTAATAACATTCATACATTTTCATCCAAAGTCTCGTGATGAGCAAATATCAGAATATTAGATGGCTGGCGAAATGAATTTTCGTCTGTTAGATTTCTAAGAGAAATGAAATATTTACAATGCGTAAATGTAAGTACCACAAAATTGAGTAGTATTATTTTGGCTAAAATTTTAAACCTGCCAAGAAATACGTTTCTAAAACATGTTCAATACGATCACATACAATCTAAGAAGCGATATAGAAGATGTTCGAAGAAACACTGTAAACAACATTAGGTTGAGATTTAGACTACATACAGACGAAGACAAATAAACTATAGTTAGTCTCGAGTTATGGGGACTTCCTCCTAGCCTATATATGGAATCGTCCCTCTCGCCAAGAATGGTGGTAGTTTGGAGTAACGAAGAACATTTCATACCGAAGATTCGATTGAAAGAAAATACTACAAATTCGCATAAATTCCTCCATTAACTATGATTCAGAATTCGAATCTTGGAAGAATCTTCATTTCACTGGCGAAAGCTAGTGCCATTAGTGAAATTTTTGATGAATTTCTTTTGTCGTGTAGGTGTATTTTTTTTGTTTAAATTTAATTTGCTCATTTATTAGTTCCAATGGTTATATGGAGACCTGTGGTATAGAAAACTGAAGAGTTATTACAGATAGTGTTCAGTTCAGTTTCATCTCTAGTTCCCCCATTTATCGTAATTCAACTGGAAAATAGAGAATAATGGTATTGCTTTGGTATGGAAAAGATAAACGGGAGAGGAGAGCGCGGAAGAAAAATATCTCCACCACTTATTTCATCTAAATGCTAATTTTCTCGAATTGTATGACTAATAAACGCGATTGAAGCGTTTGGGAGAAAGAATGATACTGACACATGTCCAAACTTTTGAGTGAAGAAAAATAAAAATAATAGTTCGGTGTTGATTTTTTTATTGCATTGTTTTTGTTTGAAAACATTTGAAACGAAACAAATCGATCGATGGCTTTCTTTAATCCATATCACAAATTCATAAACATTTTCGAACGCTCTTAAATAATTTCCTCTTGAACTTCATTTTTTTTTTACTTAGAATTTAGTAGATATTCAAATGTGGGGGTATGCGTCATCTGACTTCGCTAATTTTTCTCGCAAGTGCTCACTTCAATCGTCTAAATTTCCACGGTAAAAACGGTTGTTAAATTAATTAAAAAGTTTTTCATCTCGCCAATACATGAGGTTGGTTTGCAGTTTCATTCCAATACTCACTCACTGGGTCCAGCACAACCAAAGAGAGAGGAGTTTGCAAAACACATTTTTAATGAACAAAGTTTACCAACTGTTGGTAAACGGTAAAAAAGACAAGTCGGCCAAAATTAACGCATGACCACGCCACAAATAAAAAGCCTAAACTAAAAAATTGCGTTTTCCATAAAGTCCTTTTCCACTTCTTTCTGTCACGACTGTATCAGGAGTACAGAATTCAGAGTTAGACCATGAGTTGTGAATTCGTTGTTGCAAGAGTCCGCCTCCTGGATGTATAGTGCAGTTTCAACATATATGTTCTTAATTTATATTGAAAACTATGTAAACTAAGTAAATTTTATTATATAATCACAAAAGACGCAAAATTATTTTAAGTATTGACACAATTTGTCCTTCAAATACTGTCCTCAAACAATATTTTTACAAAATCGAAAAGAATGCAAACGCTGATATCTTACAATCTTAAATTATCGGTAGACACAGAGGACCCTCTATTGGCATCTGCTAAAACTAAAACCCTCGAAAATTTGCAGAGCACTATATTTCAGAATTTGGGTGACATCTATATAATTGGCAAGGACCGATCGTTTCCAGGAATTTCTTGAAGATATATTGCTACTAGAATTTAACCTAAATAAACAATCCATCATGGCATTCCATCCATCTCTCGACAGATAACCAAATCAATACATAATTTGCGTTTGAAATATTTGAAGAAATTCATATTTGCAGGACGAAAATTGAAGTTCCCTTCTAGCATTCTAACTCTTTATGATAAAGGTTTCTACCAAAATCCGATTGATTTGATTCTGATCATTTGAAATCATTATTTGGGTAAAGCTGGAACCGCATTGTGAATTTCCTCAAAATTTTGCAGTACCCATCTTCACTAATAAATTTCTACACGAGCAATTTTCAGTTGTGGCCAAAAGTTCAACCAGAAACCAACCGAAAATATTCGAACCTCAGTAAATTTGGAGAGACTTTAGCAGTGTTGCTTGTTTGCTTGTGTCAAACTGATAATAAATTTTTGTGGAAATAGCACGATGGGAGTTTCTCTTGTATTGCACATTGTTTTTTGGATTTTCAGTAGACGGCTTGTAGAAAGAGCAGGAGGTAGCCAATCGACCAACACGATCGATTCTTTGCTTTGAAACACATTGACAGCAACCTTCTAGAATCGTTTCAACAATTTTCATGTTCAATTGATAATGCAGAATGATGCTGGTAGAGGGTACTAGCGAGATTGCTTTGGAGCAGAATCAATGGAAATTTTATTTAGTATTGGAGAATTCCTGCAATTCTTGGAATGAGAAGCACGTGGTTTGCAAGCGCTTCAGATAGTCCACGTACCAGGAGCACATAAATATTGAGAGTTGCAATATAGCTTGCCATTGAGGATGTAGTCCACTCAGTGAAACTACTTCATTTGCGTTATAACTATAGTTTGAATATCGCGCGCAGTTCAGCTTTTTGTATGTTAGTAATTTCATGTAACGGTATGGTTAAAATTTCAAGTTAGTAAAATTTATGAATCTATCAAAATCTGCCTTTATTATGTTAGCTTACAAAATGAAACTTGATTCTTTTTATTCCTTTAATATAAATATAGCATAGTCATCACATATAAGACACTAAGTAATAAACTAATAACATGCGCTTAAGGAGGAACTGGAGTCTCGCAATTTCTCAGCGCTGAGAATTTTGGCTAATTTTATTACCCTCTATGGTAGGCTGGACATAGCAAATAAAGGCAGCTACTGATTATATATAGGTGAAAGTGACATGAAAATATGAATGCAAGAACATTTCCTTATTGGTGGAATAAAGTACAATTCATATTTTGCTAGATAAATAAGTAAAGTGCAGGTATACGCTTTCGTATACATTGATATATATGTCAGGCCAACGGATATTATAACCCAACTACCTGCATTTATATAATCCGCTTACATATAAGAGGAGGATGATGAGGATTGGTTGGGAAGATAAAGTAACAAATGAAGCTGTACTAGAGTTAGTAGGGGAGAAGAGAAGTATCTGGAGAGTGTTACAGCGTAGGAGAGACAGATTAGTAGGGCATATTCTTAGGCATGGGGGGATTATGCAATTGATCATAGAAGGTAGAGTGGAGGGAAAGAGAGGGGTAGGTAGGCCTAGATTGGAGTATGTGAGTCAGATAGTTGAAGACGTTGAGATGAATAGCTATAGGGAGATGAAGGGATTAGCTCAGGATAGATCGGCATGGCGTGCTGTTTCCAACCAATCTTTAGGATTGCGGACTCTTTAACTAACTAACTAACATATAAGATACTTTGGATAAATTTGATGGTATGGGACAAGTGGCCACGGCAGAGTGACCACCATCAACGAGCAATGATCGACAGGTCGCCGAGCTAACTGGTCAAGTGCTAATTATGATACCATACCATAGCTTAATTAAGCTATATAGAGATCTATTTTTTTGTATGATACTTTATGAGACTATTGCGCGATCAAATTTAAATAGGACGTCACGAAGTTACTACAAAATGGTGTTATATTCAAAGTCAATTATCTTTTAATTACATGAAGATAATAGGATTTTTTCTATGTATTTCTATGTAGAAAGGACCAATTTGATTTCGGTTAAAATTTGATTTATTTGGTACAAATAGCTTGATTTTTGAAATGGGACATTATTAACATGGCCAGCATACACGCTTAAAATGAGTATTGGTTGCCCTTAATACTGATTTAAAAAATGATTATTTTACTCATTTTTCTGCCTGATATATTGCTTAATTTATTTCCCTTCTTTACTTTTTGAACTACTTTTAGTGAGGTCATCAAAGTTTTACCTTCAACACCGCAACAAACTCGTTATATTACGAACAAAGACTTACTCGAGTTCTACCATAGAACTTGTAACATAATGATGTATTAATTGGTAAAGTTGACTATCAGTCATCAGAATAGGGGAACGGGCAAAGAACTGTGATTAAGTCTTCACCTGTGACGTGTGCAACGTGTATAATTATAGTACGAGTAGGTGTAAATAAGATTTGTTGTTATCGGGTTAAATCCAATAATGTAACATCATTAAAAAGACTATTAACAGTTTGTTTTAGATGAATGTAATATTAAAATTTTAAATATCTATATATATAGTAGAAAATATCGCTACATTATAGATTTTCCAGATAGATCCTTCATTTATATAATATTTCGATATTAATTACAAATGAGAAACGAAACAAAGAAAATTGCTGGAAGTCTGTGTAAGCAAATTTGGCTTTTTATTATATATTTTATGGAAATGATATGATATGGAAATTATCCAGCCATTTTGGAGTATTATTCCATATTATGTGCTATTTTCTTCGGAGATTTATGAAAAGATTATGTATCATGTGAAACTAAGAAGTAAAATATAAATAAAACAACTAGCATGATATATTTGGTACTGATTAAAGCTGGTAAGTTTTGGTAGGTTATAAACTACGGAATTGCATTAAAATAATCGAAAAGTTAGTAATATATAATCAAACTGTTTGACAAAATCAGAAGAAGAAGAAATATATTCATATATTCGAAAATTTCGAAAAATAAATGATTCCTTATTAACTATTTCTTCTGAATTGCTAATCTTCACAAGTGCTTGAAAAATATTTTTCTAATATAAAATTTTATCTACTTTCGTAAAATAATCCAAAAATTACAAAAAAAATATGTGACAAGAGTTGTCGGAATAATTTTTAAAACGATGTTATGTCCTAAACAAAAATAATACCTGCGGTTATAAGGATTAAGTTTTCTAAGTAGTCTTGAATTGTTTGTTGTTTCTGAGTTGTCTTGGTTACTATTGAACACGTCAGATTTATAGCAAAAGTTTGCAAAAAAAGTACTCTTTGAAAATGTCTGATTCAGAAGAAAGTTTACCCTCGGAAGTAGAGGAAGCTGCAAATGGAGCAATTTCAAGTCAAATTCCCGCAAAATCAAAGGCACGATATGAAATTGAATACCAGAAATTTGAAAAATGGGCTGATTCAAAAAGAGTAAAAGAAGTGTCGGAAACAAATTTGTTCGCGTATTTCGCCGAAAACAACAATCACAAAAACCGTCAACGCTTTGAACGCGCTTTTGCCATGTTAAGAACCAGGATTTCTGTAAGAAAAAATCAAGATATAAGCAAATTTATATAGCTAGTTGCTTTTTTCAAGAGAAGTTCAGACGGATACACGGCAAAAAAAGTCTAGCATTTTTTCTAAAGAAGAGGTATGTAAGTTTTTGGGCACAGCAGAGGATGAATTCTTTTTGCTTATGAAAGTTGTGATGATCGTTGGCATTTTTGGGGCCTGTCGACAAGACGAACTTACGAAGTTAATATTAGATCACATTGAAGACAAAGTATCATATGTTAAAATCGTGATCCCATCTACAAAAACGAAAATCGTACGAGAATTTATAGTTATCGAGGGAAACCTGCCAGGTATTAACTGCTTAACAATTTTTCGAAAATATGCTGAGCTTCGTCCTCCTAGTGCTACTCACAGGCGTTTTTTTGTCTTCTATAAACAAGGAAAATGTAGCTCGCAGCCTGTTGGGATCAATACCTTTGGAAATATACCAAAATTATTTGCAAAGCAGTTGGACTTGAAGAGACCCGAAAAATATACGGGGCACTGTTTACGGAGGTCCTCTGCTTCCATGCTGGTAGATGGATATGCAAATGCTTAAGCGTCACGGAGGGTGGAAATCTTCTGCTACTGCAGAGGGGTATGTTGAGAGTTCTTTAGAAAATAAGAAAGAAATAGCAAACAAAATTATGGGTTCCAATAAAACCATGACGGTTCCAAACGCCAACCTGAATAACTCAGTGATGTCCACCTCCGGTCTGCAAAATATATTATAAATATATTTAATAAATAATTTTTAAATGTTACTCTATTAATCAAAAACACATTACAGCACTAGTGCTGCAATGACGACCATTATAGCACTAGTGCTATTTGGTCATCATTACAAAACAATTTTTTAACTGTAATATTTAATTTACTCAATGAATGCAGATAAATATATGTATTTTTGTTTCAAAATATTTTAGCCTAGTTTTCAATCTGGAAAACAAGATGACGATAATTTGATGTGGCCATCAACGTTTTCCCCGAAAACACAGCGCGTGGCATGTTGCAATTAAGCCTGGTTAATATAAATCTCCACAGACAAATTGAGCGCGCCAGTTCTCTACTCGTTGGCTTTCCATAGCTTCTCTGTCCAAGCACTTGTCGTTTTGTTGGCAAATTTCCACAACTAATTATTTACCAGAGACCGTCTAGTTTCTGTAATAAAGCTACGTTTACATTACGAGTTTATTCTGAAAATTTGTAGCCACAGCACAATTACGTTAAAAAAACGATTGCTCCTCACAATTTGCCAAAGGCCACGGTTTGGGGAATAGCCAAATAATATCAAATGAATGCAATTTAGTTTAGATTTGCTAGCAATTTACTGACTCGGCACGGAATGTTGTAAATGTTCCCGTAATTTTTTTGTTTTAAAATACCATAACTGCGCCAACATCGGGGAAATAACAGTTGGCTTGGCATTTGGATCTTGTATAACCGATTCCTTCAACAGGCTCTTCATAATAACGCGGTGCTCATATTCGCATAGTGACATTTCTGATATTTCAGTGCACGCTGCATCAAAGGAGAACACTATTTGTCACACAAGTCGTATAGTTATATAGATATAAGAAACCTATGTATATATTGTTAGATAGCGATGTTACTACCACTGTCACGATGACAAGCCGATGATTGGGACATGCATGCGTACGATCTTGTTGGACATATTGACTGACAACAACACATGTGCTATCACATTATGCATAAGTTCCATGTAAATCATTATGCTCCATGTTATAAAGAAGATAGTGTCGTGGCAAATGTATCATAAACACTATGATATCCCAACATACTTATGTAGAACATGCAGTTTTTTCGACAGCAAATTATTTGAATGGTTCAATATTTAAGCAACAAATGAAAAAAGTATTACGTATTTATGCTTAGATGATATTTGCTATTTTTATTAGTAAAATAATATACACCAACTTATAGTCTCCACCACTCATCCTGTAATAGTTCACTAAAAAGTGCCTATATAGTATAAATTCGAAGTTTTTTTTATAAATTCTAATTCGTAATTTATTATTTAATTTAAAAAATGCAGGAGCGATTATACAGGTTAGTTTGTAAAATATATGAGAAGGGAGAAGTACCACAGGATTTTCAGCGTAGTAGAATAGTAACAATGCCGAAGAAAATAGGAGCTAATTTGTGTGAGAACTATAGGACCATTAGTCTACTATCACATGCATCGAAGATATTGTTAAAGATTATTTATAGGAGATTAGAAAATAAAGTAGAGGAAAGGCTAGGAGAAGATCAGTTTGGTTTTAGGAAAAACAGAGGGACGAGGGAGGCGATTCTAGCACTAAGAACGGTAGTAGAAAAAAGAAAGAGGGTAGGAAAGGTAACTTGCATAGCTTTTGTAGATTTAGAAAAGGTATTTGATAATGTAGATTGGGACATAATGTTTAGAATTTTAAAAGAAACGGGTATAGATTATAAGGATAGGAGAATAATTTTTAATTTATATAAACACCAAACTGCCTTAGTTAGAATTGAGGGGGAAGAAGAGGTAGCAAAAATAGGGAAGGGAGTTCGGCAGGGATGTACACTTTCACCGTTATTATTTAATATATATATAGAAGATGCAATAAACAAAGTAAAAGAAGAGTATAGTGTAGGTGTGAATGTACAGGGAGAGAAAATATATATGTTGAGATTCGCCGACGATATAGCTATATTGGAAGAAAGCGAAAAGAATTTAGAAAGGGTATTGAATGGTATGCAGGCAGTATTGACTAGGGATTTTAACATGAAAATAAATATAGGTAAAACTAAAGTGATGAGGTGTGACAAAAAGGAATGCAGTAGAAAAATGAGGATCACAATAGGAGATAATAGAATCGAAGAAGTGTCAGATTTTTGTTATTTAGGCAGTAGAATCACAAAAGATAATCGAAGCAAGGTAGATATAAAGTGTAGGATAGCACAGGGTAGGAAGGCATTCGTAGAAAAGGAACAGATTTTAAGATCAAATATTGACTTGGGTATTAGAAAAAGATTACTGAAGGTATATGTTTGGAGTGTAGCACTGTACGGGTGTGAGGCGTGGACTATAGGAAAGGAAGAGAAGCGTAGATTACAAGCATTCGAAATGTGGTGTTATAGGAGGATGATGAGGATTGGTTGGGAAGATAAAGTAACAAATGAAGCTGTACTAGAGTTAGTAGGGGAGAAGAGAAGTATTTGGAGAGTGTTACAGCGTAGGAGAGACAGATTAGTAGGGCATATTCTTAGGCATAGGGGGATTATGCAATTGATCATAGAAGGTAGAGTGGAGGGAAAGAGAGGGGTAGGTAGGCCTAAATTGGAGTATGTGAGTCAGATAGTTGAAGACGTTGAGATGAATAGCTATAGGGAGATGAAGGGATTAGCTCAGGATAGATCGGCATGGCGTGCTGTTTCCAACCAATCTTTAGGATTGCGGACTCTTTAACTAACTAATTTATTATTATTTCTAATGAACAAAACATCATTGTTAACCTACGAAATGCGCATCTAGCTATTGGGTTACGCTATAAAAATAATTGTTTAGAATATCATCTTCGTTTAAATAATTGTATAGAATAAAACCGTAGTGAAAATTTGCAATAAAACATGCAATAGAAAATAATTTGAACATCATATTATATAGAAAAATAGTAATTTTTTATATACAAATTAATTTGCAGCTTATTAGATATTTGTATTGCTAGACAGAATGAGAAATCCTTTGTGATATTTTCAAAGAACTAAGTATAGCATTGGCACATTTAAATATCCCCCTTGAATGCTCATTTGAGCTTTGTTTGTTAAAGTTGTAATATTAAAGGGAAAGTATTCTGGGAACGTAGCGTACGTTTTCCGCAATTATGACAAGAATATTAACTTGTATCATTAACCGCTTTCATATGAGTCTAAAGACTATGCATGGGTAGCTAATGTATTTACATATTTCGCTTGTTAAACTATACCACCCCCAAATTAAATGTGAATTCTTTTTACTAATGTCCTCATTTCGAAATGTGTATCATTAATTCGCGGATAACAATTCGTTTTCAAACGCATATTTATTTAAAATTATATTGGGCATTCGAAAATGTATTTCCCTGTGAATAACAACAGGTGGGGTAGGTCAAACAAAAATTAACCCACTATGAACTGCATGAGGTCACTTATTATGTAATATCATTCAATGGTGGCATGCACGTTTCTTTTTAAAGCAGGTTATTACATTATGTGAATAATAAATTGAAAAGGATTACACTTCACATGTATAGTGTTGGGTTGATATTTGCATAGAAAGGTATTACAAATTCATCATCGTCAACTTGTCCAAGGAAAAAGTATAAAAGATAGGACTAAATTGAGATGCAGTTGATGATTATTAGAAACGGTGATGATCATGTTTGCTTGCTTAAATGTGCCTTTTTCAATACTGCTCGTAATTTTTTTATAGATTAAGATTACATTTAAAATCGAAAATATATTAGGAAGTGATTTTTTTTGCATTGCGATAGATAATATTCAATGATTATCGAAGGACATGATGTTATTCCTTCCGCTGTAACTTGTCCATACCTATATATTTATATATCGAACAGTAGCGTGATAATTACCACTCTTCTAATGCAAATAGGATGAGGTGTGTCGCAATAGATTAGCACAAGTTTGGTGCACATATTCACCTACTTTACATACTTTCTAATGCGAAGTTTCGCATTGTAACACTGCAAATTTGAAGAGGGCCACACTAATATATGCATATCAGTGCCATTTTCATGCTAATCGAGCCATAAAAATGTTCATCTACGTAATTTTGTTAAACTGCGCAGAAATTTGAAGAGCATTATTAGTTTAAAAATTAAGTATGATTTGCGATTTTATGAATTTATAATATTTTCGATAGTGTTTAATATTACTTTAGGGGGAAATATTTTGTATGTAATACGATTGTAATAATTTGACTTGTATTATTACAAGAATGGTTTATAGATCAGTTTATGGTAAATTTCAAAAGACTATGGTCATAAGTACTACAATAAATATTTATTAGACAAATTGAAAATATGTGTCGTTATCCAAAATGTGCTTACGTAAATACATGACCAATAAATTTATCCGAAAATAATGAACGTCGCTCAGATATTTGGAGTGTGACATGATAAGTAGGATTGTTTAAATTTTTTCACGTCGGTGGAAGTGATACATTATGCATGGTTTTGTAGGAACATATGACCAGATTATTCTCGACTGCGCTGACAAATTGTTACAAGAGCTTATTTTTGTACTGCGTGCACAGAACATATCCCGCTTTCCCAAGACGAGTAAGTATAAGATGCGTTTTTATCTCACTGCAATAGTATTACGTCAATTTAAAAAGAAATTAATATTGTCCTGTTGCTTCTTATTTACACTGGTAGTCGTAGACAGATATAAATGGTGTTGTACAGTTACTCAGTTCCTATACTTCGATATGGTAATCTAGATTTATTGCTACTGGTAATTTGTCTATGAGTTGAGTAATGTCGGATATCAAGATGGGTGTTATTATCCTACATATATGGAAATAATTCCAACCTTTCCAACTATTAGATTTTCCGAAAAGAAATGAACAAGACCGGCGGAACGATATATATTTAAATACTGTTAGAAATATAATTTCTGCTAAAGAAAACTACAATTTAAAATTTCTATTTGTATAATGGTTTAATGAAAAGTAAATAGCGTGGAAAGAGAAAAATGAATTTATATTTTTATTGCTAGTAAAATTCGGGTTCAGTATTTGTGTTATTAAAATGTCTAGGTTGGCGCTGTAGCGAATCTCTTGCGTCATTTTGCATTTTGAGCAAGTTAACAGTGCGTGCTATTTAAAACAAAAGAACGTAGTGATAGAAATCAGAATTACGATACCCAGCAGCGCATCTCACCACGTCGCATTTACATAAATTTATCAGGCATATAATAAGCGGCGAGCAAAATTCATTTTACGAATGTTTCCAAGGACTTAATTTCATACATTGTGCGTTTGTGGCGTCTCCTCAGCTCTCAGCTTTCCCTTGGGCAGTATATCAGGCACACTCCATACACATAACTGAAGCCTTCGGGTTGCCAGAGATCCTTTACTTTGCGATGCCGGCGAAAGAGAAACCGAGCAACGATAACAATAATAATAATATTCAGTCACTATTGTTGTGGTCTCGTGAGGTAATTAATGGAAATCTATGCACGCGATAACAAATGATATGTATGTAAACGGTTGTGGAGGCTCGCCGTGTGGTGGCATTGGTGTGATTGTTGTAGGGGCGCAAGTTTATGTTTTGTCTGCGTACTAAAGTGCACGAATTTGAGGGCAAAACCGCCCCTTTTAGCGCTAAGTACAACAGGATAATATTATGTAAAGTGGGTAGAAACTGCGAAAAGATTTTAAGCGCTAATGTAGAAGATAATCTCAAATTTGTTAAGATTAAATTTTATTTTGTCAACTCATCATCCACATAGATTAAATCTTCATCACAATCCATTTCGTTCTCTAATCCTATATTGTTCCCAAAGACGATATCATCTTCAGTTCCATCCAAATCATTAGAAATGCAGCATTTTTTGAATGCTTTTTTGATAACATCCACGGATATCTCATTCCAAGCGCGAAGGATCCGGCGGCAGATTTCAGACATTTCAACTTTTCTCATAGTTCCACCATTTTTGCTGGTCAAAAGCCTTCAAAAAGTAGGGGGTATCTTATGCGCGGGGGTACCTTATACATGGGTTTTTACGGTACAGAAGAAAAAATTGATTTACGGGTATGTAAATATGGAACCGGAATTTTTGCATAGAAAATACACGTTTATTGTATAAAAAATGATGGAAATATTTTATTCGAAGTATTTCCCATCGCTGGCTATACATGTTTCCCATCTGTCTGGCAATTTGTGGATGCCATGCCAAAAAAATTGTTGCTCTTTTGAGGCAAATCAGTCATCGAGCTATTTTCGTAAGAAGTGAAGCGCTGCTCAGCAAGTGCGTGTCCTATCGATGCAAATAAGTAGTAATCAGATGGAGCCAAAGCTGGTGAGTAAGCCGCATACGAAAGTATTTCCCAACTAAACGCCTCAATCGTTTCCTTGACCAGTTTTACTGTGTGCTGGTGCATTATCTTGAAGCAAAATCACTTTGTGTTGTCTTTTTTGATATTCTGGTCGTTTTTCACGCACAAAGCTTGATTCAAATCGATCATTTGTTGTCGGTAGCGTTCAGTATTAACGGTTTCGCCAGGTTTTAGCAACTCATAATAAATCATACCCTTTTGATCCCACCAAACACAGAGCATTGTCTTCCGTCCATAGCGATTTGGCCTTGCAGTCGATGTCGATGGTTCGCCTGGAGTTACCCATGATCTATTACGCTTAGGATTTTCAAAATATATCCACTTTTCAACGCCAGTTACAATTCGATGGAGAAATTACTTTCTTTTATTCCTGGCGAGCAGCATTTCGCAAGTGGTTTTTCGGTTTTCCTGCTATCTTTCATTCAGTTCATATGGAACCAATTTTCCTATCTTCTGGATCTTTCCCATGGCTTTCAAACATAAGGAGACGGCTTCTCGTGTCACATTTGATTGATCTGCGAGTTGTTGTTGCATTTGAGCGTCATCCTCATCCAGCAATTCTTGCAAATCGCTGTCTTCAAACTTTTTGGGTGGTCTTCCACGTTCTTCATTTCTCACGTCACAATCTCCACTTTTGAATTTTTTAAGCCACTCAAAGCACTGTGATTTACCAACAGCATGCTCACCGTAAGCTTCGACAAGCATTCGATGCGATTCTGCAGCCGTTTTCTTCAAATGGTAACAGAAAATCAATGGTGTCCGCAAATCGTAATTTCCAGGCATAAAATTCGACATGTTCAACGCTATTATACCAGATGTTGTATAAAACTTGTATTGCTGTGAGTTAAAAATTTTTGCAACAAGGAATTGGCACCACTGACGTAATTTGGCCGTAACTAGGTACATTGACGTCTAGGGTCAACTATAAGCAAATTCCGGTTTCATATTTACAGACCAAGAAAATTTCGAAAAATAAAACGTATGAAAGAATTGTTCGCAGCACACATTAGACGTCATAATTTTTGATAAACTGCTTGGGTAAATGCTGGATACGTCACTGAGCAACAATATTTTTTCAGGTTCACTTTAACAATCCGTTTTAATCTGTTGCATAATGAAAAGCGGTTGGCTCCACGTATATAGGGATCGCGTATAAGGGTATATGCTGTCCCGTTCAATAATTTAATCACTTTTTATTTATTTACATAGTCCCAAAGCAATTTGCATCGTCCTATTAAATCACGATTTATATATCTGCGTCTGTATATTGAACGGAATGATAATTACAGGAGGTCCAACTATATACAATAAAACGATGGCCAGACCTCAGTGCACATGTATTGCATATAATATATTAAGCATGCATTATGTAAAATACAACATACATATAGGAATATGTAATGTGTCCCTCTGGTAGCAGGCAGTAAATAATTGAAATTTAATTATAGAATGCAATTTGTCAAGTGCGCGATAAATGATGAACTAATTGGCTAAAATGACATAACGACCATTTCGTCAATATGCTCGCTTTAATTATAGATAAAATAATTTTAAAAAATATTTAACACAATTACGTTTCTGCTAATGTTGTTTCATTTTCCTTTTGTTCCCAATAATGTTGGACACTACTAAATTTGTTATTTCGTGCAGTTGTTGTCTGCTTTGTAAATTCTACCATGTTTTTTATTTGTCTCTCTATTTTGGTTACGAGAGTTAAACGGTTTTAAAATAGGCTCGGAGCACAAATGGAATTATAATTTCCGTTTATATACAAGCAAGGATAATAAAATCTCGTACTATATTTCTTCAGCAGGGTCCCATATTTAGAATTGTTTGTGGAAAGTTGGAACTATAAATAGAAACTCATTTTCCACTTTTTGTAAGTGCGCATATAATGAGTAATTAATTTTTTTATATCACCATCGTCTATATATAATTTTACTTATATGGGACTTATCCAAAAATAACCCGAATGTGTTAAATATGATGGATCGTTAGCATTTTCGCTATGATGTAATAAGGCCCTAAATTCCACTATCTTTAAAATTGTAGTGAAACGAAACATTAAAAAGTATTAGATATTTTCGTGTGAGAATTCTCTTCCCGTTTTATTTTTGCAGCACGTGCATGGAAATTGCAACCAGTGTCTCTAAAAATACGCTTCCCCAACATAATAAGGTAAATCACTACAGGACTGTAACAACAAATTTGTAAGCAAGAGGATTCATAAAAATAAAACAACTCATATTCTAATCTAATATTAATTTTTAGTAAATTTAATTATTATTTCATTAAGGTAAGTTATTTTTGGTATTGTTGTAAATATCTATTTTCTAATAGGTTGAAGCTTACGCTATATGCGACAGTTCTATTGTTTAAAAAGTACCAATTTTAACATGATTGCTACCATATTTTTTGAAATATCCTTTCATTTAAAAATCTTTCTTCTACGGGGTGAGAAATGCAGAATGCAGAATCTCATTTAAAATGCGTACGGTTGCACTTAAGTAAATAATCTCATTTTTTATGCGTTCGATGGGAAAATTTTATATGAATGATGCGCGCCTCTTCAGAAAAGCTTACATAACGTCTTCATCTTCAGAAAATATGCTAGTCCCTCTCATTCAAGCTTACTGTTGCGTATCAATTTCGTCACTAATCGCATCATCAGTGTATATTTTCTGTAATATTCTCAGCATAAAATTGGGAGGATTTGTATCCTTCCACTGTGCATAAGTGCATGTAAAAATAAAAAGACAACGATAGGATACTAAAATTATACACTTTCAAGAATGATTTAACATAGTATTGAAGTTGATTTAGAAAGGCTCTTTCCAAATTGTCAGTATAGGGAAATCCAACAGCAAATGTTCTCTCAAAATTCCCATATTTAAGCTTTACTATTGTTTTGCGTGTAGACATGGTGTTTAATAAATTTTTGATTTATTAGCAGATATGACTCAAGTATAAAGATAAGCTTTTGCTGAACTAAGGTAGAATTTGAATGGGAATATATATAATCAGAAATGAAATATCGCCTCTATGAAGTGACAAACTTGAAGAGACTCTTGACAAAAAGACAAACTTTGAGACTCCACGATACCACGATACACCATCGGCTAAAGGATGTAAATTTGTAACCAGTAATAGATAGTGTAAAGTACCATAAGTTAATACTTAACGATTACAATGTAAGATTGTAATATGCGTTGGTATTTTTGAAATTTCTTGAAGAATATTACGTTAATGGATGTTGGCCAACAAAACATTACAGGTTCATATAATTAAGAATTTTTTAAACCTACTACATCATGGTTAGTGAAGAAATTGATTTTATTTTACCTACAACAATTTTTTTATGAAAAACGAAAATGTAGAAACCTGCGAAAACTGCTGCTTTAACGCAAGGATTGGATTCTCTTAATTAAGTTGATTTTTATTTAGCACACGGGTACAATAATTTCTAATATACGCGTGTTCCTTACCGAAGTGCTCCATCATTTATCAAATTGGTCGAGTTTATATAAATATATTATGCCGTCGTCGCATTACTCCTTGGTATAATTATGATGATGCGGAAATGAATGATACCACTTCGATATATAAGACAGGAAGCGTTCGATGGATTAATAGCAATAGTAAGGACTTTGGGGAAGATATTTAGATACAAAGCGCATGAAATAAATCGCAATATAAGTATTTAAATCGACAAGGGGAGTAGAGTTAATGTTCTGGAAAATATCATATAAACTCCCGATGGCATTTCTGCATGAAAGATGAAAAGTTTTAGTTTGACAAGGTTTCTCCGAGATAAGCCACGATCATTTAAAGCTATGATGAAATATCTCTTTACTATATTTATAGGTAATTAGGTCCTAGCATACTTAGGTCAGAGTTTCATAGAGCATTAAATGATTTACGGAATAACAAAGCAGCGGGGATTGATATGATACCAGCTGAATTAATAAAACACGCAGGGGAAAAAATGCAGGAGCGATTATACAGGTTAGTTTGTAAAATATATGAGAAGGGAGAAGTACCACAGGATTTTCAGCGTAGTAGAATAGTAACAATGCCGAAGAAAATAGGAGCTAATTTGTGTGAGAACTATAGGACCATTAGTCTACTATCACATGCATCGAAGATATTGTTAAAGATTATTTATAGGAGATTAGAAAATAAAGTAGAGGAAAGGCTAGGAGAAGATCAGTTTGGTTTTAGGAAAAACAGAGGGACGAGGGAGGCGATTTTAGCACTAAGAACAGTAGTAGAAAAAAGAAAGAGGGTCGGAAAGGTAACTTGCATAGCTTTTGTAGATTTAGAAAAGGCATTTGATAATGTAGATTGGGACATAATGTTTAGAATTTTAAAAGAAACGGGTATAGATTATAAGGATAGGAGAATAATTTTTAATTTATATAAACACCAAACTGCCTTAGTTAGAATTGAGGGGGAAGAAGAGGTAGCAAAAATAGGGAAGGGAGTTCGGCAGGGATGTACACTTTCACCGTTATTATTTAATCTATATATAGAAGATGCAATAAACAAAGTAAAAGAAGAGTATAGTGTAGGTGTGAATGTACAGGGAGAGAAAATATATATGTTGAGATTCGCCGACGATATAGCTATATTGGAAGAAAGCGAAAAGAATTTAGAAAGGGTATTGAATGGTATGCAGGCAGTATTGACTAGGGATTTTAACATGAAAATAAATATAGGTAAAACTAAAGTGATGAGGTGTGACAAAAAGGAATGCAGTAGAAAAATGAGGATCACAATAGAAGGTAATAGAATCGAAGAAGTGTCAGATTTTTGTTATTTAGGCAGTAGAATCACAAAAGATAATCGAAGCAAGGTAGATATAAAGTGTAGGATAGCACAGGGTAGGAAGGCATTCGTAGAAAAGGAACAGATTTTAAGATCAAATATTGACTTGGGTATTAGAAAAAGATTACTGAAGGTATATGTTTGGAGTGTAGCACTGTACGGGTGTGAGGCGTGGACTATAGGAAAGGAAGAGAAGCGTAGATTACAAGCATTCGAAATGTGGTGTTATAGGAGGATGATGAGGATTGGTTGGGAAGATAAAGTAACAAATGAAGATGTACTAGAGTTAGTAGGGGAGAAGAGAAGTATTTGGAGAGTGTTACAGCGTAGGAGAGACAGATTAGTAGGGCATATCCTTAGGCATGGGGGGATTATGCAATTGATCATAGAAGGTAGAGTGGAGGGAAAGAGAGGGGTAGGTAGGCCTAAATTGGAGTATGTGAGTCAGATAGTTGAAGACGTTGAGATGAATAGCTATAGGGAGATGAAGGGATTAGCTCAGGATAGATCGGCATGGCGTGCTGTTTCCAACCAATCTTTAGGATTGCGGACTCTTTAACTAACTAATATTTATAATGCTATCAATGATGAGATGATGTAGAGCAGTTTTGACTATAATTATTTCGAATTAAAACTAATTGCGAAGTAAAAGTAAATTCTAAACTGACTTGATAAAATAAACTTTATGTTAACTGCAATTTAACTGAGAGTAAGAATAATTTAATATACTAAGAAGCCTTCATAGTTAAAATGAAGAAATTTAAATAATTATCACAAAATAAATTACAATAAATTTACGAGTAGTTTTTCGAACGTTCGCTCAGACTGGTTGCATTTATAAAACTATAAGAAATTGCTTGATAAAAGGCCTTATGGATCTGGCTAAATATTTTAGCAATTTAATATCCACTGGGTACGCTGTACTTATTCCACCGAAATCCATTCAGTTACCGAATATTATAGTAATTTGTCCGCGTTCCCATAAAGCGGATGATTCAATAAATACACTGGAGCTCTACCAGAATATAATTTAAATCTTTTTTTGTTATTTCGAAAAGAGCAATTCACATGCGCAACACTCTGCCACTAATGATAGTACGGGAAGTCAAATTCAGATTGAACTCGTAGCATTTTTACTTTGCAACCATTCCAAGTTCAAGAATGCTTAACAAAGCGTTTTCTTTCTGATTCAAGGGTACGCACGCAGCAAATATTGCATTTAAAATTAAGTATCGGGTTTGCATAGTCCAATTTTATATCTTGACCAAAATTTTTGTTTTTATACGAACATAGATATAATGTGGAAAGGTTATGAGGGAGTGTGTTTTTTATAGCTCAGGAATTTGTGGTTTTCATATGATTAATAAGTACACTAAAGTGGAGAATAGCGCACGGAATATATTCCCAAGTTCTTAGAAAGTTAGCGAGTATTATTAGCAACGTACACTGTCTATTTATGTGTTTTGCGAAATTATATAGAACAATTTGCATGCGCAAATTTTAATACTACCCGTTAGACATTGTATGTGAAATTTGCAAATAATATATTTGACCAAAAACGAAAACGATATAAAATTATATACTCTAAAACTAAACCGTTGTTCTAAACCTTGTTCAATTCTGTGATGCGAAAGAAACGAATTATTTTTTATGTGTTTCTTGAAACATTTTTATATGTAGATATTTTATCTTGAAATTAATAGATTCAGAATAATTATCAGACTGACTGTACATATATATTTATAACAAGCGAATATAGAAGAATTTATTTCGAATAAAGTAATTAATATTTGGGAGCTGCTGCAAGGAACAAAAAGAACCGTGTATTAATAAAAAAAATAACGCATTCAGAGCGAAATATAATATATAACTTAGGTTTATTCTACTTTAAATAATATATATACTATATTACAATTTCAGTGAAAGAGGAATAGTTATTTTATAATACATATTTTCATTTCTTTGGATATCTTTCGGAAACCTACGTAAATGTCCAAGGAGTTTAATATATTTTACATCAGCATACACAAATTATTTAGTACATTCGTCAATATTTATACTACGTATTGTACTCTTCATTATTTCAAATATATGTTTATATCTCTCTTGGGAATGTAACAAACAAACTTATTGTTCTTACGCTCTTTTCGCAATGCGTGTCGATACATCAAGAAGTTTATTCTTTACTCATACTAAAACAGGGTGCTGCAAAGAATGTAAAAAATAAGTTGTGTAAATGTTACTAGTCAATATAGTTCTTTTAAAGTTATTTGAAATTTAATCTATAATGGCAATTTATTTCTTCAATTTCATATTAACATGAAACTTTCAAGAGAAAATTTGCACTACAATTTCATCTTGATCAGAAGTTTTGGCATTTACAAACCTATATAAAAGTATTGTTTTAATCAAATTTTGAAATCAATTATCTATAAAACGATAATCAGAAGAAGAAGAAGAAGAAAAGGAAATGCTTAATAACTCGCTTTGTACTATCCTGTAATTTCTATTCCATGTTCGATAATATATTATACTCCTTGACGTATAGACAATTTTGGATTTCTTGGTTGCGAGGAGCATATTATTCGTCGAGTTTCGTCGTTTTGTCCACCGGAGATAAATAACATACGGGGCAATAGTTTAGGGACATGTAAAAGCTACAAACATAGGCTAGGCTAACTTTGGGTGCCCCATGTCCTTGCGTTGTTATTGTGATCTATTCGTCCTTGTTGGTTGGCAGAGTCAGATGTAGACATTTTCGCACAACGACAGCCGCACATACTATACACTGAGTGATCCTGTTTTGAGAAATTCATTTCCACAATTGTGTTTTACGTAAATCTACATATGATTATAATGTCCCTCTTCCGCTGTGAAAACAAAGTCAAAATTTTTATCATAGCTAGTGTCAAATTTACATAATTCTTTTCAAATAAAGAAAATGTTAAAGTCTTAGGAAGCTGTGCTCTATAAAAGTAAATTTACTTAGAGCTAATAATATGCTTGACAGGTAAATAAGTTGTCGCCTTTCATTCTTACAATAATTATCCGACATACTTTTAAAACGTTTCTTTTGAAACACTGTGTAAAGCAGAACGATATACACCGAGTGAATATCGAGTTGTGAATGAATAATTTCGTCAAGTTGATGTTGCGCAGTATTGTGAAACAAAGTATTTCAAAACGATGGTATCAATAAGTAAATTGGACAAGTGTATTGACTAGTGTATTAACTGGAATGATGTCGAAGAAAAAGACACTTGCTATGTTGGTGAATATGTCAGGAATTCATAAAATAAGTGAGAAAAATAAGATGGTCTTTCAGTGTATTGTTTATATAATGACATCTGGATTATTAATAATATTATTCGAGATATAAAAATTTGGATAGATCACATTTATTTATTTAATTTTGATACACGTGTAAAAATAAAAATTGTTAACCAGCAATAAAATAGTACACGATTAAATTAATATCTGAAAGATAAATAATGTTCTGTTTAAAAAATCAATATAGCAAAGAGCTAGTAAAGATTTGCGGAAAAATATGCCAGGATTAATGATCATGTTTTAATTTAGAGACTGTTTTCAGCAGCAATGAAGATGATACAGAACCAAACATTAAATTTATAAAATTTGTTAAACGTCATGTTTGGGTGGTTGGATAAATACTATCATTTCTGTTGGGAGTGATAACAGCTAAGTCATAGTAATAATGATTATAATAAGATTCTTGTTTATATTTAACAATTACTTGAAATTTCTTTATATTAATCAATTAAGAATACCCTCGAGTTTAGATATGTATGCAAATTTATCAGAATAATGAACTCTTCATTAAAAGGCGTTCGGTTATTTAAAGAACTAGTGCAAAATCTTGAGCTGAATCTCAACTATCTTATACGAGCTGAATACCAAGAAATAGTGTACTCTCCAGTGGCGGTTCCTTATGCAGGCGCGCAGGGCCGCGCGCCCCTCCCGAACATTGAGCGCATCACGGTAAATATATAATTGTATTGCTATATTTTATCTAGGCATTATTTTTCCTAAAAGATAAAGCTTGCGCCATGATAACAATCAACACAACGTTCGTTCGGTGTGGCGTTCGTTGTGGTATCCGTTGCAAGTCACAGTATCGATGCTGTATATGTCTGTATCTATCTTTCGCGTGGTATAGATATATACTAACTACACTAACTATAGATATATTAACGTACTGGTTGCCGCTGCGTTATCAGCGCCATCCAGTACAGGTTAAATGAATATACACTCATCTCACTCTATTGCAAGCAATCGGTGATAGCGACCGTATGCCGTATATCTTTTATTTCTTCGGTTCGAACCATGCTTCATTGTCTGATATATGTCACAGATTCCCAGCGGCTATCCATTGCCAGTACAAGTTAAATACATATATACAGTACATATGCAATGGGATGAGTGTATCATAGAGTGCAGGCGACCGATCTATTGGATGTCGCGCTTCTTTAACGGCTTAGAGAAGGTCAGAGAGAAGAGAGAGTAGTATATATATATACAAAGAGTATATATATATATGTATATAAATTGATATAGAATAGCCAGATTAGACAGTAGCATTGGTTCTGTATATGTATGATTTTGCCACGTGTTTCTCCAAGAATATATTTAATAAAAATGAATAGTGTTAGTTCTTTATTGAAAATAGAATTTTGTAGACTTTCTCTTGTGGACAAAGTAAAAATTAAAGAATTAGGTAGGCCATTGTCTGATTTAAATTTATCGTAAACTTGTGCAAGGAGTGCTCAAAACCGGACATTTACGCGGCGTTTTACAAGAGACATTTACAAACAAAATTATACCACAGATGAAGGACAGATTCTCATATCCTGGCCATCTACAAGCCGCTGAGTTATTTAATACGAAATCGATGCCAACATTTTCTAAACAATTTCCAGTGGACCTTTTGGAAACCGTGTGTCATGCATATCCATTTTTGAATAAAACCAGATTAAAAACAGAATTAGAAGTCATTTACTCGCGTCCGGATTTTTATCAAATAATTGGAGCCACAAATTTTCTTTCGTTATTGCTACAAAATAATCTCAGTGAAACTTTCCCGGAAACTATAAAAATACTTAAAATTATTTTAAGAACCCCGATGACCACTGCTGAATCAGAATGTTGTTTTTCAACACTTAAAAGATTCAAGACTTTTTGCGAAATGCTAGGGGTAATGATCGTTTAAACGCGTTGGCGATGATGTTTATTAATAAAAATGTGGCGTGAGATATTTACAATTTTAACGAAAAAGTTTTGGAAAAGTTTATATCAATGAAAGATAGAAGAGTGGAATTCACTTTCAAGAAATGATTGAATTTAATCATTTTGCATCCATTTTAGGTAATATTTCTCACTATTATGTCAGTTTTTATGAAATGCGCCCCCCCTGATTGAAATGTCACGAGCCGCCACTGGTACGCTCATACAGAATAAGAGTAATTAATTTACTAACTAATCGTGTACTCAGTGACTGTCTGTCGGTCGAGGATCATCAATTCTTAACATGATGACTTTTTGATAAACCAAATAGACATTTAAGCTGATTTTCATTGAACTCGATTTCATTTAATATATAGTTGACTTCAAAAGTATAAATGTGAGATTAATATTTTTTTAGCCAAATTCCAATTAAACGAGATTACATTGTGCCATTGATTTTTTCTGTATGTCTAAATAGATAGGTGATATTTTGAAATAGTACTGATTTGCTTTACTTCTTTGTATATTATTTAGAATGGTATTATAATGCAATGGTTATGCATTATTAAATATATATTTTTGTATACACCCTGTATATTTTTCTGTAGTTTTCTATGTATTTTAGTTTGGAAGCAGACTAATTACGAGCATTTGTATTCGCTTAGGAATTATAATTATGAATGCGACAAGCTGTGTAAGACTTCTCCGAGGGAGGAATTCCCAACGTTCGCTTGTACTAGGACATTCAACAAGCATCCGGAATTCGACTACTGTCTTGGAATGGAAGAGCGAAGAAGAAGCTGAATAGGTATTGTCAAAATATTTCAGCACCAATGTAATTTAGTTTGGTAAGTAAACCAGCAATGTTTTCGCAAAATAATTTTAGAAAATAACTACAATAGTTGCTGAGAACTTTTATTATAAAGGTTCTTGAGGAAAGTTCAGGAATTATCCCTTTTGAATATATTTATGTTCTAGTTGAACAGAATTTCCTCAATTTAATTTTAAATCTTTCGTATATCATAGTAAAAAACTATGATATTCGTATATCAAAACACTTTTAAGTAATTTCAGTGAACTAATTGGAATAGGATGACTTGATTCGTAAATATGCTCGGCTACAACACTTTTATGTTTTATATTTAATCTGAAATGAGCTAAATGCTCCTTAAATCTAGTTTCAATTGGTCTACGTGTTTGTCCTATATATACTTTAAGACAACTAAAACAATTTTCGTATATCGTTTTCAATTAAACTTAAAAAATATGATTGAGTGATTAGTTATGAAGATTACTACATATATTAGATCTTCTATATATATATATATACTAATTTTTAATCATAGCTTTTAGAAAAGTCAGTAGTTTCTTAGTTATCTTTAACTAAGGGACACTAACGTTCAAGATTCTATCTATTAAACTAATTTTAGTGAATGATTGATTTTCAGGCAATCGAACTACTATACAATGGATCTGACAACACACCTATTTATTTTGAAATATTTTACATGTGCGCCACTAGTTTCTTACCAATAGTGTAATCAGCTGAACACATCTTTTTTGGTGTTATCAGTTGCATTGTGCTAACTGATCTGGCCATTATATAGCCGCAACGAAGAGGCGGCCACAACAACAACAGCATCCTGCAGGGACGTTTTACATTCATTTCTGTTAGTATGTGCGTGTAGACATTATTTGGAATTGGTTCTATAAAGATAAATGAAAGTGATATGTAAACGGTCAGACTTCACGCTGGGATGACACACAACGTTAGACTTTGGTGGGTGATTAGAAATAGATGTTGTTGCTTCTGATCGAATTGCTGATGCCCAGTAGAAGGATGTAACGGAGATAAATATAACTAGAACTTGGTTGTATTCAGTGATATTGGTGGAATGGTAAGAGATAACGCCAAGGAAACGTCCATTGAAAATGAAAATCGATTTTACACTGGTGGTAAGGCAATACATTATGAAAGTAGAGGAAAATCTATCTTAAGAATTTAAAAGTAATAAGAGAATAGAAAAATGAAGGTTAGTTCTGGGATAATTCCTTATGTAAGAAAAATATATATCCATAAAATACGGATAAAACTATTAATTTACAAATTTTGCCAAAATTATAAAATTTCCGTGAAGAATTACATAACATTACATAACATACCCCCTACTTTTTGAAGGCTTTCGACCAGAAAAAAAGGTGGAGCTATGAGAAAAATTGAAATGTCTGAAATCTGCCGCTGATCCTTCGTGCTTGGGATGAGATATCTGTGGATGTTATCAAAAAAGCATTAAAAAAATGCTGCATTTCCAATGATTTGGATGGAAGTGAAGATGATATCGTTTTTGGGAACAATATGGAATTAGAGGACGAAATTATTGTGATGAAGATTTAATCTATACGGATGATATGCCTGAAGAAATGGAGCCTATTGTTGTTGATCAAAATAGAGTGTGTAACATGTTTCAAACATCACATTTTACATCTTTTGCAAGTGTTTCCAGATTTTAAATTGCTTGTACCCGCGTATGAGATACCTCTAAGTTTTAACCTCGAAAATTTCAAAAAAAAGTGGTATCTTATACGTGGGTTTTTACATTACGTAAATTGAGAGATTTGAAACGATGAATTAGTCTTTTTTGATTTTCTGAGTTTATATCTGACTGATTTGTAAATTTATTTCTTTATTTTTCCAATGAACAAATGGCTTAATGTGCTAAGCGATTTTTAATAGATTTTAAAAAGTGAACTAGAAGAAGATAGAATTGTTGTTTATTAAGGTTTACATAAAATTAATTCAGTAAATGCAAAATTTCAATTGCGAAACCTTAATATTTTGTTTGACCAAGAAAATTTCTGCATTTTAATTTCCGGTGTTCTCTACGTAATCGAGATTTCCCAATTTAGTCCTAAATGTGCCAACACTGCTAGACTATATCCTTAACAATTAAGATTGAACGGGGCGTGCTGGAGGACGAAGTTTATAAATATGAACGTAAGTGCGCTTTAGTATAGCAACATCGAGCTAGAAGTTTGCCGAGAAGAAGAGGTCTATACATGCATGGTATATATATACATAGACACAATGTTCATTTGCATACATATTGAAGTGATTAACTTCTAACTAACGAGCAGCATCCGTGAATGTAGAAGAACACTACTACTACACAACACTCTTGTGAAGGCAATGTCTGCGACTTTAACAAATGCAATAACCCATTTTTTTGCCAGAGGAACAAATTTATTTATTTTATAAAAATATTGTGATATTGGAGCCGGAATAATATTTGCATAATCTATCAAATATACGAAAGAAAATGTTACGCTATTTAACATTTTAAGAATCATCTTAAATATGAAAATAAGAAAATAATTGCACGCGTAATTCGAAATGTAATACATTCAGATAATAAATTTTGATAAATTAATAAGGAATTTTGCGGGTTATTACTATTAATAGTATATCAATCACGATTCGTGACAGAGGTATTTTATTTAGTTTTATCTTGTGCTACTGAAGATGGAAGCATAGCCCTTGAAATGTACATCTAGCTACTCAATGCTTGTTACTTATTCTTTATTGCTTCTATATATTTTCTAATACTTTTGTTTCGTAAAATTCTGCAATATTCATGGAAAACTATATACGAAGAACACACGTCATAAATCCTGCTTTGGTACCGTGGTGCTCTTGAGGAGGCTTTTAAAAAGTATAACAAAATCTTGCTTGGTTACATGTTGGTGCTGTTTGGGCGACATTATCTCCCGGGACGGTTTTTTTTGGACCGCCCAGCTGACAAGGCAATCTTCTAAGCCATCCCAAAGACCAGAGATACAGGGATGCCAAGTCGTATAATTCCTTATTAAATTCTGTATAAGAATTTCATTTCAAATTAGGATAGGGCAAATATTGTTTGAAGAAATGTGAATAAATCTTCAAAATTAATCCATAACTGGATTAAGATGGACTATCCATTGGAAAATTGAAAAAAAAAAATTTATACTAATTCCACTTTTTAATCATATTCCTCATATTCACACTTTCTCAACATCGATACAAAATCATACTATATACGTTTATATTTACTTAATTTAATTTAATGATATGGCAACACATGACTGCATCAATATATATCTGGATAAAGAAATAAACATTGACTTAGCACCCAATTTACGGGCGCATTGGTTATTTATGAATACGTATTAATTATTTCACTTAATTGAAAACATTCCAGAGATACAGATCCAGCTGCAGCCAACATCATCGCAGTACCTAATTTCACACAGGGCTAGCTTTAGCCTATTTACTCTACACGTGGTGGTTCATTTCTATTAAAAATCATCGTAAATATGCATTTAAACAATAATATCCAACGATTTGTATTTAAATTTGATTAAAATGCAGTTCTATTATAACGATTCTATTAAAATTCTATCACAATTCTATATTCAATTAACTTATGCTGCAATTTAATTTAGTGTACACAACAGCCCAAAGCCTTGCATAAATCCTTGATTAGGATGTTTTGGTGCATTACGTTCGTGCGATTAAAAAATTAGAACTGCAAACAATTGTGCAGAATATCAACACAAATTATTGGATAGTTAGATGAGCGTTGACATGCGCAGTACGTTCAGAAATAATAAAATCAAATACCTCTGTCACTCACCCGGATTTCATATTGTATAGCAATCGGGTGATATTCTATAAAAATTCACTCATGTCCAAATCCTTTTTCATATTACGGTTTCTTAAAAAATATTGAGAAATACAATTGCAAGGTACTTCTAATTTACCTTAATATATCTTAGAAAACAGTCAAGGTACTTCTAATATTCTTTAATATATCTTAGAAAACAGTCAAGGTACTTCTAATATTCCTTAATATATCTTGGAAAACAGTCACGTTACGTCCGCTTAGTTAAGGGCGTAATTTGAGTTATTGTGCGAAGCTCAAGAATTTCTTAGGCCCGCCCTGATTACACCAGACCAATTTCAATGCCCCTGCTCGGCAGACCGTTTGTAAACTGACATTATCACGCACCGGACTGAAAAGTATTTACCTTATTAATTCGTATAAGGATTTATTTCAACCAGCGTGTGTGTTGCAACGTGCAGTCTATGTGGATTTCATAATTTGTCGACAAGAACATTAATATAGTACTTGTTAAATATGTTCGTAGCGTAGAGAATCTGAATATTCATTAGGACTTGGAACTTCATGTATAAATTAGAATTACGGTACATGTTATTTCAATAGAGCTAGATCAGAAGTGATTTTAACTACGACACTAAGATATGGAACAAAAGTTTTCGATGTGCATTTTTTAATCAATTATTATGAAGCTGGCTCTTCTTAAAACGAAAGCCTTATAAATTTTCTTTAGCATATTAAATTGTTCATGTCAAACTACATGGAATAATATGTTTGGGTGACAAAATTGTCATACAAATTGATATTTTAGATAAATAATGAATATATCTTCTCGCATTTGGAGCAATATTTAAAAAAAAAAGGTCTAATTAAATTAACTCTCATTAAATCAATTTACTATTTCAAGAATATTAGATATTGCTTTTAAAAATATATTATGAAATTAATCCACTGGTATAAACGTTTATTAACAATTCTTTTTTAGCTAACTTTTCCACGCGCTTTATATTTTTATCTTTCGTAGCTACCATATTATTTTGTATAGTTTTGGCGGAATGGTGGAAACCAGCGGCGGGTAAATTCGTTTAATTTTTATAAATGACTAGCGAAGGCAATTAAAAGGTCGCTGTCTGCATCGTATTTATTACTTACAGCCGGGGCAATAAAATTATAACGATATAATTTATTTTAAAGAATGGACCCGAGAGAACGTTATTGCACCAACTACTGTGCATTTCGTCTTTTCCTTCCACATTATTTTGGACTGTGTCCAAAAGAAATATACCGCATAGCACGTTACAAAAGTTATATGCATTGCGAAAAGTAAACATAGAACTTTTATATAAAAAGAAAACGCAAAAAAGTACGTATTTAAGAAATAGAACAATATATATTGAGTTGATCGTAATTTATAAAATTCATGAATTAATATTTGCTGAAAACTGTATTTATACAAACAATAGCTCATTTTATGACGAATCATTACAATAACTGAAACTATTTGAAATGGAACATCACTATCGAATGGAAACTTCAACATACGATCAGTTTCCATACAATTCTAGTTATCTTTAAATATTCAGTAATTATATCATATAAAATATAATGTTTTGTACTAAAATATAAATGTATATGTTTTGCAAGACCATTGGTATTCACTACTTCTCTTTATATAGTTTTAAAACATATTTATTCATTAATATATTTCTACGTGTTACTAGTTTTTATTGTAGCTACGAGTATATTGTAGTTATATTCATTACCATTGTCCCGAATTTATGGTGCTTGAATGTAATGGTCACAAATTGTCCCTCCGTAGTAAAGTGAATAAAGAAATATCATTTTAAACTGGCGCGATTCCATACACTTTACCATTAGCAACAGAGTTCCGGATATAATTAATTAATATAAACTCACTGAGAGGAGCCTTGTTCTTCTTTAACTTAATTACCTCCGTGATAATTACCCACTTTTCCCACGCAGCAAATTAAGACGTATTTAGTTTTTGTAGCTCACTAAATTCATGACTTAAAATGAATGATGTTTGTGCATTTGACATGACTTGGGTCAATATAATACATACTATGTAGTTTCTTTGATGTAGTCTGAATAAAATTTATTGAACGTAACACTGAAGATATACCAATTTTCTGGCATCAAATGAATTTTCTTTTGTCCCGGCAAATTTTTATACATGTGCGTGTGAAACAAATTACAACAGAAATTCAATTGACAGTTACAAATCCTAGAAAATACACGGTACATTCGATATACACCGTGTGATAACAGAAAGTAATACTATCTTGGCAAAGAATATGTGAAAATAGTCGTCAAATTGTTTAAGATGTATGTGGGCCAATAATATTGAAATATAAAAAAACAATAAAATCCCAACAAAGGTAAAAACTCACAGTTTGCTCATATTTCTGTCGCGATAAAATTGTAAACTCACTACACTGATAGAATATATAAAATACCATAAATGCATATTAGCGTCTTTGGGGAAAAATTAAAAAGTTGGTAATAAGCTAGTTATAAGAGGACGCGTTATACACGACAATAATTTACAACCGAATATATTAAGAGTTTTTAGAAAATATATACTTTTCTTTTGATAAGTCTGTATATATATCAGTAAGACTTATTGTGATCATTCTTCACAATAGAGGGTAAGATAATTTTTTTATTTCTCGCCAAAAACGTAAGAGAGACTGTTATTCCAGGTGGAACTTTAAATAATATTATTTACCATATCGAAAATACACGAGTTTTCATTTCTATATATCAATCAATTCTCAATTTAAGAATTTAAGAATAAGAAGAACTGGCTTGTTTCAAATAATTAATTATGTTGCAGGCTTATTTTATGATAATCCATATATAATAAATGACATAGATAATAAAAAAAGTTGGTTTTAATACCTATTCCACTTAATATGCATTACTTTCTAGTGATTTGACAAGAATTTATTAACTATTTCTTTCGTATTGAATTATGTAAACCCAACTAATTAGTATATATTTCAATTAATCTTTCGTGGCCGATAATTAATTCTGAGGATGCTTTTCATAGTTACGTGTAGAGTACGAGCCTAACACACAACAGGAGGTATTTCAATACACGTCCAATTTTCGCGCAATCTTGATATTGGTAAAGAAGATAACACTAATACCTTCGCTTGAAAAATCCATCTTGTATCTTACAATTCAGAGAAAATGGTACACTGTAAAAACTTCAAATATCTGATGTGAAATGTAGTCGTCTTTCTTCAATTATATTAAAAATAGAAATGTATGCAACAAATACTTATTTTATTATCGATTATGAGGAAAAAGACCGATACGTACTTTAATACGTGCAGACTCACAAAATGTTTGAATGGTCCAAATTTCTGGGTCAACAAGTTTCACAATGTGTTGCCTTTGAGAATAAAATTTATAGATAAACAATGCTTTAAAGCAAAGATCAAAAACTTTCTTCTACAACATGTCCTCTATAATTATACTGATTTCATACTACGCAATTTTAACGATACATTGTGATACATTGTGATATGTGATGTACTTCTTATTTTTACTGTGATATATATATATATTTTTTCAAATACTTTAAATATTTTTTAAATACTATATACTGTGCATGAAATGTTATTAAATATAATATTATGATTATTTCTAATAACATCACATTTACATACTACAATTTATGTATCATTACCTATACTATTAATTATAATTTTTACAACATTGTTGAGATCTTTATGTCAAATTTTAAACTTATCCTGTAAAACTTAAAATAATATTATATAATATACCAGACGAGTGTAAATGTACTAACATAATAACATGAATAAAGATTAGATTAGATTTGATATGCAAGAGATTGTTAGATTTTTCTAATAAAAACTGTTAAGAGAGTTTTCAAATAAATCTTCTACTAAACATAAATAAACACTAATTATCGTAAGATAATAAAAAATTATTGTATATTATATGTAGCGAAATAGATCGCATAAATCTCAACATAATTGTCAACTGTAGCAAGGCAAAACAAATTGGGTTAACTAATTGTTAAGAATTACTTATGTTAAAAAAACTCTCATACAATACAAATATCTAAGACATTCCCTGAAGAAATATAACAATTCTCAATGTGATTTATGTGGGTCTTCCCCTCTATCTGTTACACTAACGCGGATTTGAAGGTTTATTGATGAACGAAAAGGCTGACCGCAGCGTGAGCGCTATCGTTGATTCTGAAGGCCTGGCTGTAGCTCGCATTCGCCTATCTGAATCTATTACTAATTCGGTCTTTATGTCGGTCTTTCTTAGCCGAAAGGGTAACGATCCGTGTAATCGCGACAACACTGGACGGTCGCCCGCAACTGATAACGACACTCTAGACGCTGCTGTTGCATTGTCCATCGGTGGCTCGCCCGGACCACGTCCAGATTTATTGCCCACTCGAATTCTTGGAGAATTCAACCCGAAATGAAGAGGAAAAAAAAATGAAAAAAATTGTATTCCGATGGAAAAGGAATGCTAGAAATTAGATTATAACGTCGTGGTTGATTTTAAATGTTCGGCTCTTTTTGATATTTGCTAATAATGGTCCTTATGTTGTAATTTGTCTTCGAATAATAATACGAGCTTTTGTAAGATAAATAATCTTCTATATAACTGGTTATACCATTATATTTTGTTACTTTAGAGAGGAAATATTTGAATTAATATAAAAGACAGATTCATTTGTATGATCTCTGCTAAGAATATTTGCTTATTAAATATGTAGGTTAATCGAGATTAAAGATTTTTTAACACATTAATCACGCATTATTTTAGTCAGTATTACATAATTTCACATCAACTATTATGCTGTAAATGTATTATAATGGTTAGCTATTAGTTTTAAAGACTTTCCGTATTTGTAAAGTTCAAAGTAAACAATAGGTATGGTATAAAATATCACCCAAATACCTTAACAAGCATTAACTAGCTAGATGTACATTTCAACGGCTATTTAGAAATTTAGAATTTAATATTTGAATAAAACCATCAATACTAGATTTTTCAGTATCAAAAATCGCAAAGATATCATGTACATATCTAAACCAAATTCTAGGAAAATAAATTTCGTGACGGAGGTATTTTATTTAGTTTTATCTTGTGCTACTGAAGATGGGGGCATATCCCTTGAAATGTAGATCTAGCTACTTAATGCTTCTGACGGTATTTGGGTGATATTCTATATTATAATTTAACACCGTGATGATAATTTTTTAAATAAAGACTAGGTGTTCATTGGCCCTATTTGTTTATGTTGCACGTTCAGTTTAGAAATGTGCGAAAAATATCTGCGCGGCTGCTCACGACGTATTTTCATTGAGGTCGTTATTAATCGATAATAATTGCGTTTAAATGGCCGCTATCAGCCGGATTGATCGAACTGGCACAATTCGTTTCGGCTATAATGAGGTATTTATACACTGTGCAATTAACTATACCGTGGACGAATGTGATGCAAGTAAACTTTGCGCCCGTTCCATTCGGTGTTGCGCTGAAGTTTTAATGATATTTGATTCATCAAGGACCACGAGAGGTAATGGCGTATTGGGAATAATTGCTATTATGCGCTGATTTGGTAAATTGTAAAGTTTACGAAGAAAATATTGCTTTCAAAGCAATACTTCGTGTTTTAGAATAAATGCAGCTTTAGTTGTAAAATTTCATTACTAATTTTGATATACAGGCGGCCCTCGACTTTCGCACATTCGCCTTTCGCACAATTCGCTATTTCGCACATTTTTAAAAATTCAATTTTTTAAAGATTTTTGTCCATAATGCAACAATTGTTCGCTTCTATGTAGTCGCTCCCACGGAGAGCGGTAGCTCGCGCTCACTTACACATTGCCGCCTAGAGTATGATACGTACAAAAAGAAATTAAGGACTCATAAACTTCATACGATCGAGATAAAGATGGAAATAATTAGACGTTCTGAAAGCGGCGAATCTTTTGCTTCAATCGGCCGTTCGTACGACATAAACAGGTCTACGATATGTTCAATTTTGAAAAACAAGAATAAAATTAAGGAATACGTTCAAAATTGTGGAAATATATCTTCAAAGATTGTTTTCAAAAGACACGGCATAGTGATGGATGAAATGGAAAGATCTTTGTCATCATCGTTTTGATGATCAACATCAAAACGATGTCCCTCTGAGTTTTTCAATTATTCAAGCTAAGGCTCTTAGTTTGCATGAAGATTGGAAGACTAGAAGATTAAAAGAAGATTCTAACACGGTGTTTCAAGCAAGTAATGGCTGGTTCGACAAATTAAAAATGAGGTATAATCTACATAATATTAAATTCAATGGAGAATCGGCTGATGCAGATAAAGATGTAGCAAAAGAATTTATTTCTTCATTGTCCAAAATTATTGTAGATGGAGAATATTCTGCTAGCCAAATATTCAATGTAGACGAGACGGGTTTATTTTGGAAAAAAATGCCTAATCGTACATTCTTATCGAAGGAAGAATCAGTTGCCCCTGGACATAAACCGTCTAAAAACCGATTGACATTGCTTCTTGGTAGAAACTTAGCTTGTGATTTAAAATTGAAGCCAATGTTAATTTATCAAGCAGAAAATCCCAAAGCATTGAAAGGAAAAGATTAAGAATTGCTTCCAGTCATTTGGAAAGCAAATAAAAAAGCCTGCGTTAATATTCAAAGATTGGTTCACTTTTCATTTCGTGCCGGCAGTTAAGCAATATTGTGAAGATAAAAATTTACAATTTAAAATCTCTGCAGAATTTATACCCGGAAATAAATGTTGTGTTTCTTCCTCCCAATACTACCTGCCTCATACAGTCCATGGACCAAACAATGATAGCTACGTTTAAACGATATTATATGAGGACTATAATGAATCAGGCCATCAAGGCAACTGACGGGGAAGGTGGGCCTATATTAAAAGATTTTTGGAAGAACTATAATATATGGAATGCAATAAACAATATTGGAGACTCGTGGGCTGAAATGAAAGAGTCAACAATGAAAGGTTCCTGGAAACAATTATGCCCACAAATGATGAGTGATTTTATAAATTCTGAAGAAACTCAGGAAACTATCACAGATGAAATAGTTAGCGTAATGAATAAACTAAACTTGGACGTCAACAACGAAGATGGTAATGAGTTGATTGAATCTCACTCAGTACCTCTGTCAAATGAATACTTAATTGAGCAACAAGAGCTAAATGAAATACACAATGAAAGTGAGGAAGAAGAAGCAAATAAAATCGTCAAGGCTTTGACAATAAAAAATATGAATGAATGAATCAAAAACATGCATCGTGACAAAATATTGACTATCATGGAAGAATGTGATCCCAATGGAGAACGTATATCTCAAGTACGTAGGGCGATTGAGAAAGACACAGCATGTTATAGAACTCTTTACCAAGAAAAAAAAAAGAAGGGTGGTATTCAACTAACTCTTAACAAGTTTATAAAGAAAATATTTGAAAGCACTTAAACACACCTCGTTAACTTAATTATGTATATTGATAAATAAATATTATTATTGATAAATAAATATTTAAAAATACAATTTTTGATATTTTTTGTACATCCCTCTACTTTCGAACATTCAACATTCGCACACATTTTCAGGAACCAATTATGTGCGAAAGTCGAGGGCCGCCTGTATTCTATTTTCTGTACTAAACGCACATTTATAATCATTTTAAATAAATTTATCGGAAGAGAAAATGCTGAATAACCTTAATCATTTATATACATATATGCACATTTCTTTTAGTCTAGTGAATTTTGGACGAATATTTTCTAGTATGGTAGAAGGGGTGCTCCTCTTGTTCCTTATGTCATATATTGTTATGTCTATGTATTCAATGCATCGTTCTGGAAAAGTTTTATATATGCGCTAGAAAATTTGCAATTACGCGCCATGGTTCTTGGAGGATGAATGCTTTTGTCAGGAGAAAGACATTGGTTGTTTGTATGGAAAAATCGCCCGCCATGTAAAGAATGTACGGATTTTACACATAGAACTAATGAAAAATAAAAATAAATTGAAAATCCAATCTGTCGTCCATTCAATAATAGTGTGTAAGAAATAAACATCAGAAATTATTCTTGGAATAAAAGTAGTTTGACAAATTATGATGCTTTGTAATGAAAAGGATTGAAAAACTGAAGAAATGGTATTTAACATATGTATTGTAATACACCATGGCATTATGATAGGTATAATTTTTATTAAATCTTCTAGCTTTTAAATAAATCGTATATTTAGTTAAAATAACACGGGATTTTCAGCATTAAAATTTTTTTTAAACAAATAAATTTACAGGTCTTTACTTCACATCACTTATAGTTATAAATTGGACACGCTTCATCTAATTTGAGGCAAGTTGCTTGAATTTCAAAGGAAATAGCTTTGTGAAATTGCATTTTCCAGTGTACAATCGGCAGATGTCCCAAAAACTTTCTATATTCCGTCTCATCAATTGACTGTGAGTATCTCACTCTGCTACAAGGAATCTACCAGGATAACTAGCTACATATTGTGCCAAAACTGCATATAGGATGGTCATGCAAAGCAACGCCGATAATATTACCACCCAGTGCTTGCAATATGCAACAACCGCCACTTGTCAATACCAATATTTATACCTTCATATACAGATGCACTTCTGCCATTACCTGGGTGAATATGTTGTTTGCATTCAGTATTTTGAATCAGTGTTTATATGTATTATAAGATACGTTTAGAGTTGCGATATACTGCAATGATATTTTGTATGCAGTATTTCTAAGGCAGAGTTCTGTAGGTGACTAAATGCCATGGACTTGGCAATGACTTGGATATTCATACCGCTAGTTTGCGGGGAAGTTTGTATATTCAAAGCTTTCCAGGTGCTGAATCTTGGAAATAGGATTTATGTACTTATATACTTTGCGACAAGAATATAAAAATATTGTGTAGGTTGTAATTCAAATCCCGATGTATATATATGTTCGGTGTAAAGTGAATTTAACGATAACATGATGTCTATTTTCCAATATTGAAAAATTATGTAAATAGCATCAAAATTATCCAATTATGCCCGCTCTGCAAAAAAAATGCATGAGACTCTCGCGCGGTAGAAGTGAAACTTCTTAGCTCCTAGGAAAAGTAGATTTTATACATTGCTTTTTTTCCATTTGTTTCTACTTTCATTTTAGTAAATTCTACCGTAAATGTAATTGCATTTAGATGGTTAATACTGTCCTGCTAATGTCAACCTCGCAAGTTGAATGGTCGTATCTCTTTTTCGCATCTTCGCAACGTTCCTCACAGAAGAAACCCGCACGTACATTAACTTTAATGAATTATATGCACCCTGGAATTATACTCTCCGCTCTAAAAGTCATGCATGAAGCGTGATGAATACATGCCGTTCATTTACAAAGAAATTAATATGTTGACCAAAATCACAAGTAAGCACAAGTAAGTTTATTTTTTAAATATCCATATTATCTTTAATCGGCGTAGTATTTTGTTTTATTCTTTTCTTCTCAAAAACTTCTCAAAAATATTATTGATATGCTTGAAATTCATTCTCTCTTGTAGTTACAGTTTTAACAATTTAAATGATTTATAAGACTCGCACATCTTTTGCGTTGTTGGTAAGAACTTGATGCTAGATGTTGCGAGTGTAGAGATCTAGCCAAGACTAAAGAACATCTCATTTCAACTGGCAACTCGTGTTAGTGAAATAATCAGTTGCATCAATAAACCTCAAGTGCTATTTACACTAAACATACATATTGAAATTAAGAAAAGTTACAGAGAAGCCTTTTACTAACAATGAAAACGATGCAAATTGGAAATAGAAATATCAACAACAAACTTTTAAAATACGACCATTGAAATGCCAACAGATTGTTATGAAATAAGTAAATTTTAATTTGTTCATTTTATTAAAAATAGCAAACCTCGTGGAAGAATTTCAATTACCATATCATTGATTATTTATTTAAAAAATTATCACTACGGTGTTAAATAATAGTATAGAATATCACCCAAAGCATTACTTAGCTAGATGCGCATTTCGAAGGCTATGCTCCCATCTACAGTAGCACAAGATAAAAATTGATATTCTATACTATTGATTATTTAACATTATACTATGCAACGTCATTTTAATAGTTGATAATATTCTATACTGTTGCTCTAAACATAATCATAAGAGTTTTCTTTTAAATTTGTTTGTATATATGCAAATTTTAGTGTGGATACTTAGACGAAGAATACTTATGTATAAAAATATTTATTTTCTACATAATATTTTATAGTAGTTGCAAATAAGATATTTATAGTATTTTATAATACTCGACATAATGCCTCACATGAATTAAATTCTAGTGCGCATAAAGTAAGTTATTGTACATTTTTGAAGGATTTTATTCAATTTCTTACACGAATTGCATCTCGCGCTTTCTACATAAATTAAACTTTCTTATGGTGCTAGTTGTGGTGGTGAGTTGTTGGGAGCTGAAGCTCTCCTTGGGATTTTTCTCAGGTTTTCCAGCGAATGCGTTTTCATGTCAAAGAGTCAAAGGTTCGAGACGCGTCGTTACCTGTTACATGAGTAGTTTAATATAAAAGAAGAGCCACTGTACATGCTGCAAATTACGCACTCTTGTGTGTATTGTTTGATAAAAATTGATTACTCACCAGCGATTTTTAGGAGTCAACACAAGATAATTTAATTTTAGCAAAAGTGATATTGCACCAAACCATGGTGTACATATTCCATAGTCCCTGTAAACCATATTCTTTTTAAATATAATTTTCTCAATAGCAGGGAAATAAAAATATATATTTTATATTCAACAATCTTGTTGTATTTAACAGATTTTTTATAAACAATATTTTGTTAGCTTATATTCAAAAAATGAAATTTGTTCTCAACTCATTCTCATCATTAATTTATGTATTGTTCAATGGAATAAAATCTTATTGAGCTTAAGTATTGGTCCTGGCGGTCAAATCATATTGGCTTAATTGAACGGAGAAATTTCCTAGACCGTCTGCAATGTACACTCAGTCTTTCAGCTAGACGAGAGTTCATTCCCGAGATTTACGGGATTTCATCTGCTTTATGGGGTTTAATTATTTACATTGCTCACTGAATCCTTTGAAAGTGCAGGATATTTGTAGACTACTTATTCTGTAAAAGGCAACTCTGTTGGTTTTTCATTATACGAATAGCTTTATTATACACGTCATATTATTGGAAATAACAATACCACAATCGGAAACTATAATAAACTTCTAGTCTCCTTCAATGTGTGTTTCAAAGAATTAATATTTCATATAATAAGTCTTAAAATATGTTTATATTTCAATACTTTAGACGATAACGTATGCTTCAAGGTATACGTTATATAATAGGTCGTTGTTACTGCGATGGTTTAATAACCCACATAAGCTGAAAGGTTTTGCGGAAATGAGATCATATCAAAGTGGAAAGTTATTAATGCCTACGGCCATAGAGAGTGGGAATGAGGACCCTTGTCAGAAACATATCAATGCTGACTTAGAAGTATTCTACTTTATAACGCCAGTTGAATTTGACACAATACGATATTATATCTCATGAATTTTCATCAAAATCGATCGATATCCGCAAATGGTGGCCAATGGAACGATGTTTATGAACCTTAAGTAAATGCCTCAAAAATTCTAGCCAAGTGTTGGTACGGTACTTAATCAAATAAGCAAGATTTCTATTAATAATAGAAAAAAATTAGCAACGAAAATTGATAACTGCAAATGGCTATCCAACATAAACTGTCCACTGCAATTAATAAAATAATTAAAATATGGTTAAAAAAATTATTGAATGCTTTAAAATTGTTTTTAATACACCAAGACTAATTATAGTGCCAAGGACTAAATGAGCAAATTTTAAGTATCTTATATTTAATTTTTATATCTATACATTCTGAAAATATTAGATTATTCACCGAGAATGTAACTCTTATATTAATTACACATAATAAGTAGATATATTAAGGGTCTGGCGAAATAATTTCGAAAGATCGTGATAATTTTATTAAACTAGGTTTCCATTATTTTCATTGCTACAATTGAATAATCGCTACAAAATAATGACGAAATGATTTTACGAATACTTATTTAGCGGCTTAGATGTCCAAAATTGGCATTTACATTTATCGTATAAAAACAATACAAACTTAAACTTTACAATGAATTTGTTTTTCTTTGAATATTATGGGTGTTAAAAATATAAAAAATATTTATTGTGGATGGTGGAAAAAATAATGCATACCTATATAAATATGTTTATGAAATTATACTATTTGCAGTAGTCTTCTAATTATCAAATGCTTTGCATTATTTTACAATAATTTTCGAAATATGTTGAAGAAAGAAAATTAAACTGCTCATTTGTCAAATATATATAATGGTATCAGAGGTGTCAACAAAGACAACAATTCCTAATTCACATATATAATTAGACCGCCTTTATTACTTTTAAATTATTTTACACAAAATGAGTGATATTTACTGCTTTCTTGTACATATATTTGTTTAACATCCAAATATTTTCCAAGCGTGATATATCTCTTTTGTTTTCTTCGCTACAATGATGGAACGTTTAGAATTATTAATTCGTGTTCCTTTAAATTTAATTTTCGCATCATTTTAATATTATGTAAATATCACTTATTATAAAGCAGAGTTTACGCATGCGAATAATTGATGCGTGTCTATATGCAATGTACATATCTCACTTTTACGGCTGTATCTCGTATTTCCTCTTTGATTAAAGCGTTAATTCTACAAATTCCGTTCAATTTTCATTTTATACACCGAATGATTTATCACAAATAGATACAAAACATTTACGTTCCTAGTAATTACAAGATATGTTGTTCTCTATGCGGTTAGAGATTATCACGTTGACATATATGCTCATTCTACACCGTAAGGTATGATTCAAGCTTGTGCGATTCTTAACTAGACAAGCTGATAAATTAAACTAAAATTAGAAATTGTACAGAAAGATACAACTTTGTCAAACGGTAAGTAGGTTTACATATTTCTCTATCATTCCTCTACCAAAGTACCTATTTAAATTAACGAAGTAATAATTACGCCTAAGAAGATATATCTTTGGCAAGATGTGGTCAAAATAATTTTACACCTTATGATAATTGTCTATATCTTAACTCACGAGCAAACTAAAGCATGCTCTGATATTTTGAGCACAGATCGTACCATAAACAAAGAGAATTGCTGGGTAATTTCCCGTACAATTTATCAAAAGTGCGTTACGGAGCTTTGAGAAGCACTGAGCGTGTTCTACACCCGGTCTCCGCCATAGCACTCTCAATTGACTAACACTCAAATTAATCTTATTTTCTTGTGGCTAAAGCAATCAGAGACTAAATGCCGCATATATACCAGCTGAAATTAGACTACAGTAAAGCCAACAAATGTCAGCACAACTGTCTGCAAAAATATTAATAACTGCGTGAGATTCATAAAATGATATTAATGGAATGAAATTTCTGAAATCGATCATATTTATTTTATGATATATATGAATTTTAAGTGTCTTGAACTTAAGCAAGTTTAGTTACCATTATAGAATCGTAGTTAAAAAGTTTGTTGTCTGTTTCTTTTGGGCAAATCGAATTGATTTACTGCCTTTTGTATGCATTGTGTTCAGTCTAGCGCGAATTTTACACTAGATGTATTAGATAACTAAATCGCGCTCATAGTTTCTAAGCATAATTATATTTATTATGTGAGTAATGGGCGCAGATATGTTATATGCTATGTCATAAAGCAGTTTTCTATCTTTCTGGGTGGAAAAATGCTCTTTTGTGCTACAAATAGAATATGCAATTAGTCGCTTGTGTGCTAGAACAGAAAAAAAATTTTAAATGTGTATGCATAATCCTTTTCGAGTTATTTACACTTTTGCAACCTCAAGTAAATATCTCAACTTCACTTTTTGTCATACAATATCATACGAAATAAATAGACATAAAAATATGTGCCCTATTCTGTTATGCGCAAACAAAACTGTTTCTGAACATTGTATTGTAATTTTATTGTGTTTGTTTTAAAATTTAATGCTAACTAAAACAAATCATCTTTTATACCACAAAAGCAAATATATATATATATATGAAGTGAAAGAAATCGATACGGTAATTTTGAAATTGTTGTGGTTAAAATTTTTAATACGGCGTCCAAAATGTATCCTGTCAGGTTCTTCCAGATCGAAATTAGATGAGAATTATTAATTCTTCATATTATTTGGTCAAACATATTTCCATGTTTCGTTCAGATTATTCTTTGCATTGTGTTTTGATAGATCTAACATATTATTCGCAATGCATATCCAATAATGATCGTAAATTTACAAGCAAGTTGCGTGGGTGTTCTTCTTATAATGCAATCATCACTTTCTAATGGGCAGAACGTGCTGAAGAGTGAAATGAAAGTTTCTATGGGAATGTGTAAGTTAATGATATAAGCTCATCAATTAAATGGTTCTATGTTTCCATTTATGTCCATAAATGATGTGCAGATAGAGAATATGCCTGATAGAAGAACAAATAACATAATGAAGAGTTATCGTCTATCGACATATAGGATTTTGTTGATTTGTTTATAATTGCGTAAATTAAGAATTTTTTCATTAGTAAATTATTTAAAGCGACTGTAAAAGAATTATTATAATTCGGATTTTATTTAATACAAATACAATTTAGTGCCAATAATTTAAACAAGAACGTGAACAATTTAAACTTTTTTTGGATTGCATTAATTGAATAATGAACTATTTAAATGAACTAAATTAGGCATACAACTTTCTTCATGCCCTTTTCAATGAAGTTATATTATGATTTGCGATTTCTTAAAACGATTTTAAAAAGTAGTTTTCAAAAAACTACAAAAACCTATTGTGTAAAATAAATATATCAACACTTATATTTCCTTAAAGTATTTACAATAAGAGGAAGAACATATTCAGGAATAATATTTAGAATTTTTTTTACAAATTTGACATGAGTTATGCAAATGCTTTGTATCATTTTTGATTTGTTTATGCACTCATAGATTATTCATACGATATTAATGTTTCTTCATTTAGAAGATTAGTGTCGCTAACAATAGTATATATAATTGGCATAAGTGAAATTCCGTTCGGCCAATATTATTGTAATATTTCAATATTAATTGCAATCAAAACTGGGTCAATTTCTGACCATTGTGAATAATACATAATATGTATTATATTATATAATTATATTCTTCGTATATACTGGATGACAATTTTCAAATTATGATATATTAAAACACAAAAACTTTTATAGGAAGGTTGAAGAAAAATACGAAGTTTTAATATCACGTAAAAATATTTTAAATATAATTAAATATTTATTCGACTAGTTTCGCTATGAAGCATTGTCAAGACTAAAGAATAACAATAACAAAAAGGGGGGAACAAGTGTATATAACCAAACAAGATTTTATCTGCGCACAATATCGAATAAGGGACTGTAGACCAAGTGTAATTGGTCGTTAAGTAGTGTATAATTGGGGTTTTTTCGGTACTTATGAATTTCCAATGATTCAAGTAAATTGAGTTTTGGGCTTTTTGAAAAACTTTTGTTTTTATTACATTTTTCTTTGAAATATAAGGATTTGGCGAATAGTTGAAAAACTTATAAATTTAAAGAAAGTTGGCACTAGCCCTATTTTAACAAACAATTTGTTTTAATTATGATTATCAGTGAGTGAAAATTAAGGTACATACTGTACAATCGATTTTGCACAAAATGTAAAATTATTTATTATTATTGGGAATTGAGTAAAATTTATTAAAGTTTGTTATATACTTTCTTTCTATTTATTTTTTTAATATTTTTCCTACCAATGTACTTATTCAATTACTTGTATACAACGCTATTACGCTTTTATTATTTATTTTAATTATTAACACAGAAGGTATATATATACCTGTCGAAATTTTTAAATTATTTACAAAGAATGTAAACGAACCTATCGATTTTTAATAAAATTATCGAAAAATTATCGAAAAAGAACACAGGTCGATTTTCATCAAAATTATCATTTCCCATTAGAAAATGTCCCATTCAATCATTTTTTTACGTTTAATAAAAATTTATAATCTTAGCATGGACAATCCATATAAAAATGTTTCTAAATGCTGATTTTGAAATTGAACACGCAATTAACATCGAGTATTAATTTACAGTTGCTGATCATTTGGTATCGCCATCTACATATTTTAATAGTAGATGTGTGTGCGACAACGACGATAAACACACACACAGATTACACACTATTTATTCTCGACAAACGCGGCGAGAAATTCAACTCTAACTACATGGTTACGTGAATGCAATCCCATCTTTGCATATGCTATTTTATATGGGCAGTTTCAAGGGCACCCTGAACGGTAAGTTGAAGCGAGGAATATAAACTCGAAAAAGTTGATTGCGTTGGTTGAAGCGAGACTTTCGCCGTTTTCTGAGAAAGTTTTCGCTCTAGTGGAGCATTCGTTATCAAGAAACGCGTGTTTATTATCGGAATTTTATCTATACAGTAGTACACCTACTGCCAAGAATATGGCAAATCAGACATAAATGTATAGTTTAAAAACTGAAAAAAGAAAATACAATTATTGACCGATTGTTTGAGGACGCTATTGTTTATTTATTTTGTAAATCCAACATAATTTGCTATAAAATATTTGACAAAAATCAAAATAAAATATTAAAAAAATTTAAATATAAGAAATGTATGTAAAAAATAAATATTTATATATATATAGCATCGCCAGGTCTCGCCTAGAATAATTTTAAGTCAGACACTTTAAGCTACAATTATTGACTATTTCTTTGACTCGATTGTACATGGTCGCTATGCCTTTGATTATGATATACAAGTCTATATGAATGTAGAGGAAACTAGTCATTCTTATTTTTCAATTTCCGACCAATTTAGCAAATATACTTAAATTTTGAACAAAATGGGCAAAAATAGACATAATCGCTTTAATATAACACCAAAATCATTGAAATCTGTCGAGCCGTTCCTCAGAATTTTTTTTATACGGGTAAATGGTAAACTATTGTAGTAAGCATGGAAATAATGATTTTTATCTTTAAGCGGGACAAATTACCGAAAATCGGGATTGTCCCGCTAAAAGCGGGACGTATGGTCACTTTACTTATTTGTGTTATTAATTTTATCCCAATAAAATTTTATATAAAGTAAAATAAGCAAAAATCTGTTAGGTAAGCTGTTCATCAAAATTATCGAAAAATTATCGAAAAAGAACAAAGGTCGATTGAAAAAAGAAAAAGAATCGCTAATTATTTTGAAACAATAATCTAGCCTCGGCTAATTTGTCCTGGATCAACGACATAACAGATAATATGAGTGCGTAAATACCCCACCTTCAAGCTCAAGCAGCAAAACTCACACAAACATGCTCTTGTACATTGAATAATAATCATAGCAATGCAGCATGTGTAAACACATCAACAATAACCAGCTGTTTCACCATGCACTCGCGCTGACGCCTTTCAAAAGTATTTTTTAGCAAAATGTAGGTACACATACCTCACCTACCGTACTTATATAAGGCCTATTAAATTTATAGCATTTTGTCACGATATTATTGCGTTAAAGGCAAATATATAAACGTTTATAAAATCTATGTTATATACGCCATACGCGAGATATATCATAATTTATTCGCTACGGTTGTTTTCACTTTATAACAATGAATATTCATATGCAGATCAAATATTTTACGAGATAATATCATACTGATTCAAGCGCGTAATCTGGCAGATAATTGATTGAGTGCAATTGTAAATTACCTAAGTGATTAAACAAAAAAAATCACAGTAAGAAAAGGTAGCGTATAATATAAAACCGCGAAAGTAGTATTTAAAAAATCACATTTTGAGAAATGCCCTGCTTAAACACACGAATCAATTTTTCATATGTCACAAAAGTGAAATCGATTTTTTTTCTCGAACAATTTTATATATAAGTCACGGTTGCATAATTAAAATTTATCAAAAAAAATCTGATCTCATAATGGTTTTGAGCACAATATATTCCAACATATGGCACCAATATTTTTGAAACATAAATCTTCCTAACAGAATAATTTATTTTCGGTAATAACTCACATATCGATCGGTCGTTATGTAAGGTGCTACAGGTGGGCGAAGTAAAAACGAAAGTGATCTACTAAAGTACCTCGTTATTATATAATTACCAAACGTCAATTTTTCTAGGTCGGTGATTACCAGCTTGGTTTCCCGCTGGTATAACAGCGTTGCCGTTATCTCCAAATATTGGAGTTTGATTTCATTGCCGAAATGAACAGGTTGAGATTAAATCTACAATATAATAGCAGAATATAAAAATAAGAACATGAGATAAGAATAAGAACATTATTTCTTAATTATCCATATATTTGAGCGTGTATAATACAACGACAAGAATAAAGTTCTGTTGATTGACACCCGATACCTTTTCAATAATAAAATATTTACAAAAATGAATTGTAAATATTTAATTTGATCCAATATCATCATTGCAATTATATTGGCAATATTCTAAAAAATCGCACTGCTAATAGCAGGATTATTTTAATCTCAGATCGTCATAAAGAATTACATTACGTATGCATTAAACAAATTATTGGCATTATATTATTAATTGGGTTAATTAGAACATATGGGGAATTGATGATGGAATTAATATAATGCATTATGTCTTCATTCAATATCGCCACATCAATATTTGATGTATTTGCCATTTGTAGTATACTTTTTATAAAATATTATAATTTTGCAGATAATGCATAAGGATGTGAAAGTGAAAAATGGTGGAGAACAATATAGAAGAACTATAAGTGAAGTATCAGATTTTTACTATTTAAGATGTAGAATTATAAAGAAAAATAAAAAAATAATTATTGGTTCCAATTTTTTTTATCACACATTTGTACAAAATATAACCTTTATGTATAAGCACTAGTTTTATTTATAAACTATTTATAAAATTTAAAAAAAAAATGCGTGAAACTCTTGCGCGGTAGAAGTGAAATTACAAGAAAAACACGGCCACTTGTATATCACAGTTTTTAATATTATACAAAAAAACTTTTTAAACATTCTGACAAAAATTATTTTATTTAAACATTTACAACATTTTATAACTTTTATGAAAAATACTTGTACTTTTATATATTGATTATATCCATGACTACATTCTTGAGTTTCTACATATGACAATTTTGGTCTGAAGATGAGATATACCTCTCGAAACCGGTAACCAAAATAAATCAAAAAATCTTATAAGGACTTACTTCTTTCTACCCTATCACAAATATTAACTTATAATAAGGATATTTCAACAAATGAAACTTCTTAGCTCCTAGGAAAAGTTGATTTTATGCATTGCTTTTTTTCCATTTGTTAACGATTTTTTATACTTTTTATATATGCATTTATATATAATTTTCACACAATGGAAATTGTGTGAAAAGTGAAATGGAGAAAAAGACAAGTACAGACAGAGTGCGAGCCTTTAGAGAACGGAAGAAAGCGAATAAACCGCCAAGAAAAGTGCCAACAAGTACCTTGGAAAGAAGTAGAGAGTATCGAGCCAGGCAAAGGACGTTAAAGAAACACGGTGGACAACATAACCTTCCAACGACCTCAAATACACTGGATGAATCGATATGGTCGTTAAGTAAGGACACAGTGAGTGGTATAGAGAATTTCAATGCCACTGATTCAGGCACGTGAAGATACACGCGGTGTGAGAGATCAACGAAATGAATCTGATACAGCTGAGCGAGCCATCGACAAATAGAAATGCACCCACTAGTGCATCATACACAAAATTTACATTCTTTCAACCTGCTCATCGCGAATTTGATAAACAAATTGTTAGCTAAAAGATTAAGCTGTGTTTGTGTAATATATAATCAAATACGCAAGCGTCTACGGGTTGCCTTATGCTACGTATACGCACAGTACACGCGGCGCATGCGCGTAGCGTGTTTCACTTTTCGTGACGTTCAGGCTAATTTGCCCTACCGCACTTATAGAAGTTTCACTTCAAAAATTAAAAGAAGTATCTATTATAGTATAATATCTCCCAAATACCGTAACAAATATTAAGTAGCTAGATGTACATTTCAAGGACTATGCCCCCATCTTCAGTAGCATAATATTTCTCTAGGCTTTTCTTAAATCCAAGAGTAATTATATTGTAATTCATGCTCGGACATTGGCATTCCCTACCATTTCCATTTCATTGTTATGCGTTAAACTATCTCCATTCTGTTATGTACACATAAAATATACAAACAGGCTTGGCCAAAAAATGTGATCATGTTTATAGTACAACTCTCTCTAAAGTGAATATTCTAAAAAAACAATAATATTTTGCATATATCTTCTACTTGGACACAGCAACACAAGTTTCATTAGTTTACAAATATTTCTCCGTAATAAAAATCCCCATTTTGATCTTGTAACGATTTATTATACTGATGATGAAAAAACTTGGCAATAAAAAATCGCAAAAAATCAATTATCTGCTTGTTGAAAATCGCACAAGGTCATTATAATTGGATAGTACGACTTTTACGTTTAAAGGATCACTGTTTTGGGTCACACAGTTATATAATCTAGATTACAGGTGCTGGTCATCCATTGTAATTAAATCACATTGCAGGTGTTAATGGTATATTGTATTCCGAATGAAATTCAACCCTACCTTAATAATTTCTATTCCAGAACTCAATATATCCCATTTTAAAACGTGAATTTTTAACATTAAAACGTGATAATTTAATAATATTGATTAAAATGTAGTGGACTATTACTATTAATGATATTTTATCGATGTTAAATTGTGTGTTACAATACTTTATAATCTCAATAAACATCACTAATCGTAATTTGTAGTTATTCAGATATTTCTATATTAGATATTAGACTTCTTTGAAATCGCTCATACTTAAGTGTTAATTGTGGAATAGTGTGACTCGAAATTAATAAATAGATGTTTCGTTATAGAGATTACAATGATATTTAATGAAATGAATTGAACGATCAAATTTATTGGTCTCTTTTATGTGAGGTATGTATGTAAATACTTGATGTTATCAATTATTAATAAGACATTGGTGCGGTATTTCCATTTTGCTAAGTTTTTGAACAATTATAAATCTTTCATTACGTATTACAAACTTCCTTCCAATTTTGAGGCATTAAGGTTTATTACAAAAACTTGGATATAATGATATTCTAGATAGAAACTAACTGCTTTTAATGCAATATAATTCTCCAAAATATGGGCACAATTAAAATATCAGAAATTGAAATAGCCTATGGTATTGGCCTATAAATTGGCATGCATATTATCTTGAAGTTTTGAAATGAATACTTATAGTTATCTCTTAATAGATTACTTTGTTCTTTGAATCGTTAGCGTGGACAATATGTAAATAGGACCATAAAACTGTAATCAGTGCTATTTCACCCTATTGTGGGTGAAACGCATAAAGGTTTATAATAATTAAAATGATATCGGGTAAATATAATGATGTAATAAAAACCCAATAATAGTGTGAATACGACAAACAAACATAATATTAAATGACGAAGGAAACTCGATATTATTTTAATACATGAATAATTGATCACTTTGAAGGTTGCTCTAATATCCGTAGAAATTAAATTTCAATATAATACCAAATACTGATTTAAACGCGAATTTGCAATATGGATATTGCAAGTCCTGATATTGGCAAATATAGATGTTCGAAGCAATAAATGGTGCTGATTTTGATATGGCAGGATTGATGTGGTATTCAAAGCTGCTCGAATTATAATTCCAATGCAGAATACACAATAGACAATGAATATTGCTCCATGCATATTGGATAATATGTAATATATGCATTATTTGCACCGTACATACTGAAAACAATTAATAATAAATGAAATCACCGCTCGATTGATATATTACATTGATATAAATCATGTTGAGGTTATTGGTAAATCAATGGAAATTATATTTTATGAATAACGTAGACGGCAACCCTTATATGGCAAATGTGGTTAACTGTTACATTTATTTACTTCTTATCAATGGCTTTAATTAGCAGATTCATTGAAATAGTTATTTACAATATAAATGTTGTAAAGATTCATATTACGACACGAAATGTTGAGTTGTCAGCCGAGTGTAATAATATGAATTTACAACTCGAATATTGTACGAAATTTTATTTACTTTGGTAAGTAATCCGAAAATTACAAAAAAAAATATTTGACAAGTGTTGTCAAAATAAATTTTAAAATGATGTTATGTTCTAAACAAAAATGATACCTGCTGTTATAAGGATTTAAGTTTTCTAAGTAGTCTTGAACTGTTTGTTGTTTCTGAGTTGTCTTGGTTACTGTTAAACACGTCAGATTTATAGCAAAAGTTTGCAAAACAAGTACTATTTGAAAATGTCTGATTCTGAAGAAAGTTTACGTTCGGAAGTAGAGGAAGCTGCAAATGGAGCAATTTCAAGTCTAATTCCCGCAAAGTCAAAGTTACGATATGAACTTGAATACCAGAAATTTGAAAAATGGTGTGAATCAAAAAGAGTAAAAGAAGTGTCGGAAAAAAATTTGTTGGCGTATTTCGCCGAAAAGCAACAATCACAAAAGCCGTCAACGCTTTGGACGCACTATTCCATGTTAAGAACCACGATTTCCGTAAGAAGAAATCAAGATATAAGCAAATTTATACAGCTAGTTGCTTTTCTCAAGAGAAGTTCAGACGGATACACGGCAAAAAAGTCTAGCATTTTTTCTAAAGAAGAGGCATGTAAGTTTTTGGGCACAGATTGTTTTTGCTTATGAAAGTTGTGATGATCGTTGGCATTTTTAGGGCCTGTCGACGAGACGAACTTACGAAGTTAATGTTAGATCGCATTAAAGACAAAGTATCATATGTTAAAATCGTGATCCCATCTACAAAAACGAAAATCGTACGAGAATTTATAATTACCGGGGGAAACCTGTCAGGTATTAACTGCTTAACCATTTTTCGAAAATATGCTGAGCTTCTTCCTCCTAGTGCTACTCACAGGCGTTTTTTTGTCTTCTATAAGCAAGGAAATGTAGCTCGCAGCCTGTTGAGATCAATACCTTTGGAAATGTACCAAAAATTGCAAAGCAGTTGGGCTTGAAGAGACCCGAAAAATACACGGGGCACTGTTTTCGGAGGTCCTCTGTTTCCATGCTGGTAGATGGTGGGGCAGATATGCAAATGTTTAAGCGTCACGGAGTGTGGAAACCTCTGCTACTGCAGAGGGGTATGTTGACGAGTTCTTTAGAAAATAAGAAAGAAATAGCAAACAAGATTATGGGTTCCAAAAAAACCATGACGGTTCGAAACGCCAACCTGAATAACTCAGTGATGTCCACCTCTGGTCTGCAAATTTGAAATTGCAAAAAATGTGTTATAAATGTATATAATAAATAATTGTAAAATGTTACTCTATTAATCAAAAACTCATTACAGCACTAGTGCTGCAATGACGACCATTACAGCACTAGTGATGTAATGGTCATCATTACAAAACTTTTTTTAAACTGTAATATTTACTATACTGAATGAAAGTAGAAAAGGCACGATATGAACTTGAATAACAGAAATTTGAAAACTGGTGTGATTCAAAATGAGTAAAAGAAGTATCGGAAAAATGTTTGTTGGCGTATTTCGCCAAAAAGCAACAATCACAAAAGCCGTCAACGCTTTAGACGCACTATTCCATGTTAAGAACCATGATTTCCGTAAGAAGAAATCAGATAGAAACAAATTTATACAGCTAGTTGCTTTAACAGAACTTATTTACAGCAATAAAAACTCATTACAGCACTAGTGCTGTAATGGTCGTCATCATTAAATGGTCGTCATTACAAAACTTTTTTAAAACTGTAATATTTACTTTACTGAATGAAAGTAGATAAACTATTTTATGTTAGTTCTTAAGAAATTATAACTGCATGGTGTTAGGTAATGCAAAGATACAGTTATGTAATATATATATATATATATAGAAATTATCCAGAGAGTTTCGGTTGGTTTATAAAAGTATTAATGATTCATATTCTGATTTGATGTCTCCTTTTATAATTGGAGAACTAATACCGTTTCGATAAGGTAGATTTCTTCAACTTATTTCCTGCATTTCTAAAATTCGCACGTTCCCCCCTCGAGTATTTTCAATAAATTTATGCGATTGTGGAAAGCTTTATTTTCAATTTATACCATATTTATAGCAATTTGCTACCACATTATCCGATCGGTCAGAGATTATATTTTCCTGTTGTGAACTCGAATACTAAATGAGGTCTGCTCTGGTGGCTGCTCATAAAGCGATAAGTTTATTTCTCTGCTACGATAATATGTGCGTATTTAAAATACAGGGGCGGACTGGATATATGCGAAAATATTCCACGAACTACTCTTGCCCATTGTCACAATATAAAGCAGTTCCAAAATAAAATCAATCATCATATGCATATTTTTTTATAAACCTAGGGAGTTGGTGTAGAAACTATTTGCTTTGTTTTCTTTTCCAGCCGACTATGATAATTTGATTGCATCACTGCAAAGAGTAATTTTTGCAAATGGTTTTATTTCGTGGGCCGCCTCTGATACTGCCTATATTATTTACAGTAATCAAAACGATGGCGTTGGGGACTTTTCTACCCCTTTCTCTTTCTTAGAAATCTCGGCGAAAGCTCAGGCAACACAATTTTCACTTATGTGACCATAAAGTTTCCAAGTAAGAGTAATTGCTAGATTATTACATACACATTTCAAATAAACTGTGAAGTTGATTGCTGTTGCGTTTGTTAAAAGAATAATAAGTTTACAATTACTATATGATAACAAATTAATACATAAATAAAAATTTAAAAAGAAATTGTAAAACTTTGTAGTAATAAGTTCTGATTTATTAAATTTGTATGTTTTTAGAATGAGATATCAAGTTATTCAAAAAATAATTAAAAATATCCTTTAACGATATTCGAAGATATTATTGGTACTAATTAATAAAAATAAATATATCGTATCTGGAGAGCGAAACGATTATTACATTTAAAAAAAGTTCTATGATAAAGTAATTTATAATAAATGACAATCAGTCTTTTTAGAATAAGTATTTAAACTGTAACATTCAGTGGCGGACGCAATGAAAACGTAATTTACTACTTTTAATTTCGGCGATTTTATGCATTGAATATCATTCGGGGGACGAAACCATGACGTTGAGGGTATCCTGTATGAGCCTATAAACGATCCTGCCCACGTCTGCGGGTTTGGGTGTTGCGGATTGGAACGGAAAGGACTTTCTGCGAACACGATGGCAATTATTTCATTTCAGGCAATTATTTCATTTGGAGCAATTACGAGCTCCTCCCCAATGCAACATTCAAAAGCACAAATGTGATATAAAATCCTTTGCAAAAGTTTAAAAGACAAATGGGAAGACTTGAATATCGACATACAATTACGAAAAGCATTAAGATCCTCATAATTTTAGATTTTAGAAATAGCAGATTTTGGAAATTACGAACTTCGAAATAGATGTTAAAATAATGAGAGAATATTTATAATATAGAATATCACCCAAATACCGTAACTAGCATTAAGTAGCTAGATGTACATTTCAAGGCAAATTAAAAAACCCACGATTCTTGAAAAATGTAAAAAGCTTGCCTGTGACATATGAAGCCAATAAGAAGTCTTGGATGACAAGCGAGTTATTTGAAAAAGTAATCCGACGTTGGGAAGAGGATTTCAAAAAAGCAAAGAAAAAACGTTATACTTTAGGTAATTGTCCAGCTCATCCTTGCATACTAGGCTTGAAATTTATAACTTTGAAGTTTTTACCTCCAAACACAACCAGTATTATACAGCCGATGGATCAAGGATTAATAAGAAGCCTGAAATGTGCGTAAGGAAAAATACTGGTTTTGAAAATGATGGAAACCGACGGTGCAAACTTTAACTTGATCAAAATAAATCTACTTGATGCTCTGAAAATTCAGAAAAAAACCTGGTAGGACATCACCGGTGCTACAATTAGGAACTGCTTCCGGCATGCGGGTTTATGGGACCATCATTTTGATGAGGAAGATGGTTTACCTCTAAACATTGGCTACAATCTTTCGATATTCCCACTTCAAATAATTTAGAAGATTTTATCGAAATGGTTCAAGACCATCCAACGACTGGAGAAATGTTTGATCTCAATTTAGTAAGAGACGTACAGAAAAGAAATGAAAAATCACACGACGAACAAGAAGAAGAAGAAGAAGAAGAAGAAGAAGAAGAAGAAGAAGAAGAAGAAGAAGAGATAATACCAGACCCAAAACCTACTACCTCTGAAGCATTATTACTTATTCGTAAATTAATTCCATTTTATGAAGCCGAAGAAAAAAGTCTACATTTAGATAATTTATATAAAATAGAAGAGGCTTTAGAAATAAAAACTTGGAATTCTAGAAAAAAGCAGACAATGATAACCGATTTTTTTTTAATGATTAAATATTTAAATGTTAGGTATTATTGAAATAAAATTCAAATAAAAATCTAATTTATTAAATTTTTATCCCTTCCTTACCTCAGATAATAAGTCACCTTGGTTTGTAAGTCAAAATTGCTCGGTCCTTGCAATGACGTTATAATCGAGTGCCACTGCATATGTTTGTAACTATATATATAAATTGTATATTAAATATATCGAAAATAAATAAATAATTTGAATATACCGTACAGCGCTTATTATGAACTGTAATTTATAAATTTATTCGAAATGATTCTTGTAAACATTATTATATTACATATGGGATTATATGGAACATATATCGTTTTAAAAATGCTAGAATAGTAAATGTTAATAATAATTATGTAGAAGAATGAATTAAGAACCAAAATACATGTATAATGCTGGCCTTTTTCTCTAAATTATAGTCAGCATCTGGTATTTATTAATATAATCATATATAGTAAATTATTTGCAAATATCAATTTGATTGTTTCATCTGCCAAAAACGAATTTTAAATATTTATTGTACTTAGTAATTATAAATAATATTACTGCTGTAATGGCATTTTATAATTTAAATTTAAATTATTAAACTATATAAATTGAATTGTAAATATATATACCTGGTATATTGTGAAATTCTAAACGAATCATTACGATATTTTGTCTAAAAAGCTTTCGAATACAAAAAAGATCATCTGAATGGGTTAATTGCGGATTTTCACTGGAATTATGTTACAATCCTTGCTACATCAGTATGAGTTGTAACGTATAAGAACACAATATCTAACAGCATAATATACAGGATAGGAATGAAATCAGATATAAGATAAATCTGCAAAGACTAAGATGGTATATCATGAAATGCCATATGCACATACGACTTATACTGACTCAAATAAAAAAATATTTTTTTCGAATAATTAAATGAAAAAATTAAAAAGTACTCCCGCCTAATTATTGTTGCTATATCCTGAAAATTTTGGAGTGTGTACTTTTAATCGTTGATTATGTTTATACTTTCACTTTTTATTAGCGGATGTTCAAATCGCAAGTAAATGCTTGAAAACTTCTTGAAAAAGTAAAACACTGGATGTCATAAAACAGGTCTATTATCCTGTATTTGAGATTAGCAGCGGAAATAATGCAGACTTTTTCCATATATGTGTTTATGAATATATGCGAAACATTACATTCGCGTTGGTAGACTCGGTTATTATATTTTTAACTTCCACATCAGAACGATTTCACATATTTACACAATTCATACACTTTTCACAACCAAGGACACTGAAAAAATCGATAAAATATCTCAAATTTGTAATCTCAGATAAAAGCTTTGATTCGTAATTCTAGATCAAAAAATTAACTTATTCGGCATCGTCCTTATTCCCATCTTGTTGCATGGAAGGTACAAATATTTGGGCTAACTGCGAGCAAAAGTTGAATGGGATATATTTAACAGTTGAAAATGATCATGAAGGATCAACAGGGATCATGAAGGGCGAAGATATTTTAGCTATTTAATTATAAACGATCGTTTTATAAATTATTTGATTTTACATTTGATATATAAGTTAACAATATTAATATGCATGTATAAAATTGCTTCAGATATTGAATTATTTGTACAAGATGCCGACAGATTGTGTAAATAATTAATTGTCAATATACTTTAAAAAAATTGTTTCATGGCCCATAATATGAGTACAAATATATATTTTTACGTTAAGTAGTTTTTAGTGAAATATTGAAATTGCCTCTTAAAATTCAATTAAGGCAGAGAAATATATATATTTTTCTCTGTGTATGCGCTCAGATATACGTGAAAATACGTATACGTGAAAATGAATTCAGTGCGAAATGGAAGAATGAGAGAAATGCAGAAACAGGGAATTAGTGCGGGTATGTTGAATATTTCATTTTCGCACTGAAACTGCAGAAAAATGCAGCCGCAGGGACATGGTCGCTATACGGGATGAGCTAAATATGATGACCATTATTATAATCAATCGAGGCTTATACGAATGCAGATACGAATATTTCATGTAGTGTAATTTATTATTTATTTTATTTCCATTTTTTTAATTTGGCGACATATACGGTACAATATACTAAAATAAGTACCACGATATATCATTCAATTATATAAATGGGTGAATTGTACGAATTAAGGATTCAAAATGAACATAATATACTACTTTGTATTAATATGTGTCTAATAGAATCGAGTTATATCATCAGTTGTTATTTGCTTTATTAGAATATTTGAGTAATTTTGGCGGATTATAATTGATAAACTTCTATATAGGTAATTGATTTAATCAGTAATTTGCAAATGAGGAACAAATGTTTTACATAATATTTGGTCTACCCTGTATAACTATATGTAAGGGAGTCTATAGCGTATAATAAAAAAACTCATAGCAGTGTTGCTTACCATCGTAGAGAAGATTGATGATTTTCAAAGCTTGAATCGCATTATTCAACTGCATATTTTTATATCTTTAACAAAACTTCTGTGGATAAGCAAAACTTCATTCTACAAGTTTCACCATAATTTTTTTAATTCTGTTCGGTATTTTATAACACAAAAATAAATTGCGATTTATCAAGCTTATTGCTCAATCGTTATTTAGTAATCGTAATGAGGATCAGCGAGTTTTCCTTTTGTAAAAAGACGGAATGTTCCTGTTTATTTAATAAATATTTAATCTTATTACATATAAAATGTACTATAAAATATTTACGTTTATTCCATTGTAAATATTAGAATAGCCAGCTTTTTATAACTGTTGAATTTGTACTACATTTTAACGGATGCCATAACGTGAAAATTGCATTTTCATCTTGATAGTATGCTTGTCGAAGCAATATGGAAAATATTTTTAGAGAGCCATTTTCAATAGCGAACTTCTGAATAGTGTCATATGACGTAGTGAGAGCTTCCCAAACTTGTAAATATTTGAGATTTTCCTGGAAAATTTATAATTTACGCATTTTTAAAAGTAGCCCAAAATCATAAAATTCTTGTTGATAGAATTATTTTTAATTAACACTTCAAATTATTTCATCGGCAGCGTAGCGTATATTATTTGAGTATTTGGGAAATTTGATAAAAGGAACTAATTTATTTCGTATCATTGACACAATTAGCCAAAATGCGAAACAGATAATTCAGATACCCTCAAAATTATCACTACGGTGTTAAATAATAGTGTAAAATATCACCCAAATACCGTAACTTAAAGCATTAAGTAGCTAGATGTGCATTTCGAAGGCTAACCTATGCCGCTAATCCATCACGATTAGCGACAGAGGTATTTTATTTAGTTTTTATCTTGTGCTTCTGAAGATGGGAGCACAACCGTCGAAATGCGCATATAGCTACTTACTGCTTTAAGTTACGGTATTTGGGTGATATTTTATATTATTACTTGTTTATGTGAATAGAAAACATATGTTATATCTTTGGTATCATTGTAGCACTTTATTGCACGGCAGTTATATATCAATAATGCAATTTATTGCATATTGCATGATTCCCAGGACACATAACGCAAACATAGTCACTGCATAGTAAAGGCACAGACAGTACAATGATCCTTCGAACCTCTAGTTCAATATTAAGGAGTAATTAGTAAAGACGAGGAACATCATTTCTTAAATGCGACAGTCAATTTTAAAGGTGATTAACGATAACATTATCTAGATGAAAGACTACTGCACCCTACCCTTTAAAATAAAAAGTTAAAAATGCACTTATTTCATATTTACTCATAATTGACAATAGCGTCATAATTGACCTCATAATTGACAATCGAGTTACAACGAATAGAGAAAAATACAACGGTTTTAAAAGCTTCAATATAAAAATTTTACACTGACTTTCGACATAATTTCAAACTTTTGTGATACTTTTATGTGGATATATTATCTGATGGATCTTGATATAGGCAACTTCCCAGTCACCCTTTGGAACATATTACAATAAACTTTTTAAATTTATGTATATCGCAAAATTTGACGATACATAATTTTTTTTTTGCATTCGATTAGAATAACTGTAATAGTTATTTACAATATAAGTGTCGTAAAGCTTCATATTACGACACGAGATGTTGAGTTGTCAAACGAGGCTTCAGCCGAGTTTGACAATACGTCGAGTAAGTAACACGAAAATTAGAAAAAAATATTTGACAAGAGTTGTCAAAATAAATTTTAAAATGATGTTATGTTCTAAACAAAAATGATACCTGCTGTTATAAGGATTTAAGTTTTCAAAGTAGTCTTGAACTGTTTGTTGTTTCTGAGTTGTCTTGGTTACTGTTAAAGACGTCAGATTTATAGCAAAAGTATGCAAAAAAAGTACTGTTTGAAAATGTCTGATTCTGAAGCAAGTTTACGCTCGGAAGTAGAGGAAGCTGCAAATGGAGCAATTTCAAGTCTAATTCACGCAAAATCAAGGGCACGATATGAACTTGAATACCAGAAATTTGAAAAATGGTGTCATTCAAAAAGAGTAAAAGAAGTATCGGAAAAATGTTTGTTGGCGAATTTCGTCAAAAAGCAACAATCACAAAAGCCGTCAACGCTTTGGACGCACTATTCCATGTTAAGAACCATGATTTCCGTAAGAAGAAATCAAGATATAACCAAATTTATACAGCTAGTTGCTTTTCTCAAGAGAAGTTCAGATAGATGCACGGCAAAAAAATCTAGCATTTTTTCTAAAGAAGAGGTAACTAAGTTTTTGGGCACAGAAGAGGATGAATTGTTTTTGCTTATGAAAGTTGTGATGATCGTTGGCATTTTTAGGGCCTGTCGACGAGACGAACTTACGAAGTTAATGTTAGATCGCATTGAAGAGAAAGTATCATATGTTAAAATCGTGATCCCATCTACAAAAACGAAAATCGTACGAGAATTTATAGTTACCGAGGGAAACCTGCCAGGTATTAACTGTTTAACCATTTTTCGAAAATATGCTGAGCTTCATCCTCCTAGTGCAACTCACAGGCGTTTTTTTGTCTTCTATAAGCAAGGAAAATGTAGCTCGCAGCCTGTTGGGACCAATACCTTTGGAAATATACCAAAAATTAATTGCAAAGCAGTTGGGGTTAAAGAGACCCGATAAATATACGGAGCACTGCTTTCGGAGGTCCGCTGCTTCCATGCTGGTAGATGGTGGGGCGGATATGCAAATGCTTAAACGTCACGGAGGGTGGAAATCCTCTACTACTGCAGAGGGGTATGTTGACGAGTTCTTAAGAAAATAAGAAAGAAATAGCAAACAAGATTATGGGTTCCAAAAAAACCAAGACGGTTCAAAACGCCAACCTGAATAACTCAGTGATGTTCACCTCTGGTCTGCAAATTTCAAATTGCAAAAAATGTGTTATAAATGTATATAATAAATAATTTTAAAATGTTACTTTATTAATCAAAAACTTATTACAGCACTAGTGCTGCAATGACGACCATTACAGCACTAGTGATGTAATGGTCATCATTACAAAACTTTTTTTTAAACTGTAATATTTACTATACTGAATGAAAGTAGAAAAGGCACGATATGAACTTGAATACCAGAAATTTGAAAATTGGTGTCATTCAAAAAGAGTAAAAGAAGTATCGGAAAAATGTTTGTTGGCGTATTTCGCCAAAAAGCAACAATCACAAAAGCCGTCAACGCTTTAGACGCACTATTCCATGTTACGAACCATGATTTCCGTAAGAAGAAATCAAGATATAAGCAAATTTATACAGCTAGTTGCTTTAACAGAACTTATTTACAGCAATAAAAACTCATTACAGCAATAAAAACTCATTACAGCACTAGTGCTGCAATGACGACCATTACAGCACTAGTGATGTAATGGTCATCATTATAAAACCTTTTTTTTAACTGTAATATTTACTTTAATGAATGAAAGTAGATAAATATTATTACATTGCGTCTGTATAAAATTAAAGTACACTTCTACAAATAACAATATTATGTGATATATATATATATATATATATATATATATATGGTATAGCAACATCCCAAACACTATACGTCAAATTCCTTTCTATTTACGAAACTTAATACCAACACTTAGCAAATTCTAAGGATAATGCATATCCACATTATGATCTCTAAACGTTGCTTCAAAGATTCTCGAATCACGTAAGTGAAATCGCACCTTTCCCATATAGATCTGTTACCAAATAGTTCCTATAGATTAGACCCACGTAAATTTAATCAAGCTTTGCCGTATTTCCTGGCATAATGAAGCAAGTTGCATAATATTAAGCGACGTGTATACGATGCAGAAACGTCACATACTCTCGACATTCAATCATCGTTGCAATACGTTCACAATACAATGTACTTTGGCATACCTTTGCTTGCTATTACTATATTAGTGTTGAGTTTAGCAGAAGCAATGTCGTTGGAGCATTTGTTATGCCATATGCTGGCGGTAATATCAACGACAATAGCGCACTGTTGACAATGTAAGCATTTGTACATTGTAACCTATATAGAATACAACGAAGAGTTAGGTATGCACATACGTAACTGTGTTTACACCGGAATATCAAGTAAAATATTAGTGTAATTGGGTATGGTCTTCCTTGGACTAAATCCTAGACGTTACCAGGACCAATACGAAAAACATTCTTTGCAGCATGCATCAAACATTTTGATTGCATTTTTATTCTGCATTTACTACTGCAAGATGAGACGCTATCCAGAAAAAGTCACAATAAAGAGTAAAGGGAACATTTGTTCTATTTCATTCTTCTTTCGTTAGGATGTTAGTATTAGTTTAGTATTAGTATACTTTAAGTTTTAATTTGTGAGAAAGAGACTTTATTAAAATTGTTTTTCGAAAATCCTATATAATAATCATAAATTACAAACAATTGAAGTTAAATTCACAAGTATGTGTGCTTGTATGAGTTTTTCATTTTTATTTACTTACAGCATACTACATTTCTTTAAATTACAAAAGTTTCTGTATTGCTTTCTATTTATTTACATAAGATTAACCTGGACTCTTTCATTGCGACTCTTTTATCAATTTAAATGAAGATAGTTGAAGAGATATTGAAGCAATATGTAGAAAACTAAATCTATTCGAATATAAATTGTTGAAAGTAGAACTTTATCCATTGTTTCTAAACGTGGGTTATTGTAAACGACATCTAATGTATATTCTTGAACAGGACCGTAAGACAATCCTTTCTAACAATGGACGCAATCAAGTAAGCATTGTTTACAAACTGTATTGTATTACAGTATTTAGTACCATCAAGTTCCTGTTCAATTCGAAAGCAAAAAATATTGGAAGTACGAACATTTAAAATAGATTTTGTAAATTTAATACAAATAACAAATAGATGTTGTCGAATATTGCATAAAAGCTAAACGCAAAATTATCCAAAACTAGATTCAATAGTAACTTCATTAGTGACTGCACGATGTATTTTGGGTTCGCCTGTTTGTAGCATTAATAAAATAAATACAAATGTTGGAAACATTATATAGAAAATCCAATAGTCGGTTGTTTACGTTATTAAGCTTAACAAGATATTTCATCAATACAGATATAATTTATATTGGATAATTTTACATGGATATGGATGTATAATTTTGCAATATGGATGGAATAAGTTGTTCTTATTTTGATAGATTGCGCATGCATATTATTGACCTATAATTTTGCCATTTACTAGATTATTTTATCGAATAATTATACTGTCCACGAATCAATGCCTTCTCTGGCCCTTATAATCTGTTTTAAAGGCTGGCCAAAGTGATCTATTTGACTATTAATATTATTATTAATGAACAATAAAACTACGTTATCATGAAGAGATATAAAAACCTGTGCAAAATAAATTTGTCAGCAATTTGATCATTAAACACTTATAATTAATTATATGCATTCCGTGAAATGAAAAGCATTTGATATCATTTTTGAAGAAACACGAAACTAGATATATTTCGACATTATTATTAGAACTTATGTCTAAATTTGGTGCAAAAATTTGTTAGATAGTTTTATATAAAATACGATCTATAGCCGTTTGCGTTATTTTTCAAATGGGTCAAGAAAAAAAATACTGATGCGTTAATAAGAATGTAAAGTTAGAATAACTTCGGACTATACAAGATACTTAATTTATAAAATTATTTATAAAATTTATTACTTAATAATCAATAATCTTCTTGTTGGGATCACTTATGTGGTACTCTTTATGTTTTTGTTTATTGTCTAAATAATTATCTATAATATTGCTTTAAGTAATACCGCTTTAAGTATATGTAATATTCATTTGGAATTTAATTTTAAATTTATCTTTTCGCACATAACTCAATATTCGTTTTGTTGGGCTTCTAGAATTATATATTCTTCAATGTAAAATGTATATATGTATATTTTTCAAAAATTTAGTAAATAGCACAAAACTTCTATTTTCTTTTTATTTAATAATTTTAATCGAAATAATTATAATATTTGGTTTACTATAGTTACTATAGTAAAGTGTAAGAATAGGAACATACTTTCAGGCATGCTATGATATCTAGTAACTGGAAGGATGGAAACGCTAAATCGTTCAATAAAAACATCCTACAATAGTTGAAAAATAACAACATTTACACGGTTGATGAGGCGGAGGTTTTCCTGAGGTTTTGCTGCTAAATGAATACCATTCCTTCTCATTTTTCCAGTAACCATTAACATTATATGAACAAAGTATTTGACTTTTGATATGTACATTTATTGTATCACATCATTAATAAAATTAATATTATTATTAATACATACAATAATCTTGTACCTCTTTGCATGTACTGAGTAAAGAACTTATTATTATATAAAAAATTAACTTAGCATTTGATGATGCTTTTTATATAAGGTATGCACAAAGATGTTCCTTATAAATATGCGAGACCGTCAAATTAGCATGCTAGGAAATTAGTAGATTCTTTGGTTGATTGGTTGACCCTAAGTGGTTGGAATCTAAAATATGTTAGATTTACGCGTGGATTTGTAAATTGCAACCAGTATGTCCTTATGTTCACAAAGCATACATTGCTTGCAGCGTTTTTCCTATCGCAAATCTGCAGTTAGTGTACTGACCCAGTTTCAGACGTTAAATTGCGATCTTGAGAATGATATTTCTAATCCGTTCGCTGCTCCAGAGGCACAACACTAAATCCAACCACTCCATACTGTCTCACTCGTCTATTCGTTCTAATAATATTATTTGAGAAATCAATACGTGTCCATACTGACCCGTTACATCGGACGGCACCAACTTAACTGCGAGGACATAGATCAGATATAAACACCTCGTATTATATATTGAATATATGGGATGCAATTTAAGATTGTTAAGGAAATATTGTGTATTTTATCAAATTACTGTCATCATCGAAGAGAATCAAACATTCTATGTCATTAATTTAAATGAACTTATAGGCTACAGCAAATAAAATTTACGATGATAGCTAACCAAAAAAATATTTGAAATTGGAAAACGTTATTTATAAATAAAAACTTATTTTCTTCGCTTTGACTCCGTATTTTAATTTATCTCAAATCGGTGCAAGAGTACTAAATTCAAACGTGAAATTAATTCTTCGTATCAAATATATCATTTTATGATAGTCTGTAATTAAAAATTAGCAGAAGGTATAGTGCAGATGTTATACGATACCAACGTAAATGTAAACTTCTATACAGCTAAGAAACGTTTCTGTATTATGGCTTCAGTTCTTTAATCGGGTATCTGATTCCAGCTGTGAACAGCAGTTTTAGATCTCGGCAAAAAGAAAAGTAATTTTAATACAAACTCATTGCTATAAATGTTTCATTCCGCAGTATGTAATTAAAATATTTACCATTTAAAAAGGCGCATTCATATTGATTAAAATTAAAACATATATGTCAAAAATATCAAACGATAAACGTAAGATCAAAATCTATGGAAAGGCAATAAATGCGCTATATATAAACTATAAAATAACATGCACCTGGATAAATCATTCTAAATTTACGAGCTTCTTTACTTTGACAGAAAACGCATTCGAGGCAATTAGACAAGTGTGGTTGTTGTTCTCAGATTTTTTTTTAGATAATTCATAATTTATGTGGTATTTAAAACAAGTTCATTGCTGAATATACGTTTTGTTTTGTGCAATAAAATAAAAAAAATAAAAAACCCAAAGTCACAGCATAACTCATGCAAGTATTACCATAATTAATGAACTGCTATTTATACGACAGTTTGAAGTGCTGATTTCACGCTAATGTTTTCCAAATGTACATTGGACGTACAGGAAACTTCGATCAGAGACGTCTTCCAAACTGCTGATTAAAACAGCAATGTGAATAATAATCTGAACCAATTAGAAAAAGATCGATAACATTCGAAAAGCGTCAAATTGAGGATACTCGAATATATCGATCATCTGCGATTTTTTTTTTCTATACTTGCTATTAAATCGCAATTTTAATCTTGTTCATATATATGTCAATAATCTTAAAAATTAGATAACCTAAATAGAAAATCTAACTTTTATAACTTTTCGATATCCAATATATTTCGATTTAAGGATCTGTGCTGGCTGAATGTCGTCTTTGATGTATATTAAATTATAAGTAAACTGGTAAGACACCTAAAGCCACGATCGAGCTGAAAGAAGAGTTATCTGCTTTGTATAATATGTAAATGTTAATTTATTGTAATTATGCAGTCGGAGCGCGAATGTCGCTTATTAGAATTAACACTTGCATTCACACAAAACAAAATATGTGACTACTTTTGAATGATTTTGCAATTTATGATATTTACTATCTATAGGGCTTCCTATAGAAGAATTGTAAAAAAAAAAATTGTAAACCGGATGATAGACCAGCAGCGACCGATGCTGTGTCTATCTGTATCTATCGTTCACGTGGTATATATATATCGCTAATTTGGTGCCACTGGGTGTCCAGCGCCACCCAGCCACACAGTACAGATTAAATGCATATGCACTCATCTCACTCTATTGCAAGCAATCGGTGAGAGCGACTGTATGCCGTATATCTTCTATTTCTTCGGTTCGATCCTTGCTTCATTGTCTAATATGTGTCATACATTCCCAGCGGCTATCCATTGCCAGTACAAGTTAAATACATATATACAGTACATATTCAATGAGATGAGTGTATCATAGAGTGCAGGAGACCGATGTAGTATATCATCTATTGTCCTATTTTTATATTGGTCCTATTAATATATTATTTTATTAGAGTATTCATTTATCGTTTTTAATATATTCGACTAGAAAATTAGCATATCTCTCGTTTGCAAGAAAGTATAATATCTCCAGTTATGATACTTTTTCTGAGCATAGAAAAATCACTATATCTTAATATTTATGATTTGAAAGTATCACTGAAAATACAAGAGATATTATGGTATCATGATTAAATTATTGTAATGATTCCATATTACCAATTCTTTTATATCTACGTGTTTTCTAAATAAGACAGTGTTGAAAACTTGGGATATAATACATATTAATACATATATATTAATAATACATATATGCATATCATTTAATATTCGTGCTTTGATTAAAATGCCAAGCAACTAAAAAAAAAACGAATTCTATGAATGTTTTTGTTATAAATTTTAATCATTTTTGTTTTTATCGGCCTAAAATAATTTTCAGATATTTTGTTTCGGAACGGATGACATGCTGCGTGGTTCTTATTCAAGTGTTTTTCGACGAATCTCATTTTGTATGCAGTCGGTCATATTTCTGTCAGAATTATACCACTGGAAATTTCAACCAAATGAATTTGTATCTGACTGGAATCGGAACTGAATGTATTCTTGCATATGCATCAACAAAGCAAAATAATGAAAAATAAGTTAGATTATTTAAGTGAAAAGTCAAAATTTTATATAGATTAACGGACATAAATAACGTGAACAACTGTTGAAATATAATAATAATTGTTTTATTAGCTACAGGTGTACAAATATACAAAAAAATTATATTAAATACCAAAAGGCGAAGTTCATTAAGAATGAATAGATTATATATAATATTCCATTATCCAATTAAGAAAACAAAAATTATTGTAATATATAAATTAATGAAGTAATTTCAGTATTAACAAACGCATAAAATATTTTGATTTAAGTAAGTAAAATACGGCAGACGAACAAAAAATTTTCAAAAGAATATGAGATGCAATTAACGCAATTTGCTTACACACCAACAGAATTTATCGCTGTGAATCTTCTAATTTTAGTAAGTGAACAAGTTTGTCTAATGTTTATGTAGAAAAATTACTACCACAATTACTCTTATTTGTATATAATAAGCTAAATTACAAGCATAAAAGATATTTTCCTAACCACATGCAAATATTAATTGCATTATCCTTGATGAATTGCTAAGAATTAGTTTTGTCCGCTCGGGACATTTAAAATTAATGCCTATAAGTAAAATATCATTATAGCGCTGACTTCACTCTAAATTTCACAGCAATATCACGGAATAACTTTGTTTTGTTAGCGAATATATAAAGATATCAAAATGAATAAATTATAATGTGAAAGTATTTTTCTATAACTAATTGTAGGACCCTCGGCACCAAATAAGCGCCAATTAGTTAGGAAAGTCAGACAGAAGTCTTGTAAACATAAAGATAGGATCAAAAAACGTACTGTATAAATGTCAATATGATATTATATTATTTTTTTATATAATGCTAAATTCAAGGAATTGGACAGTTGCTATATCAAAATATACGCAATTCTTTTTATAAAATAAAATTTTCTATAGTTCTATAGTACATAGTATATGAAATAGAAGGAAATAAAATTTGAAACAAAATGTACGCCATTATTGATTAATAAAATTACTGTATTTTATAATTTAATTCATTTGACTCGATCTAATATAAAGGAACGTTACTTTTTCTGTATTAAAATTCTTATTTAATATTTTTACATAAAAACATAACAATTTAAACTTAATAAGTTTAGTTTTTATTTTCGCTGGTATTAATTGAGGAACAATTCTATGTTTCGCAACTTTTCTACAATCGTGACGTTGTGCTAAAGGGGGAAATATCGTTCTTTTACAATAAGACGAAGACAGGCAAGATGCGTGGTATGCACGTTTCGTTGAAGGAGCAAACCCAAGTCAGCCGACAAGCAACGAACGAAAGAGTCTGGGCGCAATAAATTATGCGCGGAATGAGCGCGGTTAATTAAGATATCTTTAGCAATTACAGGCCGAAAAAAACGGGCCCTTGATTTAGTGCCATGCTGAAATAACTATTATATGGAACAGCGTTCCTAATTTCACTCGCAATTTTTAACCAGACGTGTACATTTGCAATGATTCCATGTTGAGAAGTTTATCCCATGGCTAGACTATAAGATTATACAAGATGTACAGTTGAATGGTGAAGGAAACTGAAAAGTGAAATAATATGAAAAAGTGAAATAGTAAAACAGTTGTTATATTATTAGCAATAACAATGTATATATAGATGTTGTAAGTCCATATACCATATACGAAAACGAATAAAAAAAAGCGGTTGATTTTAATGTGGCGACATCTGTCGATATCTTTCCCACCAGAACTTGGTGAAGATAACTGAAGACTGCGCTAGTATATTGACCAAATACACCGGAACGAAATTTTGACAATTTTCCACTTAGTGTGGCGCATTGTCTCCCCATAAGCAATATGTTAATTGAATTCAATACGCGCGTTGCGTCCCCAATCGACTTCAATCAAGCATTCGATTACTGTGCTCGAACACGGTCAGCTGTTCGACATCAGCAACATCAAAACAATGAATAAAATGTGTTAAACATTCAACAACCCGGGAGAAATGTATCGAATTAATAAAATTCGATAAAATACATTGTCATTGGCATTAGTTACAATACACATTTAATAAATATACGAGGCATATATTAACTTGCACTCCTCAATATACTCCCCTCTTACACTCCATCAAAAATGCTCAATTCGTAACTTAAACTTCCGTCATCCACAAATATTTCACTACTGTCACTCATTACAATTTCTTTATAATTGTACCTAAAGAAGTATTAATAATTGCACCTAAAGAAGTATACAATTTACTACCTTCAAAACTCTTCAATTTATTTTCTAAAAAATCTTTAACAATTTTCAGTTTAGCAAAAAAAAACAAAAAGGAAATTACATTTCCTTCAGAAAGATAGCTAACTACAATTTGTACTTACTACTTGTTGTGTTTGTACTACTTGTATATTTTACATATATATTTTACAATAAAATTTACACAGGATCGAACATTCCACCCCACGGTAGCAGGCGATACCTTAACACCGAGATCACTCCGACACCGACAAAACATGATTTTACAAACAGTATCAACTACACCTCCCCCAAAAAATATTAAAATAAAAACCATGAAAAATCGAAATATTTCAAAGGTATATAAACCCTTTTCACTTTTTTCGACGATAATTTCAACTTTTTCCATTTGAACCGGAAATGAGTAAAATAGAGTTTTAAGACGATTTATAGCCATTTTGTATTGTTTTGGGCAGCACTTGTTAAACTTTGACCAAAATCGCAAAAAAAATCGGAATAATTCAAAGGTATATATACACCACTTTTTCACTTTTTTCGACGAAAATTTCAACCTTTTCCATTTGAACCGGAAATCACTAAAATATAGTTTTAAGACGATTTATAGCCATTTTGCATTGTTTTGGGCAGCACTTGTTAAACTTAGAGCAAATTCGCCAAAAAAATCGGAATAATTCAAAGGTATATGTACACCACTTTTTCACTTTTTTCCACGATAATTTCGACTTTTTCCATTTGAACCGGAAATGAGTAAAATAGAGTTTTAAGACGATTTATAGCCATTTTGCATTGTTTTGGGCAGCACTTGTTAAACTTTGACCAAAATCGCCAAAAAAATCGGAATAATTCAAAGGTATATATACACCCCTTTTTCACTTTTTTGGACGATAATTTCAACTATTTCCATTTGAACCGGAAATGAGTAAAATAGAGTTTTAAAACGATTTATAGCCATTTTGCATTGTTTTGGGCAGCATTTGTTAAACTTTGACCAAAATCGCCAAAAAAATCGGAATATTTCAAAGGTATATATACACCTTTTTTCACTTTTTTCGACGATAATTTCAACTTTTTCCATTTGAACCGGAAATGAGTAAAATAGAGTTTTAAAACGATTTATAGCCATTTTGCATTGTTTTGGGCAGCACTTGTTAAACTTTGACCAAAATCGCCAAAAAAATCGGAATAATTCAAAGGTATATATACACCACTTTTTCACTTTTTTCCACGATAATTTCAACTTTTTCCAGTTGAACCGGAAATGAGTAAAATAGAGTTTTAAGACGATTTATAGCCATTTTGCATTGTTTTGGGCAGCACTTGTTAAACTTTGACCAAAATCGCCAAAAAAATCGGAATATTTCAAAGGTATATATACACCCCTTTTTCACTTTTTTGGACTATAATTTCAACTATTTCCATTTGAACCGGAAATGAGTCAAATAGAGTTTTAAGACGATTTATATCCATTTTGCATTGTTTTGGGCAGCACTTGTTAAACTTTGACCAAAATCGCCAAAAAAATCGGAATATTTCAAAGGTATATATACACCCCTTTTTCACTTTTTTGGACGATAATTTCAACTATTTCCATTTGAACCGGAAATGAGTAAAATAGAGTTTTAAGACGATTTATAACCATTTTGCATTGTTTTGGGCAGCAGTTGTTAAACTTTGACCAAAATCGCCAAAAAAATCGGAATATTTCAAAGGTATATATACACCTTTTTTTCACTTTTTTGGACGATAATTTCAACTATTTCCATTTGAACCGGAAATAAGTAAAATAGAGTTTTAAGACGATTTATAACCATTTTGCATTGTTTTGGGCAGCACTTGTTAAACTTTGACCAAAATCGCCAAAAAAATCGGAATATTTCAAAGGTATATATACACCTTTTTTTCACTTTTTTGGACGATAATTTCAACTATTTCCATTTGAACCGGAAATAAGTAAAATAGAGTTTTAAGACGATTTATATCCATTTTGCATTGTTTTGGGCAGCACTTGTTAAACTTTGACCAAAATCGCCAAAAAAATCGGAATATTTCAAAGGTATATATACACCCCTTTTTCACTTTTTTGGACGATAATTTCAACTATTTCCATTTGAACCGGAAATGAGTAAAATAGAGTTTTAAGACGATTTATAGCCATTTTGCATTGTTTTGGGCAGCACTTGTTAAACTTTGACCAAAATCGCCAGAAAAATCGGAATATTTCAAAGGTATATATACACCCCTTTTTCACTTTTTTGGACGATAATTTCAACTATTTCCATTTGAACCGGAAATGAGTAAAATAGAGTTTTAAGACGATTTATATCCATTTTGCATTGTTTTGGGCAGCACTTGTTAAACTTTGACCAAAATCGCCAAAAAAATCGGAATAATTCAAAGGTATATATACACCCCTTTTTCACTTTTTTGGACGATAATTTCAACTATTTCCATTTGAACCGGAAATGAGTAAAATAGAGTTTTAAGACGATTTATATCCATTTTGCATTGTTTTGGGCAGCATTTGTTAAACTTTGACCAAAATCGCCAAAAAAATCGGAATATTTCAAAGGTATATATAAACCCCTTTTTCACTTTTTTGGACGATAATTTCAACTATTTCCATTTGAACCGGAAATGAGTAAAATAGAGTTTTAAGACGATTTATATCCATTTTGCATTGTTTTGGGCAGCACTTGTTAAACTTTGACCAAAATCGCCAAAAAAATCGGAATATTTCAAAGGTTATATACACCCCTTTTTCACTTTTTTGGACGATAATTTCAACTATTTCCATTTGAACCGGAAATAAGTAAAATAGAGTTTTAAGACGATTTATAACCATTTTGCATTGTTTTGGGCAGCACTTGTTAAACTTTGACCAAAATCGCCAAAAAAATCGGAATATTTCAAAGGTTATATACACCCCTTTTTCACTTTTTTGGACGATAATTTCAACTATTTCTATTTGAACCGGAAATGAGTAAAATAGAGTTTTAAGACGATTTATAACCATTTTGCATTGTTTTGGGCAGCACTTGTTAAACTTTGACCAAAATCGCCAAAAAAATCGGAATATTTCAAAGGTATATATACACCTTTTTTCACTTTTTTCGACGATAATTTCAACTATTTCCATTTGAACCGGAAATAAGTAAAATAGAGTTTTAAGACGATTTATATCCATTTTGCATTGTTTTGGGCAGCACTTGTTAAACTTTGACCAAAATCGCCAAAAAAATCGGAATATTTCAAAGGTATATATACACCTTTTTTCACTTTTTTCGACGATAATTTCAACTATTTCTATTTGAACCGGAAATGAGTAAAATAGAGTTTTAAGACGATTTATAACCATTTTGCATTGTTTTGGGCAGCACTTGTTAAACTTTGACCAAAATCGCCAAAAAAATCGGAATATTTCAAAGGTATATATACACCTTTTTTCACTTTTTTCGACGATAATTTCAACTATTTCTATTTGAACCGGAAATGAGTAAAATAGAGTTTTAAGACGATTTATAACCATTTTGCATTGTTTTGGGCAGCACTTGTTAAACTTTGACCAAAATCGCCAAAAAAATCGGAATATTTCAAAGGTATATATACACCCCTTTTTCACTTTTTTGGACGATAATTTCAACTATTTCTATTTGAACCGGAAATGAATAAAATAGAGTTTTAAGACGATTTATAACCATTTTGCATTGTTTTGGGCAGCACTTGTTAAACTTTGACCAAAATCGCCAAAAAAATCGGAATATTTCAAAGGTATATATACACCTTTTTTTCACTTTTTTGGACGATAATTTCAACTATTTCCATTTGAACCGGAAATAAGTAAAATAGAGTTTTAAGACGATTTATAACCATTTTGCATTGTTTTGGGCAGCACTTGTTAAACTTTGACCAAAATCGCCAAAAAAATCGGAATATTTCAAAGGTATATATACACCTTTTTTTCACTTTTTTGGACGATAATTTCAACTATTTCCATTTGAACCGGAAATGAGTCAAATAGAGTTTTAAGACGATTTATATCCATTTTGCATTGTTTTGGGCAGCACTTGTTAAACTTTGACCAAAATCGCCAAAAAAATCGGAATATTTCAAAGGTATATATACAGCCCTTTTTCACTTTTTTGGACGATAATTTCAACTATTTCTATTTGAACAGGAAATGAGTAAAATAGAGTTTTAAGACGATTTATAGCCATTTTGCATTGTTTTGGGCAGCACTTGTTAAACTTTGACCAAAATCGCCAAAAAAATCGGAATATTTCAAAGGTATATATACACCTTTTTTTCACTTTTTTGGACGATAATTTCAACTATTTCCATTTGAACCGGAAATGAGTAAATAGAGTTTTAAGACGATTTATAGCCATTTTGCATTGTTTTGGGCAGCACTTGTTAAACTTTGACCAAAATCGCCAAAAAAATCGGAATATTTCAAAGGTATATATACAGCCCTTTTTCACTTTTTTGGACGATAATTTCAACTATTTCCATTTGAACCGGAAATGAGTAAAATAGAGTTTTAAAACGATTTATAGCCATTTTGCATTGTTTTGGGCAGCACTTGTTAAACTTTGACCAAAATCGCCAAAAAAATCGGAATATTTCAAAGGTATATATACAGCCCTTTTTCACTTTTTTCGACGATAATTTCAACTTTTTCCATTTGAACCGGAAATGAGTAAAATAGAGTTTTAAAACGATTTATAGCCATTTTGCATTGTTTTGGGCAGCACTTGTTAAACATTGACCAAAATCGCCAAAAAAATCGGAATATTTCAAAGGTATATATACAGCCCTTTTTCACTTTTTTGGACGATAATTTCAACTATTTCCATTTGAACCGGAAATGAGTAAATAGAGTTTTAAGACGATTTATAGCCATTTTGCATTGTTTTGGGCAGCACTTGTTAAACTTTGACCAAAATCGCCAAAAAAATCGGAATATTTCAAAGGTATAATATACACCTTTTTTTCACTTTTTTGGACGATAATTTCAACTATTTCCATTTGAACCGGAAATGAGTAAAATAGAGTTTTAAAACGATTTATAGCCATTTTGCATTGTTTTGGGCAGCACTTGTTAAACTTTGACCAAAATCGCCAAAAAAATCGGAATATTTCAAAGGTATATATATATACACCCCTTTTTCACTTTTTTCGACGATAATTTCAACTTTTTCCATTTGAACCGGAAATGAGTAAAATAGAGTTTTAAAACGATTTATAGCCATTTTGCATTGTTTTGGGCAGCACTTGTTAAACATTGACCAAAATCGCCAAAAAAATCGGAATATTTCAAAGGTATATATACAGCCCTTTTTCACTTTTTTGGACGATAATTTCAACTATTTCCATTTGAACCGGAAATGAGTAAATAGAGTTTTAAGACGATTTATAGCCATTTTGCATTGTTTTGGGCAGCACTTGTTAAACTTTGACCAAAATCGCCAAAAAAATCGGAATATTTCAAAGGTATAATATACACCTTTTTTTCACTTTTTTGGACGATAATTTCAACTTTTTCCATTTGAACCGGAAATGAGTAAAATAGAGTTTTAAAACGATTTATAGCCATTTTGCATTGTTTTGGGCAGCACTTGTTAAACTTTGACCAAAATCGCCAAAAAAATCGGAATATTTCAAAGGTATATATACACCTTTTTTTCACTTTTTTGGACGATAATTTCAACTATTTCCATTTGAACCGGAAATGAGTAAATAGAGTTTTAAGACGATTTATAGCCATTTTGCATTGTTTTGGGCAGCACTTGTTAAACTTTGACCAAAATCGCCAGAAAAATCGGAATATTTCAAAGGTATATATACACCCCTTTTTCACTTTTTTGGACGATAATTTCAACTATTTCCATTTGAACAGGAAATGAGTAAAATAGAGTTTTAAAACGATTTATAGCCATTTTGCATTGTTTTGGGCAGCACTTGTTAAACTTTGACCAAAATCGCCAGAAAAATCGGAATATTTCAAAGGTATATATACACCCCTTTTTCACTTTTTTCGACGATAATTTCAACTTTTTCCATTTGAACCGGAAATGAGTAAAATAGAGTTTTAAAACGATTTATAGCCATTTTGCATTGTTTTGGGCAGCACTTGTTAAACTTTGACCAAAATCGCCAAAAAAATCGGAATATTTCAAAGGTATATATACACCCCTTTTTCACTTTTTTGGACGATAATTTCAACTATTTCCATTTGAACCGGAAATGAGTAAAATAGAGTTTTAAAACGATTTATAGCCATTTTGCATTGTTTTGGGCAGCACTTGTTAAACTTTGACCAAAATCGCCAAAAAAATCGGAATATTTCAAAGGTATATATACAGCCCTTTTTCACTTTTTTCGACGATAATTTCAACTTTTTCCATTTGAACCGGAAATGAGTAAAATAGAGTTTTAAAACGATTTATAGCCATTTTGCATTGTTTTGGGCAGCACTTGTTAAACATTGACCAAAATCGCCAAAAAAATCGGAATATTTCAAAGGTATATATACAGCCCTTTTTCACTTTTTTGGACGATAATTTCAACTATTTCCATTTGAACCGGAAATGAGTAAATAGAGTTTTAAGACGATTTATAGCCATTTTGCATTGTTTTGGGCAGCACTTGTTAAACTTTGACCAAAATCGCCAAAAAAATCGGAATATTTCAAAGGTATAATATACACCTTTTTTTCACTTTTTTGGACGATAATTTCAACTATTTCCATTTGAACCGGAAATGAGTAAAATAGAGTTTTAAAACGATTTATAGCCATTTTGCATTGTTTTGGGCAGCACTTGTTAAACTTTGACCAAAATCGCCAGAAAAATCGGAATATTTCAAAGGTATATATACACCCCTTTTTCACTTTTTTGGACGATAATTTCAACTATTTCCATTTGAACAGGAAATGAGTAAAATAGAGTTTTAAAACGATTTATAGCCATTTTGCATTGTTTTGGGCAGCACTTGTTAAACTTTGACCAAAATCGCCAAAAAAATCGGAATATTTCAAAGGTATATATACACCCCTTTTTCACTTTTTTGGACGATAATTTCAACTATTTCCATTTGAACCGGAAATGAGTAAAATAGAGTTTTAAAACGATTTATAGCCATTTTGCATTGTTTTGGGCAGCACTTGTTAAACTTTGACCAAAATCGCCAGAAAAATCGGAATATTTCAAAGGTATATATACACCCCTTTTTCACTTTTTTGGACGATAATTTCAACTATTTCCATTTGAACAGGAAATGAGTAAAATAGAGTTTTAAAACGATTTATAGCCATTTTGCATTGTTTTGGGCAGCACTTGTTAAACTTTGACCAAAATCGCCAAAAAAATCGGAATATTTCAAAGGTATATATACACCCCTTTTTCACTTTTTTGGACGATAATTTCAACTATTTCCATTTGAACCGGAAATGAGTAAAATAGAGTTTTAAAACGATTTATAGCCATTTTGCATTGTTTTGGGCAGCACTTGTTAAACTTTGACCAAAATCGCCAGAAAAATCGGAATATTTCAAAGGTATATATACACCCCTTTTTCACTTTTTTGGACGATAATTTCAACTATTTCCATTTGAACCGGAAATGAGTAAAATAGAGTTTTAAAACGATTTATAGCCATTTTGCATTGTTTTGGGCAGCACTTGTTAAACTTTGACCAAAATCGCCAGAAAAATCGGAATATTTCAAAGGTATATATACACCCCTTTTTCACTTTTTTCGACGATAATTTCAACTTTTTCCATTTGAACCGGAAATGAGTAAAATAGAGTTTTAAAACGATTTATAGCCATTTTGCATTGTTTTGGGCAGCACTTGTTAAACTTTGACCAAAATCGCCAAAAAAATCGGAATATTTCAAAGGTATATATACACCCCTTTTTCACTTTTTTGGACGATAATTTCAACTATTTCCATTTGAACCGGAAATGAGTAAAATAGAGTTTTAAAACGATTTATAGCCATTTTGCATTGTTTTGGGCAGCACTTGTTAAACTTTGACCAAAATCGCCAAAAAAATCGGAATATTTCAAAGGTATATATGCAGCCCTTTTTCACTTTTTTCGACGATAATTTCAACTTTTTCCATTTGAACCGGAAATGAGTAAAATAGAGTTTTAAAACGATTTATAGCCATTTTGCATTGTTTTGGGCAGCACTTGTTAAACATTGACCAAAATCGCCAAAAAAATCGGAATATTTCAAAGGTATATATACAGCCCTTTTTCACTTTTTTGGACGATAATTTCAACTATTTCCATTTGAACCGGAAATGAGTAAATAGAGTTTTAAGACGATTTATAGCCATTTTGCATTGTTTTGGGCAGCACTTGTTAAACTTTGACCAAAATCGCCAAAAAAATCGGAATATTTCAAAGGTATAATATACACCTTTTTTTCACTTTTTTGGACGATAATTTCAACTATTTCCATTTGAACCGGAAATGAGTAAAATAGAGTTTTAAAACGATTTATAGCCATTTTGCATTGTTTTGGGCAGCACTTGTTAAACTTTGACCAAAATCGCCAAAAAAATCGGAATATTTCAAAGGTATATATATATACACCCCTTTTTCACTTTTTTCGACGATAATTTCAACTTTTTCCATTTGAACCGGAAATGAGTAAAATAGAGTTTTAAAACGATTTATAGCCATTTTGCATTGTTTTGGGCAGCACTTGTTAAACATTGACCAAAATCGCCAAAAAAATCGGAATATTTCAAAGGTATATATACAGCCCTTTTTCACTTTTTTGGACGATAATTTCAACTATTTCCATTTGAACCGGAAATGAGTAAATAGAGTTTTAAGACGATTTATAGCCATTTTGCATTGTTTTGGGCAGCACTTGTTAAACTTTGACCAAAATCGCCAAAAAAATCGGAATATTTCAAAGGTATAATATACACCTTTTTTTCACTTTTTTGGACGATAATTTCAACTTTTTCCATTTGAACCGGAAATGAGTAAAATAGAGTTTTAAAACGATTTATAGCCATTTTGCATTGTTTTGGGCAGCACTTGTTAAACTTTGACCAAAATCGCCAAAAAAATCGGAATATTTCAAAGGTATATATACACCTTTTTTTCACTTTTTTGGACGATAATTTCAACTATTTCCATTTGAACCGGAAATGAGTAAATAGAGTTTTAAGACGATTTATAGCCATTTTGCATTGTTTTGGGCAGCACTTGTTAAACTTTGACCAAAATCGCCAGAAAAATCGGAATATTTCAAAGGTATAATATACACCCCTTTTTCACTTTTTTGGACGATAATTTCAACTATTTCCATTTGAACAGGAAATGAGTAAAATAGAGTTTTAAAACGATTTATAGCCATTTTGCATTGTTTTGGGCAGCACTTGTTAAACTTTGACCAAAATCGCCAAAAAAATCGGAATATTTCAAAGGTATATATACACCCCTTTTTCACTTTTTTGGACGATAATTTCAACTATTTCCATTTGAACCGGAAATGAGTAAATAGAGTTTTAAAACGATTTATAGCCATTTTGCATTGTTTTGGGCAGCACTTGTTAAACTTTGACCAAAATCGCCAAAAAAATCGGAATATTTCAAAGGTATATATACACCTTTTTTTCACTTTTTTGGACGATAATTTCAACTATTTCCATTTGAACCGGAAATGAGTAAATAGAGTTTTAAGACGATTTATAGCCATTTTGCATTGTTTTGGGCAGCACTTGTTAAACTTTGACCAAAATCGCCAGAAAAATCGGAATATTTCAAAGGTATAATATACACCCCTTTTTCACTTTTTTGGACGATAATTTCAACTATTTCCATTTGAACAGGAAATGAGTAAAATAGAGTTTTAAAACGATTTATAGCCATTTTGCATTGTTTTGGGCAGCACTTGTTAAACTTTGACCAAAATCGCCAGAAAAATCGGAATATTTCAAAGGTATAATATACACCCCTTTTTCACTTTTTTGGACGATAATTTCAACTTTTTCCATTTGAACCGGAAATGAGTAAATAGAGTTTTAAAACGATTTATAGCCATTTTGCATTGTTTTGGGCAGCACTTGTTAAACTTTGACCAAAATCGCCAAAAAAATCGGAATATTTCAAAGGTATATATACACCTTTTTTTCACTTTTTTGGACGATAATTTCAACTATTTCCATTTGAACCGGAAATGAGTAAATAGAGTTTTAAGACGATTTATAGCCATTTTGCATTGTTTTGGGCAGCACTTGTTAAACTTTGACCAAAATCGCCAGAAAAATCGGAATATTTCAAAGGTATAATATACACCCCTTTTTCACTTTTTTGGACGATAATTTCAACTATTTCCATTTGAACAGGAAATGAGTAAAATAGAGTTTTAAAACGATTTATAGCCATTTTGCATTGTTTTGGGCAGCACTTGTTAAACTTTGACCAAAATCGCCAAAAAAATCGGAATATTTCAAAGGTATATATACAGCCCTTTTTCACTTTTTTGGACGATAATTTCAACTATTTCCATTTGAACCGGAAATGAGTAAATAGAGTTTTAAGACGATTTATAGCCATTTTGCATTGTTTTGGGCAGCACTTGTTAAACTTTGACCAAAATCGCCAGAAAAATCGGAATATTTCAAAGGTATAATATACACCCCTTTTTCACTTTTTTGGACGATAATTTCAACTTTTTCCATTTGAACCGGAAATGAGTAAAATAGAGTTTTAAAACGATTTATAGCCATTTTGCATTGTTTTGGGCAGCACTTGTTAAACTTTGACCAAAATCGCCAAAAAAATCGGAATATTTCAAAGGTATATATACACCTTTTTTTCACTTTTTTGGACGATAATTTCAACTATTTCCATTTGAACCGGAAATGAGTAAATAGAGTTTTAAGACGATTTATAGCCATTTTGCATTGTTTTGGGCAGCACTTGTTAAACTTTGACCAAAATCGCCAGAAAAATCGGAATATTTCAAAGGTATAATATACACCCCTTTTTCACTTTTTTGGACGATAATTTCAACTATTTCCATTTGAACAGGAAATGAGTAAAATAGAGTTTTAAAACGATTTATAGCCATTTTGCATTGTTTTGGGCAGCACTTGTTAAACTTTGACCAAAATCGCCAAAAAAATCGGAATATTTCAAAGGTATATATACACCCCTTTTTCACTTTTTTGGACGATAATTTCAACTATTTCCATTTGAACCGGAAATGAGTAAAATAGAGTTTTAAAACGATTTATAGCCATTTTGCATTGTTTTGGGCAGCACTTGTTAAACTTTGACCAAAATCGCCAAAAAAATCGGAATATTTCAAAGGTATATATACACCCCTTTTTCACTTTTTTGGACGATAATTTCAACTATTTCCATTTGAACAGGAAATGAGTAAAATAGAGTTTTAAAACGATTTATAGCCATTTTGCATTGTTTTGGGCAGCACTTGTTAAACTTTGACCAAAATCGCCAGAAAAATCGGAATATTTCAAAGGTATATATACACCCCTTTTTCACTTTTTTGGACGATAATTTCAACTATTTCCATTTGAACCGGAAATGAGTAAAATAGAGTTTTAAAACGATTTATAGCCATTTTGCATTGTTTTGGGCAGCACTTGTTAAACTTTGACCAAAATCGCCAGAAAAATCGGAATATTTCAAAGGTATATATACACCCCTTTTTCACTTTTTTCGACGATAATTTCAACTTTTTCCATTTGAACCGGAAATGAGTAAAATAGAGTTTTAAAACGATTTATAGCCATTTTGCATTGTTTTGGGCAGCACTTGTTAAACTTTGACCAAAATCGCCAAAAAAATCGGAATATTTCAAAGGTATATATACACCCCTTTTTCACTTTTTTGGACGATAATTTCAACTATTTCCATTTGAACCGGAAATGAGTAAAATAGAGTTTTAAAACGATTTATAGCCATTTTGCATTGTTTTGGGCAGCACTTGTTAAACTTTGACCAAAATCGCCAGAAAAATCGGAATATTTCAAAGGTATATATACACCCCTTTTTCACTTTTTTGGACGATAATTTCAACTATTTCCATTTGAACCGGAAATGAGTAAAATAGAGTTTTAAAACGATTTATAGCCATTTTGCATTGTTTTGGGCAGCACTTGTTAAACTTTGACCAAAATCGCCAGAAAAATCGGAATATTTCAAAGGTATATATACACCCCTTTTTCACTTTTTTCGACGATAATTTCAACTTTTTCCATTTGAACCGGAAATGAGTAAAATAGAGTTTTAAAACGATTTATAGCCATTTTGCATTGTTTTGGGCAGCACTTGTTAAACTTTGACCAAAATCGCCAAAAAAATCGGAATATTTCAAAGGTATATATACACCCCTTTTTCACTTTTTTGGACGATAATTTCAACTATTTCCATTTGAACCGGAAATGAGTAAATAGAGTTTTAAGACGATTTATAGCCATTTTGCATTGTTTTGGGCAGCACTTGTTAAACTTTGACCAAAATCGCCAGAAAAATCGGAATATTTCAAAGGTATATATACACCCCTTTTTCACTTTTTTGGACGATAATTTCAACTATTTCCATTTGAACCGGAAATGAGTAAAATAGAGTTTTAAAACGATTTATAGCCATTTTGCATTGTTTTGGGCAGCACTTGTTAAACTTTGACCAAAATCGCCAGAAAAATCGGAATATTTCAAAGGTATATATACACCCCTTTTTCACTTTTTTGGACGATAATTTCAACTATTTCCATTTGAACAGGAAATGAGTAAAATAGAGTTTTAAAACGATTTATAGCCATTTTGCATTGTTTTGGGCAGCACTTGTTAAACTTTGACCAAAATCGCCAGAAAAATCGGAATATTTCAAAGGTATATATACACCCCTTTTTCACTTTTTTGGACGATAATTTCAACTATTTCCATTTGAACCGGAAATGAGTAAATAGAGTTTTAAGACGATTTATAGCCATTTTGCATTGTTTTGGGCAGCACTTGTTAAACTTTGACCAAAATCGCCAAAAAAATCGGAATATTTCAAAGGTATATATACAGCCCTTTTTCACTTTTTTGGACGATAATTTCAACTATTTCCATTTGAACCGGAAATGAGTAAAATAGAGTTTTAAAACGATTTATAGCCATTTTGCATTGTTTTGGGCAGCACTTGTTAAACTTTGACCAAAATCGCCAAAAAAATCGGAATATTTCAAAGGTATATATACACCCCTTTTTCACTTTTTTCGACGATAATTTCAACTTTTTCCATTTGAACCGGAAATGAGTAAAATAGAGTTTTAAAACGATTTATAGCCATTTTGCATTGTTTTGGGCAGCACTTGTTAAACATTGACCAAAATCGCCAAAAAAATCGGAATATTTCAAAGGTATATATACAGCCCTTTTTCACTTTTTTGGACGATAATTTCAACTATTTCCATTTGAACCGGAAATGAGTAAATAGAGTTTTAAGACGATTTATAGCCATTTTGCATTGTTTTGGGCAGCACTTGTTAAACTTTGACCAAAATCGCCAAAAAAATCGGAATATTTCAAAGGTATAATATACACCTTTTTTTCACTTTTTTGGACGATAATTTCAACTATTTCCATTTGAACCGGAAATGAGTAAAATAGAGTTTTAAAACGATTTATAGCCATTTTGCATTGTTTTGGGCAGCACTTGTTAAACTTTGACCAAAATCGCCAAAAAAATCGGAATATTTCAAAGGTATATATATACACCCCTTTTTCACTTTTTTCGACGATAATTTCAACTTTTTCCATTTGAACCGGAAATGAGTAAAATAGAGTTTTAAAACGATTTATAGCCATTTTGCATTGTTTTGGGCAGCACTTGTTAAACATTGACCAAAATCGCCAAAAAAATCGGAATATTTCAAAGGTATAATATACACCTTTTTTTCACTTTTTTGGACGATAATTTCAACTTTTTCCATTTGAACCGGAAATGAGTAAAATAGAGTTTTAAAACGATTTATAGCCATTTTGCATTGTTTTGGGCAGCACTTGTTAAACTTTGACCAAAATCGCCAAAAAAATCGGAATATTTCAAAGGTATATATACACCCCTTTTTCACTTTTTTCGACGATAATTTCAACTTTTTCCATTTGAACCGGAAATGAGTAAAATAGAGTTTTAAAACGATTTATAGCCATTTTGCATTGTTTTGGGCAGCACTTGTTAAACTTTGACCAAAATCGCCAAAAAAATCGGAATATTACATACACCACGATTTATAGTAATTTCGCATTGTTTTAGGCCCTTGTTAAACTTTGTGCAAAATCAACGAAAAATCGAAATATTTCAAAGGTATATGTATACACCCCTTTTTCACTTTTTTCAACGATAATTTCATTTTTTTCCGTTTGAAATCATAAGTTGATTCGTTTTTGTATATGGACTTACAACGTCTATATTTACATTGTCATTGTTCGTAGTATAACCATTAGTATAAGAAAACGTTTCTTAATCAATCGTAAATGATAATATAAATTGAAAAATACTAACAGTAAAGCAAACTGAATTTATCGAAGGAAAATTGATATGTACATGAACATAAATATTAAATTTCAACTTTTTATGAGCATTCTGCAACTAAAGCATATGTGTGTATTTATAAAATATATTTCAATTTTCTCCAATTTATTTTTGATCTCGCATTTAAGATAATATCACTGTGTAAACCGATCTGCAAGTTATTTATTCCAGTTTTTGATTTATATTCGGCATCAAAGAGCCGGTTTTTGATTAAATAAACCGGTGGACTGTTTGACTAGTATACGCATGCTCAGTCTATATGATATACAACAACACCAGCTATTCTCTATACCCAACATAAATACACCACATCTGCATTTACGTGGTCCATACATCATCAAACTCGATAACACGTCCTGCAGATTGTGATTTATCTTCCTTCAACGAATTTCCAAAATATTGGAACCCATAGTATGGCCAGACTACCACCAATATATAAACCAAACAAGAAGTGACAGAAAATGATGGACCTAAATAAATGAAATATTGCTGTTATCACGTAAAGTCGAAAAAGACAAAATCGTCACTTTCAAGTGTCTTTTTAATAAAAAAGAAATCAAAATTTAATTCGAAATGGTAAAATCATTAGGTGGTGGATTAATATTGGATTTTCTTAGGATAATAATAATAAAGTCTTTATTTTGGCAAATTAAATTCCAGTATATAATATAGTGTAGAAAATAAATTATAAAAACTAAATATAATAATACTGTAATTGTTATACATAATAAAAAGGACTCCAGTGAAACTGGAGGACTTGCTCTACCACTTAACTTTGATAATAAAAATATATAAATATTAAGTGTGAAATATTCTGCTACTTTAATGACATATAATTAATTAATTGTTTATTATTATTAATCCAAACAAATTGAATTGAATGTAGCTATTTAATAGTGATAAGATATTGATTACGAATAAAGCAAAAAGAGTATGTTAATATTGCGATTGGTTATTATTGATTATTGTTTATTAAGAAGGAAAGTAAAAAGCCCATTTTTAAATGAGTTGTGTGATCAAATTTTAATCAGGACTATATATATATTATATAAAATTGATATGAAAGTTTATATATTCAAGTATTTTAAGCTATACATTACGGGGGGCGTAATGAGGTTTAATTATATGTTAAAAGTAGATCTTTTGATTAAAAATTTATGTAAGATTTGATCGATAGCGTTTCATCAATATAGTGTTAAATAAGCGGCATTAAGTTAACTCCACCATTATAAAGTAGAGCAAAGGAACAAATACGAACACAATAAAAAAATATTCCAACTGCTTAATTCAGCACAGGACATGCAGCTTGTTTCCTGAATTATTCTACTGCGCAACACCCACCATATTTGCATAGAAACTATTGTCCTCCTTCGTCCATACCCAACGCAGTTTAGTCGTCAATTATATCAATCAGCATCCATCATAAATGCTGCATGGTAGCCGGGACAATTTGCACTGCACTCTGGAACCGTGCAACGTTCCAGACTGTCCAGGGAATTCCCGTGCTACAAATGTCCTTAGAGCAGCTACGGTTATTCCGCTCAACGGTTAACCGAACCAGACCGAGAGGTGCACCGACACATATTACACGCTATATATCTCAAATAGTAGGGGTTTAGGATAGAGTAATTCCAGTCGTTTCTTATTACAGTGGACCGCCAATACAAAGAGAGAAGTAGGTAATGTTTGAAAATCTAATATTTCATTATTTGACGTACAGACAAATAGTGAGAGCCAACAAAGTTTGTATTTAAAAACAATTCTATAAACATTGTGTATAGCGTTCTGTTCCTGCAGAGGCATGATTGATTGTAATTTGGTCTATTTGGTAGTTTGTAATCACTGTGGTATTACTGATCATCATTGTAATCTATAGGGAGTTGCATCCCCCATTTGATTGGGGATAGCTGGATCACCAATGCTTCGTTGATGTAGTTGCGACAAGCTACTAATTGTTGCAGTGACCGATGCATTGTGTTCACTATACTTCATGATGTTCAGTAGGAATACAGAAATAGGTGGTTTGTATGTATTTGTTGAGGAAAATTCGTAAGGATTATAGTAGAGGCGGGTAGTGCCATTTCAATCTGGGGGGCGCATTTCTTAAAAAATAACATAATAGTGAGAAATCTTACCTAAAATAGATGCAAAATGATTAAATTTAATCATTTGTTGACTGTGAATTCCACTCTTCTATCTTTCATTGATATAAACTTTTTCAAAACTTTTTCGTTAAAATTGTAAATATCTCACGCCACATTTTTATTAATAAACATCATCGCCAACGCGTTTAAACGACCATTACCCATAGAATTTCGCAAAAAGTCTTGATTCTTTTAAGTGTTGAAAAACAACGCTCTGATTCAGCAGTGGTTATCGGGGTTGTTAAAATAATTTTAAGTATTTTTATAGTTTACGGGAAAGTTTCACTGAGATTATTTTGTAGCAATAACGAAAGAAAATTTGTGGCTCCAATTATTTGATGAAAATCCGGACGCGAGTAAATGACTTCTAATTGTGTTTTTAATCTGGTTTTATTAAAAAATTGGATATGCATGACACACGGTTTCCAAAAGGTCCACTGGATATTGTTTAGAAAATGTTGGCATCGATTTCGTATTAAATAACTCAGCGGCTTGTAGATGGCCAGGATATGAGAATCTGTCCTTCATCTGTGGTATAATTTTGTTTGTAAATATCTCTTGTAAAACACCGCGTAAATATTCGGTTTTGAGCACCCTTTGCACAAGTTTGTGATCAATTTAAATCAGGCAATGGTCTACCTAATTCTTTAATTTTTACTTTGTCCGCAAGAGAAAGTCTACAAACCTCTATTTTCAATAAAGAACTAACACTATTCATTTTTATTAAATTATTTCTATTAAATATATTCTTGGAGAAACACGTGGCAAAATCGTACATACACAGAACAAATGATAATGTCTAATCTGGCTATTCTATATCACTTTATATACATATATACTCTCTGGATATATATATATACTACTCTCTCTTCTCTCTGAACTTTTCTAAGCCGTTAAAGAAGCGCGACATCCAATATGGTCGATGATATACTACATCGCTCGCCTGCACTCTATGATACACTCATCTCATTGTATTAGTTAAAGAGTCCGCAATCCTAAAGATTGGTTGGAAACAGCACGCCATGCCGATCTATCCTGAGCTAATCCCTTCATCTCCCTATAGCTATTCATCTCAACGTCTTCAACTATCTGACTCACATACTCCAATCTAGGCCTACCTACCCCTCTCTTTCCCTCCACTCTACCTTCTATGATCAATTGCATAATCCCCCCATGCCTAAGAATATGCCCTACTAATCTGTCTCTTCTACGCTGTAACACTCTCCAGATACTTCTCTTCTCCCCTACTAACTCTAGTACAGCTTCATTTGTTACTTTATCTTCCCAACCAATCCTCATCATCCTACTATAACACCACATTTCAAGTGCTTCTAATCTACGCTTCTCTTCCTTTCCTATAGTCCACGCCTCACACCCGTACAGTGCTACACTCCAAACATATACCTTCAGTAATCTTTTTCTAATACCCAAGTCAATATTTGATCTTAAAATCTGTTCTTTTTCTATGAATGCCTTCCTACCCTGTGCTATCCTACACTTTATATCTACCTTGCTTCGATTATCTTTTGTGATTCTACTGCCTAAATAACAAAAATCTGACACTTCTTCGATTCTATTATCTCCTATTGTGATCCTCATTTTTCTACTGCATTCCTTTTTGTCACACCTCATCACTTTAGTTTTACCTATATTTATTTTCATGTTAAAATCCATAGTCAATACTGCCTGCATACCATTCAATACCCTTTCTAAATTCTTTTCGCTTTCTTCCAATATAGCTATATCGTCGGCGAATCTCAGCATATATATTTTCTCTCCCTGTACATTCACACCTACACTATACTCTTCTTTTACTTTGTTTATTGCATCTTCTATATATAGATTAAATAATAACGGTGAGAGTGTACATCCCTGCCGAACTCCCTTCCCTATTTTTGCTACCTCTTCTTCCCCCTCAATTCTAACTAAGGCAGTTTGGTGTTTATATAAATTAAAAATTATTCTCCTATCCTTATAATCTATACCCGTTTCTTTTAAAATTCTAAACATTATGTCCCAATCTACATTATCAAATGCCTTTTCTAAATCTACAAAAGCTATGCAAGTTACCTTTCCTACCCTCTTTCTTTTTTCTACTACCGTTCTTAGTGCTAGAATCGCCTCTCTCGTCCCTCTGTTTTTCCTAAAACCAAACTGATCTTCTCCTAGCCTTTCCTCTACTTTATTTTCTAATCTATTTATTTTCTCATTGTATATGTACTGTATATATGTATTTAACTTGTACTGGCAATGGATAGCCGCTGGGAATGTGTGACACATATTAGACAATGAAGCAAGGATCGAACTGAAGAAATAGAAGATATACGGCATACGGTCGCTCTCACCGATTGCTCGCAATAGAGTGAGATGAGTGTATGTGCATTTAACCTGTACTGGGTGGCGCTGGACACCCAGCGGCACCAATTTAGCGATATATATACCATGCGAACGATAGATACAGATAGATATCGCATCGGTCTCTGCTCTGACTTGCAACGGATACCACAACGAACGTTGTGTTGATTGTTATCGCGGCGCAAACTTTATTTATTAGGAAAAATAGTGCCGAAATAAAATATCGCAATATAATTATATACCTACGGTGATGCGCTCAATGTTCAGGAGGGCCGCGCGGCCCTGCGGCCTGCATAAGGAACCGCCACTGAGAGACAGATACTATAACAAGTATTTTCTTTAACAATTCTAAATAGATTTATGCTAGTGTTAGTTTGATTACATGTTGGGTATCCAAAATAGTAATAATTATGATTGAAGCTATTATGTTTAACTGATTATCATTGATTAATATATTTTTTTATTTGATTTCTATACTATATTCTATACTTTCTATTTCACTTTAGAATTTCCTAAACATAATCAAACCTTGTACGAGAAATCTACATATTATCAAGGAATAACTTTTTATAATAAAATATCCAATCGATTTAAGAGCTATACGTATAATAACTTTAAAATAGAACGTTAAAAAAAATATTTAAAAAAGCTTACTATAGTACTGCTCACTTTTGTTGTGATAGTCTAGAAAATACTGGAATTCCATGATTTTAATACGTTTAGTTTAGTTTTAAAATATGTTTAGTTCTAATATGTTTATATAAAAATGTAATATACTATTTCAAATGTATACGAATACTAATATACCAATTTTTCTGTGACAATCATATGTACAACATACTAATTGATATTGTATTTATGCATTTACATGATTACTGGAATAAATTCTACTTTACTTTTCTTTATATTCAAATGTGTTCACATCGAGCTACGTAGTGTAGTAAGTAAGTGCTGTAGCCGAGCATATTTTCGTTTGAGGTTATCCTATTGAAATTAGTTCACGTAAATTGCTTATATCTGAACTATTACTAAAATGGTGTAGACTTTCAAATAATATAGACTTTGGCATGTCCAAAATATTTTGAGTTCAAAAAATATGATAATTGAAATATAAAAATGAATGCACCTATATGAAGGTGGCTATTAATTTGAACCTTGCGATTTAGGGCGTCCTTTTGTTTCTTGCAAAGTTATCTTCTCTACAACGCGCATTGTTTCAGTTGCGCGTTTCTGTTTTTCGTTATTTTTCTGCTGTATTCAATAGCGATGGTAGCAGAGCTGTGTACATTCGATAGAATGCTGGAATGCCCGCGGGAATAACATGGGAATACTGTCTTTTTTGTCGTCGTATCGTCTCGACTCCCTGTATTCCCCTGCTCCGCACTTATACTCGAATTCAATTCGTGTTTATTGCGGGATATTCAATTTGTGTCGCCAGTTTTAAAAGTAATTTGAAAACGAACCGAATATCTATTTGACATTGCGTGCGCAACAAAGACAAAACAACTGTTACTTGAAGGTTTGCCAACGCGGAATTGCGTGGATGAAGGATATATATTCATGTCTTCTTTTATTCAGCTATCCGGATTTCATTAAACTTATTACTCTCTTCGAAATTTCAAGTAAATTGTCGTATTATAGCAAAATTTAAGTGAAAATCTTAAGTATTTTATCCATAGTCCATTAAATAATTTAATAATTCTCTTATTTTATACAAACCGTGTTTAATACAAAAACAAAGCGGTCGCTTTTATTTTGTTCGCTTCAATTAAGTTTCAACCATATCATTTTGTCGCTTTTAATTCGATTGTATTCAAATGAAGCAGGTTGCTTCTGAATTAGACATACTTTTTGTGACTTAAAAAAACAATACACAAAAAACTGTTCATTTCCATTACGATAGATATCTTTAATAAAGAAAATTAAGGTATTAGTACTATTGCTACCGGTGGGTTTTTGTTAATAATCTCATATGGGTGGTCTACCACTAAATGTTAAAAAAATTCTAGACTTTCTTAATCAGTCAGTATTGTACGAACGCAGACTGTTTCTATTTGTTCTTTTCATAAAATTTTGGATACTAAACAATCATAGAGATCCAAAAAAATAGAAGCTTTTAGAAAATAAGACACATTTCCGCAGCCGCATCCCCATTAGTATCTTCTACTTCCTTTCCTTGGAAATTCTAACCATGATATAAGTTATTTCTATAAGAATCGAATTTTGATTTAGTAATTCAATGTTTCATTACGTGCGTATATTTGTAGTAGGCAAGTCTTATTGTATACAATTATATAAACAATTCTTATCACAATTTTCAAATGTCTTTAGCAATTCTACATATCCGTACGTAAGTCTATTATATAACCTCTTTCACCTGTTTGAAGTAGAGTATTCTTTCCATCTTCGCTCCCAATCTCACTGGTCAACCAACTATTTGATTGCTATGTTGTTTCAATGGCAGTTCTAATTATGTCTTATATTATACTTTCCTATGTTCAGATATATTCATTAGGGTGTTAGTTTATTTGTTAAAAAACAGAACTTTCTGTACACTTTTTAGTGTATAGAAATTAAATTAGGAAAATATTAAATAGTTAGGTCACCTGATATTTAAATTAAATAAATATGACTTTCTTGATATAAATATAAACATTAATTTACTGCTGTTGTATAAATCGATATATTTGCAAGTTAACATAAAATAATGACAAATTACTTGAGGATCTTTAACATACAGTATTAGCTTTTTTTTTATAACGAAAGCAGAATTGTAGATTAACCTTTTTCTGGACAAGCAATTATAATTGCCTTCACGTTTATATTGGCTACCGCGCGTGCACATTGCAAGTTTATGTCAGTATAGGGCTCCGCTAATATATCCCCAAAGATATATTCAATGTTACCGGGACACTAATTAAGTTAGTTTCCTGTTTCGGAGAATGATTCGTTGCTATGTAATAAATTGTTCGGGCTAGGGCGCTCGCAAAAACATGATTACGTTTTTGCGGTTTCGTTATATTACTTAGGGACACTTACAAACTTAGTAATAAAGAGAGTCATATATTTAATTACGGAAAAGTTTGACAGAATATTGATAAGTTAGTAAAAATATTTATTTAATATTATATCAGGTTGTAAAATTTGGAAGGATGTAGCCACCTCTTATAAGAAAACAATTATAAATTTCATAGTGTGCAATAATTACTTTATCAAGTGATATATTAATATTAAGGAGAATGAATAGTTTTTGAGATATGCATCGATTTAGAAATAATAAAAACCTCAAATTAATTATTATTTAAGCAAGAAAAAAATGTTAAATCATAGTTTCAAACAGTACAACGTGTTTGTTTTTATATTTTTATTATTATATGAAGAGCATTTCGCTAGCTCCAAAAATTTATAAGAAATTTTCGTCCACATCTGAATCTTTTAAAAATATTGCGTATATCATAGAAAGGAATAAATATGATCGAACATTGAAGCTACTTCAAGTATAATAAATATACGTTTTTGACATGCGCTGTATATATTTCAGAAGTATGTACATCTTCCTTCAGCCTTATGATAGCCAAATATAAAAGAAAAGCTAGTAAAGCAATGAAACATTTAGATTTAGCCAGTGAAATCCTATGGAGAAGAAATCCTACGAATAAGTAATGAGTTCTTTGAATTTGTACGTGTTTTTTTTTATTAAATTTATTGATGTTTAAATGGAATTAAAAGAAATATTCCGTATACTTTTGAAGATATATAAATATACTAATCTACAAGGTAAACTACCTGACACGCAACGTAATTTTTTTTTAACTAATAATAATCCTGAACATTTGAAGTTGCATGTACAGCTTAAAACTGTACACACAAATTATTTTCAACTGTACAGGGTGTTCCATTTGTAAAGTTTGGATTTTAAGGTTTTTATTTTAATTAGAATCATACATTTTTTTCTATATTCCTTTATTCTGTCTGAATTTAGTTTTATGATGAAATATAAAGCACTTTTGCAGTTATGGCGAATAATATGGCCGTAATAATGATTGAAAGATGAGCAATAGCAGAAAAATAGACTGATAGAGTAAGATCAAATCTAAAAATACTAAACCAAAATATTGGTTTATCCATATTTTATGCAGGGCATTAATACATAGTTGATATTTGGTTTTACTACTCTCTATATCAATATTAGAAATAATTAATAGCATGGATTAAGTTAAAAACATTAATTATAAATGATTATTTACATAAATCTACTTTTGTCATTGTGAGAACCCAGCTGATATCGAAATCAATAATAGAATTGTCATTATAGTTTATAATCAATTAAAATGTGCACGCCTAGTTTGATTAATTGTAATACGGTTATTTGATCGATAACTTATAATTTTTAGTGCTCCAGAAATTCTATATAACCTAGTTAATTACCAAAGTTAAATTGCTTTTCTTCACATCTGTTATTACAGAATAGTTTGGAATTTGAGTTAATTTAACGGGGAGTTATCCATTTATTCCATTTCTGTCGCTAGTAGGATAGAAATTGCGCTTTGTCAACGTTTAGCTCGTAGAAGACTACGTAGTCTCGTATTGTACAGCAAATGGTTCGAGCTTACTTGAATTCCCGACATTATGAGCTCTATACCGAAAGCAGCGTCTTATTACAGAAATTCCTCCTAGAGTAACTAATAATAGGCACACGACCAAGATAAATAATGAATTACTAGAGTTACGGAATATCGTATATAGTTGCAATATACTAAAGTTCATTATTCAAGAGGTTTCTATTTGTAGTTTACAATTGTTTTAGTAAATCTCTAAGGGTTTTACAAAACATAAGCAACAAAACCGGTCAAAAACTATAAAGCTGCATTATTCTTTTCAAACTTGCCTTACGGTAGATGTTCACATTTATGCTAATAAATTTATTCATAAGTTTATACCAAAAATATACCCATTATTTTTAATGCAATTCGAGCTTGATAATCGTTAAACTGTAACAGCAACTTATAAGGTATTAATTTTGAAGCCAACGGTTAAGGCATGTCTCGAATAATCCGATTATTTTGTCAGATCCATGACACGGAAATTATGTAAATGTTGCTAAGAAAGTTTTCGTGCATCAGGCTGAAATTGGAAACAGATTAATAAAATTATCTCGTTTATTGACTGATCAGTAATAACAAGGAAGAGAAATCGCGTTATACGTATTGAAAGTAACGAGCTTAAGAGTTAAACAACAACAGTTGCACAACTTGTGACATATCACAACTGCAAGATGCACGAAACCGATTTTAAAATGACTGGTAAGTTAATTAATTAATAAGGTAAATGGGTAAGAGTGACAGTGTAGTTTTATTCGGGTTGTGCCCTTTTTTGTTCACACAAAGCTGCTCGAAATTATGTATATTTTATTACTGTACATATTTACTATTATTAAAAGCAAGTATCATATTCTAATGACAATGATAAGTTGCGGTAATTATTACAATAAGTCCCACGATTGCCATAGATCAATGTTGCCATTCCTAATAACGGTAATAAGTTTTCAATATTACAATCTCAAAATGCTCTTTGATTAGATGAATACGATATCGTAGCATTAATTATAGGATCGCTTTTTAAAATAATGTTAATACGAATTTGTGGTCCATAATAAGTTGCCCTTACTTATTGATTAATTTGTACTGTTTATCAAACATTAGGGACTGTATTTTTTTAAAATTAATTTCGAAAATAAAACTTATGTTGAAATAGTCAATAATTTTTGTTGCGGAATTTTAATATAATAATAATTAGTTATAATCGTAGATGGATGTCTATTCTGCATATAACAATGAATGGCAACAATGTCTAGATGAATCATGACCGTCGATCACGGCTTGAGTTGATACGATCATGACAAGAAGAGCTTTTTCAGTTGATTTGGAGGGTATTGTACATTATATAGTGTGATTCTAAAAAAAAATTTAAAACACTAATAATTTATTTCAAAAATTATTACTACGATGTTAAATAATAGTATAGAATATCACCCAAATATCGTAACTTAAAGCTTGAAGTAGCTAGATGTACAATTCGAAGGCCACGCCTCCTAGGATGACCTGAGTTAGTCAAAAATATGCTCGGCTACAGCACTTTTATCTTTTCTATTTCATCTGAAATGAACTAAATCCTCCTTAAATCTAGTTTCAATTGGTCTACGTGTTTGTCTTCTATATATACTGTAGGACAACTAGAACAAGATGTTTTATAAATACCAAATTCTTTATTGAAATCAATCAAATGTTTGGGATTTCCTAGAAAATTAGCAAATTAGAAGTATTATATATTACTTTAAAATACTATTTAAACCACGTGCAATTATAGGAACAAATGGTAATTTAATAAAATTTAGAGTTGACTTATTACTTTGTTCTAAACTATTAATTTTTATGATATCTCTTGTTCTTTTAAATTTTCTTAATATGTTATTTATAATTTTATAAGAATAGCCATTTCTACTGCTATTATATAATATATTTTTTATCTTGTGCTACTGAAGATACGGGCACAGTTTTCGAAATGTACATCCAGCTACTTAATGCTTTAAGTAGCGGTATTTGGGTGATATTTTATACTACTAGTAATTTAATTTTCTTAAAAGAACAGTCGAATTCATAACTTTCTATTACGGAAGTTTTAGTGATCTGGTAATATACAATTAGTTAAGAAATCAGTCGGGTGGCTTGCACAATATTGGCATATGGTATAATAAAATGATAATCCTACAAAATGTGTATTTAAAAGGCAGAGTTATCACATAATATCTTCATCACTTTACACAGCTTTCATCCTCAAACAATCTGAACAATACGAGGTGATCGTTTACGCTAAGAGAACCCCATAGTTTTTAGTGCAGCACCTATATATTCACTTGCTAGATGATGTCACGATATTTCGTCACGAATTCGCTAGTACGGTACAGGAGTATAGATCTGCGAATAGGTTTGACATGCAGCGCCAAATGGCTCTCTGCTCGATTTTAATGAGCGTGGTCAGAGATTAAGGTAATTTTCAATTGCGTAATGATATAAGTTATGTAAGTTTGTTATTAATCCTAGACATTATTTGGAAACAACACATCACTTTGTACTGTTTTGCGTTAGATGATATTTTTAGTTAGTTAAAGAGTCCGCAATCCTAAAGATTGGTTGGAAACAGCACGCCATGCCGATCTATCCTGAGCTAATCCCTTCATCTCCCTATAGCTATTCATCTCAACGTCTTCAACTATCTGACTCACATACTCCAATCTAGGCCTACCTACCCCTCTCTTTCCCTCCACTCTACCTTCTATGATCAATTGCATAATCCCCCCATGCCTAAGAATATGCCCTACTAATCTGTCTCTCCTACGCTGTAACACTCTCCAGATACTTCTCTTCTCCCCTACTAACTCTAGTACAGCTTCATTGGTTACTTTATCTTCCCAACCAATCCTCATCATCCTCCTATAACACCACATTTCGAATGCTTGTAATCTACGCTTCTCTTCCTTTCCTATAGTCCACGCCTCACACCCGTACAGTGCTACACTCCAAACATATACCTTCAGTAATCTTTTTCTAATACCCAAGCCAATATTTGATCTTAAAATCTGTTCTTTTTCTACGAATGTCTTCCTACCCTGTGCTATCCTACACTTTATATCTACCTTGCTTCGATTATCTTTTGTGATTCTACTGCCTAAATAACAAAAATCTGACACTTCTTCGATTCTATTATCTTCTATTGTGACCCTCATTTTTCTACTGCATTCCTTTTTGTCACACCTCATCACTTTAGTTTTACCTATATTTATTTTGATGTTAAAATCCCTAGTCAATACTGCCTGCATACCATTCAATACCCTTTCTAAATTCTTTTCGCTTTCTTCCAATATAGCTATATCGTCGGCGAATCTCAACATATATATTTTCTCTCCCTGTACATTCACACCTACACTATACTCTTCTTTTACTTTGTTTATTGCATCTTCTATATATAGATTAAATAATAACGGTGAAAGTGTACATCCCTGCCGAACTCCCTTCCCTATTTTTGCTACCTCTTCTTCCTCCTCAATTCTAACTAAGGCAGTTTGGTGTTTATATAAATTAAAAATTATTCTCCTATCCTTATAATCTATACCCGTTTCTTTTAAAATTCTAAACATTATGTCCCAATCTACATTATCAAATGCCTTTTCTAAATCTACAAAAGCTATGCAAGTTACCTTTCCTACCCTCTTTCTTTTTTCTACTACCGTTCTTAGTGCTAGAATCGCCTCTCTCGTCCCTCTGTTTTTCCTAAAACCAAACTGATCTTCTCCTAGCCTTTCCTCTACTTTATTTTCTAATCTCCTATAAATAATCTTTAACAATATCTTCTTTTAAAATAATATGATAATTTTAGATCATATGATATTTAGAGGTAGTGTAAAATAGCGCGATCTGCATTTTATTCAAGAAAGATGTGAATTTTTGATTGCGTCGTCCTAACATCAATATCCTCTCAGTGACGATAGTGGTATATAACATGCATAGCCAAAATACCTAAGGTCTATTGCGGCACAGAAGTGTATCTTGACGGAATGTGGTTTTACTATATCGCGAAACGAAATCGAACGTGCAAAAAACGAGAGCAAAAGTGACGAGCACAGTGCTATTTGTATGTCATGTAAGAGTACAGGTACGAGGGTTTCACAATACACAAGAAGTAAGTATGCGGTTATGAGTATTGAAGTATTGCCGAATGATTTGCGTGAAATACTATTTGAATCACTTGAAAGAGATTCGGCATATCTGTGAGTATCTGTTGTTGTAAATCTGACTTGTTAGGCAACCCACGTTACATTCGTACAATAGATCGATATACAGGGTTTATCTGAGATAGAGGCAGTATATTAGAAATTAAGAGTTTAAAGCAACCCTATCTTTCAGCAATATATTGATGCCTTAACCAGAAATGACCCAAAACGGAAATATGATTTCTACATAACTATAGCTCGTTTTTTTTTTTAAATTGGCGGAGAATGACAGAAGTATACGCATCATAAATCAAAACCGGCATAAAGGCTTGACCAATTTATGCTACGCTTCTGTCTTCTCCAAAGAATAAGTAGGTGTGTCTAGTGCAGAAGGTGTGCGTCCTAAGAAATGCAATGTTGGCATTGACAAATCACCACGCACAGTTATAACCATTTTATCCAATTAGAATGAATTCTTTGAAATTAATACAAAATACAGAAAAGTTATACTAGAATATAAGAAATGTTGATAAATACTTATTATAGTATCATATTTATGTCATAATTAATTTGTACGATAGCTATAAAATAGTGACAAATTTAAATTCTTAGACCTAGAGTTTTTTTGTGGTCTGGCACCACTGGTACTGTATAATCCCGATAAGCACAACTCTATGCGCAGACGACTACCAAAATTCTCCGCCAATTAAAAAAAAATGCAGAATTTATATGTATATAAATTGATATAGAATAGCCAGTAGCATTTGTTCTGTAGTTACGTATGTATGATTTTGCAACGTGTTTCTCCAAGAATATATTTAATAGAAATAATTTAGTAAAAATGAATAGTGTTAGTTCTTTATTGAAAATAGACTTTTGTAGACTTTCTCTTGTGGACAAATAAAAATTAAAGAATTAGGTAGGCCAAAATTCTCCGCCAATTTAAAAAAAAAAAAGCTGTATCTTTCCTGTAAATAATTAGATCTAGTGTTTTTTAAACAAATTATATTCTATGTAATATACTTATTGAAGATTCCAGATTTTAAACACCAATATTTTATATAGTTCTAAATATTAAAGTCCATTTTTATTTCGATATATCAGATTTTGCAATAGTTTGCGCATGATAGGTGAAGATTAAAGCTTTCAAGGATCCTGTACATTGAATGATAGCAGCAAAGTAAAGAGTGAAGAACTGCCACAGCGGCACTGCAGCATTAAGAAGGAGTCGCTCATATATTCCTGTGATATTTTTGTGATACTACGTGCATCGAATGCGCAATTGCTGAAGCGATCAACAAATGCGCTCTCAGATCGAATTATCTTTTGGGAATATTCGATGCTTCTTTTGAGAGGTGGCGATATTCCAATAACTATGTTACGATGTTTCTGCTTTAGAAGAACGTATGCTCGCAGTCTAAACAAAAAAAAAAACTTGTTTGCAAGCAATAAAAATATTCATAGTAGTACCAGATATCCCAAGAGGCGGCAATATAACATTTACAAAAGTATAAGTATAAAAATATATTAAACTGAAAAATATACAATTTGCGTACAAATTTATCTCTTAGACTATAATAATTAAAAGTTATGATAACGTATTCGCTTTTCAAAAAAAATCAAATGACTTTTCTCGGTGGGAATACTATAACTATAAGTATGTAGATCAAATTTCTGCATGTTAAAAACAGATCAGTGCAGCGATCTAATTTTGTATAAGTGGGAAGCTAATAAAAATGATCTGACGGCTGTATTGTTTCATTTTCACTTCAGAGGATTTAATGCTGTAGAACTGACAAATTTTCAGAGTTGTAAAATGCGTGGTGCGAAGCCGAAGCTCTTCCATTCCTATACGTGTATACTGGCAACGGAAGTACAATTTTCATTTTACGAGTAATAAAGTTGTCACGATGTGAAGTAAGGAGAGTCTTCGCGCATCACTCAAAACGACCTGTCACACCTCATCCTTAATATATTCCCCAAGTCGGGAGTGGTATAGTTTATATCATCCGGTCTTATATATCATAGGGCGTATGAAATTGTTAAGGGCCTAAGTATACGATGAACTACTTATAGAAGATGTTGTTATTTTATTTTTAATTTAACACAAAGTTTCAGGACAAATTTAATAAAAGTAACTATAGGATGCATCAGTACAAACTGTTTAATTTATTATTCACACGTAGTTAAATATAAATATTTAAAATTGTCGAGATAGAAAAAAACCTATTCTTATCCTGATATATTTCATCAATACTTAATATTCGACTGAATATATAATAACAGCAAATTAAAAAAAATATGGTGAAGGGAAAATATCAATATTTTGGTCAAACAACAATTTTGTAATAATTGATAGTGTGTGTCCAGCTTTAGGTTACACGAAATATTCGATATATCCTATGTTAGTACCTCATTATCTCTTGTGAAATTACTTTAAATATGTCATCTCTGGTGCAGGTGATTAATAACTGCTCTACAACTTATCTAGATCTACAAGTAATATACTAATTGGAGTCATTATGGCTAGTTGATTTACCTGATTAATTCATATTAATAATATTTAATGCATTATAAATATAATATATTTTCATTTTTCTAATTAATACCACATACTTCTCCGGAAAAGAAGTGTTTTTATATAAAAGAAAATATGTTATTAAAATAATGTAACGATATCATCATAACTGTACATTAATATCGTAATGCGTAGTTAAGTATATGTAATTAATTATTGTCAATACAGTCAGTGATATTATAAATAATAACTCCTGATAATTTTGGCAGATTATTTGCAATTTTAATGTGCACAAATTCAACAAGGAAGTAACAATTATAATTGATACGGTTACTCAGAGTTCAAATTGCGTTTGTGCGACGATCAGGAACTGAAACTGATATATATATATGAAGATCTTCAACTCTTGTTGCTTGCTTTACAAGAGCACATAATATTATACAGAGCGATTATCCAAAGCATATGAGCAGGATTACAAAATACTGAGTATTATTATTTTAATCAAAATATTACATTTCTAAAGATATTGCTAAAGATTATTTATAGGAGATTAGAAAATAAAGTAGAGGAAAGGCTAGGAGAAGATCAGTTTGGTTTTAGGAAAAACAGAGGGACGAGGGAGGCGATTTTAGCACTAAGAACAGTAGTAGAAAAAAGAATGAGGGTAGGAAAGGTAACTTGCATAGCTTTTGTAGATTTAGAAAAGGCATTTGATAATGTAGATTGGGACATAACGTTTAGAATTTTAAAAGAAACGGGTATAGATTATAAGGATAGGAGAATAATTTTTAATTTATATAAACACCAAACTGCCTTAGCTAGAATTGAGGGAGAAGAAGAAGTAGCAAAAATAGGGAAGGGAGTTCGGCAGGGATGTACAATTTCACCGTTATTATTTAATCTATATATAGAAGATGCAATAAACAAAGTAAAAGAAGAGTATAGTGTAGATGTGAATGTACAGGGAGAGAAAATATATATGTTGAGATTCGCCGACGATATAGCTATATTGGAAGAAAGCGAAAAGAATTTAGAAAGGGTATTGAATGGTATGCAGGCAGTATTGACTAGGGATTTTAACATGAAAATAAATATAGGTAAAACTAAAGTGATGAGGTGTGACAAAAAGGAATGCAGTAGAAAAATGAGGATCACAATAGGAGATAATAGAATCGAAGAAGTGTCAGATTTTTGTTATTTAGGCAGTAGAATCACAAAAGATAATCGAAGCAAGGTAGATATAAAGTGTAGGATAGCACAGGGTAGGAAGGCATTCGTAGAAAAGGAACAGATTTTAAGATCAAATATTGACTTGGGTATTAGAAAAAGATTACTGAAGGTATATGTTTGGAGTGTAGCACTGTACGGGTGTGAGGCGTGGACTATAGGAAAGGAAGAGAAGCGTAGATTACAAGCATTCGAAATGTGGTGTTATAGGAGGATGATGAGGATTGGTTGGGAAGATAAAGTAACAAATGAAGATGTACTAGAGTTAGTAGGGGAGAAGAGAAGTATTTGGAGAGTGTTACAGCGTAGGAGAGACAGATTAGTAGGGCATATCCTTAGGCATGGGGGATTATGCAATTGATCATAGAAGGTAGAGTGGAAGGAAAGAGAGGGGTAGGTAGGCCTAAATTGGAGTATGTGAGTCAGATAGTTGAAGACGTTGAGATGAATAGCTATAGGGAGATGAAGGGATTAGCTCAGGATAGATCGGCATGGCGTGCTGTTTCCAACCAATCTTTAGGATTGCGGACTCTTTAACTAATTACATTTCAGACTTACTTGCGGTCCAAAATAAAGTAGAGTTGTATTTTCGAATCAGTGATCCAAGGAAATTAAATGTTTGTACATAAACGTACATAAAAACTATTTAAATTTCCACGAATACTAAAAATAAGTTTGAAATCATTGCGTGATATCAGATTTCATTGCGACATACTGTATATGCACCCAACAATCTTGTGTATTACTCCGGCATTCGCGTAGGGAATAGATACAGTGTTTGAGCGGCAGCCTTCGAGGTAAACGTGCCGCTATTGTTTAATGAACGTCTTCTAATAAAGCTAAAACTGCGGTTGGTCCGCGAAGCTAGGCCCTAGTCAGAATACTACAGCATCCACTGAATATACGAAACTACAAGGAGCAAAGCAAGGCATGAGATCTTCGACCGTATATTGAGGATCGAGGTAAGAGACGACGACATTAGAAGAATTAGCTCGTGTTCTCTAGTTGTGCACGTTCAGATTTCATCTTCCTGTATACTACAATGCACGGCTATCTTAAATGAAAGACGTTAAGAAGGAAGAAATACAAGAATTATAATTGGACATAAATGTCTAATGTAATGCATAAAATCAATAATATAGAATATAGGCAAAAACTTAAAAGGAACGTAAATAAATGTTAATAAGAAAGAATGTTAAGATATGCTTGGGGATTTTGATATGAAGTTTATAAAGTAGTCATCAAGCATTTAGTGAATATTAAAAAAAAGTAGATTTTTGCTGAGTTTTAAACACCACCACAAAGCTACATTTAAATAATTCGTTTGGGAACTTGTAATGTTAAAATGCCTTTATAACATCTACGTAAAATGGTAGAGGTAATCATTTTTGCTTTAATTTTGTTTCGACAAAATTTTCTTTTCTACGGAAATTAGCAGAGAACACAGCCTAGTTAATAATTACATTTCTAATTCACGCCCCGACTATCTTTTGATGAATATTAATTAAATTGTAGCCTGATTGTGTCACCGGTGAGCGCCGGGTGTCTTCTGTACAATCAACACTTTGTTGAACTGCCGGAAAGAGCTCTAGTACCTTTATCGTTATATCACAGAGCAAACATACTCTCGCGACTAATTATGTCGGGATTTATGTTTAGCGTGTTTTGTTTAGATATGCGGATAAAATTGGATGGCAAATTTATATTTCATATCAAATAGTTTTTTATATAAATTTGATAATGTAGATTGGGACATAATGTTTAGAATTTTAAAAGAAACGGGTATAGATTATAAGGATAGGAGAATAATTTTTAATTTATATAAACACCAAACTGCCTTAGTTAGAATTGAGGGGGAAGAAGAGGTAGCAACAATAGGGAAGGGAGTTCGGCAGGGATGTACACTCTCACCGTTATTATTTAATCTATATATAGAAGATGCAATAAACAAAGTAAAAGAAGAGTATAGTGTAGGTGTGAATGTACAGGGAGAGAAAATATATATGTTGAGATTCGCCGACGATATAGCTATATTGGAAGAAAGCGAAAAGAATTTAGAAAGGGTATTGAATGGTTATTATAGGAGGATGATGAGGATTGGTTGGGAAGATAAAGTAACAAATGAAGCTGTACTAGAGTTAGTAGGGGAGAAGAGAAGTATTTGGAGAGTGTTACAGCGTAGGAGAGACAGATTAGTAGGGCATATTCTTAGGCATGGGGGGATTATGCAATTGATCGTAGAAGGTAGAGTGGAGGGAAAGAGAGGGGTAGGTAGGCCTAGATTGGAGTATGTGAGTCAGATAGTTGAAGACGTTGAGATGAATAGCTATAGGGAGATGAAGGGATTAGCTCAGGATAGATCGGCATGGCGTGCTGTTTCCAACCAATCTTTAGGATTGCGGACTCTTTAACTAATCAAATAGTCCTCATATACATATTTAGTCTCTATGAAGCAGCTGCCCATGTACACGGAAATAATTAGACGACTATACAAAATTAAAAAAAAAATTGGGGCACCATGTTCTTAATCTCATCAATTTGATTAATGAAATATTTATCAAACAATATATCCTCTACCCATATCATATATTAAATTGACTAAAAAAAAAATTGTATAGAATATCACCCAAATTATACCATAAAAGAATTATTGATGAAATTACAAAATGAAGTCCTATCTTTTTATGTAAAAACAAAATTAAATGAAATACGTTTGATGTAATTTGTGAATTTATATTTTTACATGAAACATGGGATATAAACAGTAAAATTAGCATGGTAGCTCACACTGTTGTATTTATTTTAAAATTTATAATTTTAACAAAGAATTTGAAGCATAGCTTAAGCAAAACTCGCTTAATTTTGAATAATTTGAAATGAAGTGTACTGTTAAATAATTCGTTTAAGTAACACTTTCAGATCAAAACGCGATTTGCTTCGTTACGTTATAACCCTTTTGATCCTCTAAATTTTGATTTGATTTATGTGTCTGTACTTCCCTAGTATTATGCAATAGAGGTCAAAGATCCCGGTTGATAGTGGTCAGGACTCGCCGCATATCTCCATGTCCTCTACCCACAGATCGTTGCATTATGTATTGAAGGTCCTTCGTGTGTGCGTGTATATAGTTTTATGTATTTTACGTATCGTTTTGTCCCACTGTTGGACATTATTCTAAACGCTCAGTTGACCTTAAACATTCTTTGATTATTATATTTACTGTTACATTTAAATTATTTTTCACAAATACTTTTCGCTGTAATTGAACGCGTTTAATTTACGAGACGAAATTGTTAAAATACGCTTATTTAGTAGAAGCTAAATAAGTAATGAGAATATATTTTTGTATATAAAATGAGTATATGGACGAAATTTTATACGAGACTCAAAAGTTTACATCATAATTATATTAAGTTGTTTTTCACATTGAAAAATGAAAGAAAAAATAAAAGGTCACAAACGGAATTTCCTCTTATGTTCATTAACAAAAATGAAAATATTTTGCAAAGGGAAATTGTATCATCAAATATTTAACGCACCGAAGCATTCGTTTATCTTAAGTGCTTACAAATATGACACTATATTTTTGGATTGCAGCCCTAAGCTCAAATAAATCTAAAAGTCAGTCTTGTGTGACATTCGAATATTTGTCTGGATTTCATGTTTCGTGACGTGAAAATCACGGGTCTTCTAATAGCTTGTATTTCAACTAACCTTGCCGCTTGTATAAGGGAATGCGAATACGAAGCATTTCATTCTCAAAATAGTTACTTAGAATAATATTATCTGTAGGTGCACGCACACGCATATGAAGATGTCATTAAGCGCCTTCAAGGCAGACTAAAATTAAACACTTACCCATTTACTAGAAAAAAGATAGAATCCAATTTCACAGAGTGTCGTGATTTTGTACCAGCAGGGATAAGATCTGAAATGTAAAGTAATGACAAATAAATATTTGCACGTCATTTATAATCATGATCTACATGCATAAAGTGCTTACTATTAATCTTTGCAATTTAATTAATTAGTGATATATCGCAAGGCATATCTAAAGTGATTTGCTAAATCGGAAATCGAAATAGTTTTATTGCTAAATTATGGACCAATTTGCAAACATTAATTTATGGCATCGACTTTAGTAAACTTTTATGCTGTCGGTTTTTGGTATGTAATCAGATATTAAAATGCAACCTGATAATTTTGTGATCTGTAGGAAAGTTAAAGTAGATAATGGTATCGAAATTTTCCTACATAACCTTTCGAAATTGCACGTTCCCATGAAAATTGAATATGCCTTTCAAGAATAAATGATGATGCTATAAACACAAAATATAGCATGAAGGTTTTTGTGTAAATCATCGAGGAGATATCGCAATGGTCGTTAAAAATCGGCAGAAATTACTAGTATGGTTTAAGAGGACGATAGAATTATATGACCGTTTAAAATGTTAGCTGTAGGCATATAAACGCATCTTTATAGCCTATATTTTAACCATGCAAACTATTGAAAATTCGCATAAAACTTTCTGTAGTTTTCATTGTTACGGTGATTTAAAAACATCGGGTTGCAGAAAACTGCAGCTGTTTATTAATCTCGTGATATTTTGTTTGAATATAATTTATACAATATAATAAATTCTTATATTATGAGTTGACTTTTTTCCCTACTAGATACTTAATTTAAAGCAATTAGGAACAATTAGCGTCATTGATACCGCGATTATTATAATAATAATATGGTATTAAAAGCAATACTAGCAAACTATAATAGAAAATGTAAGAATATCCTACAATCACGAAACAACATAATTACTACTGTGATTATAAGATGAGTTCACATAAGAGTTATTAAAAATTCCATCCATTTGACCTAACAATATTATTCTAGACATACGTTGTTACATTATATAAACTATTGCTTGCGCAACCCTAATTACTTTTTGACGAATATGGAATATATATTCGTTGTACGAGATATAGAGAAGTTCTAAAAAGTAAAAGAACTTTATCGATGCATGCAAATTAGTCGAAATTATAGTACGCGCATATTTTAATCAATGTAATTCAGAAGCACGTTTCGATTTTTCTATTACTATAAAAGAAGCGCAAGATATTCAAGAATATGATTGCAGTTCAGGCAATCTAAAACGATATCACAACGTTGCCAAATTAATTTATTATGAATATCTGTGGTACTTGTTGAAAAATAAACAAATTAATTGACGGAAATAAATTGAGAGCAAACTCTAAGCATTACGTAGTCCTAATGCTTAATTTTTATTTGTCAGTTTATAACCGGATTTTAATATTTATTTGATTACTAGTGGATTTTTTTTAATAAGATTATTAAATATGGCAATACTGGCACGATGATATTGCTTCTTATTACATGTTTACGTCTATACATTTTATATCAACCGAGAAGTAAAAAACGTATGATTATTATTTATTAGCAGGTAATTACTGGTCTAAATACGAGCCCAAATACATCTCAGCGATATCGCGGACCGTAATGCCATATTATTTTCTAATTATATTCATTTGCAGCTGTGCATATATCAAGTGAACTTGTACTCTTGTAGATCGTACACATAATGTTCAATTTATAATAAATATACACACGTACATTTAAAGTATACAAGCTTTGGCATTCTTGCCGATATCATCTTAATATGTATAATTGAATCTTTGGAATGCGTCGTGTATAATATATTAAACATACAGAGTCAATAAGAAATCGCAACGACGGATTCTGTACCCATTTTAGTAATCGCAGGAATTGTTACTTAGCAATGTTCTTCAAATCTTAATATTGTGTTAAAATTAATGTAGAATATTTCTGTTAAACACTCTAATGGTTCTATCTGGATTATGGTTAGGAATATGCGCGCATTTGTAAATTATATTGTGATTATTAAGACGAACTGCACCAACGAAACTACCGTAAAAACCCACGTATAAGATACCACATTTTTTTGGAATTTTCGAGGTTAAAACATATTATACGCGGGTACAAGCAATTCAAAATCTGGAAACACTTGCAAAATATGTAAAATGTGATGTTTGAAACATGTTACACACTCTATTTTGATCAACAACAATAGGCTCCATTTCTTCAGGCATATCATCCGCATAGATTAAATCTACATCACAATCCATTTCGTCCTTTAATCCCATATTGTTCCCAAAAACGATATCATCTTCAGTTCCATCCAAATCATTGGAAATGCAGCATTTTTTGAATGCTTTTTTGATAACATCCACGGATATCTCATCCCAAGTGCGAAGGATCCAGCGGCAGATTTCAGACATTTCAACTTTTCTCATAGCTCCACCTTTTGTAAACGAATGTTCTCCAGAGTGCATCCATTCGCTCCAAATTTCGCGCAGTTTTTGCTTAAATAGCTTTTTTATCCAGTGGCTGTAACAGGCTTGTCAAGTCACCTGGAATCGTAGCTACGGTACAATTTTCGTCCTGAAAATTTGAAACTATGACCTTGACAACTGATATTCACTGGGGGTATCTTACGCAAGTAATGGTTTTTCTGGTCAAAATCCTTCAAAAAGTAGGGGGTATCTTATGCGTCCCCGTACGTACCTTATATGTGAGTTTTTACGGTATGATTTATAAGAAACTATATTTCAACGTTATTAATCCTTTCCTGTTAATTATTGTATATTTATTTACCATGAAACAAGCTAAAGTCAGTGGCGGTTTCTTTCGAGCCCTCCCCCTCCCCAACATTGAGCGCATCACCGTAGATATATAATTGTATTGCGATATTTTAAATCGGCATTATTTTTCCTAAAAGATAAAGCTTGCGCCGCGATAACAATCAACACAACACGGTGTGGCGGCGAGCAAGTATTAGTTAAGTGTTGCATCTGTTTCTTTGGTTCGCGTATCGTATGAGCCGTAAACAAACTAGCGGCCCGGGTTGCCAATGCAACTTGTAAGGAGGTAATACAAGTGACCGCATGGTGATCTAGTGGATGCTAACAAAAAGTAAACCTGATGGTCGAATGGTGAATGCACTTCACCTATTATAGTTGTACATAGTTATGCGAATGTTTATGTGTTATAAGAAGCGAGAATGCACAATATTCATTTTATTCATCGCGTTGTAATACGTGGAAGTGAAATAAACCATCGTCCTCGAAATTTGAATTGATTATGTGGATATTATGTCCATCATTGGGACGTTTAATTTTATACACAAGCAACATAACTACAGACCTGTGGTCTTCAAACTTTGTCTACCGACGAAAATTTTTTATTTTTTTTTGGTGGAACCCCTACGATCCCAGAAAAATATGTTGAACAGATATTTGTCCAATCACTAGCATTTATGTGAAAAATAATACAAGATAAAAAGGATTAATTACAATTTTTTGTTTGTTTTTAGAAGTGTCTGTGCTGTTTAGAGAGACACTGAATTTTTTACAAGAAAAAATTTCAAAGTTTTGTAATTAATGCTACATGGCCGAAATCGTTCGTTTGCAAAGACATTTAATATTTTACATCAGGCTCTCTCTATTGATGTTTCTCTAAAGATACTTCATATAAGGCATCAGACATCTTTCTGAAATTTGGAGGAAGTTTTGAAAATCTAATTTTAAAATGATTTTTACCACGACGAAATATATGTATATGTAGTTTTACTATAAAATGAAATTTAAAAATTGATTATGATTTATCCATTTAGAATTTTTAGGGTTTTCCTTCGAATTTTCTTCCGTTATATGCATACATAATCGACTGGTATAACATATTGACAAATATTTTTATAAATAATCCGATTCCGATTCACTTGCATATTAATGTACTTTTAAAATTTAATTTCAATTTTTCTCATCAATAGTTCGATGTATTAGATAAAGATAAAGCTTGCGTTGCGATAGCACTCAACACAAAACGGTATGGCGGCGAGCAAGAATTAGTTAATTGTTCCATCTGTTTCTTTGGTTCGCGTATCGTATGAGCCGCAAGCAAACTAGCGGCCCGGGTTGCAATGGCAACGTGACGTCACGCTGATTCTATAGCTAAGAATATATCGTTGTTTTAAGTAAGCTATTCCGAGCGGCAATTCTTTCGCGTCCCAACAGAGAAGCCTAGTCTAGTATACAGGAAAATTGATATAGAATAGCCAGATAAGACAGTTGCATTGTTCTGTGTAGTTACGTATGTACGATTTTGCCACGTGTTTCTCCAAGAATATATTTAATAGAAATAATGTTATAAAAATTAATAGTGTAAGATGTTTATTCAAAATAGAATTTTGTAGACTTTCTCTTGAGGACAAAGTTCGACTAATGACGTATTTTAGGTAAATTTAATTTCAAGCGTGAAAAATCATTAATATTAAGATCGTCCATATATAAAAATTAATTACGTCATGACGAGTATATCCGCAATAAATTATGCGTCTATTAAACTGTAAAAGCATGTCTCCAGGGCTGGAACAAATATAAATCAAGATGTTATCACGTTCACACCTCCCAAATTTAATTAGCCTCATATGTAGTTTCCGCAACACATACACAAGCAGAACATTTACAATTAACAACTATATTTGGAAGCAGGGTGTTCTTCATTTCGAATGCAACCAATTTCGACTCTCGTTTAGTACGCAGCTGAAGGACAGCCGATGTAATTGAATAGATTGGCGCACTCTGCTCTATATTCTACCCTCTCCCATCTTCATTAAAAACTTTATCGTTTCCAGATGGATTGGTTTGTGACGCGCGCAGGAGCTTTGTGCATTTACATCGTAAGCAGGAACAACATTCAGGATGCAGAAGATAGTTACTGGATTCGGGATGCTACGATTAAAAACGACTGTTCATTGATGTGGTTAAAATTTATTAGTAATTAAGTGTCAGATGAAGAACTGAATAACTTAATTCGGTCGTTTCAGGAAGTAAACAAAATGTAATATAATATATTAAAATCCGTACAACGAAATGTGTAGATAGATTCAATTTAAAAATGCTTATAATGGAAAGTAGATTATTTTATTACATTGATTAGTCATGATCGTGTTATAGTATAAAGAGATTGTATTGTATATATTGTGTTCTCAGTATATTCCACTTGGCAATTGAGGCAATTTCCAAGTTAATTCCTAAGTGTTATGGTCAACGGTTTCAAGATTGCCCTTAAGGCGAGCGGCGGAGAACTTAAGTTAGACCCTTAAACCATTTAGTAGGCTAAATATCAGATTCATAATATTTTGGACTTAACCACTGGATAGATCAGGGAGTTAATAACTGCAGCGGAAGTACCAAAACTAAATTTGATGCATATAAATACCATAACATATAATATATACTGTCTCAGAAATAATTGTTAACTATTGTCCATAATTTGATTTTTCAAATTAAACGTCTGTTATCTATTATATTTGATCGTTAATTATTTATAATTAAATATCTGTTATTGCACATTAGTATTTAAGAAAATATGAATTTTCTTGAATTTAAATAAGTAATCTTATAGATCTTTTCTTTTTCTTTTACCTTCTTACTTTACTTTTACTTTATATGTTATCTACTTAAATTTTACAGGAATTTGAGGAAATTGCACAGACTCGTTCGAACAATTGCATAATGCCTCGTAGATACGAATATTCAGAAAATTATTGATTTGTTCTTTGGCACTTTATTTTATTATTTACTTTTTCGATTTGACTTATGTTTTGGAACGCCTGCATTAATGGCTCTAGACCCTCATCATATTATTTTGAAGTTCGCGGTATAAACTCGATCCATAACTTAATGGTAATAGGTTCACCATCAAGGAAATTATCTGTGTATATTTCTACCCCAATGTTGTAAACATTAAAGTACAGTTATTCTCATCACCACGAATTATCTAAGGGCGAAAACTGTTTTTGTTCACGATGCCACTTATGGACAATTATAAAAGGATCGTTTAGGTGAATTTGCCCTCAAGAAGTGGTAATTTTTAATTTTTTGTTGTTGTTTCATGAATATTTCTTTAGCTTATCTTCGTAGTACAATAAAAAATATAAATTTTATGAGGATATTTATTAATATATATACTACATGTAATTTTAGGACTAAGCAAGTTTTAAATAAACTACTCTTTGTGTGTGAACTAACATCTTATATATTATGCTTTTAATTCGGCTCAATGGTCATCAGAAAATAAAAAATTGTTTTTGGTATACTAATGCTTTAATTAATCCATGAATGATCATATAATGCACTTAAATCGGATTCAGATACGTGCTACATAACAACGAAAATAATTATTATATTTGGCAAGAATAGGATTGCGTCCTGATGAGTTTGGAACACAATAAATGTTACAATTTGTATAGGATACGTATAAAGATATGTCTAAGCCATTCTAAGTTATTTGACATCGGAGATCTTGAATAATTTATATTCATAAATACGAATATGTTAATGAAGAAGAAAACGAGTTTATATATAAATTTATTTGATCGTCGGACGAGAGCACGCGAAATCGCTTTTGCACATGTTGCCCAGTTTGTATGTGTGGGTATGTGTAACTCTATCTATATATGCATATTAAAATTTAATTAATTTCAGAATGGTTTTCGGCACTCAATATCGTAAATTTGGAATTGGATATATGACGCACCGATGCACTTACATATGAAAATAAAGTCTATCGAAAAATAATTGATTTAATATTCATAAATAGACGATTATAATACAATCTGTTTTTATGAAGAATTTTTGTTTAGAAATTAAGAAATCACATTTATTTAATAAAATGAAAAGTTAAAAAAATCATGATCGGTGCAAAATTCTACAATCGCTATTTTAATTTGATTATAGGTTAGGCTATATAGACATATGTAGCATATCTATTCTTCATATTGATGGTCGTATGTATGTATACCCATGCAAACTCCACACGCTCATTCTCTAGTTACTACTTTAGCCCTTCTCACTCTCACCCTCGGTGAGGCATTATGGCACTATTAATTAAAGCATGTGTTGCTCTCAGCACCGGAATAATGCATCTTGTTGCCAAACTCCCTTGCATATATATATATACGTTTGTTGGTCTATCGGTCTGTGTCTACTTCCTCTTCCCTTTGAAACAAAATGAGGTAGTAGCACGTTAACCCTAATTGCTGTAGCAGAATACGCTATCAAGCCAATCGTAATGATAAGGTATTGCAATAGTGCCGAAATCATAAATCTCGAAAGTTTAAAAAAGGTTATACGTGTGTTTAAAAAGCAATGAAATAATAAAACTCTTTATTTATTTTATATTTACAACTCAACCTTATCACCTTCAAAATAGTTCCTTTCTGAGGCCACACAGCGTCGGAGACGTTGCACCCACTGCTCATAGCAGTGTTGGAAGTCGTTAAGTGGGATCGAACGAAGTTGGTCCGTCACGGTTTTCTGAATCACGTTTATAGTGCCAAAATGATGTCCCTTGAGTTGAATTTTCAACTTGGGAAAAAGAAAGAAGTCACAGGGTGATAGATCAGGTGAGTAGGGGAGCTGAGGAACCACTGAAATTCCTTTTTGTGTCAAAAATTGCCTAATAGAGAGTGCTGGTGTGACAAGGTGCGTTGTCATGATGCAACATCCAATTGCAGAAATGCTTGGTCTGACTCGAACTCTTTTCCTTAGTCTTTCGAGAACTTCGCGGTAAAACTGCCCAGCATTCGTCACCTGTGATCACGTTTTTTAGAAAATCTTTGTTAGTTTCAATGTTCTGCAGAAGATCTGAACACACAGCTATCCGATGTTGTTTTTGCTCAGGTGTCAGAATTTTGGGAACCATCTTCGAACACAACTTTCACATGCCCAAATCCTGGGTTAACATATCGTAGACAGTGGCAATGTTCAAATTCAATTCACTGCTGATCATTCTGACAGTCACTCGTCGATCAGACATCACAAAAACTCGCACTTTTTCCAAAATTTCGTGAGTTTTTGAACTGCGCGGTCGTCCTTTTCGATTTTCATCATTAACGTTTTCACATCCCTCTAAAAAGGCCTTGTGCCACCTAAAAACTTGAGCTTTCGATAAGACCTGCTCCCTATACGCTAGCGTCAATTTTTGAAAAGTTTCCGTTGCGATTTCGGCAAGTTTGACACAAAACTTTATCGTATAACGTTGCTCCAATTTTGTTACGTCCATTTCCATGACACATTTAAAAAACTAGCTTCACAAGAACACGTAGTAAAAAAAGTGCAGTAGCAGTGGGTAGTTGAGACTTGTACTGGAGGTAGATCAAATGTTTATCTAAATGGTTAACTGGCGGGAAAACTTGCAATGTTGCCAAATCACGCACTGTGCATGCGTTCTCACTACTTTTTAAACTTACCTTACTATGCGAAAATACTTGTAAAAAACCCCAAGAATTATTGACTTCTGATAATCCCTTGAATTATCGCAGGAATCATTGACATCATTGACATGTATTTCTACTATACGAGTATAGTTTATGCCAAAAGATGGCATAATATAAAAATACTTCCATTGATCTAATGTAATGTTAAAGATAATCCTTTTCAACGAGAAATAATGCAAATAGAAGTTTTATAATATTTTAGAAATTATCACTATAGTGTTAAATAATAGTATAGAATATCACCCAAATAACGTAACTTAAAACATTAAGTAGCTAAAGACATTTTTGTCCTAAGGTATATATAGAACAAACACGTAGTCTAGATTTAAAGAACAATTGAATCATTTCAGATTAAATAGAAAACATAAAAGTGCTGTAGCCGAGCATATTTTTGACTAACTCAGGTCATCCTATTCAAATTAGTTCACTTAAATTACTTAAAAATGTTTTGAATTATTCCGAAATAAGACAGCATTGACCATAACATAAATGAATAGAGGTAACGGTTGACTAACTCCCTCAGTAGATTTCGGCAATGAAGGGGTGCGAGCTATGTTGAAATTACCACTCCATTCAAATTGGCCAAATTAGCGAGCTGTGCTTATATACTTCCCTATGCATTGGTAACTGAGACGTAGAACCCTATATTACAGAACATGTCCAACATAGTATGACTCAAATAATACATCCAGCTAGTTGTAGGTGGACCAGAGTCTGTGGATGAGGTTTTGATAGAAGAGCTGTTAATGGTCAACTGGACCCAGCAGAAAAAAATATATAAAAATTGCTAGCCCTACCTAAATAGTCCATTTAGAATTTGCAATCTAATGAGCAATGGAAGGGTTTGGTGCAAAAACCGGTTAGCTCAATTTTTGGGCAAAATTGACTTTTCGTGTGGAATTTAATGTACTTAGCTTTGGGCATCAAAAAACGGGCAGCACTGTGACATATAATGGGAAATATTGCTAAGAATGGTGTGACCATCTGACCGATCTTTCGGTTTAATAGAAAAAGAGAAAAGAAACAAAGAAATAGTGTATACGCCTAACCTAATGGTTGGATCGATTTGGTAAAGAAGACATGTCAAAAATTTACAGTAGTTGTGGTGAATACTAAATTTCGCCGAAAATTTCAAAAGGATTTTTAAAAAGACCGTTACAAACAATGCAAAGGAAAAGTTTTCCATATCAAAACATGGTGTTTTCAAGTACGAAAAAACTAATGAAGTAAAATGCAGTATTACCATAGGGATTATAATGTTTTCCGAATTTTCATTCAAGAAATCATCAGCTACATATTCAATGCCATCGGAAAAAACTTTACAAAAACTACCCCATACCCATCAAGCAGAAAAAACTTGAAAAGTCCCTTATTTGGCTGAAAAGTATGTGCCTAAAAATGATCAATGGTATTACGATCTTGTGTAAATTACTGTGGGACCTCAAGAAGATCTGGATAGCGATGACGAGGCTGTTGAAGTAGAAATGTATTAACATTTTGTATGTTTGGTAGTTAATAAAACTGAGATTTGCTAAATAATTATATATATTTTTATTTTGGGGCAAAAAACAGACTAAATTATTTTCTCCAGTTTTTTTCAGTGATTATACTTGGCAAAACAGTTTTTTGTCAATACTGTAAAATTGATGAAGATGGAGCTGACCGGTTTTTGCACCAAGCCCTTCAATTAGACTGTGAGATGGGTATTACAATATTGTGTGTTGATGCAGATTTAAAGGATTCATAAAATGGAGTCATTTGTTTTAAGTTCATATGTTGACAGGGGGCATTTATAATGAAAGGGTTAAAATGATATGGGAGCATATGCTGTTCGTTATTCATTTAATAATGGTATTTCGGTTGTCATTTAAAAGAAAAATTATGATACGAAATTAATTGCTTTAGTTAAATGTAGCAAAAAATTTAAATATGTAAGATGTGTTTTTATGTTCCTAGTGCGTTGGAATAATTTCAACAATAGCAAGATTATACTAGTGTAGAAAAATAATCCTAACAGTGTCAGTATTATACAATTTGTTGGATATTAAGAAAGCTTTGTTAGTTAGCCACAACGTTGCCTTGAAATAAGCTAAGAATCAAGAAATTTCTTGTAAATATCTTAAAGCAAATAGCACGAAAGATGTTAATTATTCGTTTGTATAACGGAAAAAATTTGAATTATTTTAGGGACGTTCTTTATTTTAGGGACGTTCTCAGATTCGTAAGTTTCATCTCACTTTTTGTAATCCCAACTAGTTTCTTATTTTCAACAGCATTTACTTTCTTTAGCAAACATCCTCCTATATTCCAACCTGTCTGCTTCCAGTAGGAACAGTATTCCGATCGCATCTATTAGTTTATACATGCTGTACATCATTCTCTATTCAACTATATGCTATCACAGCTATATGAAAGGAAATGCACATCTACTATCCTAGGTTGCTCCTCAGTCAGGAACTCAGTATACACCCTTGGATGGTATCTATCCAAAACACGTGCACCGGCTATACGTGACAACACGTGCGTGTTGCGCATCCCGACGTTGAAGACGCCGTTGATACCAGTAAGGGATGTGTATTATGTAGACGGATATAGGGATGCCATGCAAGAGTATTGGTGAATATGTGCAGTACGGGACAGATACCGCCATAACGGGTAGTTACGAAGGGCAGTATGGTATTTAAGCATTTTGCTGATGAAAAAGTACCAATGAAGTTTTATTTATGAAAAGAAAATTTATAAATGCACATTATTAGTAATTTCTTCCACATTCTCACGTTGCGTAAAATTATGAATTTTCAAATGTAACCCTGCTCTAAAATGATACAATTAGGATTATATATCTCACAGTCGAGAAAGATTTGGATTGTCAGGTGCTAAATAGAAACTACCAGCAACAGGATACACTACAGAGTGTCTATATATGGATTGGGACAGTATCATATAGTTATAGATACTAATATGCTCGACAGTACGAGATTCTTGTGTTAATAAGAGTCCTTTGAAGTCCTGTTTACGATGTATAGTACAATTCCGTTAGGGAACCTCTAAAGAAACACGTAATTCCATTATAGAAAAAAGAACAGAATCGTGTACAAAAGAATTGAAAGAATTCAGTTAACAATCGAGTTAACGATATCAATTTGTTAATAGTTATTTACAATATAAGTGTTGTAAAGATTCATATTCCGACACGAGATGTTGAGTTGTGAATACGTCGAGTGTTGTAATATGAATTTAAAACTCGAATATTGTACGAATTTTTATCTACCTTCGTAAATTGATATAATTTTTGAAATGATATTATTTCCTAAACAAAAATGATACCTGCTGTTATAAGGATTTAAGTTTTCCAAACAGTCTTGAACTGTTTGTTGTTTCTGAGTTGTCTTGGTTACTGTTAGACACGTCAGATTTATAGCAAAAGTTTGCAAAAAAAGTACTCTTTGAAAATCTCTGATTCTGAAGAAAGTTTACGCTCGGAAGTAGAGGAAGCTGCAATGGAGTCTAATTCCCGCAAAATCAAAGGCAGGATATGAGCTTGAATACCAGAAATTTGAAAAATGGTGTGAGTCAAAAAGATTACAAGAAGTGTCGGAAAAAAATTTGTCGGCGTATTTCGCCAAAAAGTAACAATCACAAAAGCCGTCAACGCTTTAGACGCACTATTCCATGTTAAGAACAATGATTTCCGTAAGAAGAAATCAGATATAAGCAAATTTATACAGCTAGTTGCTTTAACAGCACTTATTTACAGCAATAAAAACTCATTACAGCACTAGTGCTGCAATGACGACCATTACAGCACTAGTGCTGTAATGGTCATCATTATAAAACTTATTTTTAAACCGTAATATTTACTTTACTGAATGAAAGAAAGATAAACATTTTTACGTTAAATTAGTTGATAAACAGCTGTAAGACCTTGCCTCATTATAGGAACGACACTAAATCCAAATTGATGTGATCTTAAATACATGTTGTTTGTTAAAACTAAAGGCTATAGTATAATCTCACTACTAAGCCTTTTGGTCTGGTTAGTTCTTAAGACGAGAATAAGCAATTCTGCGTGATGCCGAGTCTTAACTAAGTATTAGCTGTAGACAGATGATAAATACAGAGCAGGAAATAGCGATCTGCCTAGAATAGATCTTATGTCCAATTTATAGAAACAAATTATTTGTGAATACCCATTTAGTTTCCTATATTTTACATGTAGAATTCATCAAGTTATGTTGTAATATATAATTATTGTTGATGAAATTGTTGACGATATAATTAGTGCCTGAATAAATTTATATTCCCGCCATTCCGTTTAGATAGCTTCATTAATATTCATTGAAATCTACTCCTATATTCTTTATTTAGATGTTGATGGTAGAAACTATTTACGTCCCTTTATATAATTTAGGGTAGATTATTTCGGATACGGGTTACTTACCCTGTAATTATAAACGTTGTTTCAAGTCCATATTTATTAAAAGATTATTATTTATAGCATATAGAGTTGTAGATGTGCTCATTTAAGAATGCTTTCCGTGTATCGATTTAACGTGAAAGCAAAATCCACAGTGAATATTGTCAAATTCAAGATACCTTAAAGTTATATCAAAGTCAGCTTCTTCTTTATAGATATTCCTGAAAAATGTGTATTATTTTTTCAGATATTAAATTGGGTTTGGAGTGCCATAATGAATTTAAGCATCTTCAATTCTTCAGCATTTTTTTTGTTTTTTACTGGTGTCAAGTTACTATGCAGCTGATTACTTAAAATAGCTATTTACCTCAGCTACAGCAAGAATTGTTTTAATAAGATTGAAGTAGAATCGTATATATAAGAGAGAATTGTGATATCCTTAAATCAAATGGAAGCGCAATGTACATAAGAAAGCATCTTGAATTAATTAGTGCAGAATTGTGTGAGTGATAAACTGATTGGTTTTCTGCACTCGCATTCAACTAGCTGCCTCAGTCCGTGCAATAATTGAGAGCGTTAAAGAATACTGACATTCTGAGGAATTGGAAGAATGCAGAGTAATACAAACATACGTCACAAAATAAAATGGTTACATCATGAAGCTATATTTTTTAATGATTGTAATCGCTGAACAAACCGTGATAACAATTCTACAGAATAGCGAAATCAAGAAGGAATTTAGATGATTGCGAATGTCTTTAATTTAGATGTCAAAAATTGCTTTAAGAAGTGGAGTCACTAAATTTGATGATAGTTACACTTATATCAGCTACATTAATAGTAAATAATACCGAACTTTAAAAATATGACTTTGTCAATCAATAGCTTACAAAAATATTACATTCCGGACTGATTAACTTCCGATTGTCGCAAACGTTACAAAGTTCCATTTGTTTTCACCGGTACGAACTTTTCATGGCAATGAGGCTATAGAATATGACGTAACTTGTACTGATAGCGAAATGTGCAGAAGTATCTCATATGGCCATTATTCTTCAGCAAAATGTGTTGAATTTAGAATCGGAAGGACAATGAGGCGTAGGCATTTGTTATAAAGTGTTCAATATTTGGGATGAAACAGTGAAATATAGTTGAATACTCTATCAAAGTTTTAATGATATTAAAAATTATAAAATTAATGCATGGACTGAAATTATATTGTGACTCTGTTCAGAATTACAGTGGTTGTAAATTAATGTGCTAAAATTGAATTTTAGCAAAAATCACACAGTCAAAGATTTTTTTACTTCAAACGATGCCTAGTAAAAATGAAAGTCTACGATTTCGCGAATAGTTTCATACACCAAATACTCGGTGGAAAATTTTCCTCAACGAAGAGAGAATTCTTTCATTATTAGCTTGTATCAACCTCCACTAAGAATTGCCGCAATATTCTAAAAGCAAATATCATAATAATAAGTAACATGATTAATATATTTTTATGCTGTTTAACTATGTAGCAAGTATTATAGTAAACAAATAAATTTATCAAATCCAGCAACAATAATTTATGTTATTCCGTTGATTTTACGTCCATTTACGATAATTATAATAGTTCGCAGACCTTTAAAAGTCACGATTATTTTCAATAACATCACGATAAATGTCAACTTGTCAGTGATGTAGATATAGTCGCATAATTTTGTAGTTTATTATATATTAAATTTTAAGTGGCATTATTACAATTGGGTGGAATTTTTTCCACATGCTTGACTATTTATTATTAATTAAATTACAAAATTGCTGTAACCACAAGACAAATTCATTCGAAACTTAGGTGGCTCCACAACAAAAACAGAGTAATAAAAATTACATTTATATATATATCGCTATCTTAGTAATGTATTTATATATATGGAGATAAAAATAAAAAAATAAAAAATAAATCTATATTGGAATAAAGTTGTTTGAAAAGTATTGATAAAGATTTATAATGGGTAATTATCATTACCATTCCAACTGAATGCTTTGTTCCAAACATTTTTTATATTTTAATATTTCTTTGTAAGTTAATATCTGTTCAACGCTTAATTTTTTCAATACACTAAGTATTATAAACAATAGTAATTAATAGGTAACATCGTTCTATCTCAAACTATAAAATTCAAGAAACGTATGTAACTTTTTCAATAAAGCAAAAGAAGAAGGTAATTTATTATAGTACACAATTTCGCTAATTGATTCGTTAATTATTGGTTAAAATTAATCATTATATATTGCGGAATTAGTGAAGTTAGGAGGAAAGATCAAGTAGATACGTGGTCAGGAGAATATAGATTAATAACCACAGCATCAGATAATGGGCATACCGGTGTAGGTTTTATAATGAATAGAAAGTTGGGATGTAGAATAAAGAGTTATTGCCAAGTTAGTGATAGAATTATAACTATTAGATTAGACACGAAGCCAACGGACACAGTTATAGTGCAAGTATATATGCCAACTTCAAGTCACGATGATGAGGAGGTAGAATCCATTTATGAGGAGATTGAATCTAGGTTAGCAAACGTTAAAGGACAGGATAATCTAATTGTAACCGGAGATTGGAATGCCGTAGTAGGTAAGGGAAAGGAAGTTTCAATAGTAGGAGAATATGGAATAGGAACACGTAATGATAGACGGGATAGATTGGTAGAGTTTTGTATTAGGAATAAGCTAGTGGTAGCAAACACGCTTTTTCAGAATCACAAGCGCAGGATATATACGTGGAAAATGCCAGGAGATATAGGGAGGTATCAGATAGATTACATACTGGTTAAAGAGAGGTTTAGGAACCAGATTAAGAATTGTAAGAGTTACCCTGGAGCAGATATTGATAGTGACCATAATTTAGTAGTCCTGGACTCAGAGGTCAAATTCAAGAAATTACAGAAGTCTAAACAGGTCAGAGTAGATGTCGATAGGTTAAAATTAGCTGATGTATGTGAAAATTACAAGCAGAAAGTAGAAATCATGGCTAATGGAACATCTAGGAGCGACATAGATTGCGAATGGAGGGAAATCAGAAATGGGTTAACTACAGCAGCAAATGAAGTATTAGGCACAAAGAAAAGGGCAGGTAGGAGGGAATGGATCACGGAAGAAATAGTTGAAATGATAGAAGCAAGAAGGAAAATTAAAATAGGAAACACAGAAGCAGGACAGAAAAAATATAAGGAACTAAGGAACTTAATTAATAGGAAATGCAAGCTAGCGAAAGAAGAGTGGATAAAAGGAAACTGCGAGGATATTGAGGAGGATATGAGAAGAGGTAAAGTAGATTTGGGCTACAGGAAAATTAAGTCACATTTTTCTAAAGTAAAACCAAAGGGTAACATTATATGTGATAAGCAGGGTAAGGAACTCACAGAAAATAAGGAAAAAGCTAGAAGATGGAAGGAGTATCTTGAAGATTTATATAAGGGTAGGCAGGACATGGAGGAGCTAGAAAGTGTGGAACAGATAGATGAGGATGACTTAGGTCCTAGCATACTTAGGTCAGAGTTTCATAGAGCATTAAATGATTTACGGAATAACAAAGCAGCGGGGATTGATATGATACCAGCCGAATTAATAAAACACGCAGGGGAAAAAATGCAGGAGCGATTATACAGGTTAGTTTGTAAAATATATGAGAAGGGAGAAGTACCACAGGATTTTCAGCGTAGTAGAATAGTAACAATGCCGAAGAAAATAGGAGCTAATTTGTGTGAGAACTATAGGACCATTAGCCTACTATCACATGCATCGAAGATATTGTTAAAGATTATTTATAGGAGATTAGAAAATAAAGTAGAGGAAAGGCTAGGAGAAGATCAGTTTGGTTTTAGGAAAAACAGAGGGACGAGAGAGGCGATTCTAGCACTAAGAACGGTAGTAGAAAAAAGAAAGAGGGTAGGAAAGGTAACTTGCATAGCTTTTGTAGATTTAGAAAAGGCATTTGATAATGTAGATTGGGACATAATGTTTAGAATTTTAAAAGAAACGGGTATAGATTATAAGGATAGGAGAATAATTTTTAATTTATATAAACACCAAACTGCCTTAGTTAGAATTGAGGGGGAAGAAGAGGTAGCAAAAATAGGGAAGGGAGTTCGGCAGGGATGTACACTCTCACCGTTATTATTTAATCTATATATAGAAGATGCAATAAACAAAGTAAAAGAAGAGTATAGTGTAGGTGTGAATGTACAGGGAGAGAAAATATATATGCTGAGATTCGCCGACGATATAGCTATATTGGAAGAAAGCGAAAAGAATTTAGAAAGGGTATTGAATGGTATGCAGGCAGTATTGACTAGGGATTTTAACATGAAAATAAATATAGGTAAAACTAAAGTGATGAGGTGTGACAAAAAGGAATGCAGTAGAAAAATGAGGATCACAATAGGAGATAATAGAATCGAAGAAGTGTCAGATTTTTGTTATTTAGGCAGTAGAATCACAAGAGATAATCGAAGCAAGGTAGATATAAAGTGTAGGATAGCACAGGGTAGGAAGGCATTCGTAGAAAAAGAACAGATTTTAAGATCAAATATTGACTTGGGTATTAGAAAAAGATTACTGAAGGTATATGTTTGGAGTGTAGCACTGTACGGGTGTGAGGCGTGGACTATAGGAAAGGAAGAGAAGCGTAGATTAGAAGCACTTGAAATGTGGTGTTATAGGAGGATGATGAGGATTGGTTGGGAAGATAAAGTAACAAATGAAGCTGTACTAGAGTTAGTAGGGGAGAAGAGAAATATCTGGAGAGTGTTACAGCGTAGGAGAGACAGATTAGTAGAGCATATTCTTAGGCATGGGGGGATTATGCAATTGATCATAGAAGGTAGAGTGGAGGGAAAGAGAGGGATAGGTAGGCCTAGATTGGAGTATGTGAGTCAGATAGTTGAAGACGTTGAGATGAATAGCTATAGGGAGATGAAGGGATTAGCTCAGGATAGATCGGCATGGCGTGCTGTTTCCAACCAATCTTTAGGATTGCGGACTCTTTAACTAATATTGCGGAGATATTTTTGTAAAAAAATCAACTAATTTTAAGTAACATCATTAAGTTGGGCAAGGTGTTCGTTTGCTATAATAACAAAAGAAAGAGATAAACGATACATCTGCAGAAAATGATATAATTTGTTAAATAGCTATATTTATAAGAGCTTTTCAAAAATTATATTTATTATGATGCCAAATTATAATATAGAATTTAAAACAATATAAATTTTCATAGAAAGTTTTATAGTGCACGCGTAATACTTTTTATTTAATTGCGATTTTGCAAAATTTATACTAGATCTAATTAAATATAAAGCACGTAATAATGAATATTAAATCGAAATAAAATTGTATATCTTCCGTATATATGGTTAATAAAACGATATTATGATTGTGTAGTTTATTGCATGTGTATATATTCATTCGAAAATAATTATATGACAAATGAGTTAGTTGCAGAGCTGCATGATTATTTTTCGGAGATGATAGATGCTTTTGCTTTTTAAGCGCAATTATTTCTGCTAAAGTAATAAATTTAAACATGGGCTACATGTCATCAAAAACCACCAACGTCCAATAGCCAACCGATTATTAAATACATCTATATACAATAACGAGTACCACTCTGAATCAAAATCCTTTTTTCCAACATCCTTAGCTAAGAGGAGACCACCAAATTATATATCGAAAATAATAATGAAAAAGTTCGTTTTAATAAAATATGGGATTTAATCTGCCAATCTATACTGCATTTTTATAACTTGGAATATTTCTAAAATTTAAATTGCATTTTTGTTATCTGGTATTCATAATAATAAGAAGTTTGGTGGATAAATATCTACAGGATAAAAATTTGTAATTACGAGGCCTCATCATCAATACATGTGCTTAAGCATTACCCCGAAATACCCAGCAGCTATTTGCTTATAAAATACGCGGGCCCATCATCAGTTCATTTCGAATTAATTCGGGGTACCTGTGCGTCAGGTAGGTACAGTAATTTTATATTGAGGCAAAACACGAAGAAGAATGAGAAAGAAGGACGCATAGACGACACGAAAGAGATCAACGTCATATGCAAGGTCCAGAACACAAATACGGCATACGTGCTTTGGCAATTATCACAATATGGAAATAATATACATAATCAAAACTTTTATAAAGTTAAAACCAACGCATTTATGAAGGTAAATTCATAGGCGTAGAATTATATTTGTACTTGCGTTTGAATTTATTTTTTTATGTTACTATATTCTAATGGATAGTCATTGTTTAAGTCGTAATACCAAGTAGATTTCAAATTACAATTTTAGCGAAACTCCGAAAAACTTCGAAATCAAGTTTTTTTTCTTAAAATATGTGTTCTCGGAGTAGACAGTTGTGAAGAATTAGTGAAGAATTATAATAGATGGCTGGTATACATATTCCTATAATTTTCAGGTAGTCGAGGTAATGATGGTCAAACTTCCTACAAAGGTACATGTAAATTCCTATGAGGTTCGGTCTCCAAGAAAATAAGCTCGTTAATCCCTCGTTACTGACATTCAAAAGAAATATTTCCAATTGAAAGCAAACATTGAAGAAGAAGACATAGATATAGGTTCGCATATATTTAACTATCGTGACAATTACCCAATTAACAGTGACCCAGTTGGTGAAAGTACAGAAATTCAGAATGCAGAAGCTTGCATTTCATTGCATGATCACCCCATGAGGAAACAAAGTTACATATACAAGAAATAAGTGCTTCGTGCAAGAGGAAGGCGATGGACAACAGGCGTTTGTAGGAATTTGACCATACACATTTTCAGTTCCTTCTACCTGACCCCATATTTATAGGAATTTACCATCCTCATAATAGACATTGTAATAAGTGAAAACTTTACGAAAATATGATTTTTTGTAATTATATTTTCCTCGGTTGCTTTTCATTCCCTATATTAAAATTTTAAGAAATAAAATGCAAATTTCATGTGACTCTGTGTATGATTATCGTGAGCACATCTTAAACTTGTACCCGTGTATTTCTGGACGATAATCAAGTTCGATATTAAGTTAAATTGGAGTACGTTTCGAAACTGGGGCTAATCATGCTGTGCAGAGCAGCTGATCAAAACTGCATAATATAAGTTTATATTGATGAAATGTAGAGTCCATGGATAACGGAATTCTTAAGTAGAGTGTAGACATATCAAAGAAGTATCATATTTCTGTAATAAGGAAGTACCTGTCTACACTCTACATAAGTTTATATTGTCTATATAAATTAAGGTTTAAACTGAAACAATCGAACTTAAAATAATTAGCCTCATGATGTTGTATTAAAAATTAAAATTTGAATAGTAGATAATTGAAATAACTAATGTTTTTGGTATTTTAATTTAGAAATTTCAAGGATGTTAAAAATATTACGTTACTATCTAATATATTTTGGAAAATAACTGAACAAGAATGTATTTTGAATGATAAAAGGGACTCTAAATTTATAGTAATGTATTGTTAATAGCATCTTTTGATTTTACATTTTCAAGTATGCTCGTCATTATTGTCTTCCTAACAAAAATAAGAAGCGTCATTTTAAATCAAGATATTCATTCTATTATTAACTACTTCAAGAGATAATAAAATTAGAATGTGATACTCTGCAATAATTTTAGAATTATTATTATTCCTTAATTTATATAAAGCAATGATGAGATATTTGATATTATATTTCATAACACTGTATGTATGGGTATGAGTGTAGAAGAGAAATGTCTGTAATCAAATATGATAATATGACAGGGAATGTCTTTGTGCTGTCTCAGGGTAAATTTAAAGTACTACATATTATAAAACTTGGAAGACGACATTTGAATTATATTCTATTGAGAGTCTGAGATAAAATGTGTCCATTCAAATAAATATTGAGAACAACCTAGAAGATAATCCCAAATAAAAATAAATGAAAACTAACTTCACGAATTCTCGTAAAATAACCAGTTTTTAGAAACGAAAATTCAATTCGTATAGCTTTTGCACAGTGCAATATCGTAAAATATTCTACAGATCAGGTTCTTTATATGGCGGCTACTTCCAAATATTGCTTTCACAATCTTCTTTAATCCTTTCAATTACTGTGGCCGGCGAGAAAACATTTGAGGTGTTTGGAGGATAATCCTTATATTCGAGTGGCATGATTTGTAAGGATATACGTAAGCAAGAGGTAATAAGGCAATATAGTAGCAGCAGACCCCAGCCACCTTCATTGGAATTAAAATACTCAATTATGACCACTAGCCAACTGCTGGTTTGCTAAAAACCTGGGCTTATAATCTTGGAACATGTTTAAAAAGATCGAAATAGAAATATTACTGAACGTGTAGAAAAATTCCTCGACAGATTACATTTGGCATAGCCAAATCATACTCAACGATACGAACTACTAAAATTTAAAAGGTTGAGAAATGAGAACAGATTGGTGCATTGTTGATCGTAATTAAGACATCCTTATACAAATTTATAGAAACTTGTCTAATCCATCAAAATAAATAACATTCGAATTGATAGAAAAAGAAGCATCTAGTTTATGACATAACGACTAACAAGAAAAGAGAATCAAAATCAGAAATGTGATAAAGTAGGAATATTCTTGTATATACGTAACTTTTTGGGTGAAGATAGTGTTACGAGCGAATAATAATTGCGGGAAGATTGAACGGTTGTAAAAATTGCAACAAAAGTACAATTTTATTGTATTCGTTACTTTAAAATAATTACTAGCAGACTTTGGTTGATTAGCTTATGTCCTCGTCTGTGTCCCTTACTTTAGCTGAGACACCTACGGTCGGGGTAATAAATAGCGGAATTAGGTGGACATTTATATACGCCATCGGTTAGTTCATTGATCCGCTATTGGCTAAAGTGTTATTTATTATATTAAGCTCTTCCGCTGCCTATGTAGGGGAATACTAACTGTATGTATGTTTTTGCATGCAAGAAGAATTGATGGGCTTTAGGCAAAATGCTACCAACACGGAATATATAAATCGTACCTATTTGGCACAGTTCAATTAAATTCGTATAACGTTTTTTCTACAACTTTCTTTAGTTAAAAAGCTTTGATGTTACGTGATGATTTTGTGTGTGCTTCTTTGGCCGAATTTTGCGTAAATTTCGATGAAATAGTGTTAGTTGTCAGAATTAAGCTATAGTTTTTCAAAATATTCCACAATAACAAATTAAGTGCCATTAAAATATATGGGAAGAGGACGCATAACAAAATACACACATTTTTTGAAACTCGCACGAAAATACTTTGTCACGCAGTTGGTTTCGAACCTGGCCCTTCTAAGATCTGAAGTCGTAGTATGGTTCAATAAATTTACTAATTCGCCACTTATATATAAAATATATAGATATTATATTATCTGCTCAATCAAACGCTTCTTTCGACCCACGAAATGATATTATATAAGTTATATATTTTACATATAATCAATATTTTATAGAATGTTTAATTTAGGCTTTTGTCGTATGCTTCATTTTAGTTTTCTGCTTATTCCTCTTCTTTCGTGGAATACTTCTAAACTTTTGTCCAGATTCCAGGCTTGCATACCCACACATATGAATTTATATAGTTAAGCACGCGATCTAATACTGATTTATTGGCCTTTGATGTTACGGTATTTGGGCCAGAGTAAGCTTTTGAATATCTCTAGGCCATATATACTCGTATACATAATACAGTTTTATATATTATCATGGTTTTACAAACACTGCTTCGTATGGTTTCATATGAGAAAATTGTCATTAGAAGTTCCATAATATCTTAAGAATTAAAGTGTAAAAAATTTTATTTATCTTTAAATATTATATTCAAGCTAGAATATTTTGATTTGTATATTTATACAGAAGATTGATTATATATTAAGTATGTCGATAAAGCCTGGCATTTTTTCTATTAATGCAAAAAACGATTAAGTTTAATTTATGATACTTCTTAAAGCATGTTAATAATATAAACGACTACATTTTATATGATATTTGTTAAAATTATTGTACCAAATTTATATATCATTTAAATTATAAAAAATAATATATATACATTGAAAATTATTATTGAAATTAGTAAGAATAATATATTGATGCCAATTTCAAAGTAAATCAACAAAAACAGATATGAATTCAACGCAATATATAATATTATATTTATATAATTCAATTATGTTACATTTGAATATTGAAACAATATTTGTATCATATATATTCGCAATATAATAGAATTTGTATTATAATTATTATATCAACAAAGATGCAAAAGCTTTTCTCGATAATATACAAGATAAATAAACAAATAAAAAAATTTCACATCAGAAGACAATATTTCAACGATTTATATATGTGAATATATCTACAATCTATTTCAGCATTTTCCAGAATTTAAGTTTTCGTTCAGCTCAACATGGTAACATACGACCCATTTCGTATATTGTTTATGGCATCCGGTTGCAGCTTAAATGCTTAAATACGTGGACCTCCCCTAATTTAGAACATATTTAGATGATGCTGTTCGCCATTTAACACAATTTAAAGTGGTGAAGAGGTCTATTTTTACAGGATGCCATCAATATTCAACCCAAAGATGCCAAATGCTAGCTGAATTCGACGTGCAACATTTGTAGACATGCGTATGGAATTAAAATGATTACTTGACACTTTTACCCTGTCTGAAGGATTTAAAAAATGTACGCAAAATACAGGTGAGTACAATAAATCCAAAGATAGATTCTAAAATATAAACTGGTTATAATAAAGGTAATTTAATTCAAAAGCGTGATTATTTAATATACAAAAGATACGTTGTTTTTAATTTATAGCAAATATTTTGCAAGGCAAACTTGTTAAATTTATATACGAAATGCAAACAGTTGTAAAACAAAATAATGACAATTCAATGACAAACTTCAATACATACAATTTAGCGTTTATGACATTTATTGTCTGAAATGTTTTTGTACTCTTCAATTAGAGTCAGAAAAAAAAGTTATATTATTCCATAGACATTTATTATAAAGATTATTCGAAGTATCATACTATAGTCCATCTATCCTGAGCTAATTCCTTAATTTGATTATAAAATCATTTATTTCCATCCATTGACGTGCATATATATAATAATATGCATATCTTCTTTAATTGGTTCATTCTTATTCTTACAAATAATTGCTATATATTTATAATTTAAGCATTAATATTTGGTATTCTTTTGTAGATTTAGAAAAGGCATTTGATAATGTAGATTGGGACATAATGTTTAGAATTTTAAAAGAAACGGGTATAGATTATAAGGATAGGAGAATAATTTTTAATTTATATAAACACCAAACTGCCTTAGTTAGAATTGAGGGGGAAGAAGAGGTAGCAAAAATAGGGAAGGGAGTTCGGCAGGGATGTACACTCTCACCGTTATTATTTAATCTATATATAGAAGATGCAATAAACAAAGTAAAAGAAGAGTATAGTGTAGGTGTGAATGTACAGGGAGAGAAAATATATATGTTGAGATTCGCCGACGATATAGCTATATTGGAAGAAAGCGAAAAGAATCACAAAAGATAATCGAAGCAAGGTAGATATAAAGTGTAGGATAGCACAGGGTAGGAAGGCATTCGTAGAAAAAGAACAGATTTTAAGATCAAATATTGACTTGGGTATTAGAAAAAGATTACTGAAGGAATATGTTTGGAGTGTAGCACTGTACGGGTGTGAGGCGTGGACTATAGGAAAGGAAGAGAAGCGTAGATTAGAAGCACTTGAAATGTGGTGTTATAGGAGGATGATGAAGATTGGTTGGGAAGATAAAGTAACAAATGAAGCTGTACTAGAGTTAGTAGGGGAGAAGAGAAGTATCTGGAGAGTGTTACAGCGTAGGAGAGACAGATTAGTAGGGCATATTCTTAGGCATGGGGGGATTATGTAATTGATCATAGAAGGTAGAGTGGAGGGAAAGAGAGGGGTAGGTAGGCCTAGATTGGAGTATGTGAGTCAGATAGTTGAAGACGTTGAGATGAATAGCTATAGGGAGATGAAGGGATTAGCTCAGGATAGATCGGCATGGCGTGCTGTTTCCAACCAATCTTTAGGATTGCGGACTCTTTAACTAATTCTATTGGTATTTAAATTATCCACTTTTCAACTGCAATATTAAAATATATTGTTTCTTCATATTTTTAACATCGTTCATATATACTTCCAGCCGCTCAATATAATGATATTGAAATAAGTTTTATATCAAATTATATAGATTTGCATAACTATTATTTGGATTTTCATTTGTGCCAGAACTGCGCAGCACCTAGACCTACTTCAATTCCATTCACAATGTGCGGTTAGTTATAAGCGAAAGAGGGTTGGCAGTAAACACATGTCCCGTGTACTTCAATCCTTGCTGTGATGGAGATGTCAAGCACTGATGGCTGAATTCTCATCGCATTCGAAAGGTTTACTCTTTGGCTACACATTTTCATCATTGATATAATCACCCCAAAAAGCGCGTACATGTGGTTAAGCTTCAAAATGACTGCCCCACCCACAGATAACGAAATTTATAATGTTTCAAATAAGACAATTGAAAACCGATGATTTTCTAAAGAATAGAAAATAATGTAATTCGGTGTCGATACAATAATAAAAATTAAATGAAAATTATGATGATAAAACGATAAAACTATGATCCATTTATCTTAATTTACTTTCTTTTATGAAACCTGTATTAATATAAACGTTCAATTTGGCTGTATCAATCCATAACTGGGTTCATTGACTTTGATAATATGCCAAATCGACCACCACAATATTAAATTGGATAATTTTATCTAGTACTATGACTATGTTTAAATATAATATGTAATATTATTCCTAACTCAGTAGTTTCTTTAGCGTCCGATAATTTAAATAACTTCAATATTTAGTAAGAGGGTATAGCAAGAAACTTACATCACTATATAATAGACGAATCCTCTTACTACAATGTAACAGTTCAAACATTCTACCGAACCAAATTGTTAGAACTGAAGAAGGTTTTAAAAATATAAACCGAAAAATGGTTATGGTTAATTAAAAATATTATGGTCCTGGTGCCCGACATCATTATGGAAGTTATTATTCCTAACCAAATAGTAACTACAAAGTGTTTCAAAAAAGCATTCAAGAACTTGGTTATCTAGTCACTTATGTATCATATTATCATTTTCATAGCCATAGAAAGTAGGTGAGTTTGGATGTGCAGATGAAATGTGAATTTTGTCCAGTGTATAAATGAAGGGTTGACTGCCTGGGTATATAGCCTGTGTAGGACAATCGAGTTGGATGGTTAGGACAACGGACAGATGAGAGAACGAACGAAGCGAATCCTCTCCAGTATGCACGCCTCGTTAGACGTTTGCGGCTCTTCAGACCAAAAGCGCGACATGCCTAGATTCATCAAAACCACCGCACTGCATTTCAATTTAAATCAGATACTATACACAGGGTATATAATGTGATTTATACATCCCAGGAAGAAAGAAAGCGAACATTGTATTCACGTTCAATAACCGATCATCAATGAAAATTGATCTATGGAAATGTTAATACTTGCGCTACCAATTAATTTTTCTTTTAACTTGCATTGCTAAATCAAATGCTCAGTAAAATCATTTATTATACCCAAATTGAAAATAAAGGAATCTCCAGACGGTTATGCTTTATTATTCCGTAGATTTCCTTTTATGCATTACCAACTTTTGCCATTTTTTAAGGATTCTTTCGCTTCAAAAATGCTTCATCTGATTGCATACAAACTTTACGTGAATGTGGCCATGTAAATGTTGTTTGGCTTATTTAAAACCTGTGTGCCTCCACCAAATATTACAAAAATAAATAAAAATATACTCTGTATATATTTCCCGGGATTGTACGAATATCTGACATGATGCGCAGTAGTTCTCACGCACTACAATTATTATGAACAATATGAGTCATCGTATGACAGGATGTTAGTTTCTGCACATTCTCATCCACTGCCATCGCATGCATGGCTGTAGAGAATATGGCCAACTCCAGATGCTCGCAGCAGACAATATTGGTACAGGATAGCAGGTTAATCTCCATCGATCATTACGGGATTTGATGCAATACAGGATTTCAGAATGTGGTATAGAACTTTTTATGCCCATTTATACGAGAATTGACTTATAATCAAAGTAGTTTTATCAAAGTAGTTTTTTTAATCAAAGAATTGACCTATAATCAAAGTAGGAAAGTATTTTTTTTAAATTTTCAACCCATAAAATAAATGGACATTTTTCAAAAGAGCCCATAAAAGCGTAGCAATAATGTCCTTATAGAAACTGCAACAAATGAAACTAAAATACATATTAAATTCGCATGTTCCACGAAACCTGTAATCATATCTCCATGCTCGTTCTTCGCATGGACGGAATTATATCGTTAAAGTCAATTTAATCTGCTTATTAGAAGCGTTTATTCTGTTCAGGATGAACGGGGGAGGGGGGGGGGTTTGGTGAACATCCAGGTCTTCAGAGAAGCGACTGATTCCTCAGGGCAATCTCTTGCTTCTGGTCGACTTGCACGCCCCAGAAGCAAACGGTACAATATTGATATTAAACCGCTAAGTGGATATTAACTTCCCGGTACAGTTTTGCGCTGGTCTAATAATATCCGGGGCCGGACCGGAATTCATATTTGCATATTATTAAGACTCTCGCAGCAATACACAGCCTAAATAAACCAAGATATACAACTAAATTGTGTGCATATACAGAGAAGAGAACAATTTATTGCGGTATAAATGCTTTGATATTATACAAATGTTTGAAGTATCTACCTTAACATAGTTTACACACATACTCCTCTAAAACAAAAGGATTTGAAGTAGAAGAGAAAATATGGAGTGTCACTTAATTTAAAATTCAAATTGGTCCTTTTAATAACGTACAAAATTACTTATAAGATTTTTTTTTATGTGAAATTATACTCAGATAAATAATTTTATGTTTTATACAGAAGAAAAGTACGCACGATGAAAGTACGGTACATTTGTATGTGCCTTATTTTTCCTTCTGAATTGCAGCTATATAATAATACGCTGCTTATACAGACGAATGTTTCACAAAAATAATAATTTTCTCGAAGAGACCACCATGAAGTATAAATTATCGAAATTGTTGTGCTTGTAATTACTTTAGCGTATTTTACTTGCAATGTACAGTTGCATTATGTCCGTCCAAATGAGATATATGTACGTAACGTTTATTTATTTTGATTTTGTCATTATAGATATAATTTATTTATATATTGCGACGTCTCTTAAATAAACAAGAATATACACGTACTTTAGTTAGGTTTCCGTTTAATTACAATTTCCATAATATTGGTTATAGAAGATTGAATTAAGCTGGGCCACGCAGTATATATTCACGGATGCGTAAAGGGTTGTTAATATACACTAACAAGATGATACAATGTAGTTAATGTCTGCTAAATGATTATGTGTCCGAATTCGTCCAGGATTAGTCCGAGAGGGACATACAGAATACTGTACATTGCCGAAACGTGCGGATGGAAATGACGTTTGCATATACATATTATATTGTACCTATATATCTAGGTCGACTAGATATATGTGCGTGGGATGGTTACACGTGTTTACAAACATCCGAATAATATTTGTTAATAATACCCCAGTTTTCCTGTGTGTATGAGCTCAAATGCCATGATGATGGCCGAATTGGGTAACGAGATAGAGGTAACTATGTATTCTGGAATTAATTAAATAGTTAAATGGGTTTCGTTGCAAATGTAGGCTTTATTTCGCAAAAATAAGTATGTTCAGAAAGCTTCGCAAATGGCGACCGTAAATACTAATTAAATTTATGAAATATTCCGATAGTATATTATCTTATATAATAATCAGTTCTTTATTATATTTTAATTATAGTAAATATTTAAAAATGTTTTTGCTATTTGGTTATACAAAATAGTCTAAACGATAAAGAATTAAACATAAAATTAAAAATATTCCTCCCTAGGGCATATTTCTTTAGGATCATAAGAAAACTTGATAAAATTGCTATAATCTATCCTTTTAAAATATTCCTTGAGAGTAACATCGTTATCATCCTCGAAGTTATAATGGCACGAGGCATCTTCACTGGGGAATGCACAAACTGGGTAGGAAGTATTCCAGAATGTGTACGTATCCGGTTTTGGGTCTTGTGTGACAAATAAGCCCGTACTTGACGCTGTCGTTATATCGTACAAGCAATCGCAGTGCCACGGATTCGGGTGCAGAATTATCTTTCCAATTTTAATATTACGGAAAAATTGCTTGGGTACAAATGTTATGTTATTTACACCAATTCTAATCTCTGCGATGGACGGCTTTGGATATTCTTCCATATTGAATATATCATCACTAATAGCAATCAGTTCGTTGTTGGTTAAGTCAAGGAAGTCTAAATGAGTCAACCCGTTGAATACATGATTGTGCAGTTGACATATCCTGTTGAATTGCAGTTCCAGCCTTTTCAAATTTGGTAAATTATGAAACGTATTATACCAAATTGTACTGATTTGATTGTGTGATAAATTTAATTGTTCTATTGATGTCGTGTTATAAAACCACATCAGATTTATGAACTCAATACGATTCATACTCAAGTCCAAAGTACGTAAGAACGGCATATCTGCGAAGGCGTAATTATCAATCACTGTTATCCTGTTCATTTGGAAGGTGATGTATTCCAAATCGCTTCCTGTGAAAATACCCCAAGGCACTTCTTCGATCTCGTTACCAATCGCATTGAATATTTTGAGTTCGGGTAGGTGTTGCAAACAGTGCGTGTTTATTCCGCGAATACCTGCATACTCTGCAGATATATATTCGAGTTTAGGAAGACTGTTTATAGCGCCGATTCTTAGTCTAGAAAACTTTTCGTTTATTGTTAAACCGGTGGCATCGGGAAACACTCTACTATTATCAACACAGCCAGTTACTGCTTGCTCGACACAGAACTGAGCATTACAGACGCGCATCCTCACATTCATAAACGATGCCGTTATACAAATACCATCGACATGGTTACTAACGAACAAAACTAGCGTTATTAGGTGAAAAACGCGCATTTTTATTGTATGCACTTACACTAGCCACTAGACTGTTTACACGAAACTAAACGAATTTTTTTATAGTTTCTTGGCTCATCGCATGCTTAAATAACTCGTTCTTCGATGTTACTTACGAAAAACCGGTGTTGACGTATGCAAAAAAAAAGTATCGCGATTCACGACACGGTGGAATAACCTACAACATTTTGGATCATATGAATGGAATGTATAATGCAGTGTTTGCTCAAGTTAACTAAAAATTTATGTTCAAATTTCGGCTGAATGGTAATGATGTAGTCGACTTGAGTTTAGTGAATAGAATCCATTAAAACCGCAGGCAATTTATCAATTAGTCATTTATATTTCTCAACAGTAAATAATTTGTGGTTTTATAAACACAGACATTAGACAATGTTGTTGTTTTTATTATATTTATTTCGCATAGACAGTTTTTATTTAATGATAAACATATTATATTACTTACAAATAATACAAAGTGAAAATAATAAGTACAGGCGGCCCTCGACTTTCGCACATAATTGGTTCCTGAAAATGTGTGCGAATGTTGAATATTCGAACGTAGAGGGATGTAAAAAAAATATCAAAAATTATATTTTAAAATATTTATTTATCAATAATAATATTTATTTATCAATATGCATAATTAAGTTAACGAGGTGTGTTTAAGTGCTGTCAGGTGTTTTCTTTAAAACTTGTCAAGAGTTAGTTGAATACCACCCATTTTTTCTTTTCTTGATAAAGAGTTCGATAACATGCTGTGTCTTTCTCAATCGCCCTACGTACTTGAGATATACGTTCTCCATTGGGATCACATTCTTCCCTGATAGTTAATATTTTGTCAAGATGCATGTTTTTGATTCATTCATTCACATTTTTGATTGTCATAGTCTTGACGATTTTATCAGCTTCTTTTTCCCCACTTTCATTGTGTATTTCATTTAGCTCTTGTTGCTCAATTAAGTGTTCATTTGACAGAGGTACTGATTGAGATTCAATCAACTCATTAACATCTTCGTTGTTGAAGTCCATGTTTAGTTCATTCATTAGGCGAACTATTTCATCTGTGATCGTTTCCGGAGTTTCTTCAGAATTTATAAAATAACTCATCATTTGTGGGCATAATTGTTTCCAGGAACCTTGCATTGTTGACTCTTTTATTTCAGCCCACGAGTCTCCAATATTGTTTATTGCATTCCATATATTATAGTTCTTCCAAAAATCTCCTAATATAGACCCACCTTCCCTGCCAATTGCCTTGATGGCCGGATTCATTATTGTCCTCATATAATATTGTTTAAACGTAGCTATCACTGTTTGGTTCGTGGGCTGTATGAGGCAGGTAGTATTGGGAGGAAGAAACACAACATTGATTTCCGGGTATAAATTATGCAGAGATTTTTGGTGTCCTGGAGCATTGTCTAAGATTAATAATGCTTTAAATTGTAAATTTTTATCTTCACAATATTGCTTAAATGCCGGCACGAAATGAAAAGTGAACCAATCTTTGAATATTAACGCAGGATTTTTTATTTGCTTTCCAAATGACTGGAAGCAATTCTTTATATTTCCCTTTCAATGCTTTGGGATTTTCTGCTTGATAAATTAACATTGGCTTCAATTTTAAATCACCAGCTAAGTTTCCACCAAGAAGCAATGTCAATCGGTTTTTAGAAGGTTTATGTCCAGGGGCAACTAATTCTTCCTTCGATAAGAATGTACGATTAGGCTTTTTTTTTCCAAAATAAACCCGTCTCGTCTACATTGAATATTTGGCTAGCAGAATATTCTCCATCTACAATAATTTTGGACAATGAAGAAATAAATTCTTTTGCAGCATCTTGATCTGCATCAGCCGATCCTCCAGTGAATTTAATATTATGTAGAGAATACCTCATTTTCAATTTGTCGAACCAGCCATTACTTGCTTTAAACACCGTGTTAGAATCTTCTTTTAATCTTCTAGTCTTCCAATCTTCATGCAAACTAAGAGCTTTAGCTTGAATAATTGAAAAACTCAGAGAGACATCGAATTGATGTTGATCAAAACGATGATGACAAAGACCTTTCCATTTCATCCATCACTATGCCGTGTCTTTTGGAAACAATATTTGAAGATATATTTCCACAATTTTGAACGTATTCCTTAATTTTATTCTTGTTTTTCAAAATTGAACATATCGTAGACCTGTTTATGTCGTACGAACGGCCGATTGAAGCAAAAGATTCGCCGCTTTCAGAACGTCTAATTATTTCCATCTTTGTCTCGATCGTATGAAGTTTATGAGTCCTTAATTTCTATTTGTTCGTATCATACTCTAGGCAGCAATGTGTAAGTGAGCGCGAGCTACCGCGCTCCGTGGGAGCGACTACATGTAACCGAACAATTTTTGCATTATCGACAAAAATCTTTAAAAAATTGAATTTAAAAAAATGTGCGAAATAACGAATTGTGCGAAAGTCGAGGGCCGCCTGTATTTGAAATAATTAATCAGTTCGTACTATCACTCTAATATTAAACTAAATTAATCTATTTCTTAAAATTAGGAAATAAAACATTGAGGATATATGATATGCTCACATTTTTATCATTATTCTATAAATATTCCGATAAATTTAATACGATGCGGATTATGAATGTAATATTTCATAATATACATTTACATTAAATTACGAATAAAATTTAAATTAATTTTAAAAATAATCTTCCTTGGGACACTTCTCTTTGGATCACACGTTGATATGACTAAATTCTTATACGCTTAAAATATTCATTTAAGGTTTTATCGTTCGCTTCTTTGTAATCGTAATTACAAGAAGTCATAGTTTCATTAGGATATGCACAAACAGGGTATGACGTATTCCAGATAAAGTAAACATTTTGTTTTGGATCTTCTGTGGCAAAGAGACTTACTTGATGCTGTGGTAAAATCGTACAAACAATCACAATGCCATAGACTAACCTCTAGACTGTTTACACAAAACTGAACAATATTTTTTATAGTTGTTTCTGGTCAACACCGAAAGAGCTAGAGGTGATCACGCGCTCATAAATATTCCATATTATTTCATTAAATGACGGAAGTAAAATACCTAATTTAAATAGTAAACTGTATACTATTGGATTAGAAAAATTCAATTTAATAAAAACAATTTAATCGCATAATAATAACGGTTATCAGACTAAAATAATTCCAAGGTGTTTACTAGTCAGTGTTAACCATGCCACCAAAATCCATGAAGAACCTACGCACGACATCAACATCGGATGATACAGATGAAGAGTCTACCATGAGCGATTTGCTAAAGGTACTCTTATCTGCTAAACAGTTGAAGCAGATGCAAGAGGAGTTTCAAACTTGCATAGATTACTTTAGCAGTAGATTGGATAAATTTGAGAGCAAAATGGTGCGGGAATTCAAAGATTTATCCAAGACTGTGGGTAAAATCGATAACTGCCCAAACGCTACTTAAGCCGAGATTATTAATTTAAAGCAAGAAATTAGTCAAGTGAAGTATTATCAAAGGAACACGAATGTGCAAATTTCAGGTGTCTTAGAAGCGTCGAATGAAAATGTAATATCAATTATATCCACAATTGAGTAAGTAAGTATCCAACAAAATAAATATATTACAAAACAGTATAATGTATATTTATGGTGCTAATTGTGTCGATGAATTATCTAATGTCTTTTATACCATATAATAGATTAAGAAGTATCGTACAACTATACATCTATAGAATAAGGACAAAACATAATTTTAATACTAAGTTTAAATTTTTTAATACAATTGTGCTGTTTGATGGTGCGAGGTAGTTTGTTATATAATTTACACCCATTATAAAATAAACTTTTTTGGTAAAGTGATAGATTGTGTCTTGGTAGTTGCAATAGTTTTTTGTGTCTCATTTCGTAATTCCAGCTCTTTTTTTCATGTAGCTACTACAGATATAAATGCATACCATCGGGTGTAGCGCATCAACAAAGATAATAAGAAACCCCGCAATATTATATTGCAATTTGAGAGTATACCTTAGGGATAATTTGTTGGCTGCCTCAAAGAACAAGGTTATTACTTCATAATGGCTCTAGAATCTACGTGTCTGATCCTTTGACACCGGAAAACGATATACTGCTTTCGAAATGTTAGAAATATTTTAGGTCTGTATTTGAACCCAAAACAATGACGATTGCACGGGGGTGGATTCAATTATATTGAATACTATATCAGAGGAACCGATTCTTTACGAATTGAAATCATTCAACACCAATAAGGGGCCTGGAACAGATGGAATTCCAGTTCCTTTTATTAAATATTGTCATGCACTGTCTTCACCACTAGCTTTAATTTTTTATGGTTCATTAAAGAATGGTATATGACCATCTCCGTGGAAGCAAGCATATATCACACCAATATTAAAAAGTGGTGCTGCGAATGAAATATCTAATTATAGACCAGTTTCCAAAATTTCCGCATTTGCAAATTAATTTGAAAAACTTATCGTACACTACCTTTCACAATTCTTAAATAGAAAATTATAAGTACCTAGTAAAAATGGATCAATTTTGACAAATCTAGTAGCATTCTCGGAATACCATTACTATGCACTTGACAAAGGTAGCCATGTTGATGTGATCTACACAGTCATTAAAAAAGCATTTGATAAAATTAATCACTGCCGACTAATTTACAAATTGCGAAAGTTTGAAATACACGGTCAATTTATAAATTGGTTTTTATCATATTTAACAAACCGGAAACAAGCTGTTGCTCTTAAAGCAAGTATATCAAGATGGTTCGTTTTAACAACAGGAGTGGTCCAAGGAAGTCAACTAGCGCCCCTACTTTTTAATATATATATATATATATATATATATGACACTAGTGATAATTTCCAGAATAGTAAATTCTTGTTTTTTTGCAGATGATTTAAAAATTTATAATTGTATATCCTCAATTTCCGACGCTATTCTCTTACAAGAAGATTTAAATAGGTTCAAGAATAGGTAGAAAATTGTGTAATTCCGAGGATTACATTTAATTGTAATGACAGATATATTTAATATAACTCTGGCTAAGTTTATAATACTTTTGAATATGATTTTCAGTGAATCTTAATTGTTTTATTAGTTTAAATTTTTGTATAATAATATAATTTTAGATGGTATTATTTTCACGTTTAAATATTTCTCTTATAATAATGTATCAATATTGTGAAAAGTGTTTATGGATGTATATCGTGAATAAGCAGCTGTTTGTTTTCTTTTCAAATAGCTAAATATATATATAAATAACCTGATTTGTTTTATATAACCATTGCATTATAGAGACGGTTATAAAATAGTGTAGAAATATATAAACCATGAAGATTTTGCAATTATTATGATAAAATCATGAATAAATATGAGCGAATTTCTAAAGAGTGCAAATAGTGATTATCGATTGCCCTTGATCTGTGACTAAGAAATGCATAAGTATGTACCTGTAATCGTAAATCTATAAAGCTATTTATTATTTATATACAAGCGTCTCTATTGGTATTCTCGAAGAACTTGAATAGAAACCCCAGCTATATGGCCTTCATGTACATGCTGGGTTTCGAGACCGTTCAGCTATTATGCATTATTTCATTATCAACGCACTGCAATATTTGTAAATCAATTGTGAAATTGCGAAATTCATAAATAAATCATCGTTTCATTTGACGATTTTCGCTTATATCATCGCTTTGTTCATTTCACATATTGTCAGTGGCGGTTCCTTATTCAGGCCGTAGGGCCACGCGCCCCTCCTGAACATTGAGCGCATCACCGTAGATATATAATTGTATTGCGATATTTTATCTCGGCATTATTTTTCTTAAAAGATAAAGCTTGCGCCGTAATAACAATTAACACAACGTTCGTTCGGTGTGGCGTTCGTTGTGGTATCCGCTGCTAGTCATAGTAGCGTCCGATGCTGTATCTATCTGTATCTATCGTTCGCGTGGTATAGATATATCGCTAATTTGGTGCCGCTGCGTCTTCAGCGCCACCCAGTACAGATTAAATGCATATGCACTCATCTCACTCTATTGCAAGCAATCGGTGAGAGCGACCGTATGCAGTATATCTTCTGTTTCTTCGGTCCGATCCTTGCTACATCATCTAATATATGTCACTGATTCTCAGCGGCTATCCATTGCCAGTACAAGTTAAATACATATATACAGTACATATGCAATGAGATGAGTGTCTCATAGACTGCAGGCGACCGATCTATTGGATGTCGCGCTTCTTTAACGGCATAGAGAAGTTCAGAGAGAAAAGAGAGAGTAGTATATATATATACAGAGAGTATATATACATGTATATAAATTGATATAGAATAGCCAGATTAGACAGTATCATTTGTTCTGTGCATGCACGATTTTGCCACGTGTTTCTCCAAGAATATATTTAATGCAAATAATTTAATATAGTGTTAGTTCTTTATAGAAAATAGAGTTTTGTAGACTTTCTCTTATGGACAAAGTAAAAATTAAAGAATTAGGTAGGCCATTGCCTGATTTAAAATTTATCACAAACTTGTGCAAGGAGTGCACAAAACCAGACATTTACGCGGCGTTTTACAAGAGACATTTACAAAAAAAATTATAACACAGATGAAGGACAGATTCTCATATTGTGGCCATCTACAAGCCGCTGAGTTATTTAATACGAAATCGATGCCAACATTTTCTAAACAATTTCCAGTGGACCTTTTGGAAACTGTGTGTCATGCATATCCATTTTTAAATAAAACCAGATTAAAAACAGACTTAGAAGTCATTTACACGCGTCCGGATTTTTATCAAATAATTGGAGCCACAAATTTTCTTTCGTTATTGCTACAAAATAATCCCAGTGAAACTTTCCCGGAAACGATAAAAATACTTAAAATTATTTTAACAATACCGATGACCACTGCTGAATCAGAGCGTTGTTTTTCAACACTTAAAAGAATCAAGACTTTTTTGCGAAATGATATGGGTAATGATCGTTTAAACGCGTTGGCGATGATGTGTATTAATAAAAATGTGGTGCGAGATATTTACAATTTTAACGAAAAAGTTTTGAAAAACTTTATTTCAATGAAAGATAGAAGAGTGGCATTCACTTTCAACAAATGATTGAACTTAGTCATTTTGAATCCATTTTAGATCAGATTTCTCACTGTTGTGTTATTTTTTAAGAAATGCGCCCCCTAGATTGAAATGGCACGAGCCGCCACTGCATATTGTATCATTTGTTTGTTATAGATCAGTTCTTTTACACGTAAATCTGGACTTATATTTATAATTTAGTGTTTTACTCGAAGTTCTTGGTGCTAGCATCTGCTGGACAAGTCAACGCAACGTACGACTCACATCCGACCCGAAGGGAACGCATAATTACAACACAACCCGAAGAACACATAAGCTTAGGGGCAAATTACGAACAAGAGAGCCCGGCTAAGGTGCACTACTCATCTAGCCACAGCTGAGGGCAAATGAATACTAGTTGTATAAGTACAGATCGTGTAAACTATTTTGACAAGTCAGTTACAGTTTGCGATGAACTCGATCAAAAAACTTTCCATCGTAGACTCTGTGCGATTGGAAAGTCAAGACTTAATTACCGAACGGGCGATAGTTGCGGTACTATCAAGGATATGTAGTTCACGCTGTAACTGGACTTGAGTCATGGAAGAGGGAAGAAAGAAACTAAAATTTATCAAATGGTATGTAATTGAGGAATTTGGATGTGAAAGGATAGAAACATTATAAAAAATGTGAAGGGATCCCAATATTTAGTTAACGGGATACCTCGCCCAAGATGTCCATGGATGGTTCCCTCCAGATGCCCATGGATCGCTCGCCCAAGATGCCTATACAGATATATGTATGGACATCTTTGTCGAGTCAGATGAACACGCCAAACGAAAACAAAAAATATTAAATTATGGCAAATATTAAAATAGTAAAATAATGAACTCAAAGCTTCAATGTTGTGTCCACGAAATAATTATATCTGATCTTTTAATAAATTATTGAACCTGCATAAAAAATCTTAAGGGTATATGCTATGACCTGAAATAAATAGAATAAAGCCTTAATGGCATATGGGATGACGTGAAAGAAAGTGAAAATGGCCTTAAGGGTACCTATTTTAAGTTGGCACCAAAACTGGACTCTCTAGTAGATTCCATTGTTACTCTCACCTGTAGCTTATGTGAAGAGACGATTTGCAGTAGAGGGCAGCGTGTTGCGGCGGTATCGTCGTTGGCGCACCCAAGATGTCCATGGATGGTTGGCCCAAGATGTAGATACATGTCCCCCCCACTTTATTAATTTAAAAATTTATATTTATAAGGTCTTAATATTAGCGTTTGATGAATTAAATAATAGTAATAATAATTGTAGTTTGATTTCAAACATATTTCAATTAAAAATGTATTATGCCAATATTGCATAAAATATAATTTTTATTTCTAAATATTTCAATTATCTCAAAATCCACTGAAAGATTTAACAGCCAAAGCGACATAGGATAATAAAAAAATGGAAGTTTTTGAATAATATCGGAAACAAACAAATATGGAATAAAACACCTGCCATGTCAATGGGAAGCTCAAGAAGTTTCAAAAATTGGGATCCCAATTTTTGAAGCTGCTTTCTGATCATTTATTTTCTGATAATCACGGAATCTTTAGCATATTATCAAGCACTTACGACGATATAGTGATTACGCTCTAGATATATATAATTTTCACAACTTATTATTTAATTCATTTTAATCATTTTTAATACATTTTTTTCATATAATTCTATCTTGTTTCAAACAAAATTTCAAATGATTCAAATTTTAATAAAACATGTACTCAAACATGTGCCATTTTATCAAATATAAAGACGGTTTATAATAAATTATATATTATGATTAATAATATTTAGTGTTGAATGTTTAAATATTTAAATTCAGTAAATTTATGGGAAGATGTAGTTTACTAGAGAAATATAAGATGTTGGACGATAATACGAATTACAAAAAAAATTAAATTATGATTGAATATTATCATAAAATATTTATTAGCTTCTAAAAAGAAAAAATATTTCTTTTTATTAAAATATCTATATAAAATAAATTGTAGTAATAATTTGATAAAAGTAATTGAAATTACTATAAATTTTCGACTAATTTTTACTATAAAAAGGTCTCATCATTCGCATACTGCACTTTATATTTTACACCAAGGATTTACCTCGGGATTGGCAGTAAAGTGCGCTGGAAGCAAAAATGCATTAAAAAAATTACAAAAGTTGAAAGAAATAAAGAATTGTTCGAAAAAAGTCAGATACTTTTCTAAAATAAGGCAAGAATAAAGTAGAATAATATAGAAAATTGATTAATGCAAAATATAAACCAACAATGTACTCAATCTTTTAGCGTCGGAACAGTGGCGTGCTTATTATAATTGTAATAATTTTTAATAATCCCGTGATATTTTATAACAAAATCGCTCAAAATCAATGAAAATATAGTAATTAAGACATATAAAATAAACTTTGGTTATATATTTGAAGTATTTGAAATGTGGTGGTATAGGAGGATGATGAGAATTGGGCGGGTAGATTGAGTGACAAATGAAGCCGTGCTAGAGGTAGTAGGTGAAAAGAGAAGTATTTGTAGATTTTTACGATTTTTTAAATAAAATTTAAGATATTACAAAGTTAGAGGAAGAGTTTGTTAAGTTTCCAAATAAACGAGTCTTTAAAATACTCCTTCAAAAAATATATGATTCAATTCATTTCATTTTTACAATTAAAACATTTAAAATGTATATTGCTAGACACTTAGTTCATATACATTTTTTATTAAGTGTTAATTTTTGTAAAAATACAAATTTGTTAACAAATAAATAAATTTATATATCACATCTTCTTTTAACTACAAATCTATATATTTTTTAAATTAATGTTCAATAAATCATGTTCAATAAATATGCTACTGAAAAAAATTCAATTTTTAGTTTATAAAATAAAAATAATGACTATAGTTTTATTGATATTTTGATTTTTTTTAAAATATGGTTATGAAAATATACATCCGTAATATTTTTTTCGAATATGTTATACTTTGGCGGAAATTGTTTGATAAAATTTTAATAAAATACAATTGATAATAATTAAAGTTCATAATGAGAATTTTATGAACCCAAAATCATAAAATTCTCCTATATAAAAAATGTTATGATATCCTAAAAATATTTAAGACTGTATCTAGCACTTAGTTTCTTGCACGTGATAGTATTATTAAATTTTCATCAAATATAAATTAATAATTCATATTTACAATATTATTACGTGAACCATCAAATATATTTAAAAAAAAATGCATTTTCATGTCACATTTAAAAAGATATTTTAATAAATATTCATATATGACAGGATATATGACATGCCCACATTTTAATCATTATTCTATAAATATTCTGAGAAACATATTCTCATGCGTATTATGAATGTAAAATGTCTTAAACACATGTACATTAAATTACGAATAAATATTAAATTAATTTTAAAAATAATCTTCCTTTGGACACTTTTCTTTCGGATCATAAGTTGATAAGATAAAATTCTTATATTTAATACGCTTAAAATATTCCTTTAAGGTTTTATCGTTGTCTTCTTTGTAATCGTAATTACAAGAAGTTGTAGCTTCATTAGGATATGCACAAACAGGGTATGACGTATTCCAGAAAAAGTAAACATTTTCTTTGGGATCTTCCGTGGCAAACAGACCGTTACTTGATGCTGTGGTAATATCGTACAAACAATCGCAATGCCATGGATTTGGATGAAGAATAATCTTTCCAATTTTGATTTTCTCGAAGAATTGTTTAGGAATGAAAGTAATGTTATTTAAACTAATGCGAAGTTCTGATATAGAGGCATTCGGGTATTCTTTTGTATTGAACATTTCATCATCTATACCGAAGAGTTGATTATTGGTGAGGTCTAGGAAATCTAAATGTGTCAGCTTGTTGAACGATTGATATCGAACTTCGTGTATCTTATTAAATTGTAGTTCCAATCGCTTTAGAGTTGGAAAATTTTTAAATGTATTAAACCAAACTATATTGATTAAGTTGTGTCCTAAGTATAGGTTTTCGATTGTCGTAGTATTAATGAACCACATGACATTTATAAATTGAATTCTGTTTTGTGATAAATCCAATGTCTTTAAATTGGGCATGTCTGCAAAAGCGAAATTATCGATCACTGATATCCTATTTGTCTCCAATGTGAGGAAGTTCAATACGCTGCTTGTAAATACACCCCATGGAATCTCTTCTATTTCATTTGCATGGGCATTGAATGTTTTAAGGCTAGGTAGATTCTGTAAACAGTATGTGTTCAATCCACGTACACCAGTATATTCGAATATGATATGTTCAAGTTTCGGCAAATTATTTATTGCACCCATCCTTAATCTACCAAACTTCTCTTTGATTGTCAATGTAGTAGCGTCAGGAAATATTTTCTCATTGTCGACACAGCCAGTGATTTCTTGTTCTAAGCACAATTGAGCATTACACACGCGCATTTTAATGTTCTGGAATGATATTGATATACATGACGCACTTGTATAATATAGCAAGTTGTTTACAATAACGTAATGTAGAGTTAATATTTGTATTAGCTTCATTTCTAATGTTATGAGTTAAACTATCGTTCAGACTGTTCCAGTAATACTAAGCCTTGATTATTAATATGCTGTTGGACACAACGCGTGCTACGATAACCCGTTCTTCAAAGATACTTGCGAAAAACCGGTGTTTCAATATTTGTACGAAGTCCAATATTTTTGAATACCCATAAATATCATACCAGGCTTACTACGTTTTATAATTGTTCAGAGAGTTGTGGAGTAATTCTCAGAATTAATTACTCTACTACAGTGGCGGTTCCTTATGCAGGCCGCAGGGTCGCGCGCGCCCCTCCTGAACATTGAGCGCATCACCGTAGATATATAATTGTATTGTGATATTTTAACTAGGCATTATTTTTCCTAAAAGATAAAGCTTGCGCCGCGAACATACCTAACACTCATGACTCAACACGATATGGCAGCTAGCAAGTACCAGACAAATGCATATGCCCTATCTGTTGGAAGCGCTAGAGTTAGAGCGACCGTATGCTCTCCATTTCTTCGGTCCGCTTGTACTATATTACGACTAGTGTACAACATTCCAGCGGATTTGGATGAGTCATAGCAACGTGACGTCACGCTGCTTGTACAGCGAGAATATATGTTTATGCTATTTTGGGCTACGATTCTTTAGCGTTCCAACAGAGAAGCCTAGTAAATAGTAAAATGGATATAGATATAGTTGCATTGTTCTGTGAGTTACGTATGTACGATTTTGCCACGTGTTTCTCCAAGAATATGTTCAATAGAAGTAATTTAATAAAAATGAATAATGTTAATTATTTATTGAAAATAGAGTTTTATAGACTTTCTCTTGTGGACAAAGTAAAAATTATAGAATTAGGTAGGTCATTGCCTGATTTAAATTAATCACAAACTTGTGCAAGGAGTACTCAAAACCGAACATTTACGCGGCGTTTTACAAGAGACATTTACAAAAAAAAAATTTTAGAAACCGTGTGTCATGCATATCAATTTTTGAATAAAATCAGATTAAACGCAGAATTGGAAGTCATTTACTCGCGTCCGCATTTTTATCAAATAATTAGAGCCACACATTTTCTTTCGTTATTACTACAAAATAACCTTAGTGAAACTTTCCCGGAAACTATAAAAATACTTAAATTTATTTTAACAACCCCGATGACGACTGCTGAATCAGAGCGTTGTTTTTCAACACTTAAAGGAATCAAGACTTTTTTGCGAAATGCTATGGGTAATGATCGTTTAAACGCGTTGGCGATGATGTGTGTTAATAAAAATGTGGTGCGAGATATTTACAATTTTAACGAAAAAGTTTTGGAAAAGTTTATATCAACGAAAGATAGAAGAGTTGCATTCATTTTCAAGAAATGATTGAATTTAATCATTTTGCATCCATTTTAGGTAAGATTTCTCACTATTGTGTTATTTTTTAAGAAATGCGCCCCCCAGATTGAAATCGCACGAGCCCCCACTGCTCTACTCTTAGTTACGCATTGGGAGTTTTAAATCAAAGATATGTAATGAACTTGACATCGCGGACTAATTTTATTTACGTAAAAATAATTGACTAATTTCGTATACTTAGAGAATGTTAATGCTAATTTGATGTTTTTCTATGAACAAATGTTTTACTTGACCGATGGACATAAAAAAAAAGAAAATCATAACGTGAATAACATACAACTTGCAAAGAGAAATACTTCGCAGAAATTTTTAACTTACTATTTGAAATTATTTGAGCAAAAGATTATAAAATTTAAATTTTTGGATGGGGATGTTAACTTAGCCAGAAATTCCCAAGGCAAGCTATTGTTTATGATATTATAACCAGCTGGATATCCATTTTGTTCTGTCTTATTTCACATTTCCCTAACCAAATCCCATAGATTCTTGCTCAATCGTATAATGATTCTGTTCGTTGGATATACATGCACGCGTTCCGCTTTCCATTCTACTCTTCCATTCTTGGAAAATATTGCATATTCCAGACGTTCTATATTATTTTCCATGTAAGATGGTAAGGCCAAGGCACACTTTTTCCCTAACAAGCAAATAATTGATATCAATTGAAAAATTGATTTCTTGCAATATTTGAATGAAACATTTAAAAGATGAATACCTTGCAAATTAATAAATTTTATTAATATTACAGATTTTGAAAAACCTTTAATATAATTTAGATTTGTTGTAAATAATAAATCATAATATCTATAGAAACTGCTCCAGTGTTAGTAGTGTCTTGTATATGGAAAAAAACGAATCTAATAATCGTAAAGAAACCGAACACAATATTGAGGGATACCAGGTGCATCTGCACAGCGTCTGATGGCCCTTTATGTTACCAATTTTTATATCAAGATTTTTCGCGAACTCAATTTGGATATGAAAAAAAATGTGAGTTTAGAATACTGCAAAAATTAAAGAATAAAGTACCAATAAGTCCAAATTGAACCAGTCCAAAGCAAACAATTAAAAGTGTCTTATGAGAAATTTAGGAATAAACTTTTACCTCAATGTTTATGAAAGATTTCAATACATAGATCTCAATGAAAGTTCCAAAGTTTACGAAGAAAGCAACATTTTTTATACGAATACGTCCATTGTTAAAAACATGTTTAGATCGATAATGTGTATTCAATTTTGCAGTAAATTTTAGTTGCTACTTTCAAAGCACACAATTAAAAGAATATATATACCAAGCAGTTTTCAAGACATCGTTTTGTTTACAATGAAGTCACTATTTTAATTAGCAAAATGTTTCTTGCGCGATTGTAAACTTTTTTTTCAAATCCATATTTTTACCATTGAATATAACTCCGCTCGCCCGACATAAGGGGCACAAGATGTATATTTCTTGGCGTCGACGTTAGGACGTAGACGTCAGCGTCGATGAGATCATTAGGAAGACGCCTAGACATTCAACGTTTCGGCAGTGCGGCATCAAAAGCAGCAAGCACAACGCAAGGGTGTCAATTCTTTCGGAGGGCGTCAGTGCTGTATGCATTACTATGCTTGTACATAAGGTTCAATATTGCACGTGTGTACTTGTAGGGTATATGCGTTTTTGCTATGCTTTGTGCTCAAGTAGCAACGAGACATAAAGTAGATGTATAAATAAAAGCGAAATTGCCAGAGTCAAGCTGCCTCCATTGTAGACAGAGGCTGAGATAAAGAACCATAAGACGTAGGGATACCTTGCGTAAGTAAAGGTCCATATAGAGATTCTATACTTGCGGTCTTAAGAATAGTGTACTTAGGATGTGCAATAGGGTGACACATTGATGTCGATGCATGTGCAGTTTCGGGGTCAAAATTCGTGCTTTTGTGGAGTTTTATATGCAATAATATATCCCAATGTTCGTACCAGAGGAATAAAGTATGGCATATTCTGAACACGATGTATATTGCACAAAAATTAACATCCGAATAGATGCTAGACATAATATATAAAATAGGCAATCATTTTAAGTATAGGAAGGTTGAAGAAAAATACGTAGTTTTAATATCACGTAAAAATATTTTAAATATAATTAGATATTTATTCGACTAGTTTCGCTATGAAGCATTGTCAAGACTAAAGAATAACAATAACAAAAAGGAGGGGAACAAGTGTATATAACCAAACAAGATTTTATCTGCGTACAATATCGAATAAGGGGCTGTAGATTAAGTCTAATTGGTCGTTAAGTAGTGTATAATTAGGGTTTTTTCGGTACTTATGAATTTCCAATGATTCAAGTAAATTTAGTTTTGGGCTTTTTGAACAAATATGCAAGATCGTTAAATTAATAATACAAGGAAAATTATGTTGAGATTCAATAATATGATTTGCAAAATTTGAATTATTTTTTTTAAATTTATAACTATTAAAATGTTCATTAAATCTAATTTTAAAACTACGGCCTGTTTGGCCAATATATATTGCATTGCAATCTGGACAGTTTATCTTATACACTCCACTCCTGTTCATTTTATCTGTTTTATCTTTATGGTTAAACAGAAGATTTGATAGGGTATAAGGAGTTCGTTGTGAAAGGCTTAGGTTGTAGTTAGATAAAGTATTGGCAATTTTTAATGTGTTCGTGGAAAAAGTGAAGGAAATATATTTAATAGTATTAGTAGTCGTAGATACAGGGTAGATAGAGTTGAAAATCAGTTGTTTACGTTTTTTGTGAATTAGATTAGAAATTGGGGTTTTTGGGAAACCATTTAATCTAGCTATCTCAAGGATATTTGAAATTTCTAGGTTAAGTAGTTCATTACTAAGAGGGATAGAAAAGGCTCTATGAATTAAGGATTTGTACGCTGCAAGTTTATGTTTTAAGGGATGCGATGAGTTGGCTGGGATTGTTATAGGTGAGAAGGTGGGTTTTCTATAAATGTTAAAATTTAGTTTTGAGTCATGTCTATTAATGGTTAGATCAAGAAAGTTTATAGATTGGTCTATTTCAATTTCTGACGTGAATTTAATATTATTATGTTGTTGATTCAAAAATAAGAAAAAGGAATTTAACTGTCTGGTAGTCCCATTAAAACAAGCTAAAACGTCATCTACATAGCGATACCAAAAACTGATACATTTTTACCCAATGTAGAGTTTAGTATTTTTGATTCTAGGTTGTGCATAAAAATGTCTGCAAGTAGGGGGCTCAAGGGGGAACCCATGGCTAAGCCATTTTTTTGGGAATAGTATTTATTATTGAATTGGAAATAATTCTGTATAGTACAAAGTTTAATAGATTCATAAATTTCAGATTGAATAAATGGGTCTATACTATCTTGATCTAAGTGTTTTTTAGTAAGGAGAAGGCAATCTTCTACAGGAATATTCGGAAACATATTGGACACGTCAAATGATACTAATTTTGATGAATGAGGGATTTGGTGTGGTTTAAGTAGGTTAATAAGTTCAAGTGTATTTTTAATCGAGTGAGTAGAAATAAAGTTTGTGTATTGTTTGAAAGTGTCGTTTAATTGCATTGCCAGACTTCTAACTGGACTATTGATAAAGGAAACAACAGGTTGTATAGGGTTATCAAGTTTGTGGATTTTAACAAGGCCATACAATTTTGGGGAAGATGGGTTCATATGAATCATGCGATATTTTTGAAAGGGAGTTAAAATTATGGAGATGTCCTTAAGTAAAGTTTTTAGTTCAGTTTGGAAATGGGGGTAGGATCTTTTTTATGGGTTTCATAGTCGGTTGTATTAATAATATCGGAAATCTTTTTATCATAATCTACTTTATTCATGATGATGAAGGCATTTGATTTATCTGCTAGTAAGGATTAAATTATTAGAAGTTAATTTTTGTTGCAGAGTTTTTAAAGGGATTTTGTCAACCGAGCTTTGAGGAGATGGTTTTTTGGAGAGAATTTGTGTTAGTATTGATCTAGGTACTGTAGGGTTAGGAATATTTTTTAACGCAAGTTCTGATTCCACAGTGGTTAATTCGAAATTATTGTTCGGGATATGTGGGGAGTATTTAGGACCTTTCGATAACATTGAAATTTCAGGAGATGTAAATTGTGTTTGGGATAAATTAATGATTCTATTGTTGACGGGAATATTAGGTTTAGGTAAAATAGATTGAGAAAGATTTTGGATATTAGTGTTTTGTTGGTTATGTTGAAGGGAATTAAGTTTCTTGGTTTGAATTTGGAATTTATCAAATATAATTCTACTTGTTAATTCTCTAACTTTATCATCAAGTAAGTCAAATTGTATAGGGTGGAGTGTATAAGTGAGTTCAGAATGTAATACTTTAAGATAAGAATGATAGATGGACTTCTTCCGGTAGCACTGCTTAACTTCTTCTTGGAGCCAGATTCTTTTCGCCATTTGCTTCATAGCGAAACTAGTCGAATAAATATCTAATTATATTTAAAATATTTTTACGTGATATTAAAACTACGTATTTTTCTTCAACCTTCCTATAATATGGAATATCACAACGTAACGGCCAAATCTATAACCTATTTTAAGTATATTTACAGTATACCTTTGTATTCGTATTATCGCTCATTTATAATACTTGATACATGAAAATTAAACATGATATATCCTTGCTGTTTAATATAAAAAGTAATATGAAAATAAAAATATCTTACTGCTATCTATTTTCGTGCACAATAATATATTCTCCCCTATTTAATATAGCAGGCGTATTACTTAGTTGACCATAATCTATATACGAAGTTGTAATATGATATGCTGGAGTAAAAGTCCGCACATGTACAAAGTGTTGACATAACGGAAAACGAATACACTTTCATTTTCTTATGAAAAACCTATTCCATGGTCAAACCAAATATCTTCATCTTCATATGCTGTAATCTAAATAAAACGGCTGAAAATCAATTTTCGAAACATAAATTTTATTGTAGTCATTGTCGTGATTTTTAAATACTTTTATATATTTTCAAGTTCAGAAAGCTTTTGTATACATCAATAAGAACTCCGAATTGATATTTCTTAATGTATACTATATACAAGTTATATCAATTATAATTTAAATCAAGTTCAATGTTGCCACATTGTTATATTCAACTTTGACATACCGCTATAAGAATACCACACAGAGTTTCAAGACGCCTACACTAATTTCGTCTGCCATAGACATTGTTAAGATAAAGGGCAGTATATTTTCAAGAAGTCTAATAATTACCAACATAAATTACCAGGAGAAGACAACAATACTCTTTTATCAAAGCATCTAATAGAAAACTATGTGATCATCAATGCAAAATTAATTAGTTTCTTAGAATCAGAACATTGTCAAGTAATATTTAAAGCATAAAATTTATAGAATAAAGTTACTATTTGTCTAGGTATGAAGTCGCTGTAATTTAGCTTATCTTCACGAACAAATATACCCTCTTTGATAATGCTGGCGGTCACCACACGTACATACATACATTTACGTCGAGATCTATTGTTTCGCGTTAACATCTCTATCGGCCTGACACCCTATGATTACCTGGGGCACCTCCTTCTGCTCTTTCTCGGTCTACAAGCCTTAAACTTCGGCTCTCTTCTACGCCATACCTTAACAGTCACTCAATGCAGTTTTCTGGAATATGCACCACGGTTTAAATCCTTTGGTTAAGGATAATGTGGCACGAAAGAGAACCAAAAGTATGTACTTGTACAATTATATAGCCAAGGCAATATCTATATTTATTGCCAAGGATTAAAATTATTATTATCATTAAAAAGAGATATTCTTGTAATTGTTCTAGATTACAAAACTATACTAGTAAAATAAGTGAACTGTTGACTATGAATATATGTTTATTCAGTTGAACCTATCTTTTATGCTTACGAAAATTGATTATGTTAAAGTTAACATTCATTTCGAAGATGATGGCCCACACAAAAATCATCTCTTTCAATGCCCGCCCGCCGATGCAGCAATACATATACTACAAAAAGAAATATACGACCAACAAGACTGTAGAAATAATGTATGTCGGTGCCGAAAAGAATTATGTTAGAGGTACTGATGATGTTCAATACAACCAGAAATGGTATCGGGGCTAATGAACTTGGTTGAAGTGATTCAAAACGTATAATGGAATGCGCATCGAAAAATTCAAAATAAGTTACTTACAGCCAACGTGGGGTAAGAAGTAAAAATGACAGAATCTGAATTTACTAATTCATATATCGAAAAGGGGAAATGAAGTCTAGTCAAAACTGTGCACATTTTGATGGTGTAGAAGTTAAATAGTAAACTCAGATACTCTTTGCGTTACAGGGAGGTATATTGGTAATTGATAGCATTATCAGAATTGCATGACATCAATATTATAGCTAAACTAATAACTGACATACTCACTATTTCGTCTATAATCGACATACCAATAACAGTATCCTAATTACGATTATATATTGAATCCGTATCTCTAGCCGGTACATTCCTATAGACATGATACCGTATAAAGAGATCATCCCCAAGGTCTTATCTAATTTGTGTCTGGATGCTCCCCTTATATCCTTCCACTCGCACCCTACTTCCCGTATATATATAATGCACTATATAAAACCCGTAATTTGTATAAAGTTCAATACCAAAACGAGTTTTTCAATTTTTTTTTAACGTATCAGTTATTTTGGAAAATCAACATAACGTATTCGCTTATATAAAAAACATACACACTGAGGTCACACTTTTATAGACGTATGATCACAAATTCCTTCGAATTTTTGACATTCTAAGCACGTTTTAGAAACAGGTTCACATATAATAAAAGAAGATCGGGAACAGGTTGCTCTCCTTCCTGTCTATCGTCATTTAATTGGATTTGACGGTAGCGACACGGTGTGTGGATACCAATGTGCTAGTTCAATGTTAGCGACATGTGAGATTGCAGGTACCTACCATGAAACTATAGACGAACTGTAATGGCACGGGCCAAAGAGTCTTATGGATATGAATTATACAAGATCATATACGAGGTGTGTTTAAAAAGTAATGAGACTATTTCAATAAAACTCTTTATTTATTTTATATTTACAATTCAACCTTATCACCTTAAAAATAGTTACCTTCTGAGGTCACACAGCGTCGGAGACGTTACACCCACTGCTCATAGCAGTGTTGGAAGTCGTTAAGTGGGATCGAACGAAGTTGGTCCGTCACGGTTTTCTGAATGACGTTTATAGTGCCAAAATGACGTCCCTTGGGTTAAATTTTCAACTTGGGAAAAAGGAAGAAGTCACAGGGTGATAGATCAGGTGAGTAGGGGGGCTGAGGAACCACCGAAATTCCTTTTTGTGTCAAAAATTGCCTAATAGAGAGTGCTGTGTGACAAGGTGCGTTGGCATGATGCAACATTCAACTTTCAGAAATGCTTGGTCTGACTCGAAGAACTCTTTTCCTTAGTCTCTCGAGAACTTCGCGGTAAAACTGCTGATTGACAGTTTGCCTCGGGGGCACAAGCTCCTTATGAACAATCCCCTGACTGTCGAAAAAGCAAATGAATATTGTTTTAATCTTGGATTTACTCATCCGTGCTTTCTTCGGACGTGGTGAGGCGGGGGTGTGCCACTCCTGACATTGGCGTTTTGTTTCAGGGTCGTCTTCAAGTACCCAGACTTCGTCACCTGTGATCACGTTTTTTAGAAAATCTTTGTTAGTTTCAATGTTCTGCCGAAGATCTGAACACACAGCTATCCGATGTTGTTTTTGCTCAGGTATCAGGATTTTGGGAACCATCTTCGAACACACCTTTCGCATGCCCAAATCCTGGGTTAACATGTCGTAGACAGTGGCAATGTTCAAATTCAATTCACTGCTGATCATTTTGACAGTCATTCGTCGACCAGACATCACAAAAACTCGCACTTTTTCCAAATTTTAACTGACGGGAAACTTGCAATGTTGCCAAATCACGCACTGTGCATGCGTTCTCACTACTTTTTAAACTCACCTAAATTTACCTTACTTACCGTATATTCGGTTATGAAGAGAAAAAATGGATGGTTCAAGATTATGATGAAATATTTTGTATAAATACTGGAGGATAGGCAATTCGTATCGAACTAAATAATTGTGAAATTAAATATGAAGATATGTGTTTCACTGTCAAATTATTTGATGTTAAAAATGTATCGTATTATCAAAGGAGTGATGCCCACAACATAAATTCCACTTATATACAATAGAGGATTTGCTTATCACGTAGTTTATTCAATTGCCAATTGGAATAAGTCCTTACAAAGAAAATAAGCGTAGTAAGAGCATTTCTTCGGCTTCTTAAAACAGTTTTATTGCCGTGTCAATTTTTTTGCAAATTAATTACAGAAATTGCAATTTATAACAAGTTTCGTTGCATTAAAATTCAATGAATCAACTTTTCGGGCACTACAGCTGAAATTGAAAATTAAGAATGGCCACAAGCATTGTCGTTACACCGTCTTACATCTAACCTAACGAAACGTTTTATGGGAAGTCTTCCATACCGTCTTCCGATTATGCCCCTCAGCTATGCATCGGATCTTTTACACTAATCATCGCCCGCATCGTGTAAGAAAGGGTTGGATGTCACACTTGCATATATAGCAATCTACTGTCTATTGCCAAGTGTCTGCCGGTTGCCAATATGTGAAAACAATTACTTGCGGCATGTCAATTACAAATGAGTTACATTTGGCTGTCGGTGGAATGTCTTTATGCGATATATCATGATGAATGGTGCGCAAATAGGGGTGCCAGTGGTTTAGAGCGAGGTAAGGATAGTAAATGCAAGAACAAACTGGTGTGCGCATAGGATCTGCTTAGAAATGTGTGAGTTGTCACTGAGAATATTTCAGGAGGAATGCGATAAAAGGAAATTGATTACAGAGAAATTAGTTTCTGAAATTATTAATGTAAGGCAATTAATTTTTTTTTTACATATTTGTTTTTGTGTATTAGACCTTTTAAAGTAATTTGAGAAATATTACAATAAATCGCACGACGGTAATACTATTTTGTATCTAAACTTAATAAGCAATTCTGATGGTGTCGATGATCTTCAATATCAATCAAACAAATTGAAATTAAAACAGGCTTTGGTCTCCTGCAATAAAAGAGAATTTTAGGTATATGAAAGTAAATTTATGCACCGTAGCCGCTTGAATCGAATTTTAAAATCTAAGCACCAAATTATTAACTAGCTAGTTGGGTTGCAAGTTCGCATTCTTCTAATACCTTTGTAAATGCAATCAGGAATTTTTTTACCGTTGAGTTAAGATTCTAAATTATATTTTAAGTAGGATGATGTCTTTCGAATATATATATAAAATCATACCTTTCTATTGATTTATAAAACTCAAATTAAATATATCATGAAATCTAGAAAAATCCTTCGATTTTTATATAGTCTATTAATTTATATAGAACTTGCAAACAAAAATTGAAAAAAATACTTTTTAATGGTTATTAATATATATTATGTAAAATCTTTATTAACTTAGCCTTTTTCATAGAAAGCTATTGCCAATTTTTAATTAATGTATGTAATATTTTATGACCGCAGTATTTTTCATAAATTTATTTAATCCTTTCAAAATATAAGTATTGCGCAATTAATAATTCTAATCTTAAACTGTCTTCTATTTGGACACATTTTCGATTACATCTTCATTTAACTCTCTTCGTGTCTGTAATTAGTTTGCGCATATACACACCACATTAATTGCATCTTTTTATTTGTTAATAGTTCGATATTACACTGTTAATGACTGGGCGGTAATTGACCCACCATCAATCGCACACAAGATAATGATTTAATGATTTTTAAAAAAAAGAAAAAAAACGTTTCAAGAAAAACTCCTTTCGGACCATGGAAGGTATGCATGTTTCTATAGAATTGAGAATATATAATATTATGTTAGTACAAAAAAAAAGTGTTAAAAAACTACATTTCAAAGTATATCCCATATGTCACTTTTTAATTACCTCGATTATTTATGGCACTTCGAAGGCAAAAAAAATTGCTTTTCATGATGATTCGTTATAATTAAATTGTATTTAACACGATTTTTATAAAAGAATATATAAAAATACGAAAAAATACACCGATTTTCAAGTTAAAAAAATCACGATGTATAAAGTGCCTTTGAATGTCTGTGATAAATTTCAAAATTTTATTTTACATCTTTGACACACACACACACACATGTATGCAAAAATTTGTGTCAATTTTATATCGTCTGTAAAGTAACCGTCGTTTTTAGAGTTTTCCTACTTGCAGGATCAAAACTATATACATGACAGGAAAAAGTATTTTTGTTCTAATAAATCAAAATTCAAAATGTTGGACTCTTAGACGTAATAGAAAAATGATGATTTATGCAGTACTGCGAATGGAACTATTAAGAGCATGTAATTAAAATTAGAATGTATGAAGACGCGGAAATTCAACTTTAATATTCAATTTCAACTATTACCTGGTGGCGTCAGCGTGGGGTAGAGGATATTTTTCGAACCTTTCGGACCATAAAAGTTCGCAAGTTCTATGGATACGTACAAGAAGTTGTACGTGTCCGAAACCCAGTTAAAAAAACACATTTCATTATTATTTGTCACTTTTTAATCACTTCGATTATTCAAGACAGTTCAAAGGCAAAGTATTTTCTCTTCTTGATAATCCGCTGCAATTAAATTCGACGAATTTGTTTATGTTAACAAAAGTATAGTGTAAACAATAATTTATTTACTGGCATATTTACAAAAATATGTTATAATTTTATTCGCAATAAATGCGCAACATTTTATTATTTATTTTTCACGAAAATAAATAAAGTATAGCACATTTCAACACCATATTATTAAACCAACTGGATTGAATGTTATTCTTTGTATAGTATGCAAAATTAAATAGTGGTACCGTGGTATAGTCCTTAAAGTGACGGCACGTTTCGAATCTCTTTCCAGATATTTTCTTGAGGAAAAATCACTCCCGGATCATGCTTACAGTTTATGTAAAATGCAAAGTCCTTGCCCTAAGTGTCGCCGTTCAGGTGTTTCTTGAGTTGAGCTTATAAGTTAATAAAAAAGTGTCTGAGCTGGCCATAATAATTACAACGTAAGGCCATTGTGGAAAAGGAGAACCTTCGGCGCCCATCATTAAAAAAACAGTGTATCAACGAAATGCTTCGGAAATAGTTTAAAATATCTGTTCTACCAAATTAATGAGTTCACAAAATTTTACATGCAACAAATATCAATATCTTCGCCACTAAATTTGTTTATCTTTTAAACTGATTACAAACGCGCTTCAAAAAAATTTACTACAGTTTCTGCTACATTTGAGGATTAGTGAAGCTTCTACGTTTGCCACTCTTGATAAACCCTTCCTATATATATTTTTTTTTTCGTATTTGCATTCGCATCTCCAAGTGCCCGATCTAAATTATTTATGTAAACAGTTAGAGCGGATCTATTGTGACTTTAGTAAGTAAATTGCAGGCCAAACCGCATGGATCTTTGGACGTTTATTTACGTTTCGTATTATAAGAGAAACGAAGTTACCTATTCACTGCAATAATTACTTCTTGTAATATATATGCTCATGCGTTATGTCTATATATAATCCAACTGCTGTATAACGGTTTTCGCTATTGCAGGTGTATTAATTAGTTTTGATTTATCACCACACAAAAGGCATACAAACTGCAACAAAAGCACGTGAAGAAACACTGTGACATGTTGAACTTCGTAATTATACGCATCGTACCTTAACGAATAAAATATCAAGTGTGTCAATTTGTACGTGCTCGAAAAGTCGTTGGAAAATGATTTTTTCAAAAAAATTGGACGAAATTGTAATTGGTATTACCGACTTGAAAATATTGCATTTGTCTTGAAAAATAGTTACGTAACTAATTATAATATAAAAAATTAAATGATACATTATATATTTTTGCATGATTTTTAGTTTCATTGTAGGCAATACAGTGCAGCGATATGTTGCGATATTTTACCTTCTTTGTGTAAATATATTGGGAGCCAAGTAAAATAAATTTGTATAATTTTGCGGTTGTGATTTAAATAAAAATTATATATTGCCCAGATATAAAGACATGATTGTCATAGATTTTAATACACACGAAATCTTGGCAGATATCATAAATAATATATTCATGTACCCAATAAATGGGAAGAAGTTGCAATAGAAGCTACTACACATACATTCTTTAATCAATACAATTCCAAACGAATAATAAATCCACGCTCATGTGGATGATTTTTTTTGGTTTATTATTGCTATTTAATATACACGATGAGCATTTTATTTCAGTATAAACACCGAATAAGCAACAAGCCATTTCACTTGGCTCCTTCTATAAAACGTACATATTCAATAGCACCCGTACAGCTTTTAGCAATTTATGACCAAATACAATATCAATTATCCTTTTGTATTTAAATCTCCAATTACTATCGGAAATTTACACGTCCCTGAACACGTTGCCATTATCTCTGTGCATTTTCCGTTTATTCGTAAATGTTTACGAGTCGCTGCTTGTATTTGTTTCTGTATTCTAATAATTGTAATTATTATTAACTCAATTTGGAATTAAGATTTTTTTGTACTTAATTTAGAATTTCCACGATGCGTTAAACATTTTTTAATTGTACCAATAAGCTGTATAGTGCGAATAAGTGCAGTGATGTAAAAAGTCAATTTAATTACAAAGAGTAGAAAATGTTTATTTTTACGCTGTTGAGAAAGCTTAAATGAACAAAAACGCTTTTAAAAGCACAAAATTTACTTATATACATTCAATATACCACTAGGTAATTGAAAATATTTATAGACTTTATATTTGATCCAAAGCACATAAAATATTCATTTTCATTTTCAAAAGTGTTTTACAATTTGTGAATGAAATAATTTTCGTTAACGATAGTGCAGTGATATAAATTTGTTATCCAGCTGTTATAATTCAGGTATTAACTTGTCGGAAATATTCTCGGATGGCGTGATAGTTTCTGGAAAAGTATCAAAATAGAAAATTTTTTGGTCGTAAAAGTTCAACCATCAGATTTTTTAAAAAGCAATTGATACAGCTAATACCTCCAGAAGGATGTATACATATTCCTATAATTTCAGGTAGTCGAGTTAATGATGGTCAAATTCGTACAAAGGTACATGTAAATTCCTATAAGGTTCGGTCTCCAAGAACATAAGCTCCTCAATCCATCGTTATTGATATTCAAAAGAAATATTTCCAATTGAAATCAAACATTGAAGAAGAAGGTTCCCATATATAGGTTCCCATATATTTAACGATCGTGACAATTACCCAATTAACAATTATGACCCAGTTGGTGAAAGTACAGAAATTCAGAATGCAGAAGTAAGAAATAATGCAAGAAATAAGTGCTTCGTGCAAGAGGAAGGCGATGGACAACAGGCGTTTGTAGGAATTTGACCATACACATTTTCGGTTTTTTCTACCTGACCCAATATTTATAGGAATTTACCATCCTCGCTCCAGAATCTACCAATACCTAATCTGAACCTTTCTTAATGTTTGTTAAAAGTATTATGTCGTGGCGATCTTACCGTGCAAATTTTTATTGATTCAAAATGTGCCATATCCCGTACGGGAAATCAACAGGGTCAATCGCCCCCCATAATTAATTGTTTATTTTTCATGCGATTTTGCAAAAATCAATTGGACAACAAGTGCCTTGAACAAATCTTGTAAAATGTTGAAGTCCTCGACTGTGTCTCGGTAATCGTTGTTATAATCCTCCATCGGTAAAATTTATTTACAGCCTTGAATATTTGTATAAATAAATGTAAAGAATGCCAAAAACATTATTGCTTTGATTCTATTACTTGTGATATGAAAGATTATTAGTTAACTTCAAAAATATACCAATTTGAAATCTACTTCCGCATTGTGATTAAGAAAGCTTTCTATTTATCTATACCCAGGCTAACAACTGAATATTTCATCAACTATTATTTATGAAAAACCGAAAAAATATGCGGCAGATTAAAAATTAACATTCAAGAATTTCACCATAATATAAATGGCAATTAAATGTTTCATAACAGCTGTTATAGATATATCTCGTGCTGATAGTCACCTTATATGCATTTGGTAGGGTTGGTCCGTTCCTTATTTAGAATCATTGTGAAAACATCTACATTTTATTGAATAATTTCGCGCACGATATAAATATACGAAGCGTATGCTGATTTAATTTAATATTATTTAGTGCTTTTATACATTCCGTTCGCCTCCCTATATGTGTGTGCTTTATTTCAATTTGGCACGCCATCCACGAGTCAGGTCGTTATCTTTTAAAAACAGCTTAAGTTTATATAAAATGTCATGTCTATTAGTTTACAGCATGTCTCCAAATTTTACTGAATGCGATTTAAGAAACAAATTAAATATTTCTAAATGATATGCTTCAAATTTAAATTTTGATTTTAGAACAACTCTTTTATATACCATCTTAACAATTTTAATGGATAGGAAAAGGCTGTGCATTCATTTGATAAATTTTTCCCTGTATATTTTTCAGGGTACATATACGAGTATAGTTTGAAAATCATACATTCAGGCTTTAATTATAGGTGCAAGCATTCGATGGTACAAAATAATTAGAAATTGTTATCTTGAAAAACTTAGTACCAATCTTTGTTTTTTCATACTATTTTTAGAAAGTCTACATCACCATGTAAATGGAAATTGCTTCTAAATGTGCCTTATTATTTGTGAAATGCCTTTGTCACTGACTATTATATGAGCAGTTTAACTGGGTAGTTTAGAAGTAGATGGCTTTTTTGTTTATAAATTCGCGTGCTAGCGTGCTTTTCGCACTAAACATTGTTAATGCAAACATCTAGAATTCACTCCACGCACACACACATATATGCTTTATTATAAGTAACCGTAAATCACAGTAATTTTTCTCCTTAGTTGAAAAACACACAAACACGTATAAACACCAATATACTTGACGAATTTATTTACCTTTTTTTATGACCAATTATTTTTATCAATTTGATATTAGATACATTGCATAGAGGTTGGCAATTTTTGTAATATCGCCAGTGGCGGTTCCTTATGCAGGCCGCAGGGCCGCTCGTCCCTCCTGAACATTGAGATATATCACTGTAGATATATAATTGTATTGCGATATTTTATCTCGCCATTATTTATCCTAAAAGATAAAGCTTGCGCCGCGAACATACCTAACACTCATGACTCAACACGATATGGCAGCTAGCAAGTACCAGTCAAATGCAAATACACCGAGCGGCCTAGCGGGTAATGCATTGAGCGTTGATAACAAGAGTTAAGCAACGTCTCGCTAGGTCAGTGCTTGGATGAGTGACCGTAGCTCATCGCCACCTAACCTTTATACTCGGTACCATTCTTAGTTGGGACAATTAACTAAGCTTTAGCGAAATAGCGAACCGCTATAGTAACAGGCTTCCCACCATTCCCATATGTTCCTAATATCTCCCCAAGAACTCAGATATGCTTCACTGGCTTCAAGCTGTTTACAATCTGATCCCAATCACAGATAATAATATGCCCTATCTGTTGGAAGCGCTAGAGTTAGAGTGACCATATGCAGTATGTCTTCTCTATTTCTTCGGTCCGCTTGTACTGTATAACGACTAGTGTACAACATTCCAGCGGCTTTGGATGAGTCATAGCAACGTGACGTCACGCTGCTTGTACAGCGAGAATATATATCGTTGTTTATGCTATTCTGGGCTACGATTCTTTAGCGTTCCAACAGAGAAGCCTAGTAAACAGTAAAATTGATATAGATATAGTGGCATTGTTCTGTGAGTTACGTATGTACGATTTTGCCACGTGTTTCTCCAAGAATATATATAATAGAAATAATTGAATAAAAATGAATAGTGTTAGTTCTTTATTGAAATTAGAGTTTTGTAGACTTTCTCTTGTGGACAAAGTAAAAATTAAAGAATTAGGTAGGCCATTGCCTGATTTAAATTTATCGCAAACTTGTACAAGGAGTGCTAAAAACCGGACATTTACGCGGCGTTTTACAACAGACATTTACAAAAAAATATATAACACAGATGAAGGACAGATCTCGTATCGTGGTCATCTACAAGCCGCTGAGTTATTTAACACGAAATCGATACCAACATTTTTGAAACAATTTCCAGTGGACCTTTTAGAAACCGTGTGTCATGCATATCAATTTTTGAATAAAACCAGATTAAAAACAGAGTTAGAAGTCATTTCCTCGCGTCCGGATTTTTATCAAATAATTGGAGCCACAAATTTTCTTTCGTTATTGCCACAAAATAATCCCAGTGAAACTTTCCCGGAAACTATAAAAATACTTAAAATTATTTTAACAACCCCGATGACCACTGCTGAATCAGAGCGTTGTTTTTCAACACTTAAAACAATCAAGACTTTTTTGCGAAAAGCTATGCGTAATGATCGTTTAAATGCGTTGGCGATGATGTGTATTAATAAAAATGTGGTGCGAGATATTTACAATTTTAACGAAAAAGTTTTGGAAAAGTTTATATCAATGAAAGATAGAAGAGTGGAATTCACTTTCAAGAAATGATTGAATTTAATCATTTTGCATCCATTTTAGGTAAAATTTCTCACTATTATGTCATTTTTTAAGAAATGCGCACCCCCAGATTGAAATGGCACGAGCCGGCACTGCTACTGGTTCACACTTTTATAATGCAAACATTTTCTCTCTGTACCATTTCGAAATCTTCAAGTTATGTAGGTAAAAAGATATAACACCAGATTTCCACCGTTCAATTCAAAACGTTTAAAGATATAATATTTGTTACCTCAGTCCCTTTGACCTCAACTTACACTATGAGCATACAAAATACCTGAACGAAAATGTGCGAGCTGCACTCATCGTACCATGTAAGATCAGTTATAATTACCGGTAAATATGTCCGAGGTTTTGATTGAGTCTAAAGTGCAGGGCTTTTAATTAACCTGGTCGTTAATTAGCCACGTAACCATGTATGTAACAGCAAACAAACGTGAGCGCTAAATCGGAATTGTAAGCTTGCCCATAATTTTATGACGCATTTTTCGATGTTCCTGCTGCTTTCTTCCATCGCAAGCCGCTACATCTAATGTAGTATAATTACGAAAAATATTGTCTAAAACCATACACGGAATTTTCATTTTTTCATCAGTTTTGAGCAAGTCTTCTCTAATCGAATAATGTAAATTTATTGGTTATATTTTTATAAATTACCAAATTTCTGTTCTTTATGCCCTTGGGTACATCTGGTAGGAATTTACGAAATAGAAGTCAACATTTAATAACGAAATTACTATAATATCGTGTGTATATACGCTTGTATGTGCCACAACATTATTAATATGCATGATAATATATTCATTTCGTTTCGTCAAAATTAAGCCGCATCTGCGTCTACGTCAGACCCTCCACCTTCAGGAGAATACGAAATTAATTCCCTGGAAAGTACATTGAAAAATAACATGCACACGAGAAGATGCCGAACAAAATTGAAGCAAAAGAATAAACCATATATGTTGAACTAAGGAAGTATTGATCGTTTGTTTTTTTTATTCCTCGTACATGTAACATTTATTGTAGGTGTGCATACAATATAAATGTATCGTAAAAAATTAATCGAAAGACACATTATGTGATAATATTTAACTTAGCTTCTTACAGCATAAAAAATATGAAATAAATGATCTTATCCGAATATATTATTGCAATAATTCCATGGATCTCTGATGATGACTCCATCAGAACAATGCGTCAACGCACTGACAGCTCTCTAGCCCTTCGCGGAATTAAAAATTTCCCCTTCAGATGTAATTACTCATATGCTCCAAGATTGGATTTGAATTATAAAAACTGCTGACGGTAATATGAGTTTCGTTATTGTAATACTTATGAGCATCTTTTAAAGTTATACAGGGCTTATTATAGTGTTGAGGAAGAGCTTAACCACCGAAAGTTCGAATCTCACTGCAGGACATTCGTTTTTGGACAAGAGAAATATTTCTATATTGAATGTATGTTACGCTATTTTTGTAAACTTCAGTCAGTTCATAACACTTATAAGAAATAAGGAATATTATGGCTACAAATGACGATGTTAATGCCAAAGAGATTGGAGATTCTGCCAGTTTATCCTTTATAAAACATTATGCAAAAGTCACAAGTAACATTCATTATCAAAATTATATAATAATAAATTAATATATCGACGATAAGCAACAATATTTATCATTTCCTATAAAAGCTTATTTTATAGGAATTAAACATTAGTTAATATTTGATTAGAAGTACCACAGGATTTTCAGCGTAGTAGAATAGTAACAATGCCGAAGAAAATAGGAGCTAATTTGTGTGAGAACTATAGGACCATTAGTCTACTATCACATGCATCGAAGATATTGCTAAAGATTATTTATAGGAGATTAGAAAATAAAGTAGAGGAAAGGCTAGGAGAAGATCAGTTTGGTTTTAGGAAAAACAGAGGGACGAGGGAGGCGATTTTAGCACTAAGAACAGTAGTAGAAAAAAGAATGAGGGTAGGAAAGGTAACTTGCATAGCTTTTGTAGATTTAGAAAAGGCATTTGATAATGTAGATTGGGACATAATGTTTAGAATTTTAAAAGAAACGGGTATAGATTATAAGGATAGGAGAATAATTTTTAATTTATATAAACACCAAACTGCCTTAGTTAGAATTGAGGGGGAAGAAGAGGTAGCAAAAATAGGGAAGGGAGTTCGGCAGGGATGTACACTTTCACCGTTATTATTTAATCTATATATAGAAGATGCAATAAACAAAGTAAAAGAAGAGTATAGTGTAGGTGTGAATGTACAGGGAGAGAAAATATATATGTTGAGATTCGCCGACGATATAGCTATATTGGAAGAAAGCGAAAAGAATTTAGAAAGGGTATTGAATGGTATGCAGGCAGTATTGACTAGGGATTTTAACATGAAAATAAATATAGGTAAAACTAAAGTGATGAGGTGTGACAAAAAGGAATGTAGTAGAAAAATGAGGATCACAATAGGAGATAATAGAATCGAAGAAGTGTCAGATTTTTGTTATTTAGGCAGTAGAATCACAAAAGATAATCGAAGCAAGGTAGATATAAAGTGTAGGATAGCATAGGGTAGGAAGGCATTCGTAGAAAAGGAACAGATTTTAAGATCAAATATTGACTTGGGTATTAGAAAAAGATTACTGAAGATATATGTTTGGAGTGTAGCACTGTACGGGTGTGAGGCGTGGACTATAGGAAAGGAAGAGAAGCGTAGATTACAAGCATTCGAAATGTGGTGTTATAGGAGGATGATGAGGATTGGTTGGGAAGATAAGGTAACAAATGAAGCTGTACTAGAGTTAGTATGGGAGAAGAGAAGTATTTGGAGAGTGTTACAGCGTAGGAGAGACAGATTAGTAGGGCATATCCTTAGGCATGGGGGGATTATGCAATTGATCATAGAAGGTAGAGTGGAGGGAAAGAGAGGGGTAGGTAGGCCTAGATTGGAGTATGTGAGTCAGATAGTTGAAGACGTTGAGATGAATAGCTATAGGGAGATGAAGGGATTAGCTCAGGATAGATCGGCATGGCGTGCTGTTTCCAACCAATCTTTAGGATTGCGGACTCTTTAACTAACTAATATTTGAAATAATACTAACAAATCCATTGTATTTGTACATAAGTATTTAAGTAAGCCTAGCCTTAAAATATAAACACCTATTTTTTAAATTAAATATCTTAAAGTACCTTTATGTTTATAAGTACCTTTATACTAATCAATACAGGAGAATATTTCAATAGAACATACGTATTTTTTCTTAACCCATGCATTTATATTTTTTATTTTGTTTAAATTCGCAATATAATGTGAGATTTCTGCATAGATACAAGAAAAGGCGGCCGCTAGTGAGGTCCACAAATGAACGTGTTGTTTGTTCTGTGGATTTCTTTTTACTCTTTGTTAATTCTAACGGGATTTGTAAACTATTTGAGATTTTCTTATAGCAAACTTGAAACTTATAAAGTTCAGGCTGGTAAACAATATGAATATATTTAAAACTATTTGCATTCAGAGCAAGTTTGAATCATCCTGTAGTTCTTCATTACCACAAAATACCATACGATTATACCCCTCGTATTTTGCGAGTGTAATTTTCGCGTTTGCGAATGAATACTTTGCACTTGTAATTTCGTTATAGCGAGATGACAGTGACCACGCCATATATACGATTTCTGTGAAAGACTGCAAGTATGAATTATAAGCCCGGGAATAAATCATATTATGATCATTCATTAGACATCATTTTTTATATGCATTAGCTGCGCCAGACAGCGGCTATTTAATTGGTATCAATCATGCGTTGAATTAAAAAGTTTCACTCAAACTATATATACATGTTGTTATGCATCCTAAAAATATTTTTGTACTCGGCAGAACATTTGTTGTTATATTTTAAAAATATTTCATTGTTATTCAGCACAAATAATTTGTAATGAACTTCTGATATTTTTATAGCAATAGAATTTGTCGTAATTAAAATATTACCTTAGTCAATTTACTGGGGAATTTTAGTTTCGCGAAATTCTGTGAGGATTTGCTAGTGTATTAAATTAAGCCGTATTCGTGGCAAAAATGCAAATATTCGATGAATTTTTAATAAATATTTATATTTGCTTTGAATCGGTAGATGTTAATTGACGGTTAATGAGGTCACGTAATCTTCAAAATTGATCACAACCTTCACATGCCTATTAATATAAGATTTAAACCGTACTTAGCCAAGAAAATGTTTATAAAATAATGAATATGAAATACTTACAATAAAATAGTGCCCAAATTATATGCTTATATACACCAAATGGCTTTATTGAAAAAGTACACCGGTGACAAACTCTTCAATTAATGGATGTAATGGAGTTTAGACAATTTTTTAATTCACGTTTACCAATTTAATGGCAACTTGCTTGAGACATGGCTCTTTTTGGAACACTTTATCAGTATTAAGAAGGAAGTAGACTCAGCTGTCTAAATGGTATGCATTATAATGCAACATGCAACCGACCTAGCGGTATTTTATGTATTCATGTTTACTCGAGACGCGAATGCGATGGCATCCTTCTGTCTATGGCTACTCAACTAACCCAATGCTAGTCTGCAAAGTATGAATAAGCTACTCTTCAAATATAGCTAGTCTTTGCCTAATGGGCCATTTTTGCAAATTGTCGCGACACATAACGGAAAGTCCAATGAAGAATTGACGTCGAATTAAGTAAACGTAGACTTGATGACCGGTTAACATATTGTATGCTTAATACCGTTATATTTCATTATAAGAATATATGATGGCAAATTTAAATTAAATGCCATGGTGAAAAATGAGTAGAATTTTGAATTGAAATTTTCCCAATAGGCACATTTGTTTAACCATCTAATACAATTTATTCCATAGCTATGACGTCGATGAATATTTAATATTAAAAGAAAAATGGACGAGAAATAAGATGCTTTGCTCTCTTGAAGAAATATAATTTATAAACGTTTGATTTTTTTGATTAATTAACCTGCATCAAATTCAATTCTAAATCGACCAATTTTTTGTGTCAAATGATAGCATAACTGCTAATCGTAGGCAATGCGCAAAGGCTCCAATCTGCAAATAAACTTGATTCAATGTTAAGTTCATCGCAATATAAGTTTCCATCATATTTTAATGTTATTAGTAGCAGCGTTTACATAACCTAGCTTTACTCTCAGTCTGTTTATTACTGGCAATGAAATGAAGTGCCTTTCAAGGATCACTAACACCTTTGCAAATAACTGCGTATACTTGGGATGATAGATAAATGCAAGACCGTGTACAATTAAGCATTTAATCATTGCCTTTAGAATTACAATAAACGAATGGTAAAAACAATTTTCTACTTCCTGATATGCATTTGACGAGTTTAACTGTTTATGTGCTATAGAATTTTTAAAGATTGTTTGATTTTATGAAAGGAGATGTTTTAAAATGAATTCATATCATGGAAATCCCTTATGCAAGTTATAACATACAAGCTAGAGTGAAGAAGTGAAGAATAAAGGACTATTTGTTGAACAACTGGAAGGGAAACGAATTGCACACCTACTTTTGCCGATTGTTTTTTTATTAGGACATTGCATAAATTTCAAGCGAAGAAACAGGTAAAGACAAATAAAATTAAAATTTTTTTGGATGCGAAATGTTTTATAGATCGCAGTGGAATTATAGAATCCGGATCTGAATTGATTGCTGGTTCAATATGTCCACCTCGAGCTATATTACAAAGCAACACGGTATATTTATATGCAGCAAGAAGGGCGAACCACTACCCGATAATAAATGGTTTACACGGTTCTCAGCTTTTTGCGCTGAAGACATGGCAAATCGAAATTAATGACGATGGAATTGACTGTGTCGTACATTGGGTACGTTTACGTACGTGTGTAGATATTGCGCGAGGAGCGCGTGTTCGGTGTCAGGAGGTGTTGAATATTGTCTTTCGACGCTGCCCTTAACGAGGAGAAAAAAAATGAAAGCAACGGCCTTAGACCCTTCGATTTCAGTCTCACAATGGGGGTGAGTCAATTTGAATTCTAAATTGGAAAGACATAATAGATATTAATTACTACTGTAAATTCGGTATAAGTTTAATCATCATTAAACGTAATTGGACATAAATCTTAAAATCGCTTTTCTTGAAAAACTTGTAATTAAATATTAATCTATTTACTTGTTTCATATGGTGGAAAGCACTAGTGCCAATAAAGGCAATAATTAACTCAAATTTATACTCTCATTCGCTATTTTGTCAAGAACATCAGATATACTTTAGACAGTTAGAATACAGCTTTTTTTAAATATTGGGTCCGTTCAATAATTATTTTATATCTAGAAATTAGATCTTGTGAATGATTGCCGACCTAATTACGTGTTCGAACTGGATTATCTAATATATATCAATCTAGTTTCTATAATGGATGTAGTCAACTGGGAATTTATTGGTCTTCTGTGTGTGGATATGAATCACCCACAGATGGCACCAAATGAGCTGATGCCGTCTTGCAGAGGTAGACGATATTACAAATGTGTCTTCTAAGTGACGACGGCAAAGATATCTTGGATGAAGAATCAATATACTGCAATCTGTATCAATATTTTTAAATATGTTTTAAGTAAAGATCTAGAACAAAAGTACAAATTTGTAGGTGTACTGTTAAATACTTTCCCTTCGATGCTTCGTTCTTTTGTAACTACGTGAAATATATTTTCCCTCAGAAGTTGAAGTGGTAGTCTACTATTTTCTAAATGATTTTTGTCCCAGCTGATTAAATCTCGGAGTGTTCTTCTCAAAATGTTCTGTTCGCAGATTTTCATACTAAAATTTAATATATCAAATCCTAATCAACCGAAATCTTAAATTTTAAATTGAATTTGACAGCATAGAATAATTTTGTAATTTTATTTCAAAGGACCAAGATCCGCGAGACCAAGATAAATCACCCTTGAAAGCGAAACTGAGTTCAAGATGTGATTGATTTCATAAAGACGCCAGTTTTCAGGAACAGTCTCGATAATCTCGTCCTCAAACATGTGACGAAAAACAAGAGAAAGATTTTATAATTATAATATAATAATATATATAACCACTCAATGTAATTTTAATACTATCGACGATCATGTAACAATTTTTTAATTTCGTCGAGATGAAGAATGAGGACGTTATTTTATGGATTCGAGACTACAGTTTATTGCTCCTCATCTTGTTTTATGAAAACGCAATAATCTCCAACAATAATTTTATCCATCCATAAATATATTGTGCATGTAGTATTTGTATTAATTATGTAAATTTGTTTTGTGTTGTAGGTATAAAATTATATTGATATTGAACGAGAACAAGCCGTTATTAACAGCATTGGATAAATCTTGCTGTCCCTGTGCCAGGTCTACATAGGGTCTATTTTCTACTGAAGAATTGATGGCCTTTCTGTCCGCTGCCAAGGCACCTACACTGCACCCGCTTGTTATACAGCCACCTTGCACCTTCGACCCCTTTTAGAAAACGGCTGCTATTCAAATCAGCTTGATTCATTGCATTAATTGTTATATAGAATTTATGTTACTAAAAGTATGTTGCTACGACAATAAATTATCTTAGTTTTCAATATTTTAAGATAAAGTGTGAACAAAATGATAATAGTAGACAAGTTTAGTAATGCAATACTGATACGCGAAAGAGTTCTTTTTAAACCAGTATAAATATTCTATTATAACGAATCTAACAAACTTTTTTATTTGTTGTTTATCAGCACTTATTCGACGAATCTTTTGATATATCAAAATTCGTTTCTAACAACGTAACTAGAATAACAAAAGATATCTGTGGGTATTCAGCAGATTAATTGTACAATGGATAATATAGTTCGATAATGGTGAGAATCCATCATTAGGGGTTATTGGTACTATTTTCAGAACAGTATAGCGTCTTTGCAGGAGTCGATCTAATTTATCGATTTATTCGGTTTTCGATATAACAATTTATGTAGCTGTAAATGCATGTTAAATACTTTAAAGCGTTATGCTGCTTAGTGGTCACATTTCGAGATCCATATGTTTTCAAAAATTTCATTATATGACAACTTTATATTTTATAGTTACAGTATTTTCCGTAAATCCTTTTAGCTGTGAATTTTTCAGATAGAATTTATTACTACACAGTCAGAAATCGAAATAGATAATATGCGTTAGAATAAAATTTAATATTATATTTGAAATTAAAAAGTTGATGTGGACATTGCGAAACGATAGATAAAAATATATTTCAAAATAGGACTCTAAGTTATATATGGGAATCTAAATTTTCAATTTGCTATATCTTTATTAAATCAAACCGTGGTTAATTTTCCAAAAAAGATGCTCCAGTAAGATTTGAACTCACCATCTTTTGCACTATGGAAAGCAGTCTTACGGAATAAAATTAAAATTGCACAGTAGATAATTCGAAGATTCTTTTATCAAATACTGTGTAAAACGATATTTTACTAAAGAATATATATTTTTTAACCTATATTAAAATGAAACTAATTCACTATGTCATGAAACTACGTATCCTATATCCTTTTCTACTTATTATTCCTGATTCTCTCCGCGGATGTCGTTGCTCACTTCCTGCGACAAATTGTGCTCGTGATTAATTCAAACAGAACCCTTCTTGTCCATCGCCTCAGCTTTTGAAGCTTTTAGCGCTCTCTCCCTGTACTTGTGTGTGCTTGAGCGTATGTCATTTTCACACTAACCCACGTTCTAACTCATCTTCTGCTCTTACACATCTAATTCGTATTCTATTCAAATCCGCAGGTCTAAGTATAGACCTGAAGCTAAATGTTTCTAAAAAAATTTGTACAATTAATTCAATAATTCTCATGTATACCTGCGCTAATTTACAATAAGTAATTAGGAGCATGCAATTTAAAACCGCTTCACTTTTAAATGCAATCGCAATAGCATTTACACCTCTAAGATTAGTAGCTATTTTACGTGTAATATTAAAAAATATATATATAAATAAACTAGTAATATAAAACTAATTTTAAAGTTTCATTTATGTGATGATTTAAATTTGTAATGCTGATTCTTTGGAACACGAAAAAAAAAGTATTATTCGAATATTTGAACATTTCATTTATTGAGATAAAAAAAAAGCAATTTAAGCATATTTATTATTGCCATTTTATTACAAATTTCTTCCTTGTATAAGTGTTAAGGCATTAATCCATTATTCGGCCTTTTTAGTATAGTAAATACAGCAGTAATTTGGATACAACTAAAATACATACAAATACTATATAATAATACTATTTCTAGTATAGAATATCACCTAAATACGGTATCTTGAAGCATTAAGTAGCTAGATGCCTATTTCGAAGGCACAAGCTTCCTGACAAAGGTATTTTATTTAATTTTTATCTTGTGCTACTGAAGATGGGGGCATAACCTTCGAAATGTACATCTAACTACTTAATGCTTTAAGTAACGGTATTTGGGTGATATCCTACACAATTATTTAACACCGTAGTGATAACTTTTGAAATACTTTTTCTATTTATCCTATTTCTGAGACATAGGAGACAAATGCTTGATTAATCATCGTCATATTTCTTTTTAGCCGACAACTAATTGAAGAAATTTAAATTTCACAAATGCTTATAGTGATTATTGCTACTTATATCATATCTTATATTCCATTTGTTATTTATTCTGATCAGCAGTTCTAATGCCCAAAGGCAAGGACTAAAACAAGATATAAGACAAGGACTAAAACGCAGCAAGACGCGTTACGATCTGTGATCTGCATAATGTCACCAGAGTGCTCCAGAGTGCGCGTTCGCTCCAAAGCAGTTTCCTTCCGCTGTACATCCGGCCCACTGAAGAGTACTATATGTTCTTCACCGAGTATATTGTCTTCTGCGCACAGCTTTGTACAGAAATTATGCATACATGTGAGTATACAGTGTGTTTTTTAAACTATTGAATACGAGCATTTATTGCGTTCAATCCAACAGCTATTTTGTTAATTACAGAAGCAACAGTAGCAAAGGTTATTTAATTTATATTTGTTATCTACGTAAAATTCCATGAAAAATAAATATATACGTTGAGTAATTCCAATATTTTTTTTGTGATTTTGGGAAAAATGTTAAATAAGCGCAGATATCATATTGTGCTCAAGTAATATTGCATGGTTTAAAATTGCTATTCAGACATCCTATAGCGATGCAAATAAATTTAGCTTATCCTTTCGGTCCAGAATTGCGGTGACGCTGACTGTGACATATCCGCCTTACGGTTAATCGCGTAGCAATGGCACGAAGACGACGACGACGGAATAGAATGGGACAAGTGAATTTTCACTTAGCGCGCGGCAGCCGGCAGCGGGACCTCTGCCGGTGGATTTAATCAACTAATAGTGATAAAGTGGATGTGTAAGGGTTGCTCTAATTGAAGGGGTTGTGAAGTCAATGGTAACGCAAATTATGGTATACTTTAATTTGTGTTGAAATCGTTTTTAATAAGAAAGTTAAAATAAATCCATTTTATGAAGAGTTTCAAAGTGAATTTTTCGAGAAATATTTGACAAGACGAGACATGTGAAATATATAAAAATAATATATGGTGTTAATTTCGATTGTTTTCTTCATTCACGCCAATTGCTTCGACAACACTTTTTTATATGTAATTCTTATTTGCTATTACAGAATAATTGAGAACTCTTTCACTCGCTCTCTTATTATATATATACTAATAAATAAACAGAGATCAAATGAGTTACTAAAAATTTAGTTAGTTATTAATAAAAGGCTTCACGCTTACGCATGGCTATTCTAAGAGTTATAGTGCACATTGCATCAACCTCTTGCTTTGTATTAACACAATTTTTGAAAATCCGTATCTCAAATTCTTGAAGTCACTCTGTTTCTCAATCTGATCATGAAAATAGTTTTATTTTCGCACAGCTACATTCCCAAAATTCATTCGTAATCATTCAGTAGGCTTTACAACATTTACTTCAATAATAGTATTTAATATCAAGGGCGCTAAGGCAAGATCTATTATTTACTGATAATACCGATTATCTAAGAATCTCCTCAACATAAGAAATATAAAGAATAGATATCTTCATGAAATCTGTATTACAGAATTCGTAAAATAATTATAAAAACTGCTTATTTGGTTAATATTTCAAGCCATGATCTCACACATTCTTTCCAATAAAGCGGTGTAAGTTTAAATCTGAAATATTAGTGCAATAATTTATGGTCGATACGATAAGTCTTTCCAAATATTACCTAATTGTATCGCTCTTTTATCTATTTTTATTGACAATATCGAAGAAGACTCCATCCGCCCTCATAATTATAAAAAATAATCTGAAGCCGATAATCACTTGAGAAGACATGCTTCTATATTTATTCAAGTATCATTTGGTATTTGTAGACCATTCTTTTATTATAGATTCAAGATCCCACAGCGATGATTGAAGGGTAGCTTCTGAATTGTGGATAGATACTTTGAATATTAATATGCTAGATATCTGGTGTGGATTCTCTTGAGAGACAATATACCCCAAAACGTTAAACGAATTAAATGTTATCTTGGAGGAGTTTATCTTGAAATGAAGATCTTGTGCTACTGAAGATGGGCGCATAGCTCTTGAAATGTACATGTAGCTACTTAATGCTTATTACGCTATTTGGGTGATATTCTATATTATAAAGTTTCAATCTTTGATAAACAATAATTATTTATATACAAACTTCTTATTATATATAAAGAAATAAGCTATAATATAAATAAAAAAAGCTATATGAGGAAACTAAAAAATCCTAAGCGTAGCTATAATAAATAAGAAGAAGAATGAAACTATATAAAAAAAATATAATTATTCGACAGCAAAATAGAAAATTTGTAACTGTGAAATATTTCGATAAGAAGAGCGTTTATTAAATTTGTATTCGCCTTTATATTACATACAAAATGATTGTTGTACACTGAAAAATACTACAATAATAGAAATTATGCCATCGGTATTAAAGATAATATTTGTACTAACTGAAGGATACGTCCTATTTCCATAATGCATATAAAGCCAGTTCATAATGCATCATTTGAGCTGAGACCGAATGCGTAATGTAGTCACTATTCTGTCAAAATTTACATATTATATACTTTGTAGTCTCAATATCGGTATTTATTTTAGATTATTCCAATAAAATGAACATATATTCATGTGCGAACATAAGTGGTAATATAATATGAAATAATATGAATCTTATGCAATAAAACCTCAACGCTTTATAGCGGAAACTAAAGTGCATTAACATTTTCCTTCATTTCCTTATAAAAGTATACGTACGATGCTCATTCACCATGTGTTCAATTTAACTTCTAATATAGGACGTTGGTTAGGTTGTGGAAAAAACAAGAAGATTTTTCTTCAGTTACTAATTTTTTAATAATAATATTGGGATATTATAATTTTGAAAGAATGTTAATTATAAACCAACTCCTCATGTTTGAGTAGACGTAATAATTCGTTGTTTTAGGTAAGTGCGTTAAATATGTATATTTTTATAAATTTCTTACGCGATTCACGTTTTTAAATATCATTAACGCTTAATTATTGAAACGTGTCGTCTTACTTTTATGGCAGTATTTAATAATTAGGTTTTATTATCGGAAGTAAACCATAATTATCACATTACACTAATGTGGATGGTAGACCGAATATGTTTGTTACGAAAAAATGTGATCATTTGATAAATATGTTCAATTACGAGTAATGCACTAATTATCGAAACTGAAGTGAAAGCCAATGAAAAAGAGTCTTGGAAAAACTGGTGTAAATACGTGCATGAGTGGCTTGTTTATTTGAAACACGACTGGGTAATGAAAAGAGATAGTTCGAGGCACGCAAGCTAAAGTATATTATAATGTGTATGATTATTAAAAAAATTCCGCACGATTTTGTGATAATTGAAGTGAAATATCAAACAAATTCCGCATTTATTATAATTTTAATACTAAATTTACATCCATCGAACAGTTACTATACAAATATATTTACTAATTATTTTGAAAAACAACTTTTAACGGATTGCTTTCGTAATTAGACTCAAAGATGTATTATTACAAGTAAATTTCGCGTTTAAACTTTTTAAAATATGCATGAGATAAAACGATCGTTATTAGATATTAATCTTTCTATCCGCAGCTCAATTTTATGTTTATTTTGGCCACATTCTGTGAATTATTCCCTTATTTTTTTATCTCATCTCTCATCCAAACTACCATCTCTCATCGTTATAAGTACGTACATATAAGCCGAAAAGTAAAACTATAAATCAACATTCGCTTATGTACAATGTTTAAGACATTAGCAACAAGATACAATTGTATATTTTCCATAGAGAATTAGCTCTGTACCATAAAGACATTAAAAAGAACGCAAAAAGATCTGAGAAAAAAAATCGGAAATTTGAGAAACCTCAATATGTTTATAAAATTTTATTTTATTTTGAATTTTTTTCTTGAAACATTAAGTATATATAATTCTTTTCGATAATTGAGAGAATTGTTGGTAGACAACCGAACAACATTACTCAAATATAAAAATTCAAATTTGTAATTTCCTTTTAGTTGTCAAATTATATAAATAAATGAATAGCAAAACTATAAAATAGTAAATAACATACAAAATCCTAATCCAGGAATAAATAAATTTTTGTTCGATTTACCAATACCCTGAAAGTTTGCAATGCTTCTTTTATAATTTATGTGTCTACAACTCAAACCATCAAGGCATAGTATTTAAAAATAAATTATGAATAAACATCTTCATAAATCTACAGCTAAATGTATTTGCGAGTATAGATATACGATACCTGTACGGGCCATTCGCGAAGAACGCAATATAGTTATAATAAAGAGCCACGCGGAGTCACAACGGGCCATATCTTCGATATCATGGGCTCACGGGCATTCAAGTCGAGGAAGGGTAAGCATAATAGTACGGCGCGAATTAATTCATGGTTTTATATTTCCTAAATCGGTGAGCTTTTCGCGTATATATGAGTTCATTGCTCATGGTACATTTACTCCGACAATTGTCCATTTATTTTAGATTTCCAAGAAGAAATTCCTGAAGCTACAATCAAAATTAAATATCGTACAATAATGTATTCGTTGACAAGAAATGAATTCATAAATGCCGGTAGACGATATTCTTTAAATGGTTCAAAATATATCAAAATACTATTTGACATAATATAGAATATCACCCAAATACCGTAACAAGCATTAAATAGCTAGATGTACATTTCAAGCGCTATGCCCCCATCTTCAGTAGCACAAGATAAAACTAAATAAAATACCTAAAGATGGGCGCATAGCGCTTGAAATGTACATCTAGCTACTTAATACTTCTTACGGTATTTGGGTGATATTATATATTATAATTTAACACCGTAGTGATAATTAAAAAAAAAAACTATTTGACATGTTTATTAACATAATCTTTTATTTGCATAAAAATTAATTAATTGCAGAAATAGCGTGGTGATGAGGTACTTATGAATCGTAAAGCTAAATGTACAATAATAATTTAAAAAAATATGGTTTGCGTAAATGTGATCTTCAATTATTGTAAATTTGTTACTACGGTGTTAAATAATAGTATAGAATATCACCCAAATACCGTTATTAAGTAGCTAATTGCGCATTTCAAACGTTATGCTTTGATCTTCAGTAGCACATGATACAACTAAATACGAAGATGAAATATTAAATGCTTTTCATTACCGTATTTTGGTGATGCTATAAAAGAAAAAAGAAAAAATTGAGAATATGTTTCGATTTTAAATAGTTTGATTAAAATTTTTGATTGAGCGCTGGTGTAATAGATTCTTTGTCGTTGTAAATGTTCTGGTACAGTTATTATTACCAAGGTAGATGGAATAATAGTCAATTAGAAGCCAGCAGGATTCTTTTGCTCGAGTGCCTTTAACAAGCGAATTAAGAAAGTTGTTTGCAGAAAGATCCAGGGCAAAATTATTTTGATTTTCATAAATTAATTCATTATTCCGATATTTTGGCTATATATATATGAGATATATATGTATATATATAATCAACTGTTAATAATTTTAGAAAACTAAGAGAAATATAAAAACTATATAATATATCTACAGCTATATAATTATTATCATTTGGAACTATTAATTTGAAATTTTATTTATTTTTTTAAAGATTGATTTAAACCTTAAAAATAATTGGAGATTATTTTCAGCAACAAATTGTGAACGAACAAAGTTTAACATTTATACATTGTTCATGTTTCATTAAAATTTCTACAGCTACTGTCTTGTATTATAATACAACTATAAATTTTGCATAAATTGAATTCCAGTCTACATTTACATCTTTTTCACTCACGTAGACAATAAACAATAAACGGACAAAGCAAGTATTACGACCGCTTTAAGAAATAAATTAAATTACACCATAAAAACGACTTCCTCAACTCAGCAATTTTAATAAATGTTTCACACCTGAGCGACTCCAGCATTCATACAATCAGTTTAAAATAATAAACGAATTAAAAGCAAAAAGCCTACTATTCTACCCGCTAGATGAAAATATAAATCATTCATGGTATGTATGCAAGCAAAGGCTTCAAGTCATCGAGAAATGTATTTAATTCAATGAAGGAAATAAATCGAAATTCTTGCGACACAATATTAGAGTTGAATATATGATTGTTGTGCATTGATACGCGTTATAATAAGCACAGCTGAGGTTTAATTAATTGTTGAACGTTAATTATTCCTCTGTTACTAGGTTTTTAATATTTAAAAGTATATGAAAGGCAATGAATCGAATTTTCAATCTACAAATAGAAGATCACAAAATGTCGCTTTTTACTATTACCTACGAAGATTCTGCAAATTTAATTACGTTTCTGTGTTTATCTATGTGAAGAATTTATATATTTTCTTAAGGAAACACCCAAAATTAGCAAATTAAATATAGCCAAAATATATATCGCAAGCATAAATATATATTGTACAAGCTGAAATTACATTGTGTGATTTAGTCATATTTCTAAATATAATACCTGTTAACAGATCACAGTGATTTAAAAGCACATCAAATCAATTTCATAATTCATATTGACGAATGTGTATATACGATTATAAACCAAGTAAATATATGCACTTTATTAATTATTTAGAATCAATCATTGCTAAGTAATTGATCGCTTTCAGCTTATGCATTAATTTAAAAACACATGAAATCACCGAAGATTGAATTATATGCTAAATTATAGATTTTCCGCTTCATATGTAATAGCGATGGCAAACTGTAGGTCACTTTGAGGACCTAGTTCGTAGTTCATTTCAATGTACCGTTCACGAACTATAGGTCGTGAACTACTACATCTTTTAAAACATGAACTAGTTCACGACCTATATGAACCAATACATGCACATACTGAAAATAATGTCTTTTTTTTCTCAATATAAAAATATTAAATGGTAACAAATAAATAAATTGAAATATTACAATACTTATTTTGAATTAGGAATGAGGATGAAAAGACAACAATGTTTATAATTGATACAAAACATATATAAAATCTTCTCTAGGTACTCACGATTATTTATATGAAGTTCTAAAATACTTATTGGTAGTTACTGATGAAAATGTTTACTACTTTACTAACACTTGAAAATTAAATGTACAAACTATAATGAAATGAACTAGATAGAATCGTTTTGTTTGGCGTTATAATTTATATTTTCTATTCCGAATCTTCTCTGTTCAAACTTCAAAGCTTTGATTTGATATTGAGCGATTGCATTGCACTCAGTATGAAATAGAAGAATTCTAAGATTTAGATGTTTATTTTTGCATTATTGCAAAAATTTGCTATGGCATGACATATTTAAGAACATATTTAATCTTGCGAATATATTAATTATATTATTCCAAATGAAATCTGATACCAACATATAAATATTGCAAAGAGTTTCCTATTTCGTTCCGTTCACCAACACACTTTATCACTAAATAAATGTTAGTACTGTATATGTAATGTATACTATACTGCATCGTTTACGAGTCGTTGTGATTCATAAACGGTTTAGTACACGACGGGTTCAGGACCTAGCACAAGTACACCGTGCACCATGTAGTTCATAGTTCACGAACTAGGTCATAGTGACCTATAGGTCGTTGCAAAACATCGTCACAGTAATTTGATTGAACCGTTCAGAGTGAACGGTTCGCGAGTGAACTACACATCGCTAATATGTAATGAATATCATAAATTTTTATAATTGATTATATGTATTTTCCGTCATAATTATTCATGTGTATTTATCTTAAGGGATAAGCATCGATTTTAAGATTTCTTTAAATAACTACATTTATTTGTCAGGACATCCTTTTTGCAATTTAAAATTAAAAGTTGCCTGTTATGGGAACGAAGATTGTTATTTAAATTAAAATACGCAAAGCACAATACGTAAGCTATTCTTTCACACACAAAGAATTCTTTCATTAAAGTATGTAATAATAATTTGATAAATATAATGATCGGTATATTTATTAATATACACCATAACACTTTCTAAAAAAATCATATTAATATAACATATTTAGAACTATAAAATCAGATAACCATTATATTAAATCCCAACAAATTTATTAATTAAATACAAGGTTTATCATTTATTATAATTTTAAAAGTTAATCCCTCATAAACCAAAAGAACCTAAAAAATTTTCAGAGATGCGATATTTCATATGTACTTTAAAATTGAATTGTAATTTAAATTATCCTGTCACCTATTCTTGCTATAACCATCTTAAATGCCGAGTATAATATATAAATTATAATTGATTTTATTAGAAATTTTTCACAACGATATTCGAGTTGAACAAAGAAATATGATCGCGAAACAAAGATTATTTAGCACAAATAATGTCGTTTAGTTACCATAATTGTAAATCTTTTGTGATATAAGATTTGTTATCATTTTGTAGTACTTAAAAAATAACATAATACATACATCTTTAATATTTTTATGATTATATAACTGTTTAAATATAATTTTCTTTGTGGAAACCGTAAAAAAAAAAAGTAACGAATTCTGTTGTTGCTTAAAGATTAATTTTAAATACAAAAATCATGCAAAATGAAGAAATCGAATAATGAAGCATCGATACTAATCTAAAGTCGATCGATTGTTTTTTCGTAACTAAATGTAACAATTGCTTGCTAGTGGTGCAAAAAAAATACTAAACTATAGTAGCAAATGCACTCAATGTATTTTAATATTATACAATTTAAAGTTACCATCTGGTTTTATCCCCTAAATAAGTGTATTGTATCCGGAGATACCATCTTCGCATTTTAGATGGACTATTTCTACTGCCTTTAGTGTATTCTGCCGCATATCTTGGTCCAAGGCGATGGTGCGGATGTTATCGACCATTAAGACCATAGGAAGACGTTCCTGGCTCGATGACGGTAACGTTAACCGTATCGCTGAGCGCGCGTCTCTATGCGGTTTTTATTTAATGGAATATTATCGGATGTGTATATGCCTCGTAAGCACCATCGTAATATAATCAAAGAATATTAGAAGCTAGAAAAGACTCTCGAAGGGTCGATGAATTTTTTCGAAAATTCTGAAGCATTGTTTTACCCTTGAAGTCCCCTTGAATGATTGAGATTCTCTTTTACCAAACTTAGATGCACCACGGGCAAAAATAATTAGTAAATAACGAAAAGCAACAAAAAAATGAATGCAATCTATTCAAAATCTAAAATGGTGATTTGAAAAAAGCCCGCTTTCTCATTTTCTACCGGGTCTATGTTCTGTAGTGGTGGCCGTGTACTTGAACAGATGTTATCTGCACCGTTGGGGTAAGTACAGTGTGGGTGGCAAAAGACACGTCTGCCAAACCGCTCCCCAAAGTCAGACGATATGGAGCACATTAAAGATGTGGAAAGTGACTCCGCTGGGCAATAGAAACGACAGAAAGGAATAGGGGGCCTTCGCTTATATACAAAAGACAGAATTGGCATAGAAATTATGTTGCGGAATGTAATTACTATTTTTAAATCGGGGCAACGATTATGCTACTGGTACTAAAAACTGATTGTCAAACATTTCCAGTGAATTACAAAGAAATTAAAGTCGAGTACAGAATTGCAACGAAAATTACGCGGAGCAATAGTGAATGCAAAAATACGAATAAAAGAATAATATATATGAATCATACAAAACGAACTAATTTGAAATGTTTTGTAGAATTTTTACGTCTTGTGATTTTTAAGTGTTGTTTCGCCATATCATGAAATCTTGACTGATGTTATTACATATTTCACTGATTGGGTGAGAGCATACATTTTTATAGTCAATAATCGTTTGTAAGTATGATTTGAAAACTATTGAAATCATAAAATTATATTTAAAAAAATTCCACAAGGCTTTATAAAAGCCGTTTCTGCATGGGGATTTGATGAGATAACAAGCAGCAGTGCAGTTTTCCACCCGAAGAAAATGTTGCAGGCGAAAATACCTAACAACACAGTATATCGCATAGTGAAAGACTAGATGGGGATCTAATTGAATTGTATTCGGTTGCAGTGCGGTGCTAAATAAAATGTCCCCTTATATGCAGACAGGCAGCATCAACGCTCTGGGGATGGCAAACTTTATGCGTATCTTAGTGAGAATAATGGTCACGAAATTACATCTCAAAGATTTGCTACTAGGCAACATACAACGTACACAAAGTTTGCATCCGCAACCGAAACAGTACGTGATTGAAGATGTGACAATGGAACGACCGCAAACATGCCGACTAACTACATTATTCGGATGTTAGGGGACAAAATAAAAGTGGCACGGCAGTGAATCAGATTGTAATAAAATGATAAAAGTCCCGTATCAGTGTAATGCTCCCTCCAATTCATTCCTGGCTTCTGTATTTTTGTTTTATAAAGCTTCTTTCCTAAATATTCTCTTGATACCTAATATTTGCACAATAAAAAATTATTGAAAATGTGATCTCTACTAAAAGTGATTTTCAACATATTTTTACATTATTTTTATATTATTTATAAAATTCATAAATCCTATTTATTGACACATATTTTTTGAACCTATGAATATCGTCGATAGTTTTCATATCACAATGTCTTTGTTTATTAAAGAATCAAAAAATATTACAAATATTACATTGCCATTACTTTAAATTAGCTACTAGCGATGGCAAACTGTAGGTCACTTTGAGGACCTAGTTCGTTGTTTGTAGTTCAATTCAATGTACCGTTCACGAACTATAGGTCGTGAACTACTAACATCTTTCTAAAATGAACTAGTTCACGACCTATTTGAAATACATGTACATACTGAAAAAATCTCTCAATATAAAAATATTAAATGGTAAAACATAAATAAATTGAAATATTACAATACTTATTTTGAATTAAGAATGAGGAAGAAAAGACAGCAATGTTTATAATTTATACAAAACATATATATAAACAAATATAATCTTCTCTAGGTACTCACGATTATTTATATGAAGTTCTAAAATACTTATTGGTAGTTACTGACGAAAATGTTTACTACTTTACTAACACTTGAAAATTAAATGTACAAACTATAATAAAATGAACTAGATAAAATCGTTTTGTTTGGCGTTATAATTTATAGTTTCTATTCAGAATCTTCTCTGTTCAAACTTCAAAGCTTTGATTTGATATTAAGCGATTGCATTGCACTCAGTATGAAATAGAAGAACTATAAGATTTAGATGTTTATTTTTGCATTATAGCAAAAATTTGCTATGGCATGACATATTTAAGAACATATTTAATCTCGCGAATATATTAATTATATTATTCCAAATGAAATCTGACACCAACATATAAATTGTGACTCAGCTCGGCAATGCTGCTGTTGCAATATCGCATCGAGTTTCCTATTTCGTTCCGTTCACCAACACACTTTATCACTAAGTAAATGTTAGTTCTGTATATGTAATGTATACTATACTGCATCGTTTACGAGTCGTTGTGATTCATGAACGGTTTAGTACACGACGGGTTCAGGACCTAGTACAAGTACCATGTAGTTCATAGTTCACGAACTAGGTCATAGTGACCTATAGGTCATTGCAAAACATCGTCACAGTACGCCCGTCATTTGATTGAACCGTTCGCGAGTGAACTACACATCGCTAGGAGCTACTAAGATGAAATAAACAAAAACCATTTCGTAAAAGAGACTATTCTCTTCAAATAACCCAATTATTTTTCGTTGTTTGTATGTCACCAAATTCTTCAGTCAATTATGTAATCATCGGTCTTCGGATGATAAACGCATTACCCATTTTATCATACAAAATAGTAACTAAATCCTGTAAATGAGGAAACGTTTAGATTTTTCTGATTGACAAACTTGTGAAAGCAAGTGCTTGTCCCATTAAAATAAATAAATTCTTTATAAACACGTCTACACTTGCTGTTACATCAACATAACATAAAAAAATGACACTGACATGCATTTAAATGTGTGTCCAGCTCGTATATACGAACAAATTATAATTTGTACCTGTTAAATTGCATATTAAAAATAATTACGGAACGTTCAAGATAGTGACTTAGTCGTATTTTTTATACGGCTTAAATAAAGAACTTAGTTTTAAATACGAAAGAAAAAAATACATCTTGTACCCGGCTAAAGTAGTGGTTCCTTTATCTTATTAAGGTATGTCTGAGTAAGTCAATCCCAGAGACAAGTCGTCCCTATATCGCTAATGAAATCTCAACTGGGCACTATATTCCAATGGCTGACTTAAAAAAAACTGAGCCACACAATCCAACTACAGTATTCATATTGAATTTATCAAGGTATTCATTTTCGTTTGAACTTAGTCTATTTAAAAAGTGATGTAGGGTAAAGGTGTTGATTGTTGCGTCCATTTCATTGCTTGCTAGAGTAAAAGAATTCATCACCTTAACAATACCTGTTCCATGCATTATATATATGGTTCCCAGAGGTGCCATCCGTCCGAAGAATGTCTGAATATTAACTAGGAAAGAATAGGAGCAGTAATAATCTATGGCTCTCCAATGATGAAAAAATTGATTCGAATTACTAGTTGTATTTTATATGTTATATGTTACATACATAAACATTAGGATAATACGCAAAAAAAACAAAATGAAAATATCTGTAGAATATTAGGTTGACACAATTTGCTCTATTAGGACAAATGGCTTTCTCAAAATATGACAAATAAATTATATGTCATTAAAACTTTTATACTTTGAGTCTCTTATTAGTTGTCAAACGTTAATCTTACACGAATTTAGATGAAAAAACGCCTGATGGTATGAAAAATACCTGTACCATTTGATAGCAGCTCGCATAGTCGGTGTATTAAATCTGGTAATTTACTACATGCGTTTACAATGATTCCGAATGTGTTGTTGCTTAAAAAAATAAATTGCAGAATTATACCTGACAGCGGATTAACATTATTAAACATGTGTAGCGTTTGACAGATGACAATTTTTACGACTATGCAAATATAATAAAATAAACTGCCAGCAACCAGTTCATTCGCATTATGTATGTTTGCTAAGAGAGCAAAATGTATACCACATTATATTTGATTTGTTGCAGAGAGTTACTAACGGACACCTGAATCAAAAATTATACCTTCGAGGAATGCAGACGAAATTCGTTATTTTATAGTGGTGCCTAAAAGAATTTATATTATGATTTTCATGTTCGTGATCATGAGACTATTATGATAGTAGCTATAGAAGGTAGATAGTGAGGAAAGGAAGGATTGGGTAGACAAAGATAAATGTACGCAAGGTATACATAGTTTTTTTGAAAGTGGCGGACCAGTATCGTCCACTACTGCGTATAAGGGCTGCACTTATATATAGCCCATTTTTTTGTAAGTGGCGAGCCCGCCCCTTCTACTGTGCATTACAAATTAAGACTAGTTTATGCATAAGACCAATGATAAGAAAAAAAATTGAAAATATACTGGCCGCTTCAACACCCCGAAATATTATGCTCATGAAGAGATGCTCGCCACTGCATTTTTGTCATTTGAGGGTGTGGTCAAAATTACTGCAATGTTGCCATATCGACAGCCAACAAAAACAGAGAGTATTATATTAGCATAATTGATCAAAACTAATAAGAAATAACTGGAAACTTTTTACTAAATAGTGGACTTTAATCGAAGCCGTATATATTCATACATTAAATATTCTCAATCTGAATTTTGCTATGCAGTTTACAATTTGAACACTTTGTACTGAAGTTTTTTATTCATATATGGCAACAATGATACTGGAAGCTCAACCCTTATGCGCAGTAGAGGATGAATTAGGTCCGCCAAGATATAAAAAATTACTTATACCCATACATATACTTATGTACTCAGCCACACCTAGTTTTTCTATGGACAATACACAAGCGTACCCACAGCACAGGTAGGCACATTCAATGTGCCGTACGACTGGGCCATACTGTTTTGAATAGCACTGCTCTGTACTGTATTGGTCAAGCCATTATACAGGTGTTGATTTATGATGCGTATACTTCTGTCACTTTCCTGCCACTTTTCATAAAACGGTGTATAGATTGTTAGCAAGAATGGCCATTGGAAAATGAAATTTTTATTCGGAAGAAATTCATATGGATTTCCAACTTTAGGATTAATAAATTCATTATAGCTTAAAAAATCTAACAATGTTTCGCTTATCTATTTTTAAATACTTACACTACGTAATAATATTTACAACGATCCGCATTTTAATGTTTATTATTGGAAATAACACACAATATTTTGCATATACGCTATAGTTTGTACTTATATGAATTCTCTAGTAGCGAATTATATAAATTGAACAATTCATCGTAGTCACTTAACCGGTGACTCTTTGCAGGTATAATTTATATTTATAAGTGACTAACCGAATATAGCCAAGATACTTATGTATCTACTTATGTGAGTGCACTTGGGCAAATAGCGTAATAAAGGTGTAGCAAAGGTACTAGCAAAAAAAAACCAATAAAACCCCTACTGGTTCAGTCAACAAGTAAACAAGAAGTTAAACCGCTCCTAGTTTTCCAACCTATATTTATATGAAATCAACAAGTAAAATGTTTGACCTGTACCATTCCCACATGGATTAGCGTATTCAATTAAAATTATTGTTCACATAAAATGTTTACTCCTAAAATAAAAGAGAAAATCTAGGAGTCTTAATAATGAAGGTACAGCTCTTATTTTGCTTCTCTATTGAAAGCCTTTACAAAAAAGTGCTAAGAGGGTTTTGCATTAATCGCGATCTCAAAAAATACTTTATGGTATATTCAATTTTCTAAAGAAATATTTAATTTTCTTATATTTTTGTTTTACCAAATTATATCAAAAATAAAAATGGTGCCTGTTGTTTTGTATAATAATATCCAACAAATATAAGATAACTTAATATGGCGCAATGTCAATGTAGGTATATGAAAATTATGAGGTAGTGAGTTGTGATCTCGTGTCCCGATTTAATTATGAGTTTTAAAAAAAGAAGTTCGCCGCCATAAGTGGGTATTGTAAAGCGGCACAAATCTTAAACGCATGTTATTAAGGTGTTTATCAACGCATAAAACTAAGGAGAATGCCAAATAGGTTGTAATGATATATGGTAAGTTATTTCTAAATCTAGAGATTTCCAAACAAATCTGAAATGACGTCATTTGTATTGAAAACAAAAATTATAATATTGAAATTTCGCACCTTAAAAACAATGAATAAATTAAAAAATTTAGCGTTAGATTTTAGTTAATACATTAGTTTCAACGTATTCGTTCGCAATTAATTATTTCTTAAAAATAATTTGCTTGATGCACCATAAAAAAATAGAAACTTTAACAAAATAGTAGATTTAAAATGCCATAGGTCATCAAATTGCACTACAGTTAGTTAAAGAGTCCGCAATCCTAAAGATTGGTTGGAAACAGCACGCCATGCCGATCTATCCTGAGCTAATCCCTTCATCTCCCTATAGCTATTCATCTCAACGTCTTCAACTATCTGACTCACATACTCCAATCTAGGCCTACCTACCCCTCTCTTTCCCTCCACTCTACCTTCTATGATCAATTGCATAATCCCCCAATGCCTAAGGATATGCCCTACTAATCTGTCTCTCCTACGCTGTAACACTCTCCAAATACTTCTCTTCTCCCCTACTAACTCTAGTACATCTTCATTTGTTACTTTATCTTCCCAACCAATCCTCATCATCCTCCTATAATACCACATTTCGAATGCTTGTAATCTACGCTTCTCTTCCTTTCCTATAGTCCACGCCTCACACCCGTACAGTGCTACACTCCAAACATATACCTTCAGTAATCTTTTTCTAATACCCAAGTCAATATTTGATCTTAAAATCTGTTCCTTTTCTACGAATGCCTTCCTACCCTGTGCTATCCTACACTTTATATCTACCTTGCTTCGATTATCTTTTGTGATTCTACTGCCTAAATAACAAAAATCTGACACTTCTTCGATTCTATTATCTCCTATTGTGATCCTCATTTTTCTACTGCATTCCTTTTTGTCACACCTCATCACTTTAGTTTTACCTATATTTATTTTCATGTTAAAATCCCTAGTCAATACTGCCTGCATACCATTCAATACCCATTCTAAATTCTTTTCGCTTTCTTCCAATATAGCTATATCGTCGGCGAATCTCAACATATATATTTTCTCTCCCTGTACATTCACACCTACACTATACTCTTCTTTTACTTTATTTATTGCATCTTCTATATATAGATTAAATAATAACGGTGAAAGTGTACATACCTGCCGAACTCCCTTCCCTATTTTTGCTACCTCTTCTTCCCCCTCAATTCTAACTAAGGCAGTTTGGTGTTTTTATAAATTAAAAATTATGCACTACAATAACCACAAAATTGAGTGACGTTGGCATATTATTTATGTGATGGTTCTGCTATTTAAAATTTTAGTATCTATTTTTTAAATTGATCTTAGCCTTTACAATGACCAGTGACGCTAAAGTGACGATATTTTGCAAAGCGAGACGCTCAAACAATTTTTTATATGAGTGGGGGGGGATGGAATATATAAAACCGAATATATTAGCAACTAGAAAAAGTTTACTCTATTAATCTTTGCCATATAAATCATTTTTGATACACAATTCTTCACTTGTTGCATTTTATAATTGCATTAAATAATTTTACACTCGTTATATGGTTTTTATATTTAATTGGGATATTTCTGTCATCCACATAAGCGAGACGATCGTACCAACAGAGTATCTAATTTTATTTACACAGGTAAATTTGGAAATATTGATTTTTTTCTTTAAAGCGGGACATTTGAAAAATCGCGCGGGACGCGGCACAAATTACCAAAAATCGGGACTGTCCCGCTGAAAGCGGGACGTATGGTCACTTAACAATTAGCTCATGAATGATTTGTTTTATTTTTTGGTGCTTCGATTTACCGAATTTAGTAAGTAAGAAAAATATCTGCTTAATTCTTCATCAATGCAATGCGCGTGTATAAAAGCCCCCATGACACATTTTATTGTATACTTTTGTAAGTTGCAATTTTCATAAAAATTTGTCCCACTTTACCAGGCACTCTAACTTTTACATATTTGATTTTTAAAGCTATAGTTGAAATGGTGACAGAAAATAACAATTTACGTGCAGAACTCATCATTGTTTGTTCGTACCATTTCAATAGGCACTAATGTTACTTGCAGATATATATAAAGTAGTGAACAAGACATGGTGGTCTCTGATGGCCTGGCGACATTTACACCAACCACCTGAACGCATAAGCTGCTAACTTAAGAATGTATGATGCAACTTGAATTTCTTGCAGCTCGCTGTGGTCATCAGCAGCGAGCACGGCTGGATCAAAGAACACGCGATCACAGCGTGGGGATCTCATATGTAAATATCGCTATTTCAACGAAATTCTTGATCACATTCATTTTACCTGCCCCAACACACATTCCGCATTTCGCAGCACGTGCAAAAATTCACGGAATGAATGTGAAATGCGATAAACATTTATATAATTTTTTTTTATACGGGATGCAAAACTATGTGTGATGTACTAATATCCTACACATTAATGTGCAATAAAGCAGTTTTAAATCATAAATTTGTAATACATCACCAAATACGTATATGTTAAAAGATATATAAGAAAATGCAACTTTACTTCCAGGTATAATATTAATCACTTTTGTGTTAATTGTTCATTTACTTAATCAAGATATATATTTGGTACAGAAGGAAATAGCAGAAATATACGTTAGGTATTCATTGAATAATGGCAATAAATAAATTTCCGATCGTAATCCTTTAAATAGGTTTTCAAATACTTTTGTGGCATTTCAATTTTAATTTGGTAGAATTTCTGTTGCGAGGTTGTAAGATTTTCTTTATGGTTATTTCCACATCCTGAATCAAATATTAGCAATATAATTCGATTATATGAAAATAATATATTATCCTAATCTTCGCTGCAATTCATCGAATGCATTTAGATATTGGAATTTGAAGACGTAAACTAAAATTATTAAGTCTAGGAGTGTTACAATCTTTCAATCAAACAGTACGGAACAATATAATTTTATAGTACGTGGTGTTGAGGTAATTAAACAATAAGCGAAACGAAAGTGCATTGCAATGTGGCATTAAGGTCTGGGTCAGGCTGGTTGTACTATAATTGTATACGTTGCTTCGGATTTTGAACTTGATGCATTTAGTTAAATAGAAAACCAGTCTCTTGCGCGTAGCAATATTGGTTCACGGAGCACAGGACGAATGTAAACTACACAAATTAAATGCTATGAAAGTAAATTGTATGCGCCTCCACCATATGAAATAAATTTTTTAATCGAAAAACTCACGCAATAAGTTCTGAGTCATTTATAGACAAATTAACTATATTACGTTTTCAAAAAATAAACTGCAATTTTAAAGTAGTAGTTATTTGAAATAAATTAGATAGACGTCCAGTTTGCCTTGAAGATATAATAAGCTCAATTTTTATATTCATAGACTAAGATAAAATTGCTAGTTATAAAATTTCACCCTAGTTTTCAACTAGCGATTCAAATACGAACGAATTTCTTGATGAAAACTTTCATAGTTATTACAGGTATATATTTTAATGTATTGCAGGAAAATGTAATTTTCAATGATATTTTAAAATTCGCAAAAAGAGCCAATAATAGTTTTTCTGTGTGAAAATTTTTTTTTTTAATGATTGCGTGTTGTAAGTTTAACATAGACAAATATTATAAAAATACACAAAATTTCGTTGTATTTACACTTAGCCACGGTAGTTGTTTTACCAGCTTCTTCAACGCCTACGCTGATCTACTCTCCTCCTCGATGGTAAGTAAACATGCACATATCAGTCTTCGGGTACGACACACCTAGTGATATTAGTATCCATTAGATTGTATATTATGGGCACATACATAATACGAATACACTAAGCAATGGACAAGAAGATTCTATTCATAGAAAAGCAAATCACGTGACAAAATCTAAAGATATTATCTGCAGAGAGATTGCTGTAATCAGAAAAAATTACTTCGAAGTTTAATTTTCCTTTATACGGTTTTAAAAATATGCTTTTTTAATGGTACAAAAAGCATTAACTAGCTCATACTATATCGCGAAAAAATGGATACGTTAATGAAATTTATTATGAAAAATTTATAGCACTTTTAAACTTCACTTTTATATTAGAAAGTTGCAAAATAATTAAAATTTCGTAATTATATTAAAATATAACAAAATCATTATTCGTGTTTGTAATTCCGTATAGTTTCAAATATTTGCAGGTACATAAGAAAAAGATGTTTTTTCGAAGGAATGAGTTTGCTTCACTTGGTGTTACAATCTCATATCCTTTTTATCTCATAAACCATTAATCATATGTATATTATGCTGTACATTAAAATTTTTAAATAATTATAGATAACGCTACCTTAAGATTATATAATAATAATGTATATAATCCTTATATTATCCAAAATTCTGAGCTTATGGAGAAAAAAATCACTAATCGAAATATTCTTAGATTACGAATATACCATTCCTAATTGAACATTCTAATGTTGTAATTAGCAACATTCGTTGGTACAAGTACGAAGTGTTGCTTCCAATATTAAACTTAATCAACACCATTTATCGCCAAGTCTAAACGTGTTAATTACCTGTTTAGTCTTAGTTGAGTTCTCGCAAGGTAATATTCGGTTTAATTTATAGATACACACCAATTTAGTTTGGGTGTTTGAACAGATATATTCATTACACTGCAGTAAGCTATTATATACAACGTATGTGGCAATAACACACCATTATATCGTCTGCACAAACAGTCAGCCATCGCATTATGCACACAAACAAAACAGTTTTGTTTAATTTGATTGCCTTCATTAACACCTATTGGGCATACCGCACATAATTATCGATACTATGGATATACCAGGTATTACACAATCGAGTTATACCATGCGATTCAACAAAATATATACATCAACTTATAAAGAAGCACATATTACATAAAAACATGGAAATAATAATTATAAACAGGAAGCGATATATCAAAAAAAAAATATTTCTTACTTTTACATATTGTTTACTTTTTATTAATAGTTGCCTTTTTAACCATTACTTTTGTTGAAGAGGTATATTTTTTGAAGATACTGGAAGCTATTTTATAGGCTCTTTTTTTTAAGTGGCGGGCCCGCCCCTCTTACAAATTATGACTAGTTTATGCATAAGACCAATGATATTACTACACAATAAAAAAAAATTGAAAATATACTGGCCGCTTCAACACCCCGAAACCTTATGCTCGTGAAGAGATGCTCGCCACTGCATTTTTGTCATTTGAGCGTGTGGTCAAAATTACTGCAATGTTGTCATATCGACAGCCAAGAAATACAGAGCGTATTATATTAGCACAATTGATCAAAACAAATAATAAATAACTGGAAACTTTTTACTAAATAGTGGACATTAATCGAAGCCATATATATTCAAACATTCAATATTCTCAATCTGAATTTTACTATGCAGTTTACACAATTTGAGAACTTTGTATTGAAGTTTTTTATTCATATATGGCAACAATGGTAGTGGAAGTAGAGGATGCGCAGTAGAGGATGAATTAGGTCCGCCAAGATATTAAAAATGACATATAGCTATACATTTAAAAGATATAGTTACTATATCTCTAAATGAAAGCCATTATTAACATAGATGTAAATATTAAGTACAAATGGTTATAAATATACCCATTTATTTCGTAGAACAAAATATATTATCAGCCACAAAATTGTCCCACAGAATTAATAAACCCCACTATCTTAACTCTTTAAAACTTTTTATATCAAAAACCATTGATGTTCTTATAATCCTACTATAGCCAGTTCAATTGTAAATTATCTCAATCCATTTGCTAATGAGCATTAGCAAATGCAATCTCGGCACAGATTATTCTAATTGATATAATTAAGCAGTGCCATATGATCTGGTTAATCCATGTTGACATTCGAAGAGAATTCAAATGCCAAGTACTTACTCTCCTGGATTATATTGCATCTCGAATTCTTTGATTCAGTCCACCGATACGTATGACAAGACAATCAAATATTTATGCTAAATATAACAGAGAGGATAATGCAGCTACAAATCAAACAATTTTTTTTGCATTTTTCTATGATTTGGTAAGTACATCATAAAGTTGATTATTAGTTTTAAATAAATATTTCCTGAAAAATAACTGTCAGAAGAAAATAAATAATCTGTATAATAAATACATCTATTTTCAATGTAAGTAAAGTTGCATTCTTTTAATAATATATTCTATAATACGATTGTTAATGTAGTCTGCAATTTGACATTTTTTCTAGTGCGATAAAATGAATTACAAATAAATATATTTATGCAAGATGGCTTTTATATCTTTTACTTCTCTCAACTTGACTAATTTTAAGTACCTTTTTATAAATTCACACTTGCGTTTATATTCCAATTGTGCTTGGACCAGTTGTAATTTCGTATTGAATTACAATATCCAACTTTAGCGTTGAATGAATTTGATTATTATAATGAATAATAAAAAAAAAAAGGACCAGTTCCGAGGGTACAGCCAGTGGACATACTACAAGGTACTGATGTATCTATACACTTACATCAGTCTGTGGTACCTTGAACAGGTGTATTTCAATGGTTACGTGCAGACCGGCAGTCGGGCAAATTACGGAATTTAAAGTAGATTCAAATTCATAATAACGAATGTACGAGTTTAATTTACCCCCTCGCGTCGGTGTGTCGAATTATAATTCGCGTAATCAAGTTTTGTATAACCGACAGTGACAATGACCAAAATGGTACGGGTTTTAAACAGACACGGACTTAAATATTTGTATGTATTTGTCAGCGTTTATTAAATTTGTACCAGATAAATGACAGGTTTCATACAGTCATTCGATGTATTGTAGATGTATAGAATGATACAAATGCTAATGTGCAATATACCATAAATGAACCAGGAGGTATGATACTATTGTCTTCAGGGATGCGAACTATATAATTTAGAATAATTATATTAATGTATTGTAACGAAAGAATTTCTAAAACTTATTTAAAAATAAATAGCGTATATTTTATATGTACCTGCAACAGGAAATTTCAATACAAATATTTCTATTTTATATCAACATATTCCTTTCCTAAGAAGGAATATATTATACTTTTTAAAGTTACATTTATAACCGCCGAAGTAATATAATTATATTTGCCTCAAAATTTCAAAAATTATCACTACGGTTCTAAATAATAGTATAGAATCACCAAAATACCGTAACATAAAACATTAAGTAGCTAGATGTACATTTCGAAGGCTATGCCCCCATCTTCAGTAGCACAAGATAAAAACTAAATGAAATAGATGAAGAAATTGGGCCTGAATTTAAATTCATTAAATTTGATTTAGATTTATGCATGTATATACTTTCGTAAGCACTTCACTCGGAATAATTCAAAACACTTTTAAGTAATTTAAGTTTGAATAGGATGACCAGAGTTAGTCAAAAATATGCTCGGCTACAGCACTTTTATCTTGTCTATTTAATCTGAAATGAGCTTCATGCTCCTTAAATCTAGTTTCAATTGGTCTACGTGTTTCTCCTTTAGGACAACTAGAACAAGATATTTTATAAATACCAAATTTTTTATTGAAAACAATCAATTCTTTGGGATTTCCTAGAAATTTAGCAAGACTATTATATGTTACTTTAAAATTATATTTATTTAAAATACTATCTAAACCACGTGCAATTATAGGATCACATAGTAATTTAACAAATTTTTGAGTTGTTCTAAACTACTAATATTTCTGATATATCTTGTTCTTTTAAATTTTTTTAATAAGTTATTTATAATTTTATAAGAATAGCCATTTTATACTGCTATATTTCGGATATATATATTCAATGATAATTATTCTTTTAAACAATTTGCTTACACTTGTCGGTAGTGTAATAGCTACTATCGCTTTTCTTAATTTATATCCTCTCATCGCACCTAGATGAATGTAAGTAGTTATCATTTATTGCGGTTATCTGAGCGTGTTGGAAAAAATGATTAATCGGAACTGAATAGGAAACCGACTTAATTATCCCAGTAGGTGGTGTCTGCTACTGATCTTCGGGTGATTAATCGTCGACCCATCTAAACGCAAGACTGTTGTTACTACTCACAAGCCTAATATAGTCAGTGGAGTTTAAGCTTCGCGCAGGAAGAGCGGCAGGACGAAGGAGTGCTATAATAGCGGATAAGGTATGGTATGGATGAAGTGCCGGCACCTCAAACTTGCACAGCTACGTAGTGGCTTGAAACTGACTGATCGATGTTAGAGTTAGTTGAAGGTTAGTTTCGGGAAGACTACTTGAATAATTGTTTGATTACATTATAAGATTTTAGTATCCATACTTAAACGGAGACCTAATTTCGTGATAATCTGCTAGCTTAGATTATACTATATCAAGTACAGAGGATCAAGTTATCGAGGCAAGTTATAGTATCTTCTTCACATTTATCTTCACACTTTTTCCACTCAAAGTTTTAAAACTTGGTTTAATTAATATATATTATACTCCGTGATATAAAAACAAAGTAACTGTTTTATTACCTCCTTTTTAAAAATGGATTATCACAATGTAACGGCAACATCCTTATCTTATATACAGTGGCGGCTCGTGCCATTTCAATCTGGGGGGGCGCATTTCGTAAAAAATAACATAATAGTGAGAAATTTTATCTAAAATGGATGCAACATGATTAAATTCAATCATTTCTTGAAAGTGAATTACACTCTTCTATCATTGATATAAACATTTCCATAACTTTTTCGTTAAAATTGTAAATATCTCGCACCACATTATTATTAATACGCATCATCGCCAACGCGTTTCAACGATCATTACCCATAGCATTTCGCAAAAAAGTTTTGATTCCTTGAAGTGTTGAAAAACAACGCTCTGATTCAGCAGTGGTCATCGGGGTTGTTAAAATAATTTTAAGTATTTTTATAGTTTCCGGGAAAGTTTCACTGAGATTATTTTGTAGCAATAACGAAAGAAAATTTGTGGCCCCAAATATTTGATAAAAATCCGGACGCGAGTAAATGACTTCTAATTCTGTTTTTAATCTGGTTTTATTCAAAAATGGATATGCATGACACACGGTTTCCAAAAGGTCCACTGGAAATTGTTTAGAAAATGTTGGCTTCGATTTCGTGTTAAATAACTCAGCGGCTTGTAGATGGCCACGATATGGGAATCTGTCCTTCATCTGTGTTAAAAAAAAATTTGTAAATGTCTCTTGTAAAACGCCGCGTAAATGTCAGGTTTTGAGCACTCCTTGCACAAGTTTGCTATAAATTTATATCAGGCAATGGCCTACCTAATTCTTTAATTTTTACTTTGTCCACAAGAGAAAGTCTACAAAACCCTATTTTCAATAAAGAACTAACACTATTCATTTTTATTAAATTATTTCTATTAAATATATTCTTGGAGAAATACGTGGCAAAATCGTACATACGTACATATCCTACATACACTGAACAATTGCTACTGTCTAATCTGACTATTCTATATCTCTCTGTATATATATACTACTCTCTCTTCTCTCTGACCTTCTCTAAGCCGTTAAAGAAGCGCGACATCCAATAGATCGGTTGCCTGCACTCTATGATACACTCATCTCATTGCATATGTACTGTATATATGTATTTAACTTGTACTGGCATTGGATAGCCGCTGGGAATGAGTGACATATATTAGACAATGAAGCAAGGATCGAACCGAAGATATAGAAGATATACGGCATACGGTCGCTCTCACCGATTGCTTGCAATAGAGTGAGATGAGTGTATATTCATTTAACCTGTACTGAGTGGCGCTGATCATGCAGCGGCACCAAATTAGCGATATATCTATACTAGTTCGATCCGTGGAAGATAGTTGCGATTGCTAGATTGACATGACGTGCCAGCACCGCCAAATTTCTTTTTTCTGCTCGTGGAAGAAATCTTTTATAGCTTTACATTTCCAAGAAAGATGCAAATATGTATGTAACATCAACTACAAGCTTGTATACCTGAGTAAACTCTTTCGCAACGTTGTAAGCAATAACAACCGAAAGCAATAAGTTCCGTTTACCATCCCAGACATCCCGCAGTAAGCTGAATCTGCAGCTCCAAAGTAAATGGTACTGTACTCTTGGAGGAGGAGTTGGTTTGCGTTACATTATAATATACACCCGATTCTGCACTATGCAGTCATGTGTTGCGTTTAGTTTGGAAGTTATCTGGCAATATATGAATATCTGCAGACACAACGGTAATGATAGTGTCGGAGCGTTTAACCCACTTGTATGCATTTGTAATATCAAATACATATCGGAGACACAAGGCATATTATTCTAATTAAGAGAGCAAAAACAAAAGAATAGCGAAATGTATAAATTCGTAAAATATTAATGTTTACTAGAGTTGTGTTAAATAATGCACAAAGAATGAGACGAATGTAAATTAATTAATACTGTTAATCAATACAGCGATAAAGAATCATGTAGATTATAATGTTCAGAACATTTGTAATTTAGAAAAACATTCGAGTGATGAGTACATGCCATTTATAGCATAAGAACCAGGCAAATAATACATCTGTGTTAATCAACAGAATTACTTACATTGAGTTATGTTTTTTGAGTGAGAAGCAATCTATGAAGAAAACAGCTTTAATATTTTTTGCACACATGGAAAAACTCATTGCCTTTTCTATTCTTGTTTGCCACATTTACGAATAAATATAGTCATTTTCATATTATGTTCATATATTACAATTTGTTTCACGCTTGATTAAACCCACATTATAATGGTGCAATGGGCCTTTTAAACTATGATTTTGCAATTTAGAAAAATGCATATTACTTTTATTGGACAAAATGAGTTGCTACTATTTGCCTTGGCCAACACATATTCTGTAGATAATATTAATCCAATGAGATTGCCCTTTGTTCGTAGTTAATACCTACCGCAGTTTCTGGTATTTAAAATGACGTGAATTTCCAGTAAATACAAATTCTTAGACCTAGAGTATTTTTTGTTGTCTGGCACCACTGGTACTGTATAACCCCGATAAGCACAACCCTATGCGCAGACGACTACCCAAATTCTCCGCCAATTTAAAAAAAATGAGCTGTACATCAAATTATATGAATTTGCCTGAAAAATACATGCTTATGATTACATTTCTACATAAAGTATCCTGGAGCTTCTTATCAATAGTCCCCCTTTTTCGTATGGTCGTTAATTTCAGTGTAGCATCAATATTTTGCAACCTAGGAAAAACAATAATTTTCTTTGTATCAACAGAAACAACGATTCGGTAGCATAAATCATGGTACCCGACGAAGAAAAGCTGGAAATGAATATGTATTTGATGAACGAATACAGGGCAAACGAGAGTAGCATCCCAAGGTAGTAAAAGATATTTAGAATGTGCGTGGAGTTAAAAAAAAAAGGTTTGCATTATTACCATACAAAAGCACAGGGTGGATGCCGACGGTCATAAAAATGATGATAACTTTACCATGATGATAATTTTGCACTACGCACATTTCATACGATGATTTATATGTAATATTATTAATAGCTATACATTGCGTTATTACCCATAATTACAAATGAAACGTTAAATTACGAAATATAATATTACGTATTTACATGTTCCTTAATGCATTTGCAAGATCCTGATTCCCTGCGGGGATATCGCTACTGCACTACCGCAGTCGGTTGTCATACTGAATGTATTTCAGTTCGATATTAATTAGTCTTGACAGAAACGCAAGATAATGCAACCACATCGAGTACGAACATAATTATACATTAAAATATTTCATAGCCCTTGAAATGTACATCTAGCTACTGAATGCTTTACGTTACGTTATTTGGGTGATATTCTATATTATTAAACTCTATTTTTTGAATATTTTAACACTCATTCGATCCAATTATATTGGCTTGCGTGTTCTAGAACACGTGCAGAATTTTAGAAGATGTCGCAATAATATCAATTGACAAAGATTTATATGTGAAGATCAGTTTGGTTTTAGGAAAAACAGAGGGACGAGGGAGGCGATTTTAGCACTAAGAACGGTAGTAGAAGAAAGAATGAGGGTAGGAAAGGTAACTTGCATAGCTTTTGTAGATTTAGAAAAGGCATTTGATAATGTAGATTGGGACATAATGTTTAGAATTTTAAAAGAAACGGGTATAGATTATAAGGATAGGAGAATAATTTTTAATTTATATAAACACCAAACTGCCTTAGTTAGAATTGAGGGGGAAGAAGAGGTAGCAAAAATAGGGAAGGGAGTTCGGCAGGGATGTACACTTTCACCGTTATTATTTAATCTATATATAGAAGATGCAATAAACAAAGTAAAAGAAGAGTATAGTGTGGTGTAAATGTACAGGGAGAGAAAATATATATGTTGAGATTCGCCGACGATATAGCTATATTGGAAGAAAGCGAAAAGAATTTAGAAAGGGTATTGAATGGTATGCAGGCAGTATTGACTAGGGATTTTAACATGAAAATAAATATAGGTAAAACTAAAGTGATGAGGTGTGACAAAAAGGAATGCAGTAGAAAAATGAGGATCACAATAGGAGATAATAGAATCGAAGAAGTGTCAGATTTTTGTTATTTAGGCAGTAGAATCACAAAAGATAATCGAAGCAAGGTAGATATAAAGTGTAGGATAGCACAGGGTAGGAAGGCATTCGTAGAAAAGGAACAGATTTTAAGATTAAATATTGACTTGGGTATTAGAAAAGATTACTGAAGTTATATGTTTGGAGTGTAGCACTGTACGGGTGTGAGGCGTGGACTATAGGAAAGGAAGAGAAGCATAGATTACAAGCATTCGAAATGTGGTGTTATAGGAGGATGATGAGGATTGGTTGGGAAGATAAAGTAACAAATGAAGCTGTACTAGAGTTAGTAGGGCAGAAGAGAAGTATTTGGAAAGTGTTACAGCGTAGGAGAGACAGATTAGTAGGGCATATTCTTAGGCATGGGGGGATTATGCAATTGATCATAGAAGGTAGAGTGGAGGGAAAGAGAGGGGTAGGTAGGCCTAGATTGGAGTATGTGATTCAGATAGTTGAAGACGTTGAGATGAATAGCTATAGGGAGATGAAGGGATTAGCTCAGGATAGATCGGCATGGCGTGCTGTTTCCAACCAATCTTTAGGATTGCGGACTCTTTAACTAACTATATATGAAAAATTGATAATAAAATTACAGTCGATTAGATATTATGAACAGGCTTGTTGAATCTGCTTTTGTGCTCTTCATAAAACAACATGCTTCTAGAAGCATACAAAAACTGCAGATTAGATATTGTTAATCAAATTTTGTGAAATATATGACATTATTAATCATTTTGTTCTTTCCATATACACCTGCGTAAAATACATACTTGCCGGTTTCATATATCTACCATCTGACAAATCTCTTTGATTCATCTAAGTTTAAAACCAAGAAGATTATGATTGCGCAGATATTTTGTAATTTAAATGTAATAACTATTTTGATTACATTACAGTAAACAACAGCAATCGCAATTTTTGTAAGTTCATATTATAAAAATATGTAAAACATTTATAATATTAGATGAAATAACCTGACGCATGGAGGTCCTTAACATTGGAGTTAATAATCATGGACAGGTGGCACGTACGTAGCGTTCTTTTGCAACCAAGTCCACAGACAGTGTCATGTTTACTTATTTGCACCAGTGGATGCCATCGAAGGACAAATCATCTTATAAAAGTATTAACTATCTACAGGGTATATGGATTTTTAAAAGGATCCAACTTTACTATTGAATCATTATTAGTAAATGAATTTTACGTGCGATTAAGTCATTAAGGGAAGCTCAGTGCGGTGGATTATAAGCATTGAATGCTTAAAGGATTTCGAATTTCAAAAAATTGACTGTGATATCATTTTTGCATTTAAATTCGATATGCTCGTACGAATTCTTTAAGCAATCAAAGTATTTATAGGGTTCACTTACTTGAATATTGATAAATCGTTACCCAACTTAAATCGTCTATTATACAAAGATAGTGGCAAATTATCGAGGGACTGTAACAACAAATAATCTCCTCGTTTCGGTTTATCATTTGACGTGCAATTTTTTAAATGTATCAATCAGCAATATATTATAATTGTTCTTGCAACAATACTAAGCAAATTACTGAAATTATAAAAATAAAATGAGAAAGTTACTCACTATTTTATTGATGGGTATATACATTTAGAAGTAATACAAAAACTGTGGTTATGTGTTTTTTCAACCTTTATCAAATATCAATTTCTCGACTGAATGTATGATGGTCTTATTAATCTGTATATTTTTTAAGCGATCGAACATATCTTCTTGATTGAAAGATTCATTTTCAGAAAGGTCACGTAATGGAATTGGAACCCATGACACAAAATCACTTTATACCACTTTTGCTATATCCTGTATGCTTTCAGTATATATTTTTATTTCATTCGCTGACTACGCATGCATATAAAAGGACTACTGAATAGTAAGACCTTAGTACAAATGCTACCATGAAAATAATTTTGTAAAAGTAGAGTTGAGCAACTATAAGTCAAATGCAAAATAGCTTTGAATACGGACGTACATAACCAAAAATAGAGGTTCGTAAATCCTATTATCTATAAGTTAGTTAGTTAAACCAGAAGACGTATTATACTAGCAAGCGCAACATTGACCCAGCTTACTAAAATATGGAAGGATAGGAACCTAACAAAGGCCACCAAAATCGGAGTGGTAAGGGCACTGGTCTTTTCAATTTTCTCATACGCCTTTGAAACGTGGGTAATAAAATCCAGGGATAGACGCCGTATCGACCAGAGCAAGACTCAAATCTTCCCACAGGTACCACAAAGTCATCACCGAAGAAAGAAGCCACCCGTTTGAAAATTCAGCCATAGGAGGAATCCACCCACGCACAAGAGGCCGTATCCATGCCTTTGAAATGTGGTGCTGGCGCAAAATGTTACCAATACCATGGACAGCAAGAAGAACGAATGTTTCCATCTTAGAGGAGATCAAACCAGCCCAAAAGATTATCAGTATATTACGATTTTTCGGACATATAACACGAAGCGACCACATGGAAAAATTGGTTATCTATGGAAGGCCTTTCGGCAAGCGCAGGCGCAGTAGATCACCTGGACGGGTCTAACTTCTAAATTAACAGACCTGAGGATGGAAATCGCAACCCAAGAGGCAAATATCCGGCAAGAATGGCGCCGCATGGTGCGCAGAGTTATCAAAAATTTAGATCAAGACTGATTATGTTATACTCACTACACATCGGTCACGATGATGGACTAAGAAGAAGAGTTGGTTAAATCCGAAGGATTGGTTGGAAACAGCACGCCATCTGTCGATCTATCTTGAGCTAATTACTTCGTCACCCTATCGCAAATGATCTATAAGCAAATTATAAATTGTTAATATCATCCTTTGTTACTAAGTTTATAATTGATATTTTATATACGCATGTATAAGATATCGAAGAGGTTAACCACAGTTTCGCAAAGTAGCAAATTTTTCACTTTGTTAGTGATATTACCAATTAAGCGTATTTACCGTGAAGATATCAATACTTCATATGCAATAACTACGAAGAACATATTAGGCAATATGTCTAATATACAAAAGATGTTTTAAAAAAATATGAGCCTATGAATAGCTACACACTCTTCATATTACGACAGGTGCATTAACTGTATGGTTTCGCTTTATGTAGTTGCAAGAACGAACCAGAAGGTTCATCTCTAAAAATATGCGGTAGAAAGAAAGAAGGTGTTTCAATGAACACAGTTCCCTCCATGGTAAGCGGCTGACAGTTGGGTGGTTGGTGCATTGTCGGCAATTGCAGAGTGTGACTGAGTCTGTAATTGTAGTTCGTAATTAAGGCGCCAGGGGGTCATCCGAATCCGCAACAACATACCGCAACATGAACTCTTATAGGAGACATTTGTATCGAATACAGGTGCACAAACAAATAAACATGCTTATATACAGCATCGATGTATTGCTACAGTTGCATCGGTATAAAATACAAGATGTCTTGATGGCGGTCATCGTTACATACCGGTGAGATGGAATCACAAAGGACAAGATCGCAACCTTTCAGAGAAAATTTTGAATGTCTCGACTTACAAATGATAATTGAAAATGAAATGTTGGATCTATAGTTCGCAAATGACAATTTATTTCTTACAGAAATGTAAAGCATCATTAATCAAATATTATTATTGCGAATAAATAGAACAACTAAAATAGAAGAGATAAAGTAATCGAACTTATTGTAATACGAAGATACATATTACGCAATTAGGTACCTAAAAGTGAAAAATTGGAAAAACATTGATGCTTTCTGCAACTAACACTGCAATAAAGGATTATCTAAGCAATCCAATGAAAATACTTTTTACAAGAAAATTTGCATCATCTCTATTGCCTCATCTTGAGAGAGCTTCTCCTCTGGTCTTGTTCATTCTTACGGTGATGACGAGGTTAAACCATTGTATCATGTAGTCTTTGTCATGTTCTAACATTTACGGCAGGTCTTGCTATATTTTTGTGTATGCATATATAAGGAACTTTTCCAATATGCGCTCAGTAGTGCACGACCTATTAAAGTCAAGAATGCGTTGAAAATACGTTCACTCAGTCTATTATCTATCCACTAACACTTAAATGTCATAATAATCTTTCAAGTGATTTGCATATTTAATTTGTATCCACTTTTACGCGCGGTAATTTTTGCAATGTGTTATTAAAAATTGGATTCAGTTTATTGACTTGAAGTTAATTGAAACGTACTGTCTGTGTACTAATTTAAATTTATATTAATATATCAGTTTAATCGTGTGGAATCAGAAGAAATAGAATAAAGCGAAATTTTTATTTATTCTTACATATTCATTTTAATTCGTAAAAATTAAAATAACTTTAAATCAATGTTGTTTTAGTGAAGAGAGAAAATTATGATATGATAAAATCACCTGTCAAGTAGCGATGGCAAACTGTAGGTCACTTTGAGGACCTAGTTCGTAGTTCATTTCAATGTACCGTCACGAACTATAGGTCGTGAACTACTAATAGCTTTTTAAAATGAACTAGTTCACGACCTATATGAAATACATGCACATACTGAAAGTAATCTCTTTTTTTCTCAATATAAAAATATTGAATGGTAAAAAATAAATAAATTGAAATATTACAATACTTATTTTGAATTAGGAATGAGGAAGAAAAGACTACAATGTTTATAATTTATACAAAACATATATTTAAGGAAATATAATCTTCTCTAGGTACTCACGATTATTTATATAAAGTTCTAAAATACTTATTGGTAGTTACTGATGAAAATATTTACTACTTTACTAACACTTGAAAATTAAATGTGCAAACTATAAATAAAATGAACTAGATATAATGGTATTGTTTGGCGTTATAATTTATATTTTCTATTCCGAATCTTCTTTGTTCAAACTTCAAAGCTTTGATTTGATTTTAAGTGATTGCATTGCACTCAGTATGAAATAGAAGAACTATAAGATTTAGATCTTTATTTTTGCATTATTGCAAAAATTTGCTATAGCATGACATATTTAAGAACATATTTAATCTAGCGAATATATTAATTATATTATTCCAAATGAAATCTGATACCAACATATAAATTGTGACTCAGCTCGGCAATGCTGCTGTTGCAATATTGCATCGAGTTTCCTATTTTGTTCCGTTCACCAACACACTTTATCACTAAATAAATGTTAGTACTGTATATGTAATGTATACTATACTGTATCTTTTACGAGTCGTTGTGATTTAGTAGACGACGGGTTCAAGACCTAGTACAAGTACATCGTGCACCATGTAGTTCATAGTTCACGAACTAGGTCATAGTGATCTATAGGTCGTTGCAAAACATCGTCACAGTACGCCCGTCATTTGATTGAACCGTTCAGAGTGAACGGTTCGCGAGTTAACTACACATCGCTACAGTCAAGGCAGTAATAATTTTCGGTATTTGAAATTTGCAAAGGTATAATATTAAATAGGAAATGGATGTTGCCGTCATTACATGATAATCCATAAGATCTACACGAAATTTTTAAACGATACAATAATAGTTTCTAAATTTATTTTTGACTGTTTACTTATTCTAATTGTACGCGAATGACAGTACCGGTGCAATGGGCAAGAAGACTTTATACGAGACGTGCACAAATGTCGTCAGCTTTTTTACAATTTCTCGGAAATTACGTTTAAAATCGGCCATTTCCTGCCCCAAGCATACAATAGCAAAACAGCAATCACACTAATTTTGTCGGATGCATAACCCGCCTAACAACTATAAAGCAAATTATTTGCCGTGAAGTACAATTTACGATTTGCAGTTAAATACAACTGCAACTTGCATTCACAATCGGCGCTATGGATGTACGTTAACCAGGCCTAAAGGCACTTACGCTACAAAAAATATAGGAAATGCAAACTCGTGAGAAAAGTCTAACTGAAAACTAACTGAAATATCATGAAATTTATTATTAACATGTAATTCAAATTGCACTGTATGCGCTTAGAAAGTGTTTATCCTAACAATAAACTGTTAGATAACACTATGTAAAAATTTGCTGTTCAAACGATTTTGTTTAAAACTAAAAGCGGATAAATAATTTATTTTATTAATAACATTTAGAAACAATACTTTTATATTAACGTTAAAACCGTTTAACAAAATCGGTTATTTCAAAAATTATCACTATTTATTATTTTATTTAGTTTTAGCTTGTGCTACTGAAGATGGGCGCTTTGAAATGTACATCTAGCTACTTAATGCTTGTTACGGTATTTGGGTGATATTCTATGTTATAAAAAATCGGTTATGTTCACATTTGTCACTAGTGAAACAATATTTTCTTCATTTTTAATATATAAAGCGAAATAACACTAGAATGAATGGATAAATATAAGTTAAGGAAACACAACTTTCGGTATATTCTGTGACAAAAACGACGATAGATATTTGCAGTTTGCAGAATTTTTATAGAATTATTAATAGTGTCGAACCTTTTTATTACTGTCAAATGCCCCGTTAAAAACTTCAATTGTTTCGATTGATGAATGGGAATATTTTCTACATCTTATTGTATATACTCTGTGATATTAATAAGCAACACATTACTATACGACTTATGTTTCTAGCATAGCATTATAATCTGCACAAAATTGTATGTAAATCAAATTATGTAATTTTATTACTATTTGTATCAAAAGGAATAGTAAGTGCACTCTCGCTGTTTGTAATTTTAAATCAATTATTTTTCATCAATGGTATATTACAAGAGTGAGCGCTGAGAACTCGTTTCCTTGTAATTAGATTTACAATTGTACCATGCGAATTGCATACTTCCTTTTAATATCTTTCAGTAACTTATACAGTCCACGTATTGAATATTATTTCAGTAATTGTGCAGTCCACTATTTATTGGAAATAATTTATTCAATGCTACGAACATAATTAATAGAAAATCGATTATATTATTAATAACATTTTCAGTTATTTAGATATACATCATATGATAATGTAGCTCTAATTCAACGATGAATATTCGTAATGAACAATTTTAATACCTAAGAATGATTTTTACTTATTGCCTTTAGTTTCCTTTCGGTATAAGAAATTTAGCATCACCTCTTAGTTAGTTAAAGAGTCCGCAATCTTAAAGATTGGTTGGAAACAGCACGCCATACCGATCTATCCTGAGCTAATCCCTTCATCTCCCTATAGCTATTCATCTCAACGTCTTCAACTATCTGACTCACATACTCCAATCTAGGCCTACCTACCCCTCTCTTTCCTTCCACTCTATCTTCTATGATCAATTGCATAATCCCCCCATGCCTAAGAATATGCCCTACTAATCTGTCTCTCCTACGCTGTAACACTCTCCAAATACTTCTCTTCTCCCCTACTAACTCTAGTACAGCTTCATTTGTTACTTTATCTTCCCAACCAATCCTCATCATCCTCCTATAACACCACATTTCGAATGCTTGTAATCTACGCTTCTCTTCCTTTCCTATAGTCCACGCCTCACACCCGTACAGTGCTACACTCCAAACATATACCTTCAGTAATCTTTTTCTAATACCCAAGTCAATATTTGATCTTAAAATCTGTTCCTTTTCTACGAATGCCTTCCTACCCTGTGCTATCCTACACTTTATATCTACCTTGCTTCGATTATCTTTTGTGATTCTACTGCCTAAATAACAAAAATCTGACACTTCTTCGATTCTATTATCTCCTATTGTGATCCTCATTTTTCTACTGCATTCCTTTTTGTCACACCTCATCACTTTAGTTTTACCTATATTTATTTTCATGTTAAAATCCCTAGTCAATACTGCCTGCATACCATTCAATACCCTTTCTAAATTCTTTTCGCTTTCTTCCAATATAGCTATATCGTCGGCGAATCTCAACATATATATTTTCTCTCCCTGTACATTCACACTTACACTATACTCTTCTTTTACTTTGTTTATTGCATCTTCTATATATAGATTAAATAATAACGGTGAAAGTGTACATCCCTGCCGAACTCCCTTCCCTATTTTTGCTACCTCTTCTTCCCCCTCAATTCTAACTAAGGCAGTTTGGTGTTTATATAAATTAAAAATTATTCTCCTATCCTTATAATCTATACCCGTTTCTTTTAAAATTCTAAACATTATGTCCCAATCTACATTATCAAATGCCTTTTCTAAATCTACAAAAGCTATGCAAGTTACCTTTCCTACCCTCATTCTTTTTTCTACTACTGTTCTTAGTGCTAAAATCGCCTCCCTCGTCCCTCTGTTTTTCCTAAAACCAAACTGATCTTCTCCTAGCCTTTCCTCTACTTTATTTTCTAATCTCCTATAAATAATCTTTAGCAATATCTTCGATGCATGTGATAGTAGACTAATGGTCCTATAGTTCTCACACAAATTAGCTCCTATTTTCTTCGGCATTGTTACTATTCTACTACGCTGAAAATCCTGTGGTACTTCTCCCTTCTCATATATTTTACAAACTAACCTGTATAATCGCTCCTGCATTTTCCCCCCTGCGTGTTTTATTAATTCGGCTGGTATCATATCAATCCCCGCTGCTTTGTTATTCCGTAAATCATTTAATGCTCTATGAAACTCTGACCTAAGTATGCTAGGACCTAAGTCATCCTCATCTATCTGTTCCACACTTTCTAGCTCCTCCATGTCCTGCCTACCTTTATATAAATCTTCAAGATACTCCTTCCATCTTCTAGCTTTTTTATTATAAAAAATGTAATTGCCATTATAAAGTAGAGTAAATTTATGGGCGTCCAGTTTTCAATATTTTAACAATTATATTCTTTTGAATAAAATTTACAACGTAAATAAATTAAAGCTTGATAGAATAATTATACTTATTTGATTATATGGTATACAAAATCCATTAACAACAATCAATTAATTCCATCTGCTTCAATTGCTTCAATAAATTTTGCAATATTCAATAAGGATATTGAATATTGCAAAAATATTGAATACGGATATTACATTACGCATACCATGATTTTATACCCAATAATAATTATCATTACATATACATTTTATTTATTAACATCAACAAAAATAAATCACTCATAAACATTCATTAAATAGTGTTATGTATTCCTTATTGAAAATGAGGAATAAATTTGATTGTTCAGTCAGACGAAGTTGAATGGAGGCGACATGAGGTGTCGAAAACAGTGAATATGATTGACAATTTAACTTGCAACCCCTTGCACAATCTCCTGCAACGTAACAAATAGTGAAGACCGCAGTATTATTCAATATATGTTAATTTTTAGATTATTATGATATTATCTACGAATGGATGTAATCATAGTACCACGTGTGCATCATAGAATACACACAACATTATCGAAAAATGTTCTTATATGTTAGATTCAAAATAGTAAGTCTTGGAGTTTAATGCTTTCGTTTATCATCACATGAATATTATATATAAAATTTCGCGACACAATTTGGATGTAATTAAACTGTGTGAATTGGTTGATATAAACGTGCAATTTAGTTGTATGTTTGTGTTTATACTGCCATTTACTTTAGTGTTATCAGAATGCACATAATAGTGATTATTATATTTGAATCTCCCTATAGATTTCGCATAAATTTCTGTGCGTTGATATGTGATTTGCATACGATAGACATTACAATAATATTATTCTGAATATTGTGCCAGCACTTTACCCATTTCAAGTATGATTAACTCTAAATCGGTGTATTTCAACTCTAGACTATTATATATCATGAGTTGCTATTATTAATTGAAATCTAAAATACTCGAGTGCAACGATGTGAGTAAACCAATGTCTTTTCAGAGACTTTATGACACCTTTCACGTGATAGAAAGGCATCAACCTTTTCAAGTGACGCAGTCGTTAAAGACAGCCATAATCGTTAGCTTCACTATTAAATTCTCTAGTAAAATTGGATAATGCGAAATTACACCAAGATTTTTATCGCCGTGCAATAAAAGATTAATATATTTCTTTTGTTTTACTCGGAACGTTATATGGCAACACTTTGTGATCTTTTATTTATTTCTTGTGCAATTCTGAAACAAGTTTTGTTAGCACCATACTAATTGTGGAGGACTAGAATAATTGGCGACGGCAGGTACCTCTACACCTAAAATTTTAACGAGTGAAATCAAATGTTAAGCTTTGTTCTTTTCTAGATTACATTCTATTTTATTTACATGTTACTTTGCGCCAGAAAAGTGCTGTTTTCGCAATTCTGTTCGCACTATTTCATTCGAACTTGCATACGTTCGCCCGACAAGCAAACTGTCTGTGTCGGAACGAACATATCACAGCCTCTTCCAGCTTCTGTTCTGTTTCTGTGTTTGAGATGAGGTCCGGCTCGAGCAAGGAGACGGACCTGGCTTGGATCTAGATGCAGTAGCTGCTGACCATTTTATTGCACACTCAGGCGTTGTTATACTGCCGGAACAGAACAGCCAGAGTTTTGTTACATTGTTTTTTCTTTCTCAATATATGTATATAGTTTAGAAGCATCTCTGAACTATAGCAAATAGACACTAGCGGAAAAGAGATAGTCCCGTAAATTGCATTTGAGACAATGTGGTGCAAGCGAGATAGATATTGGAACATAGATCGCTGCCAATTGAATCTGGCAACGATTGATGGCGAAGATCTGATGCGTGTTTTAGATTCGGAAAAGTTATCCGAAAGAAATTCAATCTGCTACTTTTTCTCATCTTATTGCTGTTTCTATGGTAGTCTATTTTTCAATCCGTTTTGCAGACGTACGTTCAGGTGAATATCAACCGAATATAAGTTATAAATATCAAAATAAAAATTCTTTTCTGCACAATTAAGTCACTAATCGCTTATGACGCACATAAATTAATAGGTAATGACAATGAATACGAACTCTATATTGTTAGAAATCATTGGTAATGATTTTAAACGTACAATAGATTCCCATCCATTTGATATGCGCTTGCAAACCATTTGATTGTTGGCTATTTACCTCTTGGTCAACGATAAGTGAACGTTGTGTTCAAAGGACGTAAAATAATATCAAAGAAATCCTTTGTGGCTTACAATAATTAATCAGTGTTGATTAATTGTCACGTTCCAACGAGGATGAGAGTACCTCCTTTATAATCTATCAAGTATGATATAAAAGAAGGCGATATATACACTGCTAATCAAATTGCTAGATGATTGCATAATTTATTCAAGTATTTTAAAGAAACATAAGTAATATTTGCCAGGAGGTACGTATATAAGGGAAAGACATATATTTTGCTTATATCCTGCGTAAAATCCACGATTTGTCCACCAATGGTTCTCGAAATCTGAAAGTAATAAGTGCAGATATATATATTTTTTAAATTATCACTACGGTGTCAAATAATTGTATAAAATATCAACCAAATATCGTAACTTAAGGCATATATATAGGACAAACATGTAGACCAATTTAAACTAGATTTGAGGAGCCTATTAAGATTAAATAGAAAAAATAAAAGTGCTGTAACCGAGCATTTTTTTTTTTTTTAGTTCACTTAAATTACTTAGAAGCGTTTTGAATTATTCCGAGTTAAATGCTTATAAAAGTATATACATGCATAAATCGAAATCAAATTTAATGAATTTAGATTTATTTAATAAGAACTATGTTTAAATTTATTTTTATTATATTTAATTTTAGTTATTTTAGGTTTAACAAACCAATATTTATCATTGTTACTTGTTAGTTTCGTTAATTATTAATTTATATTGTTTTTAAAAGATTTATAGGTCATATTATATGCCATTTTTTTCTGTCATGTTGACTTATTTATTTAATATCGCTTCGTGACAGAGGTATTTTATTTCGTTTTTATCTTGTGCTACTGAAGATGGGGGCATAGCCTTCGAAATGTACATCTAGCTACATAATGCTTTAAGTTATGGTATTTGGGTGATATTCTATACTGTAAATGTAAATATCATTCCAAGGAAAATATCATTCCAGCACAATACATATAATTTGCATTTTTCATAATTACCTACTTTATTATGTGTAGTTTAAACTGTGATAAAAGCATTACGTTATAATATTTTACCTATATATCAAAAATCGTCTATGTCGTTTATTTTTATTATGTTCACGCAAGGGAGTATCGATTTTGATGCATCTTTCCGAAATAATTTCACATATCTTGCGTGTATATAAAAGACATATTACAAAATCCATAACGTAATAGGTAACGTAGAATCGTGCATGCTTGATAGTTATTTGCAAAAATTCAAAACATATTTCGCAGCATACCATTTTTATAAAAAATTCTCAATAAAGGTAGTCAGTCGTCCAACAATTACAAGTTAGTGTGCGTGTAGAGAGGTTATATAGATCTCGGACTTTTGCAACACCATGTCATCATCATTCTCTTTGATCAGTTTGCAGATACGGCGCTCCGTGCATATTGCAGATACCCCACTGACGCGTCATAGGTTATAATATTGGCTCGAACGTAACGCGATTATCTTGTTTGCATATCGCAATTAATATGTTCTTCGGGGAGCATGTAACGAGAAGATATAGGTTATGCACAGAGCGACTGTATACCCACGAAGGAGAGACGGGCGCGCGAGATATTGGCGTGTAATTAAATCGTATGATTGGAATAATTTGTTTACGTGCCCGAGATCGGCCCAGATAAATAAGTCAAGATCGAAAACGTGAAATTAAAAGTCCCGCAGAGGAGTGCGACCTCAGACCATATGTTCGTTCGCTTCAGGAGGAGAAGCAGATAACGCTCATTGAAAAAATCTACAAATTAAAAGCAGCTGTATATTATAAATGCCATGCTCAAAAGATGATAAGTAAACAAAACGGACATTTTTTAAAACAAAGTTAAATATTTATATATTTGCATTTTTTATTCCGATAAACAAACCTGTACATCATTTTCTTTTCTTTAATCAAAATGAAGTTTCATCTAGACCCTATATAAAGGTATTTTATAATTTCAAGCTCTGAATTTAATAAGATAGTCTTTGATAATTCCTACAAGTTATTCCAAAAGGACCGAAAGTAGACTGTACAGTTTTCCTAACACAATAAAATACAGAATTGTATAATTTATTTGGAAATCGTGATTTTTATATATTTTGCATATTGCATCGCTGTCAGACCAGACGCTTTCTTTTAGTTGAAATCTTTATCCTGCCGATGTCATAAATAAATAGGCAAAAGTCACGTGCCAACCATAAATACCACCTGGTGCGTTGATGTGCCGAGCCAACGAATTGAAAAAGCTCCTGCTCTCATCCCATCAATCCTTGTGCCTGTAACAATGTTGTGAGTGAGAGCATGGAAATCGTCAATAACGTGCGAAAATAGCAACGGGGAAAGAATACTCTATTCCTTGTCTACCGAGGACGGTGATCCTGAAACCGACTTGAGATGAGGAGAAGGCTTCGCGAGGCGGTGCGTTTTTATATTATGAGCACATGTAAACTGCTTGAGGGAAATTTAGGTTATATGACTTAGAAGATATTACACTTCCAATGCCAAGAGAAAATTCCAACTCGAATATTTTTATTATTGCAGATATACAGTTCACGTATTTGCATGGAGTAGCTTTATATGACAAGTGGAAAATCAAAACGAGAATGATTACAGTGACGTGTGTGACGATTGTCACATACAATCGAAGCTTAAATATTATAATCTTTGTTTATTATTTATGTGGTCGTTTAATTGAATGTGCAATTGTGCAAATCACACATCTGTTCGCAAAATGCAACTGGAAGAAGACGAATGACTCATTTTGATATCCGTATATAAATTATAGATATAGCTATATTGGAAGAAAGCGAAAAGAATTTAGAAAGGGTATTGAATGGTATGCAGGCAGTATTGACTAGGGATTTTAACATGAAAATAAATATAGGTAAAACTAAAGTGATAAGGTGTGACAAAAAGGAATGCAGTAGAAAAATGAGGATCACAATAGGAGATAATAGAATCGAAGAAGTGTCAGATTTTTGTTATTTAGGCAGTAGAATCAGAAAAGATAATCGAAGCAAGGTAGATATAAAGTGTAGGATAGCACAGGGTAGGAAGGCATTCGTAGAAAAGGAACAGATTTTAAGATCAACTATTGACTTGGGTATTAGAAAAAGATTACTGAAGGTATATGTTTGGAGTGTAGCACTGTACGGGTGTGAGGCGTGGACTATAGGAAAGGAAGAGAAGCGTAGATTACAAGCATTCGAAATGTGGTGTTATAGGAGGATGATGAGGATTGGTTGGGAAGATAAAGTAACAAATGAAGCTGTACTAGAGTTAGTAGGGGAGAAGAGAAGTATTTGGAGAGTATTACAGCGTAGGAGAGACAGATTAGTAGGGCATATTCTTAGGCATGGGGGGATTATGCAATTGATCATAGAAGATGGAGTGGAAGGAAAGAGAGGGGTAGGTAGGCCTAGATTGGAGTATGTGAGTCAGATAGTTGAAGACGTTGAGATGAATAGCTATAGGGAGATGAAGGGATTAGCTTAGGATAGATCGGCATGGCGTGTTGTTTCCAACCAATCTTTAGGATTGCGGACTCTTTAACTAATATAAATTATGAACACCCTTTGCATTTTTCATTCTTAATTCAGAAGAAATACAGAATATCTGACGTATAACAAAAATTATGCTCGCATTAACATTTGTCATTCATTTTATTAGCACTCCAAGCAATTTTTGTTTTTAAAGTTATTACAATAAAGAAGCTTTGTTAATACTAATACAGTTGAAATAGCATGAATTATTCGAATATCAATCAGCAAAATATCCATTTTTCAAAACTTAATATACTTAATATTTAAAAAGTAATTTAAAAAATTGCCAGTAAATAACTAAACCGTTCCCACATTTTTTTTTAATTCATACTGTTGGTGAATAAAACTTCATCTACTTGTTTTCACCTAGTTTTCTGAAATAATTTATTATTATCCATTCCGATTAACAACACAGTCGCACATATATTTTTACCAAGCACGGAAAGAACTTTTTTCGAGCTATATAAAAAATTGCCGCTAGCGACAATACTGTAACTGTTGTTATCAGTGTCCGACTATCGGGAAATGCAAAAAAAAATGTGGTGCGCATTTTTAGGCAATCCGTAAGTCCCATAAAATGCGTCCCTTTCCAACAAAAATTTTGTCACGTAATTACCATTAGTATATAAACTGTTATCAACCACCCCACATAATATTATCACTATATATAAATATCCACAGTCACTAGAAATGGTTTTTGTGTGGTGAAAGTTAAAGTATGTATGTATAAGTCCGAGTGTGTATGTGTGGTGTGTTAAATTTCTGGTCATTAATTTCAACAAGGCACGGTAATAAAAACCTAATGCGTGTTTGATAAAACCCATTAGAAGTATAAATATAATTATCTGACCAATCATATACAGTGTGCAACTTGCAACTCTCATTTGTACAGAAACACGCAAAACTTTTCAACGGTTGTATAACAAAAAAATATGCGTGAGACTCTCGCGCGGTAAAAGTGAAACTTCTTATCTCCTACGAAAAGTTGATTTTATGCATTGCTTTTTTCATTTGTTAACGATTTGATTTTGATTGATTTTGATTGACACTCTGCTCATCAAAGAAAGCATTATTAACTGTAATGTCGTACAGTGTATAAAGAGGAGTTTGGATTGAATTTTGTGTATGATGCAATAGTGGGTGCATTTCTATTGGTCGATGGCTCAGCTGTATCAGATACATTTCGTTGATCTCTCTCACACCGCGTGTATCTTCACGTGTAGACTGAATCAGTGGCATTCAAATTCTCAATACCACTCACTGTGTCCTCACTTAACTACAGTATCGATTTATCCAGTGTATTTGAGGTCGCTGGAAGGTTATGTTGTCCACTGTGTTTCTTTAACGCCCTTTGCCTGGCTCGATACTCTCTATTTCTTTGAAAGGTACTTGTTGGTAGTTTTCTTGGCGGTTTATTCGCTTTCTTTCGTCCTCTAAAGGCACGCATTCTGTCTGTACTTGTCTTTTTCTCCATTTCACTTTTCACACAATCGAAATTGTTAGGTAAAAGATTAAGCTGTGTTTGTGTAATATATAATAAAATACGCAAGCGTCTACGGTTGCTTTATGCTACGTGTACACATAGTACACGCGGCGCATGCGCGTGGCGTGACGTTCAGGCCAATATGCCCTACCGCGCCTATAGAAGTTTCACTTCAAAAATTTGACAAAGGATATACATGAAATATATCCTTCTATGCAGGTTAAGCCTATTATATTTCTTACTAGAAATTTTGATCCAAATATATTTCCCTGATCAATTCAAAAGACATATAGCGAAAAAAGTAATTTTCAAGTTCTTAGGATCATGAAAAAAAAATTTTGTTACAAATTTCTCTTAAAAAATGATGGACAGTTATATTGTCCCAACGCAAAAAATTATTGCTGTCCTTTTGGATAATCATAATATTTTTAAATAGGAGGTTCTTATGAAGAACTCATTGATATACTGTGTTTTTGTCCAGTCGGCAAACAAAGACTGAACATCTGATGGAATTTCATGGAGCGGTAAGAATATTACCGTCCATGTCATGCACTACTATCGTATGATGATGAATTCCAGTGTATAAATATGTAGAAATCGTCCTCTGCCCAGACCTAATGTGAATTCCGCTGTCACAAAGTCCGAGCCCGATATTTACATATATACCTCTATACTGGGTGAAATATTGTTAATAAAATTAAAAGCAGAAAAATACATACACTAAGATACTTAAATTCCCGTGTTTTGATTTAATTATATAAATGTCCATATAATTAACTATTGAAAATTTTTAACATTCTGAGGTATTGATCAAATGTATAGATTTTCGTGAAAACAGTCGAGAAAATTACATCATTATCAATTGATATGTTAAGATACTCGAATCAAATGAATGATGATTCTAATAAAAAATGTTACAAAATGATCATCAACACGATAAAAGTGTGGTAAAAAGAACTAATTTTCCGCCGTGTATATGCAGCAAATGACTTCGATCTGAATGGCCTTAAAACTGTGGTAGCGCTCTATATCAGATTTAAGTCAACATATTATACCATCCATAATTTAGATGTTGAAACAAGTTGCCCAGATAACGATTCCTTGACAGCCCACGCTCTGTGGAAGCTGCTGGGTGGGTACTCTAATGCCACTATACTGAGCATCGCTATACAAAAGGGCCTTTAAATTGCCCTTTAGAAACGACTGCATATTAGTGTACTATAGTATATTTTATGGGAAGGCATTAAAATACAAAGCTTTTACGTTATATATGTTGCTTACTCAAAGCGAATAAAAGTGGATAGCGAAATAATTAGATGATTGCATATTTTATGATTTTTATGACTAATTAATTGAACACCTTTCAGTTTGAGCTTATATTTTTAAACAATTAAAAAAATTTAAAAGGTCCACTATTTTGGAAATATCGCTCAGTATAAAGGCCACTTTTATGCAGTCTTTATTTATATTAGATTAAAAGCAGTTAAATTTTATGTCCCAATTGGTCCCACGTGACAATGGCTTTTAAATTTACGTTCAAAAATAAAAGTGTCTTATTGAGAACATTTATGAATCTTAGAATCCCATTAACTATCTTTCAAGTCGATTAATTGATATACTTGCACTTCTGTCCATACTTTACTAATGTCTTTATTATTTTAAGATAACTTTGCAGATATTTGATCGATTTTGGCTTTAATAATTTTTTTTCGCAACTAAAATCAATGAAGAAAATGACTACAAATAATTATAACAAATATATAAGAATTTATCTTATATTACATTCCTTGATTTAATCAAATAAAAAGTAGAAAGATTTTAAAAATCTATAAAGTACATAAACGGTAATAAAAATGTATGTCAAAGCATTTATGAAGATGCTAGACAACAATGACACTTCGTAGTCACTTTTGGTTTTAAACTTTTTAACAAGTCATCACTCAAATCGTTTTCTGAAGAATTCCTCTACTTACTTTTTTTTTTTAATGGGGCTTTTATTGAATTTATTCTATGGAAATTTTAACGGAATAAAATATACGTGGCAATGTAATTCTCAAGCGCTAGGTATTGGAACTAGTTAGCATCTCTGCTAGTAACCTAATTAAAGAACTATCAGTATTGTATGCGTGAAGACAGCACCAAGATGAAGATGTCTTAGTAATTTGTAGAGGACACTTTTAGAACTACATAAATATAAGCTGCAACACAACGCATTGATGCATAAACATTGATCTTAAGTGTTGGTAGTTTCGAAATTTAAACAAAGTACTTAGTAGAAATATTACAATGAGCCCACGCTTAATGATACTATGAACTAATTTAGACTTCCTTTATTTAAAGTTAGAGTCATTGCTTTGAACACATTGTTTTAAAACATTAGAGTTAAGTTGTTGATTCAACTTAAAAAAAGATTCAAAAGAAATCTGCTTTAGTGTCATTAGATAATTGTTGCAAGAACATTTGTTAATATAACAGGTATTTAGTCGAGTTAAATGTGTATCTAAATAACCGGTATCAACAAATTGAGTAAAAGTTCGTTTTATTTTATATCAAATATCTAAAATAAAACAAAACTATTTTGAAACACAAAAATAATTATGCATTGCGCGTGTAAAAGCTATATTACAGAGTGCTAAGGTAGGTAAAATTTAATTTACGTTTAATTTAATTCAATTTAATATACTAGACCTAATTATGGTTACGATAAAATTTCATATATCTTCAAAGAGCGAAACTATAACAATTATAACAACCTACAAATCGATATTATAGCGAGAGTCAATGGATATAGAACGTCTGATGGAAGTGAAAGAAAAACGTGAAAAATTCTAAGTAAAATAATATCGACCCAGATATATCGACCAAAAATATTACTACGTACTAATTAATCCGCTTCATTGTATTTTGCATTGAGTTAATTTAAAATTCGCAATGCATCAAAGTTAAGGTTTTGTAGTGAGTAGAAGAAATTGAAATATTTGTTCCTTCGAGCTGTCGAAGAAAGAATGTTTTTAACTTATATTTTATATTAGCTAAAACTAATTATTTTTCTCATTGCAGGATAGTACAATTTCGAAAAATATTTCGTTTAAACCAATTAACTCGTCTTTTCAAAAACAAAAATCTAAATTCGTCTTTATTCAAATACCATTAGTGTAACCTAGATAGACAGCATTGTTGTTAAATTAAATAAAATTCACATTTTTATGAATACTAAATTATAACACAAATTCCAATTTGCTAGATTGGTGCTTTTCAAAAATTTCTTGAAACTTTACCTTGGAAAAATAAGAACTAATATTTATTTAAGTGATTTATATTAATTAGAGTCATTAATATCTTCTAGTTTTTTGATTATTTTAAATTATGTTTCAGACCTCTGTCCTGGTAATATTTCAACCTTCTTGCTCTATAAATATTTACAACTTCGGTACCTTTAGTGTACTAGGTGTAGGTATTCTCTTAGTACGCGGTACAAAATGTAGACAACAGACAGCAATGTAGACTACATAGTAAATATAGTAGGTAGGGTACTCTTGCACCCACTCGTAAATATCCCATGAATTATGCACTTGGCTTCTTGAAGAGCTCCCATTACTTTCATAGCGCTGTTAATATTTCTCTAATAGTATAAGAAAACGCAGCGGGACGCCTCTGTATTAAAATAATGCAATATATTATTTACATACTGCAATTTCTTTTATTTACAACTTTAAGTTATAATTAACGAGATTCTTCACGCACATCGCTAGTGTAAAAGGACAGGTTTTATTATGCAAAAATTATTGATCGGGTCCTTTCATATAATTTATATATATTTAGGAACTAATACATAATCAAGATAAATAATCGTTTGTCCTCATTCCTCATCCTATGAGCTGTTGCTGCATGCCTGTTGTCTTTTCCAAAGTTTCGTCAATTTTCCATAAAAGTCTTCTTGCCATGCCACCGTAAGGGCCCCTGTCGTGTGCCTCTATTGTTATTCAAATAAAAACAACCTACCGTAATAACATAGATTATGCATGCCATGACTTCTGGCAAGTTGGCCGAATGCTGGTTTGTAAAAACCCCACGCTCCACGACATAAAAATAAACAAAAGATCTTTGGGTACAGATGCCGTGAGAATTTCCCTTTTAATACCCTGCAAGTGCTTTTCAGTAACGTTTTATTTCGTATATTTCCAGTAAATGAAAATATGATGGAACGGAGTCTAGGTGTAAGAATTCTTGTTCTCGTTCTTGTGCTGTTACATAAACACTTCGTTTATTAGTTGCGTTGGGTTCCTCGATGGTTCGTCCACGTCTAGTCAGTGCCTTGACGAGGTGTGACATTTGAAGTGCACTGAGTGTATATGTGTTTATCTGCATGTAACTAGTATGTAGAAGTTAATTTGGCCAGATATATGTAGATATGGTAGTTGAAGTAACAGTCGTCCGCGATATGTCGACAAGATTTACGACGGTTTTGATAATTAATTTAATTGCGTCACGTGTATGCGAAGCAGTCACATCCTGAAGCTGAAATTTAATGGAAGTTAATGTTCGGAGTATTTCAATTTTCAATTATGATATTCAGCGGCATGTACGTTATTTTGGAAACTGTATATCCACATTAAAAATTGCGAACAACATTTGCAAATAATTACCTTATCAGCAAATAGATGTTCCCAAAATGCGCAAATTGTCTTGCACTAATGAAACAAAAATGTAAACTTTAATTTTAATTTTAAGTGTTCTTTAGAAAACCACGCGTTAAAATTACATTTGGTCAGGTACAACTCTGTAAATTGTGTTGTGGTCAATATTAATAGTACATTTATTATTTGCAATTTTCATATTTAAAAAATAGTTATGAGAATAATTTTTAAATATATGGATAAATTTGAATAAATTTTATTTGATCCCTTACTGAAAACTAAAGGCTTTAAATTCACCCCTGCCTGAAAATTTATTATTTATAGTAAAAATGACTGGAAAGGGATAAAAAACCAATTGGTTTTTTATCATTGAATTAATCTTATTTACATAACCACGCGTAATTATTCCAAATTTAATTACGCCCTAATCAAGGACCTTGGTTATCAATTACACACCCTCTTGCCATATATCATGACACATCTATACCAGATAATTGTTCTTGCATATACGACGAACGATCGTTTTATAACGTACAGGGTGGTCAAAATTCTCAAAATATTTTTTATTTATCGACATTTTGCCCAAATGATTTAGTTTGGACAAGATAATTAAAACAATATACTTCTAACATATACCATTAGAAAAATTGCAGTTCTTTATAGAATATCGATTTTAGCTTGTTTCTTCTGTTGTATTTTAATTGGTTTTTCATTAATTAATCTAATTAATAAGCGGAAGCACAAATCTCGAAGAAATTACTTTTAGCATAATATTTTACAAAAATCTACAACACAAAAAGGATCAATGCACTAACAACATGTGATCATATATTGCATAAATCATTGGATTTTAATTGGAGTTTAAATTCAATTAGCAAAAATTTGTTGAAGAATGTTGCTAGAATGCTGTTTCATTTACGCTTATATTCTATTAATTATAGATAAGGGTAGCAAAATTGCAGATATATTTGTTGGTAAACATAATAGGAAATATAGATGTTAATGCCATACGAAGAGTAAGTGAATCTCTAATTTAATAAAAGAAAAATTAAAAGGT